>JAWNPA010000020.1:0-1200000 GCA_035045345.1 Drosophila hamatofila | reverse complement strand
TTCCTTAAAGTAAACAAATTAATTAATTTGATTTTGATAATACTTTTTCTTTATTAATATTTTTTATTGAATTTGTGTTTTATACATTTTTTTTACTTTTTTGTTTTCTTTTTTGCATTATTTATAATATATATTTATTTATATATATATATATTTAATTCTCCCGCATATCCGTCTCCATGATACAGTTCACCCACAAATACATTATGTTTTCTTTTGCTTGTAAATATGATATACAATAAAAATGTCTATACAATTAAGGATACAAAAGTTGGTTAAATGTAAGGCTTAAACTAAAGTTATGTCTTCCAGTAATTAAGAATAGCAAGAGTTTCCTTCTTTCTTGTTTGTTTTGTTTTTAGTTAGCTTGAAGTACAAATCATAGTAGGCGTAATTAATATAGGCGTATTTATAGAGTACAATCTTAAATCGTACGATTTGAAATCACTTGAACTTAGGCTTAGGCTTAGGCAAAGCAAAAAGCAGACAAAATAAACTCAAAGAAAAACAAAACTATAAAATACCAAAATCCAAAATCATTGTCAAATATACAAAATTGCTAAGCGGTTTATCTGTGTTTCAGTGTCTTTCGCTAAATATATTAAAGGCAATGTGAAAATTGATTTACTCAGTTTTTGTAAGAGGCCAAATAATATGCATTTGATATCTCAATACATGAATCAAACTTTCCACCCCAGAAGGTTTTTGACAGTATTTAATCGTTACTCAATCTGGGTAAGATATATCCCCTATAGATCTTGAGATATTTCATAATCGAAGTTATAGAATTTCGATTTTTGTTTAAATTGGAGCTTCTTTAACATGAATATATATTCTTTACTCTTAAAGATCATTTCGATAACTGAAAGTAATCTTAAAAACTGTTTTTAAATTGTTCAAATTGTTCATATATCAAAATGAGTTCAACTGCTGAATAAGATTTGATGGGAGTGAGAGAGGGAAAAAATGTTATGGACTTCAGTTGATTAGTAAATTCAAAAGATGATATTTCAGTGATATAGAAAAAGTTTTGAATTATGTCAAAAAGTACTTATAGTTAAGGAGTAATACAATCAGTTATCAAAATGATCTTTTGGCAAAACAGATTTTTATTAAGCTCAATTGCTTGCATGTTTAGCTCTTTTAGCTCAAAATATGCTCATATCATAAGCCCCATCTGGTTTCATTTTCCACGACAACAACTCGAAGAACTTCTGGAAAGTATTATCTGCTGCTTGATTATGAAATTTCATTCAATTTTGTTGGCCTGTGTAATATAATGATTATTTTTGCTTTCAGGCATAATTATCTTAATTCTTGCCTCAATCAATCAATCGATTTGAGCATTACACATCTTCTCTCTCTTTCGCTTATCGCACTCCTTATCCTTGTCCCAGAATGTACTTGTATAATCAGCATTACGTACATCCTTCTCTCTATATATGCATATAATATAGGTATAAATTTGTGTGTCATAAATATGTTTATCTTTCTTTTCTTTTCGATTAGCTAAATGGAAATAACTTTTAAGTTTGCGTGTGTGTGAGTGTTTGTGTGAGTCTGTGTGTGTGTGTATATATACATCAAAATATTTGCATATTGGCATTATGTCTTGTATAATTGTCAAAAAGGAAATTAAAATAAAAATTTAGCTACCTCCGCTATTGCTTGCACTTGAACTTAAAAGTCAATCAAAAAATACTTTAGCACTTGCGACTGACCGCTGTGCGCCCCCGTTTCCTAATCAGCCGATCTATCCGATCTGACTTTGATCCAGCTTTCTCTATCCTCCCCTCTCTCTCGTATCACTTTACCCAGGCGCTGTTCAGTGGCCAGTTGTCTAAGCAAAAGAGCCGCGCAAAGCCTTAATCTATATATATTTTTATACAATGTTTCATTGTTGTGGTTTTCTTGTTTTTCTTGCAATATGTTTGAGTTGGTTTTGGATATTGTTAAACGCCTGCCACGCCCTTGTTCACTGTTCACTAAGGCCGCTGGGCTTCCATCTAGCGCCTCCATTGTTAACGCACTCGCGATGTGGGTCTGCAAAGAAATTGGAATTAGTAAAGTTCGCAGAGCTTTAATTTAATGTGAGTTTGGACTATTGCATAACAAGATGGGCGCTGAATTGCAATTGACTGAGATTTCGATTTGATTTTAAGCAACTCTCCTTTATCCTACAATCTCCTTTTCCTCTATACCTAAAACCAATCCAAAGTGCTAAGAGTCTCGTTCTGTAAACTTATTTTGAATACCTCAAGCAACTCAATTCATATTCTTATTAACTGTATATTACAATAGATCTTGGAATAAGATCTGGCATTCAACCTGGCTGGTCTAACTGCTGATAAATTTATTATCTAAATTCGTCTGATGAACACAACAGGCATACAAACTCTGTTTATCATTATCTACATTTTAAGACATAATCTTTGAGCATTTATTTTTCTCCCTATCAATACAATGACTTAAGCGTATGTTCCGATCAAATCAACTTTCATTTGGGAAATTTCCATTAAACTTGTCTGTATTAGAGCTTCAAGGCAGTCAAATCTTGTTGATAATACTTTGATTTTTTTAATTCTGGCAAATAAGTTGTTTGATCTAAGTGCGGATCAATTTGACAACAGAATTTGGCAGCTGAATCTTGCAGCTGAATCTTGCAGCTGAATTTGGCTGCTGAATTTGATTGCTAAAACCAATTGACAGAGTATGCAAATTATTTTTCAATCATCTAAATTTTTGACAATATTTTTCTCTTTTTTTCTTAAATGAAGAGCAGATCGAATCATTCATTTTTATTTGGGCTACGCAAGGCTTCTTTCTTGTACAGCTTTAAGAATCTTAAGTTTTGGAGTTGCTATCTCATTCTTACTCAAAATTCTAGTAAAATATAAAAACATATTAGTGTTGCGATTTAAGTGATGATCGATTTAGCTGTTGAATTTAGCCTATGAACTACTCAACTTGTCTGCTGAATGTGGCTAGAAAGCAACTTACAGGCAATGAAATCTGAAATTTTTCAATCAGCGGCATTTTAGACTTTTAGCTATTATAGTTCTCCTACTACTTCATCAGTTTTTAGCATTGGCTGGAGTGAAGATCAGTTTGAATCAGTTTAATTTCTTATGGTATACGTGACACTTTCTGCTTTAGATCTTCAAGAAAATCTAATCTTGTTATTATCTCAATCTTAAAAAAAATCGTAGTGAAGGATCTTTAAGGAACTTAAATCTTATTGTTATAATCTCAATCTTAGAAAATATATTATTGAAAGAGTTTCAAGTAAGTCAAATCTGGTTGTTATAATGATAATCTTAAAATGGATCTTAGTCAACAATCTTAGTAATCTAACTGCTGCTGAATATGATTAGAATTGAACTGACAGACAAATTCTTCCTCAATTATGAAATGCAGGATTGCATTCAATTCAATCAGTTCAGACTCAAACTACAATCAAATCAGATATCAGCTCATCACTGTTGCATGCATGAGCTTCCCAGGTTCGCCTCCGCTTCCCTCTCGTTATTCAGCAACCTTCACACACCTGGACGTTGTTGCAGCACTCTGGCGCTTGGGTGTACTTGGCGTGGTCGGTGCTGCGACGCCGCCGCGGGTCGTGGGGGTGCGCGCTCTTCCAGCCGTGGGCGTTGTTGACGAAGTGGGCGTGGCGGCGAGGCTGTATCGCTTGGGCTGCACAATGCGACTGGGAGATCGGGTGTTGCACTTGCCACTGCTGGCCGCGTCCTGCAGGGCGCTGACTCTGCAGATTTGTGGGGAGATAACATTATTAGCTGGCGAATTTCGTTTACTCTGGCTGACAGCCCCTGGAGCTGTGCTGGCACTTGGTGGCTTGGGACTTCTGTCGCCCCAGTTTACGGAAACAGAAACGGAACACAAAACATAAATCATGCCAAACGATAAATGTTCCAAATGAAAAGAAGAAGAAATCAAATTTAGCATACGAATATTCCAAAAAATCATAATTTTGAAAAACTGAATTTCAGTTTGCTTCATTCCAGTCGAACTCACCTGCCCGCCGGATAGCTGACTGGCCTTGGGATGCGTGACTTTTGGGCCGAGTTGGAATTGGAGTTGGAGTTGGCCGAGTTCGTCGAGGTAGGCGTTGATCCACCGCTCTTGGTGGCCTGCTCGCTGGCCAGCTCCTTGAGCATGCTCGAGTCCTTGCTCATCAGCTCCCACTGGATCTGCAGGCGCTTGAAGCGATTGCTCTCAATCTTGCGCTGCTCCTGCACCTCGAGCGTCTCGCGTCGCTGCAGCGCAGCTATGGAAATGTTGGGTGAATTTGGTGGCGTCGTGAAGCGCTTGGCCTGCTGCTGCTGCTGCTGCAGCTGCTGCTGCAGCTCAGCCCCGTCGTTGAAGGAGACCTTCTTCTGCTGGCTGAGCACGCGGCTCACCTCCTTCTTCAGGGCGGCCGCGTCGTACTGCACCTGCTCACCGGAAGACTCTAGAATCGCCGCTATCTCGGCATAATACTTCAGCTCCGAGCGTGGCAGCGAGGCCAGGAAGTTCTCAGCCCGAGCACGTGCATCCAGATCCTTGCGCGATAGCCGCTGCTTGGCTGGCTGCGTGGGGTTAACTGCCGACTGCTGCTGCAGCTGCTCCTCCTCCTCAAAGACCTCGGCCAGCTCGTCGGTGGAGCCCAGGGCGTAGTTGTGTGGCGGCTCCTGCAGGCTGCGTCGCTTCTCCAGCTTCGACAGCTGCTGCGTCTGCTTGGCCTCGATCATCGAGTTGCGTTTGTTGCGCATTTGCGCCGAGTTCGCCTTGCGCAGGATGCTGCGCGGCATCGGCTGCGGCTGCGGCTGCGGCCGGCTGGCAGGACTCGTCTCTACGCCCGAGTCCATGCGCTGCTGCTCGTACTGATAGACGTACATCTGCTTCAGGGGATCCGCGTCCACCTCCGAGTCGGTGAGCAGTGTGGACGAGCCGCGATAGCCAGAGCTGGGCGGCTGACTAGAGCCCGAGCTGGAGGCCTCGTCCAGCTGCGTCTGCTGCTGCAGGTTCTTGGCGCAGTCGCAGATGTTCGGTCGGTTGCGTCGGATCGGCGGCGACATGCAGAAGAGCGGACGCTTCGAGAGCTCCGCCTCCAGCTGGCTGGAGATCTGGCGCACCTCGGGAATGTGTTGCAGGCGCCGGCGATACTCGGCGGGCAGCAGCGTCACCAGCGACTGCCAGTCGGAGATGTGCTTGTAGTCCAGCGTCTTGAACAGCTCGTTCTCAGGGTCTCTTCTGCCACTCTGGCTGCTGCGCTGCTTCCTGCTCAGCGAGCCCGTCGAGCTGCTCCCTGCTCCTGGCGCAGCCCCAGAGCCGGCGCTGTCCAGCGTCATCTTGTAGTTGAAGGGCGAGAAGATGACGTCGGTGCTGCTGCTGCTGGTCTTGACGAAGCCCAGGTCGGGCAGCGCGTAGTTCGGGTAGATCACGTAGATGGGCGCCTCGCACTGCTCGCCCAGGTTGTGCAGCTTGGCGAGGAACGAGGGCGGCACGCATCGATACCGCTCGCTCAGGCTGCTGTGCGTCGTGCTCAGAGAGCCGCAGGAGGTCTGCATCGAGCGCGTGATCATCTCCGAGCTGGAGGCGCACGACAAGGGCCGGTTGCCAGAGGCACGCCTGGGCTTAGCTGCCGCCTGCATCGACATGGGCACCTCTGTCAGCTGCTCCGAGTTGCTCGCCTCCGACGACTGCTGGCTCTGGGTCTGCGCCTGCGTCTGCGTCTGGGTCTGTGAGCTGGCCGCCAGCTGATAGAGCTGCGGATTGCGCAAGGGCATGCTGCGACGGCGATGGGCCGGCGAATTGGTGGCCGTCAGGGAGCCCGTCGAGCTGGAGCTGGCGCCGTCGTCATAGAAGACGGCATCGCAGCGCGTGCGCAGCTGTCGCTTGGGCGTGGAGGACGCATTTGCATCTGCATTTGCATCCACATCGGCATCCTCGTAGTTCTCCTCCTCGTCGTGGCGACTCACGGCCGAGCCCTTGCCCGAGTCGTGCATGCTCTTCTTGCGCAGACGCTTCTCCAGGGAGCCGCTGCTGCAGCTGGAGGCGGCGGCGTCGCTCGACGGCCAGCAGCCCGAGGAGACGTCCATGCAGGTGAGTGCGCCGGAGGCCTGGTTCTCCTCCTGGTTGCTGTTGCTGCTGCTGCTGTTGTGGCTCTTCTGCTTGATGAACAGCTTGACTAGATTGAAGGCGGCCGGGTTCGAGTTGCCCGACGAGGCGGACCCCGACCCCGACCCCGAGCCCGAAGCATTCGAGCAAAAGTTCTGGCTGCCCTGCGTCGCGGACAGCGCGCAGCTGCAGCGATGCTTGTGGCGATGCTGATGCGAATGATGATGATGCTGTACGTGCTGCTGCTGCTGCTGCTGCTGCTGCTGTGGCGTGGGCGTGGGCGTGCCATCCTTGTGCTGCTCGTCCGCCTCCTGCTGCAGACGCTCCGAGATGGACACGCTGATTGAGATCGGCATCTGGCACATGGGCAGCAGGTTCCTGGAGCGCGTTGAGCACGATTCCATGGTCGAAGTACTTATCGCCTGCGAGACATTCAATGGTCCCGAATGATCTGACGCCGGTTTATCCTCCTGCTCCTGCTCCAGCTGCTGCTGCTGCAGATCCTCGCTCAGCATCATCCCACTAGATAGATTTGGTAGACTGTTGCTCTTGCGCACGCTGCATTGCGGCAAATGGCGTGTGAGTATAATGGTTTCTCCTGTGCCGCCTCCTCCTCCATTGTTGTTGTTGCCCGAAGGATACCTGCGTGCGGACGAGACAAGAAGAAGCGAGCGTCTTTACACAGCGCAGACACAGCAAACATTTCACATTATAATTTTGTTTTGTTTTGCTTTGTTTTTGTCGGAAAGTTTACGAAAATTGGTTTTTGACTTCGGCTACCTGCGCATGGCGCCTGCAACTTCATCTGCAGGTTTTCCTAATCTACTTTTGTGTTTTTTTCACTCCCTCCCTCTCTCGCTCTCAGTCTCTCTCTCTCTCCCTTTTTTTAAGCATTTATTCCACTCGAGATCTGTTCATTTTTGCATGCCTCTCGCCTCAATTTGTTTGGCATGAATATGAAACTCAATTGAAATCAATTGAAATGACCTCTCAGCAGCAAACTCGGAAAAAGGGGACAACACAAAGTGGGTTTACTCAGACAGACATCCGCCATGCGTTGCTCAACAGTCAAAAACCAATCTGAGGGTGTGTGAGTGTGTGTGAGTGGGTAAATGTGGGTAAATTGCGAGTGTGTGTGTTTTAATGTGCATACAGTGACCTCTCTATGAACGAACAGCTCCTCAGCTGCATTACTCTAACAGACTCAAATTGATGTCATATATTTTTACCACTAGTCAAACATTCCCAAAATATTTATGGGAAATTATATTTACGTAAATTCCATAAATTAACCCTAAGCTAAAGACAATTCTTGTACAACATGAGCACACTCATATTTCACGCCTTTGCCTTTGGGTTAATTTATGGAATTTCTTTAAATATAATTTACAATAAATATAATAGAAATTTTTAACTATTGCTTCTAAAAATTTCCCTCTTCCATTTGAGCTGTTGGCCCCTGTAATTAATTACTCGATAGTCAAAAATCGATCTGAGCTGACTATGTAATGAAATACACCTGGAGCATTTAGTACCCATGAAAAAGACTACGTTTCCTGAAGACTTCCGACGTTATGAATCTTAATTTTAATATAAAAAGGAAAGACCTCATCAGATTTTCAAGATATTCCACGCAACATTTTGGTATATACCCTATACCCTATACCCTATACTCTATACCCTATACCCTATACCCTATACCCTATACCCTATACCCTATACCCTATACCCTATACCCTATATCCTATACCCTATACCCTATACCCTATACCCTATACCCTATACCCTATACCCTATACCCTATACCCTATACCCTATACCCTATACCCTATACCCTATACCCTATATCCTATACCCTATACCCTATACCCTATACCCTATACCCTATACCCTATACCCTATACCCTATACCCTATACCCTATACCCTATACCCTATACCCTATACCCTATACCCTATACCCTATACCCTATACCCTATACCCTATACCCTATACCCTATACCCTATACCCTATACCCTATACCCTATACCCTATACCCTATACCCTATACCCTATACCCTATACCCTATACCCTATACCCTATACCCTATACCCTATACCCTATACCCTATACCCTATACCCTATACCCTATACCCTATACCCTATACCCTATACCCTATACCCTATACCCTATACCCTATACCCTATACCCTATACCCTATACCCTATACCCTATACCCTATACCCTATACCCTATACCCTATACCCTATACCCTATACCCTATACCCTATACCCTATACCCTATACCCTATACCCTATACCCTATACCCTATACCCTATACCCTATACCCTATACCCTATACCCTATACCCTATACCCTATACCCTATACCCTATACCCTACAATCTATCTGTTCATCCATAGCAGTTTTCACTGTACATTCACAATTTGATTGTATTCTTCCGTTGCCTCACCGCTGTAGTTGAGCTTTAGTCGGTGTCCTTGGTGACTTGCAGGGCAGCTGAAAGGACTGGGCCGAGCGTGACATGGATACCTCCAGGGCCTTGTTGCGCTTCACGATGTCATCCAGATTGCTGTGCAGATTGATGCAGTTCTGTTTGTTTCTGGCGGCGATCTCGCAGGGTTCTGCTGTGAATAGATGGGGAATGAGGTCAGAGAGTCATAGCTAATATACCCGATAAATGGTTACCATAGAAACTGTCGTCCGAGTAGAGGACGCTGCCCTCAAAGGCGATGGTGTAGTTGTCCTTGTTGCAGGTGAATATGATGTCGCCCTCGTCCGGGTAGGCGTCCATGTCCAGCGAGTCCACCGAGATGTGCGACTCTTTGACGGGCGAGAAGAGCAGCTCCGATTTGCAGAATGAATTGTCAATTAGCTCGTTTGTGGATGTGGTCGAGGTCTGCGACATGTTGCCATGTGCCATGTGCTGCATGTTGCTCATCATATTGCTGTGTTGCAGCTGCAGATGCAATTGTTGCTGCTGCTGCTGCTGCTGTTGTTGTTGCTGCTGCTGCTGCTGCTGGTAGAGCAGCGACTGCTGCAGGCGACTGTTGGCACCGCCCAGACTCTTGCAGTAGGCGGGCAGTTGGGAGAGCAGCGAGTGTATGTCCTCGGCCCGAAAGCTCTCCATGTCCACCTCGGCCAGATTGGCATCCAGATTCTTCAGATCCTCGTAGTAGAAGTCGCCCATCGCATTGTACGAGGCCGACAGCGAGCTGAGCACGCTGCGCTGCATGCCGCCGCAGCCATCCCGATAGCCGTAGTCGAGGAACCACTGATAATCGGAATTGTCGTGAGTAAAGTCTTGCGACGAGGCCAGCGAACAGTTGAGATTGTTGCCACCACCACCACCACCTACACCACCACCACCACCACCACAAAGCATACCACCTACCCCCAGTTGCTGCTGCTGCTGCAGTTGCTGCTGCTGTGATCCTGGCGTTGTTGCATTGCTGTTGTAATCCGACTCGGGAGTCACGACAGCGGCCACGTTGGTTGCTGCCATGGCGCTGCTCTTCACAGAGATGTTGTTGTTGTCGGGCTCGGCAATGTTGTCGAGCAGAAAGAGGCTGTCGCTGCTGCTGATGTTGCTGCTGATGTTGTTCACCTGCTCATTGAGTATGATGCTGCGCAGCGCACTGTTGTAGCGATCCAGGTTGCTCAGGACGATGGCCACATTCTGCTTGAGGCTCTCCTCGCTCAGTTCCTCATTGCACTGCTGCTGCTGCTGCTGCTGCTGGCAGTGCTGCAGGTGCTGCTGCTGCAGCAGGCGGTCGTTCAGCTGCTGCTGCTTGTAGCGCTGCCTGCCCCCCGTCACATGGGCTAGCGTGAACAGCGAGTTGTTCGGACTGTTCAGCGGTATGCGATAATGCTGCGGGGACTGCGGAGCCGAGCCTAGCCCGCTGCCGTTGGCCAAACTTGTACTGAATGCAGCCGTGTTGCCGTTGTATTGCTTACCGCCTCCTCTCAACGATTGTTGCTGCTGCTGTTGCTGCTGTTGCTGTTGCTGTTGCTGCTGCTGCTGGGTTAAGCGTGAATTCAAATTGATTTGCGTTTGATTTGTATTAGTTTTGGCATATGATTTGTGAGTTGTGGGTGAACTTTGTGGCGAGGTGAATGGATAGTCGATATGGCGCTTAATGTTGCTGATATTGTTGATGTCGTTTGCTGTTGAGATGTCTGTCATACCACGTCGCAGATGTGTACCTGCAAATAGAGGAGAGAATAAGGGAGAGATTAGAGATGAAGTATGATAATTTTTATATATATATTTGGTTGACCAAATACGAGCTATAGTTTAAGAAAATGGAGTAAGATGAAAACTGTGTGGGATATTACAATGTTTGTGACTTTACATGGATGCTATATACATGCCATTTTGTATAGAGTTAGATATTATTCAATTGAAGATCAAATTAAAGATGAATCAGTTCAATATATTGACACTCTGACTATGTCCCAATTCATGGATATATATCTATATCTTTATCTATGTATGTATCTGTATCTTGTATCTTGTATCTTGTATCTTGTATCTTGTATCTTGTATCTTGTATCTTGTATCTTGTATCTTGTATCTTGTATCTTGTATCTTGTATCTTGTATCTTGTATCTTGTATCTTGTATCTTGTATCTTGTATCTTGTATCTTGTATCTTGTATCTTGTATCTTGTATCTTGTATCTTGTATCTTGTATCTTGTATCTTGTATCTTGTATCTTGTATCTTGTATCTTGTATCTTGTATCTTGTATCTTGTATCTTGTATCTTGTATCTTGTATCTTGTATCTGTATCTGTATCTGTATCTGTATCTATATCTGTATCTGTATCTGTATATATCTCTGCATTTGTCTCTGTATCTATATCTGTATCTGTATCTGTATATATCTCTGCATTTGTCTCTGTATCTCTATCTGTACCTCTAAATCTATCTATTTTTCTATCTCTCTCTCTCTCTGACTCTATCAATATCCATATCGATGTTTTCGATAACTGAAACATTTTCTCTAGTACAGCAATCGGAAATATTCTCAATCTTCCATTTCAAATTGATTTGATAGTTTATAGTCTATAGAACATTTATAGCTTCTGCTTAATGCACATTAGCATGCCACACGTTCTTTTCTCCAGCACCCTCCATCAATTAGCTTATTTGGGCATAACAATTCGGGCAGCTAATGGAAACTTTTATGACTCAACAGCGACCCAAGCCCAAGAAACTCCAACTTGACTTTGCTCTGCTCTCAATTATATATGGAACTCTTGTGCTGTGGCATTCAGAGCGTTGCACATGCAACTGCAGAGGTGAAGTCAATTAGAGCAGGGCAGGTGAAAGAAGAAGAAGAAGAAGACTTGCGTGACATGAGGTGATTTCTATTTCTAGAAGGCAGCGACAAGTCAATCGAAAATTCAATAAAGATAAATAGAGCACAACATGCCAGAGCAACTGCATTATTATATAACTTATGTAAGATATCTCGTGTGCTAAACACATTTGATGACCTATGCAGATAAGATAATTGAACTAGCTGCCATTTTGAAGGAAAAACTTAAGCAAAAGTTGAGCTAATTAAGATTCCCTCGACTGGAAGATACGTAATAATCAATTTAGACTTATTGTCTGTACATATTTAGAGAGAAAGATATGCACACACACACATACATATATATTCACATAAGCATACACCCACATAGCAAACGCTTCATTTACAGCACAATTGATGCAGCGCCTGTGCTTCATCTGCCTACAGATACTGCCCACAATAAGAAATATCTTCATTGAACTCAGCTTCTAGTTGTGCAATCTTAATGAAACTTGCAGAGTTTTAAACTGACAACTAAATGTGTGTGTATACCAAAGAAGAAAATTATTTCATTTGAAATAGACATTTATCGTAATTTAAAAGCTATCAATGAGAAGTATTCCAATAAGAAATTGGTATCAGCCTATTTATTATAAAAATCTACTAACTGAGACAGCTCTCAACGTAGGCTGAGTAAACGCTGGTAAATAATCGACTTTGAGCGGTACTTAAACATTATTGATATGATAAATATACATTTAAATTTTTATATATTTTTTACACTGCGTATGATCAACTAGAAAAATATTTAGCATTTTGAGCTTATATAGTTTACGAACTAAAGCGTTTATAGTAAAGGACAGACTGATGCAGTAAATTGATTACGCTTCCCATGGTGATCGATATTACCTAGATAGATTACACCCTAATACTTTTGCTACCTAAATTTGACCAGAAACCAATTAATAAAGAAATACTTTACCTAGCTTACCAATTGCCAACAAACAATGAACCTTTTCAAGCATTTTTAATTAAGTTCAAGTCATATAATAACAAGTAAGATATATCTAGGCTAAATTGTCCGACTAGCCGACGGACATGACTACATCTATTCAGTTTAACGACGTTCCTATCAACAATATGTGTACATATATACCTTAAAAGGTTCGTTGTGCACATATATTGAACTCTTTTATCATATATATGTTTATTTATATATAATAATATTATCTTCGCAATTGCAGTCAACTGCAGTTTGCTTTTCGAGATTAATTAACTGAGGAGGAGTTCACTTCAATTACACTTCTTACTTATTAAAGTCAATTATATTTCAATTGAAGAAAGTCTCAAGAGACTCACTGAAGTCTCTCGTTAACTAAAGTCAATTTGAGCAAGAGATAAAAATAATAATATTGACTGAGCTCTTTGGCTGAGCAAATTATTTGCAGAGGCCCAGAGAAACAAGCTCAAAGGCAAACAAACAAAATTAAATTCAAGTTGTCTTAAAAACAAAGACAAAGCTAAAGACTTAAGGCTAAGACTGCGCACCTTGAGCCATATTTAGGCCAATACAATTGTTGTTGTTGTTGTTGATGTTGTTTAGATTGTAGCTTTTATCCCGCTCATTGTTGTTGTTGTTGTTGTTGTTATAGTTGTTGTTGTAGTTGGCAACATATTGTTGCTGCTGCTGCCTTTGTTGCATCAAATATTGCTGATTACAGGTGAGTCCGGCTGTTGTTGTTGTTGCTTTGCATAAATTGACGCCCTGTTCACGCAGCTGCTGCTGCAATCGGCGACGCTGCAACAATTGCTGTTGCAGCAGTTGCAATTGTTGCTGCTGCATGCATTGATAGTAACGCAGCTGCTGCAGTTGCTGTGGCGTTAGACCATTGTGGTTGTAATATTGCTGCTGCTGTTGTTGTTGTTGTTGCTGCTGCTGTGGTGCATAGTAGTTCTCCTTGGAGGAGCTGCTGCTATCACAGCCGCTGCTCGTGCTGCTGCTGTTGCTGGAGCCGGCCACATGTTGCCAGCACTGCGTGTTGCCATTGGCATCAGCACTCGAGTTGTTGTTGCTGCAGTTCTTGTTGTTGCTGCTCGGGCATTCAATGCCAGCGCTGGCACACGACGTGCAGCGTTGACGCCGTTGCATTTTGGAAATGTCTACGAATCTCATAATGAAAGCAAGCAAAAGCAACAACATCGAGTTGCAAAATTGCTACTCAAATGTTGCTGCAGCAAATGTTGCCCGCTGCTGTTGCTATCGTTGTAGCAAAGTAGCTATTCAAATGTTGCTACGAGAAATGTTGCCAGCTGTTGCGGTTGTCGTGTCGCAACTTCTCATTAAATGTTGCCGCAGCAGATGTTGCCAGCTGCTGCTGTTCTCGTGCTGAAGCTTCTCAGCAAATGTTGCCAGCTTTTTATGCGTGCCAAATGTTCTTAGCAAATGTTGCTACGTTGCCTGTTGCCAGAGTTGCTGGTGTTGCTATGACAAATGTTGCCTATTTTATTGCTAGCGCTCTGGCCACACTGTTGAGCATGTGTTGCCGCAACAGATGTTGCTTTATTATGCTGCTTGCTGCTTTTATAGCTTATCAAATGTTGCCGCAGCTAATGTTGCCCGCTGCTGTTGCTGTTGTTGCCCGCAGCTTTTGTTGCTGCTCGCGTTGATTTTATTTTTGGTGTATTGGACCGTGTGGCGTTACGTTGGACCAACGCGGTCTCAGACCCAATCGATGCTACTTCACTTGTTGCCAACTTGCTTGGCTTGTTCTTATTTATAGTTTTAGTCACTTCTCCCGCTCTCTTTAAGGGTTCATTCCATTGATCGGATTCACACTTTTGCTTTATAAAATTTGTTTTTGTTTTCAGTTTTTATTTTTTCTTTTTTTTTTCCGACGATCGACGACGATGACGCTTTGACTTTGCTTTTCACACTGCACTTTTTGATTTCGATTTTGATTTCATGGTACTTTTTTCTATTTTTAAATATTTTTGTTTTGCTTCCAATGCGTAAGTTTCTCTGCACCAGCTACATTTACATATATGTGTGTGAGTGTGTGTGTGTGTTTGGTGTGTGTACAGTCACAAAGTTGTCTATATACATAGATATTTATTTATATTTTGTTTTCATTCTGGCTGAGCGTATAGAAATGATATTTATGAGTTTTCTGCCAGCAGCAAATTATGCATTCTGTTTTCTAGTATACAATTTCGACCCAGAAATGGGGCCCGAGGGCCCCTGGTGAGTGTGTTTGTGAATGTGCCTGCCTACGGAGTTTTAGCCAAACTTGCATCGAGGTCAAATGCAAGTCCTTGCTTTTGGCCACCTTTTTGGCCCACTTTGCCAACTCGCTAAACGGAAATGAAATTCGACTTCACTCAACGTTTACTGCAACAAAATCTATTTCAGATCCGACAGTCGCAGAGCCATATATATGTACTATATACAAACATCACGGACACTTGGATTATTTCAGCCAATTCACATACATCTGCATATCGTATATCGTATCGTGAATATCGTCTAAATCGTGTGCCAACAAACCAGGTGTTTTCACATTTTTGTTGACTGACATAAGCAAGAGGTATATAGATATATTTCTATATATATATATATCCACAGATATATATATATGCATATATACATAAGTAAATTTGACGGGAAGACACGTCCAGAGACACGCCCTGTTGGCCACAAAGGAACATTTCAGACAACAACGCAAAAAACTTAACTCGTAAAAATCCCATTCTAAATGCAGCAGAAGAAAACTAAAAGAAAAACCCAACTTCAACAAGGAAAAACAAATCGAATATTGAAGAAAACTGTCGCTCTCTCATTCTATCCATCTCCTTCACTCTTTCAACAAGGACTCAACTCATTATATGTGAAGCAGCAGCAGCAGCACCCGCAGCAGCAGCAGCAACTGAGGCAGCAGCAACTGAGGCAGCAGCAAAATGGCTGCCAAAGCTATATAAACGCTGCACAGTGGGCCAAATTGTTAAATGGTTGCTGCAATTTCGATGCTCAAATTGATGTGAGACAGAAATTTTTTGATTTGGTTTGAGCAGGTGCGAAAATAAGGAAAATAATTGGAATATATTTTGAATATATTTGGATGATATTTTTTAGCTCAGCTCATATCTATTTCAGCATCTATTGAATTTAAACTATTATATATACCTTTCAATGTGAAAGTTTTTGTTCTTTTGCGTTGTCTTTTATGTCTTTGTATATCTATCTCTAGACATAATAATAGGCTAACTCAAAAAATATATTAATATGAAATTTAAAATTTTTTATAGAGTTTTCTAGTTCCCAAATTCAGTTTAAAAATAAATGTAAAAAAAGTAAATGTAAATAAAAAATCAAAATATAATAGACTTGCGCAAGAATATCAAAAACTACTTCATTTTTTTGCATGACTAACTCTAAGCACAATTCTTATAAAGTTTTAATGATATAATTGATATGAAATTTAAGACATTTTCTGATTTTACATTTTGAAGTTTCAAAATTTTAGTTTTGAGGGAAATGTAGGAAATCTATTAAGTATTCTTCAAGAGTTAGTTAGCTATGCTAGATAATTATTAGATAAATTGTTGCAACCAGAAATAATGAACAACTCTGGCAGATAGCTACCCTAGATAGATGGCTGATAATATTGATAGATAGCTGTTTCTTAAAGAAATTTGTATAGATAACAATAGTAACTATAGTAAATATTTATAGTAGTAAATAGTTGTTCTAGATAGTTTCGATAGCTGCATAAGATAATGAGCTTAGCAGCTAAAGTAGATAAAGAGATTTTGTAGCTAGAAATGATTATCACTTATTTTAGATAACAAAAGTAAATAGCTCTAGCAAATAGCTGCGACAGATTATTGTTAAAGTAGATACGATGAATAGTTTTAGTAGAAAGTTACGATAGATAGTTATCGTTAAGTCTGTTTATATATCTATGATAGTATCTCAAAGTGAGTGAAGATAGATGCTATGCTAAACAGTTTTCGTGGATCGTTGCCACTTGAAGATATTTAATGCATCTATTGAAGATAATAGACTATATATGAATACAATCTCTAGTTCAGATCAACATACTATAAAATTGCAACTGAAAATAACTTCTTCAATACAATATAACATTCCACAAACATATTTCATTCACTTTCTAAACCACTTTACATTTTCAAATATCTAAACAAAATTCGCCTTCTTCGCCCCACTGTGCCCACTATACACAAGGGCTGCCAGAGCAGAGAAGTTTAGATTAACTGGCAAGCAGCCAAAACGAGCAGCAACGAGGAAGCATTTCGGGTTGCTCGGCTGCCTCTGGCTCTGCTTCTGGCTCTGACTCTGGCTAAGGGTGCTGCTGATTGTCCAAAGCGAAACAAGTTAAAAAACATTTTAGCGCACGCAATCGATAAATACATTTGCCAGCCACAAATCGTTTTGTCTGCCTCTGCCTCCGCCTCCGCCTCCTGTGCCTCCTCCTGCCAATCATAAACAAGAGGACTTAGCCATGGCCTCAACAAGCTGTAAATAGATCTCGAGGCAATTAGAATCGTGATATGCACATGTGCACCTTAAGTTCAATCACATTTCGGCTTGGCCACAAAATGGGATATTTCTTTTCTCTATGTGTGTTTTTTATGTATTACATCTGGCCAAACTTTAGCTGGCTGCAACTGGCAGAGAACTGCGCGCATTCCTTGCTCTATAGAATAATAGAAAACAGCAATTTGTAGTTCAACGCACTTGTTGGCCTACATTGCAGTTGCCCGTTGCTGTTGCAGTTGCAGTTGCAGTTGCAACTGCAGTGGCCCGTTTCAGTTGCATAAAATGAACAACTTTTACTCTTTGGTTTTAGCTAGGCCTCTAGCTCCACCTTTGGCTATGCATAAGCTCATGCATATGCATCTGCATCTGCATGCTTTTTACTCTAACTTTTACTCTGCATCCACCTGCGCCTGTTCTTTTTCCTCCCCCTTTAGCTCTACCTCTAGCACTACCTTTAGTTCTAGCTCAACCTTTACCTATGCATCTGCCTCCTTCTCTCCCCTCTTTCTCTTCTACACCCCTTTCTCTCTTATCTCAACTCTCATCGCTCCACTTACCACTTTACTCTCAGTTTCCTCTCTTCTTCTCTCGTCTCTCTCCTATCTCTCTATATCGCTCACTCCACTGTTCCCTCTAACCCTTATCTCCCTGTATCCTTTATCTAACTCCTCCTCTATCTCGACTATCTCATTTCTCAGTCACCACTATCTCTTCGGTCTATCTCCACTATCTCTTTTCTCTCTCCTCTCATTCTCATTCTCAGAGAGTTTCCTCTCTCCTCATTCTACGCTTTCTATCTTCCGTCTCTCTTCATTATCCTCTCTCGCTCCCCATTATCCTTGCTTTCTTACCTCTCCATTATCTTCTCTCTCCCTCGTCTTTGCCTTCTTCTTATTTTTCGATCTCCCACTCCATTCTCCTTATATTTCTCGGTCTCCCGTCACCTTCTTCCATCTCTCATCAGTATCCTATCTCCCTCCCCATTCTCCTCACTTTCTTTCCTCCTCCCTATCTTCTTTCTCTCTCTCCTGTCTCTCTCCTCTCTCCACTCCTCTACATTTACTTCACATTACTATCTTTCCTCCGCCTCTTGTGTCCCCATTCTCTCCCGTCTCTCATCTCTCCTCTTTCCTTTGTCTCCTCTCACACCTTTGTCCTCATTCTCCTGTGAGCCCTCTCTCTCTCACCTCCCCTTCTTCATCTTCACCCCTCTCTCCCCACCTCTGATTCTTTTACCTTTCTCTAGTTTGCATTGCCAATTAAAGCAGCATCAATTTGCTCAACCTAAATCAAAGTCCGCTCGACAGCAGCTACAAATGCCTTTCGCTATTCTATTTTTTAGCCAATTGCATTTGGCAACAATGCGGAAGCCAATTCAAGCGAATGCTTCAATTTCTGGCCATTACATGGCCGTAACCATTGCCGTAGACAGCAAAGTAGAGGCAAAGTAGAAGTAAAACTTTCCGTTGGTTACACGCAGCAAAAAACGCATTTCAGCATTCGATTCGTTCCATGGCAATGGATGATCTCATTTTCAATTGCAGAAAACTCATATTCATTTCATATACATTTATATATATACCATATATATATGTATATATATATATACTCTCTATATATATACAGTAGTCACATAGTCACTTGTCAACCGGCATAACAGAGGCAGATAAGATGGTTGGTTAGCTTCATACTTTTTTTCGTTAATCAAAGACACACACACTGAAGCACAGCTATACACATACACATATACTTGTATACTTTATATATATATGTATATAATTCACAAATTGAACAAATATCTTTGGCATGCTGCCCGCCCACACACGCAGACACCTCAAATGTTGCGTTCAATTTTCTTTTCTTTCTATTTCTTTTTTTTTTTATTATTATTAACAGCTGCTTCGGCCTCGTCAGTTAACAAAATTATCTATATTTTCGCACACACAAATTTGTTATCTAAAACAACATTTTTCTATACACAATCATCATATAATCATATATATATTTATATATACATTTCAGAAACTTTTTCATATATTTTCACAAGAGACGCGACGCGGCGCACATTTTCACGGTTGCACAAGCCCAAGGAGACTGAGACTGAGACTGAGACTGAACCGAAACTGAAAATACACGAGCGCCGCAGCAATGCGTTCGACCACAAACAGCAACAGCAACAACAACAGCAACAGCAACAACAACAGCAGCAACAACAACAGCGACGACTACAAAGCGACGACCGCCGCCCGATGTGTGGCAGCGACTCTCCCGGGCTGTGTGTGTGTGTGTGTGTGTGTGCTGATGGGGGCTGCTCGCATTGCCTCCCAGTGTGTACTCTCTCTGTATGTGTGTGTGCGTGCGTGTGTGTGTGTGTGTGGTGCTTGCAAGTGCAAGTGAAACAAGTAAGAACATTGCCAACGGGCATTTTAGACTGTCTGATGCGCGTTCTGGCTATGGAAATGACTGAATTACTAAGTGGTTAAAAGGCAATACGGCTAAATGGCTAAAAGGCATCAGTTGTTATCTGTCCATCCAGTAGCTATGCTAAGTAGCGGACAAGCCATGCAAACTATCATCATTTAGCGCATTCTTTTGCACCACATACATGAATTTTTTCGATTTGCCACGCCTCAATAAACATAAACCAGTTTAATTGTAATTCTATTTTAAAATTATGTTAATTTAGCTCTAAACATACATTAGGTATAGT
The DNA here is from genome assembly GCA_035045345.1 of Drosophila hamatofila. Lineage (NCBI taxonomy): Eukaryota > Metazoa > Arthropoda > Insecta > Diptera > Drosophilidae > Drosophila > Drosophila hamatofila. The sequence continues at coordinate 1,180,309 of JAWNPA010000020.1, read as the reverse complement.
TTTAGCCTCATTGCCACGATCATAATTGGCATGGATGCATAATATATGGGTAATCCATAGAGCAGGTTCACAGTAAAAGAACCTGAATATACAAAAATCTTGATATACTCTAAACATCAATTAAATAGCTTTAGAGACGATCAAAATCGGAAAAGTAAATTTTACAGGCAGCTAGTAAGATTTACATATCTGGATAGCAAAATATCAAATAGCAATACTCATGGTAAAATGGATTTATCCTAGCTTAAGCCAATTTGTCAGCCCACCAAGTGGGCGTATGTAACTATATCATTTTTGATCCGTGTGTAAAGGTGTTCAATGGTGCTTCATTTGCCAAATTTTAGATTTTTTACTGAAAGTTTATGCAAGTTAGTTTGGCCCCATTAAAGTTGCGCACAGTAAGAATTATCTTTAAAAATAATTGATTAATGTATAGAAAAGATCAACATTGTTTCAATTTGACTTATCTTGATATCTCTAGGTTTAAAATAAACATAGATATAGTTATAGAGAGGAAGTTCCCTTACGTTCTAACATAACCCCCAGTGAATGTAATATCTTAGTCAATTTTAATATACAATAATATATTCTATTATATATATTTCATATATTCTGTTCAAAAGAGCTTCAAACCACATATGAAATTTGGTAACCCCAATGGCTAAACTGTAAAAAGATATAGATTTTCCCTGATTTTTCATGTCATGCTCCTAGTTATCATATCTAAAATATTTGAACACTATACCACGCCATGAGTAACTATATACTTTTACATAAATGTCAAACACTTTAAGCATAAAAACCAATATACCCGCATCCACTTCACAAACGAGCACACAAAGAGTAGGAAAAGCAAGAAAAGTCAGGCAGCCAGGCAGGCGGGCGACAAAGCATCTGAGAGCTGAGAGTCGTACGATTATACAATGTGCGTTCGAATTAACCCCAAATGAATGAGGAGTCCAAATATCGTATATATAATAATAAGATGTATATAGAGACATATATTAATATATAAACTGCTCAAGTTGCTCAGAGTTAGCCAGCAGAGATAGATAGAGATTTATGCTGCGTCTAATGGGGCACACGATGAACTATTTACTCATAGCCCAAAGCGAACTCAAGTGCGGACAGAGAACATCCTCAATGTAATGAAAACAAATGAAGTACTCCGATAAGCGAAAGACTCTCACTGCAGGCAGAGGGCAGGCAGGCAGGACATTGTTACTCGAGAGTGCGCATGTGCGCGTGCCTCGACTGCAATGAACATCTGCGTCCCCTCGGAAGGCACTCGGAAGGGAAAGCGGAATGCAGAAGGCGGCTGCAAGTGCTCATTAACGATGACAATGGAGGAAGACTACAAACTATTTCCAATAAAACAATTACAAATGCGCATAAATTTGAAACAGAGTCCAATAAGGGCGTAATGTTGTGGCACTACATGGAAATCTGGGAGAATACATAAATAAACATGTGCAACATCTCACTCTCCCTCTCCCTCTCCCATGCACAGCAATCCCAAACTACTATTACAACTAGAAAACTAAATAAATATTAACTAAATATTACTTTAATTCTCACAAAAACAACAAAGTTAGATTTGAAATCAAATTTTCATATTTTTTTATATATCATTTTTCAACAATCTAAAGAATTTTTCTAGAATTTTTTTTTAACAATTTATAGAAGAGATCAATAGAATTGCAGTAAAATTTACCTTCTAACTAAAAAACTAACTATACTTCCGTTTTCCGATTTACCAAGTGATATTATTAGCATATAATTTATGTCTATCTATATAGGAAGCCGACATTTGGTTTACTTGCCAACCCTGAAGATATAATCAAAGTTTATAAGCAATTTATAGAAGAGATCAGATTGTTTTTTTACGGGAAAACTGTTGTAAAGATATTGTGTGCTGTTGTACCACGACTCCAAAGAGAATAACTATATAAACTTCATAATTTCATGGAACGCTAATCTATACGTGTCTATAATTCAAATTCAGAGCCTGTAGCTCTATACTAAGAAAGTTGTCAAAGATATAAGATTCCGTAGTTTATTCACGTTTCGATGGCTTCATATCACACCAAAAAATCTCAAAAATTTATCAAATGATTTTTTTTGAATTTGAAATCTTTCATTTCACTGGATAAACGGACAGCACGATTTATATTACACAAAAACAATATACTCTATTTACACTACTATAAGAACGAACTTTTAGATAATCAATCAAATTCTTACAGTTGAGAACAAACTTTTCAAATTTATTCTAGTTATTTCATCGTTCATCGTTCTCTGCACATTTTGCGAATGGTTTTTTTTTATGCTTTTGTATTCACAAACAGCTGAGGTATACTAGAGTGAGTAAGGTCATTTTGATCATCGGTCAATTGTGTAAACAGCAGCCAGAGATGCCTCTTAAAATAGTAATTGAAACGAATATGAAAAAAAAAAACAAAAACGAACGAGTAACGAAAAGGGAAATTTATTGGGAAATAAAGAACTAAAGCATGCTTTTAGGTGCTTTACGAAAAGACTTGAATTAAGTAGAATTACTGGGAAATTTATATCTTTGAATTAGAATTAATGTTCGTATTTTATTTTCATATTTAATTTAATCATTTTCTAGAATTAATTCTCTTTAACGAGCGCCCACTGTACTTAGCTCTGACTGCCAGCTCAACTGTTAGGCATGACTCATCGGCTCCACACACTCACAGTCGTCTATGAGACATTCATTTCACCTCCCACCTCGAATCGTTGGCTGAATTCGCGCCAAGCGAACGCAAATTAGCGAAAAACAACTTTGAACTTTTTGCCGACCACCCTCGGCTTAGCTATATACTATATATCCATAGTATATGGCCTCCCACTTGCCAGCGAAGACAATTCAAGTTATTCTCGCGCAACAAACGAAAATAAATTTGTCTCTTCAATTCTGTGTTTATTCGAGAAAACAGCAAACTGCATTGGCCAGGCCAAGGCACAATCCGCATGGGTTCTTACATCATTTGTTTGTCTTATCAATCTATCTTTAACCTAAGAGCTAAGAGTTTTATATATTTATAATTATCAGTTCAGATCAGCATTGGTAAAAGTTAGCCTAGTCTGAAGAACTGAAATTCTCATCCACTTTCTATACAGATCTAAATATTTCAAGTATCGATTGACATATTAACATTTATTAGTCTATATATATTCTCTATCTATAAATTACTTCAAGAATATTGGCATATCTTTGTCTACATCTACTTTTTATACAGATCAATATAATCTTTCAAGCATCGATTGACATATTGGCATATCTTTAGTCTACATCTGCGCTCTATACACATTTAAATATCTATATACTTCAAGAATCATTGGACATATTTAATATCATAACGCATCGTAATTATTTCAGCAAGCGAGCGAGATTTATGTCTTCTTCTAGAAAGCAAAGGGAGATCTTACTCCAGCAGCATCGCCAGCTCGCACCACATGTGGTAAATAGCTAATTAAAGACATGATGACCCCTTTTTATACTCTCTCTCTCTACTCATTGACAGAGGGAGTTTTGGCTTCATGCAAATGATATTATATATGATATATATGTATTATACGATATCTATCTGCCTAAAGGAATTGAGCTAAAATATTCGTGTATGCGCAACGTAATAAGATGAATTAACGAACGAAATAATAAGCTTTTATGTTATCTCTTTCAATATTAAAATTTGTCTTCCTAGGCATAATTGAACGATTACCAGCACAATTAAAGATATAGAGTTTAATATTAAAAATACATAAATAAATATTTTAAATATTTCCGACTTTGGACCTGCCTTAGTCTATCGATAAATATCGATAAAATGATTACTTTTAGCATTACAATTATATTCATTCAAAGAATTTGGTATGATTAGCTTACCAATTAATTAGAAATAATATTAATATACTACTGTACTAATAAATAATGATTATGAATATTTTCGAATTAACATACTACCAAGATTGACTCATTTCAAGTAGTAGAGTAGTCGCTGGACTTTGGTACTAGCAGACACTTGAAAGTCACGTGTATATTCTGATTAATATTATAAGCAACATTCATCTAGAGGCAAAGTTCAATCAACCTACTTCTTATAGTGGTTAGTAACTGTAGTAAATACTAGTAAGAACAAGTATTGCTCATGCATAAATACTTGGGAATGTGTAGTTCCCATTTGTGTATGTAAGCATAGAACGATAGAAAAAGTATCTCTGTGTATCTCACAGGGTAAGTTCTAGTCGAGCCTTGTCAACTAGAAAACTCTTACTTAATTACATATGCTTTATGTCTATATGCCCATGCGAAGCCTATATTGCAAGTGCTCAAGCGACAACAACAAATGAGATACTGAACTGTAATAGATTTGCGTATCGTCCCTGACTGGGCGGACAGCTGCCACGCCTCAGCCTATTGACAGTTCATCATATATAACAAAATGTTTTGTTTGAAACTCTATGGGGAAACTCTATCTACAAATGACTCTGACATATGTTGCAACTTCAATTGAGACGCCCCTCGGCTGCTGCTGTCAGCTGGATTTTCAAGACTGACAGCCAGAAAACAACGACAACAATAACTAAATATGTCACAGATAACATTGCTCAAATGCCAACAAACCCAACTATCCACGAAAAACAAATAAAAAAATTCAAGATATGAAAATTGCGTAAAGTTTTTCCTTTCGTCAAATTGAGTGAAAGTCTTTTTCCCGCCACAGTGCGTAATAACCGCGCGCACAAATGCGGAATTGTCTACGCGCTCCATAAGATACAACTAATCAATTCAGTGCGCTGCGGGACCAACGCAACGGGTTCAGCGACAACCAAAACAACAACAACAACAACAACTTCAAGCAACAACAATAAAAACTACTCTAGTCTAGGGAGGGCACGACTAGGAGATACCTCCAGTACTTATATACATATATTTATAATAATGATATAAGATACAGAACAAGCATTTCTATCTATTTCGATTTGTGATAAATACTTTCTATTAAAGAAGTGAAATACTTAATATTTATTTTTACCTTAGACGCATCCGATTTGATGTTTTTTAAGGCTATCGACAATGCATATCTATCGATGTCTATCTAGATATATTATATTTAAATATGATTCTGTAAAATAGTTCCGATCTATTTCGATATTGGGATTGAAGCGAAAGTATCAAGGAACTGAAATACTCAAGATTTCTTTTTACCTTAGACGACTCCAATTTTATGCTTTTAAAGCAATCGAAAAATTCCCAGAAAACTAAACTAAAATCGACTTTATTCGATAGCTCCTTATATTTAGCTTCTATATACTCTCTATATATGCATAACTCTATGACCTTGGCACAAAGCCAATATACTCCTTTTAACCTTAGCACAAAGCCAATATACTCCTTTTAACCTCATAAACGAACATAAAATACGTCAATTGGCCACACACATAACCATTTATGTCTATACATATAATGGAAAACGTTTCCCAATCAAATACACTTCAACTCACCCAGTCAAAACTCAAACTTTGATATTTCATTAGAGTTTCAACCGGTTTTTGGCACTCATCCGTAGTTTTCACTTTAGCCAGCGACATCAAACGAAATGAAGATTGAAGATTGTACTTAAGATACAATAATTGACAAGTCTCCAAGACCTCCAGCCACAAACAAGCGACAACAAATTGGTTAACTCTAAACTCCACACAGCTGACTGTGGCTAATGGAGTTTTTTCTTTTTCGAATAAGTCAAAGTGTTTTCACATTAATAATAATCAGTTTTTAAAACATTTGACAGTTTAAATAGGTAAAAGTGAGCCCGACTAGGAGATGCCCTAAATGCTTTTAGATTGTTGTTATATATTGATTATAGTTGTCTTATCATGATGAGATATTTGAACTAAAGCCTAAATTTATATCTTAAGATATAAGCAGAGCAATTGATAAATATCTATATAGATCGAAGTTATCCACGTAGAATTGTGTTGTGATGTGTCCTCCTCTCATTGATAGCTTTATAGTTTCTTGATAGTAGTTTTATAGTACTCAATATTGAGCAGCATTGTGAAATTCGCTTTTGCATTTGATCATTGCCATAAGAGGATCACGTTTTGAATTCATTAGTTTAATAGCATATAATTTTCCTTTCGTCTCTTCAATACATTTCAACAATATTTTATTCAATTCAGCCCTTTTCCCCAGTTTCAGCTCGTAAATATCAGACAGATAATGACAGACTAGCTGTCATATACCTTACATCATATAAAATGTATACTAAATACCCACACTTAGTATCTTGTTGGTAGTATCTAAAAATAGTTGCACAATTTCATAAAAATATTTACATATTAGGCACAATAAACTCGACTTACTCGTGAAAGATCACGTGGCTTATGGTAATATTAACTGTATTTACATATAATATCGATGCAAATCAATAGATCTCACGATCTTACGTAGTTTTGATTCATGAACAGGCTTGCTCGAGATTCCCTAGACATCAGCCCATGACACACCTGTGACTAAGCCAAGATTGGAATTGCATTTGACGTCGCCACTTGGCCAACTGAGCACGAGCCAAACACAATGCAGAAGAAGAAGAAGCGAATTCCATTGAAATACGAAGCGTGGCAATTATTTAGTAATTAGCAAGCTGCATGGGAAATCTCGAATGCAATATTATATATAAAGATATCTAAATATATATATTCAGGCAAGCCCCTAGACAACACTGACCTACCGCAAAAGCAAAGAACAAAATGTCGCTAGAGATTATCAATGTTTATTACTGTTGTTAATTATATAAAATGAATGAACATAGAAGTTCGCCTTGACATAGGCTAGGAGAGTATATAGTTAATACATATATAAATGGAGCTTAGAAAACTTTTTACTTAAATCAAAAACCGAAAACTTTTACTCAAATTTCGAATTTATCTATGCAGCGCAATCGCGCGACTGATAGAACAATATATAGCCCGTCTCTGAGGACTTGTGTATGTCCGAGGTGAGGCCGTAGAAGTCCTCAATGGTCGAAGCTTCGATCTTGTCAACCATGTCATCATCGAAGAGCAGCCACAGCCCGTGGCTCTTCACAATGCTTATGTAGTGCCCGCGATTCGGGCCCGAGCCACAGTGGATTACGACTGCAGTCAGATCGTAGAGCCTATCCGGATTGACAGCATCATCCGAGGTGTTGAACAGGCGCAGCTCGAGCGGAAAGACAACACGATGCGACACCTTGATATGCCGATTGAATTGCTCCATATACTTGAAGCGCTTCAGGTGCAAGGCCAATATCATGGGCAGCTTCTTGACGCGCATTCGCTTCTGTGCCTCCTGGTAGCTACAGCAATTGTCGCACTTGAACTTGTTGTCCGAGCAGAGGGTTTCCGTGTTGCTGAAGCAGCGCAGGCAATGCGTGATCGATGTATTCTGGTCCACGTCCACCTGCAGATCGAAGAAGTTCTCATCCTTGCTGCTCACGGTCTCACAGTTCAGACAGCGCGTCTCCGACGTGAGAATTCCCTGAAAGATCTCATGCACCCAGGTGGGTTCCGTATTGGCTCCATTCGTCTGGCCAATCGGAGTTGTGGTCGCCGTGACGCTGCCATTGCCATCAAGGACGCTCAGCGAGCCCGTCGAGTTGCTGCAATTGCCATTTGAAGTGGATGTCGATGTGGAATTCGATGAATTGGAATTCGAGCTGGATTTCGCATTCGCAGCATTCCCATTCCCGTTGCCCGGCGCAGGGCCGCTGGCCAGGACTGGCACACTGGACGACCCGGCGGCCATTGTCTTCCCGGTATTGCGTTCCGCCAGGATTATCTCATTGATGTGATTGATCAGAAAGTTGAGAAACTCATGGGCATCCTGCTGCATATAGTTGTCGAACTCCTCCTTCTCCTTGCGCAAACGCGTGATGAACTTCTTCGGCGCTATCGAGCCAACTTTCTTCTTCTGCGTGGCAATGCTATAGAAGAGGTCCGCCAGGCAGGAGAGCAGCGTCTCCTTGGGCCGCTTATTCTTGGCCTTGTACTCCAGCACCTTTTCGCGAAAGGGCTTGCAGAAGTAGAGCGCCTGCAGCACCGAGTTGCTGTAGCAGGTATTCCCAAAGTTAACCAGCCCGAAATAATGCTCGTTGGGCGGAAACAGTTCGGAGCCGATCTCACGCTCCAGCTGCGATACGTTGGCGCCCATGGTAGCTAGTGGCGCTGCCGCGGCACAGCGGTACAGAAAACCCCACACTGTGTATGCTTACGTGTTTTCTCGTTTTGTTAGCCGATTCGATAGCTCGATAAGTATCATTCATTAATTGGTTATCGTTATCGAAAAATGTGTTACTTTGAATCTTTATCTTTTCCTCTCTCTCTCTCTCTCTGTCTTTCTTTCTCTCTGTCTCTTTCTCTATTGAGCCTATTCAGCTCGACTCGACTTGTCTATAGAGATCTTTTTTTCCTGCCAGCCGCGCAAAACATTTTTCTATTTACTTTTTCTTTATCTTTTTTTTTCGTCTGAAAATAAATAATTTTGAAGAGGGGAATCACGTGAGTTTCTTTCGCATAAACACAAACAACAAAAATAATAAAAATATTTAAGGTTTACTTTGCTTTCATTTGCTTCTTCTCTCATCTCTTTTCGTTTCATTTGCTTTGTCGTTGATCCTCGACATTTAAAACTAAGATTTTTGAAACTGATACAAACAAAAAATGGTTTTAATAACTAAAATGGGAAAATGGGAACAGAAAATTTTGGATATGAAATATTCTCTACGCAAACATCCCCTCTCAAAAATATATTTTCAAACATTTTGTTTCACAATTTCAATTTACATTTTCATTTATCAATAGCAAGTTGTTAATATTTAGAATTTTCATTGATTTTTCTGTTATATGTCAAAATATTACCAAATTTTGTCAAGAATTTTGTATGTTAAAAGCAAAAAAATATATATATAAATGTAATAAGCAAAAATAATGTTAACATATTGATTATTAAGAACTTTTCATTTGCTCTATTCGGGATTGCCCAAGGTAGAAGAGACCCACAAATCTGCAAGAATCTGATTTGTCAATTAGTCCAAGCATCCTGATTGGTCCTGATTGTACGTTCTTCTTGAATGAGTAATGATAACGGTCCAATTATGTTTTTCACCTAGATTTGATATCTCTAGGTTCTCAAGTAATGTCCTAAAAACCATATGAAAATATCGATATTTATCGATTTTCTGGTTTCAACTCAAGAGATCATTATGTTTAAACGGACCAACTCAGATTCAAAATATTTTGATTTTTCGGGATTTTTGTCTGCTGCTACCTCTCTTTCTATTGGCCCATCTTCTATGGCTTCATAAATTCCATAAAAAAATATATATTTTAAATGCTCTCAATAATGATATAATTGCATTGTAAAGCCTTGAGTCATGGCCAATAGCTAATCGATACACTTTGCATTTGATATTGGATCTATTAAAAGTGGCTCTTGGATGACTAAATGTACTAAAAAAGTACTGTTTTTTAATGACAGTTAATGGCTAGAACCGGTGACTTTTCATTTCTGTAGAGAACCGTTGGAAGTGCGCTGGGAAATTTCCGATCGACTGCAACACGAATCACTGACGTGCGCCGACTTTACATCTGGCAACGTGTCGTGTGCCATGGGCAATGCACTCGACACCTAGACGCGACTATAAAAGTCAACGTGCGATCAACTCTTCAAATCAATTCAAAGTTAAGAGCAAGTAAACAAAGTACCAGAGAATCAGGCGATAAGCAAACGTTAAGTTCAAATTCAAGTTTAATATCAACTCTGCAGCCAGCCAAGCATCATCCGAAATCTCCGCAAGGACTAAACCAAGCCAGAGCTAGAAAAGACTTTTCTCCAACAGATCCTGAACTAAACCGCATTGGAGCAGATTAAAATCAATTACAATTCAATCAATTACAATTACGATCGGTCTCCAGCCGAGACAGTAAATAATCTCTCCGGAAAACTACTAAAAATTCTGGCTTAAGCACTGCAAAATATGTTTATTTTCTAAACATTTTCTTTACTTATAAAGGAATTCATTACAACTGTCAACGGCATACAGCCGAGACAGTAAATAATCTCTCCGGAAAACTGCTAAAAATTCTGGCTTAAGCACTGCAAAATATGTTTATTTTCTGAACATATTCTTGACATATAAAGGCATCGATTTCAATTATGAACACAGTCCAGCCGACACAGTAAACCATCTGTCCGGCAAATTACTAAAAATACTAGCTTAAATACCAAATACCAAATATGTTTATTTGCTAAAAATATTAAGTTTATCCTTAAGTTACAATATCAAACCAAATAGCTGCCCAGTGATATAATATTAGTTTATCTTTAATATTTAAAGCTCATGTTATTAATGACCAAATATGTTGACACAAAATAAGTTGTAAATAAATTTCATAAAAACCAATATACAGTATTTCAATGAATTCTTTACTTTTAAATCTTTTAAAAATTTGAAATATTCTTTAAATAAAAGCAATCGCCAGGAGCGATTCGACGCTTTCCTCATTTGCCCAACGAAATTCCCAGCCGATTGAAAGCTATTCAGTTTCGAACTTGATGAAATTCAAATGCTCACAGCACGTATGGCACTAAGGCATACAGTTAGATTATTATAAGCCATCAAAGTTTAGTGATCTTAACCAATAATTATTTTATTAAATTAGAATCGTTTTATTCTTAGATTTTGCTACTTGTTCAAATAGTGTAAGGGGTATATCTATGGTTGTCTGCCAGTCTGAGATTCTTATTTAGAAATTCTTTGTAACCTTTCGTATATAACCTCCGAAATTCTTCATAAAGCTTTAATTTTCAAGTCCAAGAATATACTGACAGTCCTAGACATATGCTCGCTGACAAATGCAAATTTTAAAAAGCTTTAAAAGATGTCCTGCAGATATCTTAACAAATATCGTTATTGTGTAGAGCCTTAAAATATCCAAAAACTTCCTTATTGCTTTCGCAATTTTTGGCAAGAGCAAAAGCTGGAGCGGCTGATCAAAATATATAATATCCTAAAAACCAAACCTAGCATGACTTAATAAAATTTTAGATACATCTCCATACCTATCTAGGCATTTTCCAATGGGAAATTACTCTATAAGATAAAGTAATTCAATATATTTATTTTCCCTACACTACTAAAGCTCTTCCTAGACTCATCGTCAACTCGCCTAATGTCTGGATTTTTTCCCAAAATTCTCTTCGACTATTAAACTGCATTGGATCTGTAACGCCCAACGTCAAACATGTTCGATTTCAATGGGTATTTCTATGAATTGCTAACGAAGCATCGACGACTATAAAACTTGCTGAGCTGTGAATCGAATGAACAGTTCGCCAGCAAAAATGCAGCCAGTTGTAAGTATTTAACTGTTCAATCAACTATAGCGCATACTTATATTCATTTTGTTTTATGACTTCTCTAGATTTTCTTTACGATTCTGTTGTGTGGATGGGTAGCTATAGAGGCACACCCCTTGAATAGTGCAGTGGAAGATCTTTTGATCGAATCCGAAGCAAAGTCAAAAGCGAAAACTGGAGTTCATTTGGATATCTTTAAAGATATGGAAGTTGATAAGGAAACAACAATAGAGCCCTTAAAGCCCAAGCCTTCCACAAAAAACACCAGGACTCAACAAGAAATAGATGAGAATATAACAGTTGATAAGGAAACAACAATGGAACCCTTAAAGAAGACTTCCACAATTGTCTCTAGCCCAACAATCCAGATTCAACAACGAATTGATGAGGATATGGCAGCTATAAACAAGACCACAATAGAACCCTCAAAAGCCAGGTCATCTATAACATCTATAAACCCCAACCCGACGATCAGCGCTCCTGCCATATTGGATGAACAGAAATCAAGTCAAGGCAAGACAACAGTGGAAATCTTTAAATCCAGTTCCGTATCAAATTCTGATCAAGATCAAAGTCCAACTACTGATATGACACCAATGGGAATCGAGTCCAGATTGAGTGCTAAGCTCTTAAAAATTCTAACACGCCTCGGCTAAGTTCATTCACAATAATAATCTCACTAATTAGATAAGGCCAATTACATATGACAGTTAGCTGCATTTCAAATGGGAATTATCTAAGAGCTTACATCAATTATATTAGCATATAATATATTTAAAATAAGTCTACATAGTATTAAAGTGAAAACTTTTCCAAAAGTCGATGTGTTTTTCCCCTGTGTATGTTAATTGTGCTGCTATTGGAGTTGCGGTTGGTAATCAAATCAGTTATTAGTGTCAATCTTGACTGCCGGTCAATGCAATCGGAAAATCGAGCTCTCAACACCAACACAGAACAGGTGAGACTATTATAGTCGGGCGTAAGCGACGGCATAATGCGGGTTTATAATAAAAAATAGAGTTAAATTTTAAGGATATGCTAGGCAGAACATATAATTTAGGGTTGGGCTTGTCGACGAGTTGATTAACTGTTCAACTGTTCAATACGGAAGAAGGTATATTTAGGTAGGTATATAAGGTTACTCTATAATCTATAGAATCAGAATTTCAGATATTCTACATATACGTTTATCAGATAGTTATATTACAAAATATACAATGCAAATTGCAATTGTCTTTAGCTCTAGTAATTTTCTATTCGCCATGGGTATTCCCCAAGCATCTTAAGCACTTAAGTAAATACATATATCAAATATCAAGTCTCTGGCTAGACTTTACACAGACAGACTCTGCATCAATCAATCAATATACCAATTTTCCCCTTCTGAGCGAGCATCAACAATTAGTTTACGTTAGAAAACTTGTTTATCTAATCGAACCGTAGAATAAACAGTGCGGAATGGCTAACTCATTCAATAATTTCTTATTCCGAGAGTCTCAATTGCAACCGGTCTAACTTGTTTGGATCACTATATGGAATCACGATCGATAATATATTGTTCGGCATATATCAAATATGGATATACATTTTTAGACGCGTTTAGTGCACTGTAAGAGCTTCAACTACAATGTTGAAGGGAATCGCAGTGAGTATGAATTGTGAAATTGTGAAATAAGGAACTTCAAAAACTATTAATTCGCAGTTATTGTGCTTTTTGCTGTTGTTTTGCGGGTATATCAAGCAGAATTGTGCCGCGACCAAAGTGTTCTACGAATTTCAGTAAGTTTTCGAAAACAAGTTCACATTCTAGAAATAAAGAAAAGCAACTCTTTATTGACATTCTTAGCATACGTGATCGGAACACTGAACGCAATGAAACACCTGTGTTGAACACTCCAAACAACAACAAAACGGGAGCTAAGCCCGAGTTGATTATAACAGGCAAACGCACCTCGAGTGTCGTATTGAATGGCAAGGATGAAAACTCCCCCAACAGCGTCTATATAGAGAAAGCTTTCTTCACAGCCGACGATAGCGGCTATCATGTCACCTACAACATAAGCATCGAGCCACTTATCCCGGACACATGGCTCCAGGGCAAAACTCTAAAAATAATCGTAGGCTAACGACAATTAACAGTGCTCTAAAATGGTCAATAAATGGGAGAAGGGGTAACACCATACGAGCAACTAATATCTGAAGATTACAAATATTTATTCAAATAAACCAATTGAACAGACTGAGACTGTTTTACAGCATTGAAAAACTTACTTTCTAAATTAATATCGTAAAAGATATTCATATATCGTAAACGATATTCATGTATCGCAAACGGATATTCATATATAGTAAACTGATTTTTTTAACGGATATTCATATTGTGCATACAATCTCCAATACCGTATGATAAACGATATTTACATTTCGTAAACGGATAAACTCGTACAAATATCGTGAAGAATATTCGTATATCGTCAACGAATATAAATATATTGTAACAATTATTATATATAATTATACACTATATTCATAAACGATATTTATATATCATAAGCAATTTTCTTATAGCGTGCCCCATGTTCAAATTCATACATAGTATTATGTCAACAATATTCTAATAACATACGCAATACTCATATACCGTATACGATACTCAAATATGAAATTAATTTCCTTACCGTTTGTGAAGTTTCTTCTATTGCTGCGTTGCCCCTCACACAATGCTTTAAACAATTTCTAGTCAAACACTTTTGAGGCAAATTCCGAATGAGCTACCAGAGGCTGCTTCAATTAGAGACGCCAGTCGTTGAAAGTGTTACAGAAATTTGAGAAGAATAAATCTATTGTTTTTCCTGCAAAGAGACAACAAAAATTGTAAATAAGGGATACATTAATTAGACGTAAATAGTATACAAACAAATAGCTTAAATGAGGAAAACACAAATTTTCATTTTTTACTCATTCACAAATTTCTCTGTATTCGCTCGCGTATACGATTCCAGCCTTGGCCAGCGCAAAGCAACTGAGAAAATCATAGACTCATTGGAACTAAAAGCGAGAGGCAATGCAAAATTACAAAAAAAAAACAAAACAAGTGAGAGTGAGAGAGGCGGATAGGTTCGACTTTCAGATACCCTAAGCATTAGGTAAAGCTGCCTTTGCAAATCAAAATCAATAATATTCCTATTACTATATTTTTTACAAGAGTCTAATATAAATTTTTATTGATAATAAAGAGATAAGATACATGTATTATAATACGCCTGCCCTATACGAAAATATTAACATCTTAAATTTCAAGTTTTCAAGATTAACTAATCTAGTTTTTCGGCTATAACGACTCCGCTTATGCGTTCCTACGGTTATTGCAACGAAAATTCTAGTATAGCGTCTTCCAGGTATAACGACAGTCCTCTGCCCATTCCACAAAATCAATATACCCATTTGCGCATTGTCAATGCTTAGAGGGTATATACTAAACACACTACCTTGTGGGTCAAGTGCGCGAGAACCAACGAAAACAAAAAAAAAGCATTGATGCTGCCCGATCAAGTGAGAGTGAGAGAAGAACAGCGAATTGAATTGGGTCAGCGGGGTTATTAAAATGGAGAGCAAAAAATTTGTTGCAACGGTTAATAAAGCTAATTAATTAATCAAGCGAGCAAACTGACGAGTCTGACGAGGCGGACGACGATAAGCAGTTGTCGCCGCCGCCGCCCCAAGTCAAAAATCGACGCATAGCTCAATTCGAGCTTAGTTTTCTATCAACAACTAAACGAAGCGCATCAGCAGCAAAACGAAAATGGATCTTTGCAAGCAGCTGCTGATGATAGGCCTAGCGCTATTGTCGCTAGCCTGGAGCACTGCCGGAGCGTATCCTGCGGCGAACAACTATACGACGGACATACTGCGCCTAGCCAAGGCAGCACACATCAAGGCCTACCTGAGCACGGGCGAGCCAAGGCCGTGCCATAACTTTTACAACTTCGCCTGCGGCAATTGGCCGCGTTTGCATCCCGCTCGACTGCACAACAAGAAGACGAACTACCTCGAGGAGCTGCAGGAGCTGTTTGTGCGCAAGAGCGCGGACATGCTGAAGAGCACCAAGACGAGCGCCGACAGCAGCGCCGATCGGCTACTGAAACGTTTCTATGTCTCCTGCCACGCCCAGGCCAATGATACGCGCTCTGCACTGGAGGCTCTGCTGCAGGTGACGGACTTTCGCGGCGGTTGGCCAGAGATTCGTGTGCCGTCGTGGTACTACTACGAATACGACTGGCTGCAGGCTGTGGCCATGCTCAAGCGACGTCTGGGCGTCGATATATTCATTGGTCTGGACGTTGTGCTGGACTACAAGGAGGAGCACATGCATCGACTGAAGATCGGTGCGCCACAGCTGCCCCTCGGACATCGTCGTCAATATCTGGATGCGGCCTTCCATGAGGCACGAGAGCGCTACGAGGAGCAAATTCGCCAGAAGCTCGAAGGCTACTTCCCACAGCAATCGGAGCGCTGGCAGCAGGAAGTCGCCGCCCAGGTGCTGCAGATTGAGCAGCAGCTGGCCAAGGGATTGCCCCACAATCCGGCGCTGACGCTGGAGCAGACAACGCGACTTCGCACTGCGGCCGAGATGAAGGCAGCCTACGGCAGCTACGTGGACGTGAGCCGCTACTTGCAAATGATCTACAATGACACTCTCTACGTGGATCTATATGAGACACCAGAGGATTACATGTCGAATATCGTGGATGTGATAAGAAATACGCCCAAGCTGCATTTGGCCAACTATACGATCTGGCGTGCCTTGGACACCCTCGACCAGGCGCGTGTGCCGCAGAATGTCCAGCCGGGCATCTGGTGTGTGCAGCTGGTGCGTCAATATTTCCCGCAGCATCTGGAGAGCCTGTTCCATCGCAACTTCAACAACATGCAAATGATCAACGAACTGCAGTCCACCTGGGCGGACATCAAGCGCGTCTTCCGCGAGGATCTGCAGGCCTCCACAGATCTGCACTGGCTCACGCTCGAGACCCGACAGAAGGCCATTGCCAAGCTGGAAGCACTGGAGCTGCAATTTCGCAATCACGACGAAGCCCAGCTGATACGACAAATGTACGGTTTGAACCTGCACCAGGATCAGTTCTATGCGAATCTAGTTAAGGTTCTGCAATGGCGCACCCAGCGACATCTGGCCAAACTCGTCGAGGAACCCAAGCTGACGGACAAAGTGTACAAGGTGCCACACTATGAGCTGACCACCAACAAGATGCAAATTCCGATCACCTTCCTGCAGGCCCGCTTCTTCTGGGATCCCGTCTACCCGAACGCCCTGAAGTATGGCACCATTGGTGTCCTGCTAGCTCGCCAAATGCTCCATGGCTTCGATGATGTGGGTCGGCGTTATGATCGACACGGCTATCGTAACAACTGGTGGGATGTCACCTCGGAGACTTCCTATCTACGTCGCACCCAATGCTTCCAGGAGCAATACGCCGTCTTTGTGCAGTTCAGAGACAAGCCTGTGCAGGACAAAGGACTCCTCAGCCGAATTGTGGCCGATAATGGCGCCCTAAACATCGCCTATCGCGCCTACTCGAAGTGGCTAAAGAACTCGGCTGAAACATCTGCGACTTATCAACGCGAACGTTTGCCTCTGCTCGACCATACAGAGAATGAACTCTTCTTTTTGGCCTATGCCCAGCTTTACTGCTCCGACTATCCGGAGTCCGTTGAGCTCTTCGAGGAGCTACCAGAACCGTTCCGTGTGAATACGGCTCTCTCCAACTCTGAGCAGTTTGCACACGCCTTCAGCTGCTCCAAAAGCGATAAGCTAAATGCTCGCTTCAAGTGCGCACTCTATTAAAATGTTTGCTAAGACATCATTTTTCTATACACACACACACATCCATATATTAATATATATTCTACAAGTCCAATAAAGCTATGCACATGTTAGACTCTTTCTTGATTTTATAGGGAAGGGCATATTGAAGAGGACTGCGGTGGAGTATGAACTGAACTGATGGAGTTCTGCCTGCCTGATCGGTCCTTGGTCTATCAGCTCGTAAGTCCTTATTATAAACGAAGATATCTTGTAACCTCCAAAAGCTATAGACTTGATAATTGCTTTGTTCCTTTTTATCGTATTGTATACCATACAAAAATTTATATTTTATTTTTTTTAAGCAGGGTATCTACGTATTGGTCACTTCTCCCTCATACTTCTCTCAGCATATTTCATCGTACTCGCTCTCTCTCTCTCTCTCTCTCTCTTCCCTTTTTTCATGATAACCCCGCAATGAACTGCGGCGCTCTTATCAGCCTCGGTTTGAGGCCGAGCTGAGCGTCGACCATTGACAGTAGTAGTTGAGAGCAACTCAAAGATGTAGCAGCATGTTAGAAACTGGCTATACAACAGTTCTTCTCACGCTGATGGTGTTGCTGGCATCAGCTGGTCAAGCACCTGCCGATGATAATGTTGGCTTTCAGCGGGTCTATCAAACGGAGGAGACGGTGCGTCAGAGCAAGGCGCATGAAATGCGTCGTCAACTCAATTTGCGGGCCAATCCCTGCACCGACTTCTATGAATACGCCTGCGGCAATTGGGAGACGGAGACGACGCCGCAGCTGAAGCTCGAGCATCGCATCAAAATTGAGTTGCAGCGTCTGCTGGAGGAGGCCATGCATCACAAGGACAGTGGCTTGGTGCGTCAGGCCAAGGAATTTTATCAATCGTGCCTGATTGCCGAAGCTCAGCGCAGCCAGCAGCAGGACTTCCTCAGCGAGTTCATACAGCAAAATGGTGGATTTCCGGCGGTGCCAGGCGCCAAGTGGAGCTCATATAATCGCGAATATAATTGGGCGCAAATAAGTGGAAAATTAAGACGACACTATGGCATGGACATATTGATTGGATTGCGTGTTAGCTACAATTATGCCAGTGTGCAGGAGAACAGCATCTACCTCAGCGAGCCCTCGACTCTGATACCCAGCGAGCTGTGCAGCCAGCGACGTCTCAAAAGACTCGATGCGGCCTATGTGGAAATTGAGCAGCTTGTGACCGAGCAGCTGAAGACTTGGTTGGCCATGGGCAATGAAGAGTCGGCACGATTGGCAGCCGAGATAATTAGCTTCGAGCTTGAGCTGTGCGATGGGATGCAAGGTCTTGAGCCATGGGATGCTGAGCTGCATCTCTATACGAAGAACTTCACGCGAAAGACTCTGGCTGAGCTGGGACAACTTTATAGCTTGGATCTCGAGACATATGTGACGAATGTCTATGAGCAAACGGTCTTCAGACCCGTCTACATGGCAGCCCCCAACTATTATCGTCAACTGCAGCGCACGCTGAGCACACGCAACGGCACTCAAATAGCCAATTACATAATGTATCGAGCAGTCGCTGCATTGACATTTCCGCTCGGGGATACGCCGGAGCACAGGCCGGCGCTCTGTTTTGACAGAGTGAGGCAACTGTTGCCCAGAGCTTTGGGTGAGCTCTACGCGGCACGCTACGCCCTGGAGGAGTCGAAGCAGCAGCAGCTGCTGCAGCTCTACGAACACCTGAAGGAATCACTGAAGCATAGCGTGAGCGCCGAGTGGCTGGAGGAGGGCAGTCGACGTATAGCTCAACGCAAGCTGAGTCTATTGCAACTGTCAATGCCCAGCTATGAGCAGCCTCTGATGCTGAAGCTTCAGTTCGAGCGCCACAATTATTGGCACAATCTGCGTCAGCTTATGGGCCAAGTGCAGCTGCAGCAGCAGAAGCGGGAGGCCGAGGAGAATCTGCCCTCGCCAGCTGACCCAGTTGAGGCCTACGAGACACGCGTGGTTTATCGACCGTTGCAGCGGCGTCTGGAAATGGGCTGGGCGCTGCTGCAGCCACCGGAGTACGATGAGCTCTATGGCCACGCCCAGCGCTATGCCACGCTGGGCGTTAGCCTGGCCCGCCCGCTGGTCTCCGCCTTCGATGAGCTGCATTGGTCGGTGGGTTTGCTCGAGCACGACAATTGGGACAGATTGACTGCCTGGAGGTATCAGAATCGCAGTGAATGCTTCGCACGGCAGGTCGAGGAGTATCTGCAGCGCAACGAGACCGCAACGAAGCAGCTGATAAATCGCAGCGCTGCTTTAAATACCGCCTTCAATGCCTACCTCAACTGGCTGAGTTTGCAGGCGCCCAACAACGACTTCGTCCGGCTGACCAAGGAGACTCTGCCTGGCCTGAACTACTCCAACACGGCGCTCTTCTTCCTGGCCTATGCCCAACAGCACTGCCAGCCCAGGGAGAGGGATCAGCATCAGCTGCCAGATTTGTGGCCAACGCTCACGTACAGCGCCAGGCAAACGCATAGCTGGACCCGCTTGACAGTCAATGGGCCATTGCGCAACTTGGCTGAATTCGCACGTGAATTCCATTGCCCACCTGGATCAGCTATGAATCCATCCGACAAGTGTTTCATCTACTAAACTAGCCTAACTGATATACCTTTTATAAAATACACACAAAATACATACAATGAAGTATTTTTTACCCACAATTCATTTGTCATCATTCTATCAATACTAATATATTAAAACGGGAAGTGCTCGACTAGTAAATACCCTGAACTCTGCATAGAGCTGATATATTTTAATCTGTTCTAGGTTTCTTCTATATGCATTATCAGCGCTTGCGCTTGGCCTTCCCACAACATTAGAAATAGTTTAGCTGAACTTGGCTTTTAAATGTTTGAACTTTATACAATTTTGGGAGCTTGAACCTGACTTTTTAAATGTGCATATACCAAGGTTAAATACTCTAATATTTGAAAGAAGTTTTACATTCAAATATATGGAGAAAATTGAGGAGTTATCTGAGAAAAAAAAAACCTATATCACATCAATATTAAATTTGGTCTCTCTAGCTGAAATGTTCTTCAAGCTATGCTTCAAAAATCAGATCGATATTTATCGATGTTTGAAAGTAGCTTTTCATTAAAGTTTAAGGATGAAGTGGAGTAATTATCGATATTATATTAAAATAAAATCGAAAATCGATAGACCTGCACGATAATGCCTTCGATACCATGTACATTCATTGAGAGCTACGTGCGAGGTTGCCTTTTGTTTACTTCTCTTTAGCTCTCGCAGCACTCGTCTCTTTGGCGATAACCCCAGGGAACTAGAACCGGGAGTAAATTGAGCGCACACTTGACCCGATTCGTCAAGTTCATGAGCGGAAAATTTATACGACTAAGCAATGCTTATCGATCCATCTACTAGAGCTGAAACTAAGCTCAGTTGATTATTGAACGCTAAAATGAGAACTACACGATTTGCACAGATTTTTGCGCTCAGCCTGCTTCATTACCTGGCAATGGGAGCTTATGGAGCTGGACCTGCGTACAGGTACAACAACAACAACATGAATCGTGGCGGAGCTGCTGCGGCTGCTGCCATGCACATTCACGGTCACAGCAATAGCAACAGTAATAACAACATTGTGGATAGTCGCCAGGAGCAGAGAATACGCCAGAGCATGGCCAGAGATATGCTCAAGTATATGAACTTGAGCTCCGATCCCTGCGTCGACTTCTACGACTACGCCTGCGGCAACTGGGGACGTTATCACACGCGTCAACTGCGCGAAGGTGAGTTGATAACGGCCCAGCACTTGATGGAGGCCAGCATCGTGGAGCAACTGCAGCAGCTGCTGACTCTTCCCCTGACGGCCAACGATCTGAGTCCGGTGAGCGCCGCAAATGTCCGGAAAGTGCGCAGCTTCTACGACTCCTGTGTGGCCGTGGAGGCAAATGCGGCGGAGCGTCGTCAATTCCTGATGAAAGTCTTGCGAGAGCATGGCGGATTGCGGAACGTGGCGAACTCGCATTGGAAACACGATTATCACTGGCTGCAAATGCTCGCATCGTTGCGGAGCAATTATGGACTGGACATATTGATCGGATTGGATATCGATCTCAATCTGCAGCAGATGAGCGGCAACAGTGTTTATCTGGGCGAGCCACGGCTGACCATCATACCGGCCGAGCACTGTAACGCACTCGCCACACGCCAGGCGAACGTGCGCGACGAGATCTACGAGCAGATCCAACAGCAAGTGGCGGACAACATGCGGGATTGGTTCGAAATGGAGAGCGGGGAGGCGGCTCGCTTCGGCGGCGACATCATTCGCTTCGAGTTCGAGCTGTGCAAGCGCATGCGCGAGCAGGAGACACTGCCTCCAGTGGAGTCCAGCAATCCGGAGCCTCCGCCCGTCTACACGGGACGTTCGCGCATCGGACAGGAGCGACTGCGCCAGCAGCAGCCTGGCGGCAGTCCGCAGTATCCGCGCATGAAGCTGATCGAGTTGACCGCCAAACTGGGCACCTGGCTGGACTTTAAGCTCTTCGTGGAGAATATTGTGGAGACCGGTTATCCGGACTACGTGTATCTGCGCTCCCAGAGCTACCTGGCCCACCTGGTGCGCACAGTGAAGAGCAACAATCAGGTGACAATCTCGAGCTACATTTTGTATCTAGCTCTGCTCGAGCTCAACCAGCCGCCCGAGGAGCAGGCGATGATGCGTCCACGTCAATGCGTGCGCGTCATGCAGCGACTCTTCCCCCAGGTGCTGGGCGACATGTATCAGCGGCACGTGCAGCGCGACGATGTGCAGCACGACATGGAAGATGTGTTCAGTGATCTTGTGAAGGCTTTCGATCAGCAGCTCAGAGTCGAGTGGCTGGACGACAGCGATCGGCGCACAGCCCGCACCCGACTCGCCCAGTATCACACACAGTTCCCGGACTATCAGGACGTCGATCTGACGGGATTGCACTTCCAGAAGAACGAGGACTATTGGCATAAGCTGGAGACAACGCTGCGCTACAATTCACGCAAGTACTTGAATCAGCTGCGCGGCAATGACTTCGGTCAGATGACGGATAACACACTCAATGCCTTCGAGGTGCGAGCGGCGCTGGAGCCGCGCCAGCAGGCGGTTTTCGTTGGCTGGGGCCTCATGCAAGCGCCCTACTACAGTCACTACTATCCAAAGGCCTTGAGGTATGCCCTGCTGGGACAACGCCTGGCCGCTGCCCTGCTGCAGGCCTTTGATGACGAGGGCTGGAACAGACATCCGCAAGCGACAGCGCCCTGGAACGAACTAACCATGTCTGGCTATCGCAACGCCACCGAGTGTCAACGTGCTCAGTACAGCAACTACTTGTCGGATCAGCCCAGCGAATTTCGCAATGCCACGCGACTGAGAGAAATCATTGCCGAAACTGGAGCTCTCAATGTGGCCTTCAATGCCTATTTGAGCTGGTTGGAGCAGGTCGATTCCAAGATGATCCCTCTGCTGCTACGCGAAACGCTGCCCGAGCTGAACTTCACCAACACTCAGCTGTTTTTCATCTACTTCGCACAGCTGCGCTGCTGGGCCAAGCAGAACGAGGAGCCCCCCTCAGAGGCAATGCCTCTCCTGCAGCACACGCCACAGCGCTGGAATGTCAATGGACCATTGAGCAACTCCGAGGAGTTCGGCAAGGAATTCAATTGCCCTCTAGGCACTAACATGAACAGTGGCAATAAGTGCTTGATTTTCTAAAACTAAACTTAAGCTTACTTAAGATAGGGACCCATGGCTTAAGTATCTAGTAGTATAATAATGCAATACAATAATAATTGATAGTATGTATAATTTATCCATGCTCATGATATCTATTAGTGAATACAGTATACAGCAAATACACAGATGTTTAGGCTACTTGAATATTTCTTTTACTTGAATTTAATGGATTTTTCAGGGCGTAACAGGAAATGAGTATAAAGCAGGTAAGTATGGACTACAAAATACTCGTCCAAGGTTAACAATTTAATGTCAATGAATTAATGTCAAGAAGGAATGAATTCTTTGTTTCTACTCTTAATGAAAATGTCTAAGTAATATTATATTATATAATATATAGTACATATGTATTATATATTATTATATATCTTTAAAAAAAGAAAAAGTATTAAGACAATTAAACTTCTTCAAAAGTAAATATTTTCTGATGATAGAATTCATGTATCTGTCTGTAAAAAAGGTTAACAACATAATTCCAATGTAGAAACTTCAATATGGGAGTCAGACTATTAAAAATAAATAGCTTTTTAATCCAATTTGGTCCAATCGTGATACTTAAGGTATACGAAGTTCGTATTTGAAGTCTCTGTCTTGACTTGTCTTGTCTGTCTGTATAGACAAATATTTATACAAAGCTAATATACTCGTTCCCACTTTAGGAAGCAGTATATTAGGTCCGTATCTCACGACTCCGTAAGCATTTTTAGCTTATCTACCAGTTTATCATCATATATTTCTCATACAAATTTCATACATAAGATAGATTTCATAAATCAGATAGATAAGGCGTGAAGCATATCTAGTGAAAGTGATCTATGAGAATATATTGAAATTTCATTTCATAACACAATATTTATGTCAGCAAATACGAAAAAAAGTCTGCTTCAACATAAATCTAACAAATTTTTAGGGTGTGACAAGAAAAGCAATGGGTCTTACATACAAGCAACATATAAGTTCATATATATGTATACATATATATATATAAATATACATATATGTATATAACTATGTCAACGTCAATGGAGGCGCAGTTGAGCGTAGCATGCGATTCGGTTTCAAAGCAGAATTAAGCACTTGAACACGCACTGCCAAGATGGATGCAGAAAAAAACAATATTGAGCTATGTATATATCTACAGTACAGATATATAAATATACCAGGCACATATGTGCTTATATAGTCAGAGAGAAACTGCGTATGTAGGTCGTTGATGACCTTCAACTGACAATCGATTACTTGAATAGCGACTATTGAAATCTTTATGCATCTTTTGTGACTCACGTACTTCCGCCCTATAAAGGATTGGATATGGATTATATTACAAAAAAAAACATATGGGGGAAGCATCGGATTTACTCAAACTCAACAAATTTGCAATGTTTTCTGATATCAACAACGGTTCTTTATCGATTTGCATTATAATCGTGTAATACAAGTCATTTAGAACAGTCGATTTAATTGGAAGTTATAAATATATTATGTTACATTTATATATAAGTATACTCATATATATAAGCTAGGGTTTGTTTATGTTATAGATAAAGCTGTGTGTAAGCGTATCTGAGTTCTTTACACTAAAACAAAAGCAACAGAAAAAACGCTGTTGCCACAGCACAGTATTGGATTACGTATTGAAAAACAATATACAATCCAATTATTTATATAACAACTTGTGTGAATCATATGAAAAGTGAAAAATAGTCCAAGCAAGGGTGCTCGACTGGCTAATTTCTTTGAATAGAAACAGGTATACAATAAGAATTAAGTATTACTTTGCCTAGGAGTAACAAAATGCCAAATTTGCAGTTTCGAGCTCTTAAAATGAATTTCAAATGCAAAATATATTGAGCAGTATAAACAAATTCATTATAGATTCATGTTAATAGCTCTTAGAGCTGCTGAGATTGTCAATTTCATACTAAATTGACTAAAAGGGCTCCGGTCGGGAGTATCCGACCAAGAGATACCCGATCGATGATTCATAACCATACTGCATAGCTTGGATCTATGATTTGTTCAAATCTGTAGCCCTTATAGGTGTGGAGATTGACATTTTTATACAGATAAACGGGTATCTGCGTATCAGGTACTACTACTACTACATATACTCTATGAGGTCTACCACGCTTCCTTATGCCAGTTGCTTACATTTTAACAAGACCATTATAATATATACATCCCATTTTCAATGGGTTCATAATATAAAAGCAGACGAATAGTACTTGATCAACTTCAGTAGATTGAAATCAATAGATATATACAATATATTATACTGTTTTCAGCAATTATAAACAAATGAGAAATTCAGAATAAGAATAAAATTCAGGTATATTTATCAACAAAATATTTAGCTGATATATATATAGTTCATATATGGTAATACAATTTCTTACAAATCAAGTACAAAATCAAAGAATTTCATGACTTGATTTCGTAATGTTAAATAATATCCATTGACATTTAATCATTTCAGCTGCATCAATATTACAGAGAAAAGCAATTGAAAAGCAGCTGGAAATGCCAACAAGTGATTGTACCAGCACCTGAGTCACTCTTTTCAGCTAACAATATGAAAGGTGAAATGAAACAGAAATAAAATAGTCTCCCGGGTTCTTGAGATAAATCAAGTAGACAAAGCCTCAAATAAATCAAACAAACCCCATGCATAAGATTCTCAGCAGCAAATGACCTAGTTTCCGACAGAGCTAGAGCCCCTCTGCACATAGATACCCCAATGATCCCTCCTCGGAGTGATATTTGTTTGCTGCGTGCTTTCTGTCTGTTGGGGCGAACGCATCCACTTCACTTTGCTATCTTGGCATTATGTATAATACGTTATTTGATTTACACATTTTTGACCCCAATGCGAGAATGTTTTACATTTATTTTTAATGACAGGGGCGCTTCTGACTGCAGCTCCGATCAAGTGTTAAATGGGTTTCCTACGAGAGTTCATTAATCCTAAATGATGAACAAGTAATGTTATCTACAAATATGTTTAGGGAATACTAAACAAAATGATCTATCAGTTATGCAGAGTTTAATAGTTATGGGACATACCTTTAGAGCTACGAATATTTTACACTAGACAACAAGAATTTTGGTAAAAGAAGTGAAGGGAAAGACAAGTGAACTGAAGAGAAATAGCAATATGATATACAAAATCGGTATTGGTGTCCGTCAAAATAAATCTATTTAAGACTATCAAGTGTTATTGAAAAACATAAATTGCTTAAAAGCCGTTTAGCTTAAGTCACATCGCTTTATAGAACAAAGCCAAAACAATAAATTATGGATCGACTGTGATCTTTTATCTATCTCTATTTCTTCAAGAAATTACCTCAATTATATAAAAAACAAAAGGAAAAACATTTTATAACATAGTTTTAACATCATTTTTTAAAGAGCTCAACATAATCTAGAAAAACTACAGAAAAAACACTTTTGCAATGCTAAAAATGCTTTTGGCATAAAAATCCAATTCCAGTTTGTTGTGCAGTGTTTTTAACTGTCAAGCCAATACATACACACACACACGCGCACATACACATTCACCTTGTGTGTAGGCGTAGATGACAACGCACAGACTCTTCATATATGGCCTGGATATTCAAGTATGAACACACTTTACATTCGAGTTTGGCAAACAATGAATAAAGAAATTTATTTCGTTATTCAATTATTCGTATCCGCGCATTGTCCATTGTAAATAAGCAACAAATTTTGGTCACCAATACGAAAATTCTATTTGGCCTTAGATATTTGCATAAGTATTTACACTAAGAAAAATAATTATATGAAAGCTAACAAAAATCTATGAAATACATTGAATAACAGAAAAACCAGAAAAAGTATTTATTGAATTTACGCATAATTAATTCATTGAAATGAAATTAACACCGTTTCGATCCGGTTAGATGACAGCAAAGCAATTGCGACATAGCTGAACCCCAGTCGAACGAACAGCTGGTTCATGTTAAGGTGCGAGAGAGACAGTGAGAGAGAGAGAGATAGAGAGCGTAATCGAGAGAGCGGCGGAGAGCACACATACATATTTGATAAAGAGAAAAATCGATTTTTCAAAACAAATTCAACCTTTTGCCACTGCCACGGAAGTTGTTTTAAAAACACTTATGTCAAGAATAAATTCTTATTAATTATGTTTTCAGCTGAATGCACACTTACGGTAAAAAAAATTTATACAGCGTTATCAAATGAACTCCGTTACGAATAACACTTTGCAACACACTTGGCCATTGTTTTAATTATATACACATGACTTTCGAATCGATAAAGCTCCAGCACGTAGTTTTTATAGAACTGTGCGATAAAATGCATACGTAAAGAAATACGTATATATATATATATATAAATTTATATATATATATCTGTGTGTGTGTGTGTGTTCAAAGAATATACCAAACACTTGCAAATTAATCAATGTGCCACACACGAACTTTTCCTTTGGCACTTGCCATAGATTAGCATTAATGTTGAATTGCACTACGCACTGGACACGAAATTCTCAACACGCTCTGAGAGAGTAAAAGACAGCGAAAGAGAGAGAGAGTGCAAACGTTGCGTTATGGTGGGATAGAGCGAGGGGTGCTGCGGGTGTGGTGAATACAACAGAACGCGCCTTGTGTACCCTGTATATACATACACACACTGATTAATCAATACGTGCCACAAACAAATAATCAAATGTTAAGAGCACCAACCACTTTGTTTAAACAATAAACTTTTTGCTTTTTGTTTTTATTTTTATTTTTAACTAATAAATCATTGAATAAACGCAACAACCGAACGAAGAAACCCAAGAAACGGGCGACGCGCAACCGTCGCTGTGGGCCGCTGCTTTGTAACTCATCGGGGCGTTCGCGCTCGCACTCGCACTCACGCTCGCTCCACCATTCGCTGTGGCGCTGCCGCAGCAGCATAAGCAGCGACGTCGACGCCGACGTCACCTCGTCTCCAGACACATAACTTGACCAACATAAAAGCATAAATGCAAAAAGAAGGAAAGGAAGAGAGAGGGAAAGGGAGAGCGCGACTTCTTAGTCACCCATTGGGTGGGAGTGCATGCAATAAAACAGTGAAATTGGAACATTACGAGTGACACACAGTCGAGCTACCTGATAAGCTACAATTACTGTTAGCGTAACGGGAAGCCAAATATCACAGCAAATCGTCTCAGAATATATGTATGTTTATATTATTAGCATTGAAAACAGCCAATTTGTGCATGTAAACAAAAGATGTAGTTTGATCAATGAGTATTACATGTAAGGAAAGCCCCCAACCAATATAAGAAACTTTCAATGCGCAGGCGCATAAAATAAATTACTTTGCAGCATGGAGTTTGGGGTAGTATTAAAGAAAATCATCTTAATATACACATATATATATATTTTATGTTTATATTGCATGCATATCAGTTGAATAAACTCTAAACAGTTTCTGTCAATAAGACAGCTGTTCATTAAATTTAGTTTCCACTGTATCAATTCAATTTCGAAAATCAGTAAAAGCCGTGAGAGCGAAAACTACAATTCGAAAACGATTTTATTTTTTAAGAGATTCGGAAAAAATGTCGACAATATACTGTTAGATGGAAATCACAAGATAAACAGAGATGTGATAAAAACAAATGCGACACCAAAGCACAAAAGAAATCAAACAGCGGCTGCCAGAAGCGAACACACGAATCAAAGCGGAACGGAAGCTGAGCTCAAAGCCAACCAAAACGCGGCAACGAATTAAATTAAATCACAGCAGCGGCAGCCCCTCTCATACCCTCTCTCTCTCTCTCACGCACACACACGATTGATGCAGCAAGCTTAAATTGCTTTTGTTTTTATAACTAAATAAAAAAAATCTAATAAAATATAAATCCAAACACAGCCTTATACTAATTAGCAAGGCACACACATACATACATACATACATATGCATGAGCAATACACAAGCACGCACACACATACAGACAAAGTTGCACCTACAGGTTGATTGGATGAAATTACCTCTTTTGCATTGAATTGTATTAGGCAACTATCTCGACAAACATCTGCTGCTGCTGCTGCTGAGTGCGCTGACGCTAACGGCAAAGGCAAAGGCAACGCCAACGCCTTCGCCTCTCCCACTTTGTTGTTGCGAATTCCAATCCGCGCTCTTGCAGTTTTCCAATGTGGGAACGTTTCGTTTAAGCTTCGTTTCGTTGTCAAAAAATACGATTTTTGTGTTGATTTTGTTGCTTTTCATGTATTTTCTTTTCTCTTTACGTGTTTCTTCCGCTGTTCGATAATTTACTTTTGAATAGTTACTTCTGTGTAAGCGTGGGTGTGCATGTGTGTGTTTGCAGTTATGTCAACTGTGATTGCTCTTTAATCTTCGATTCGTTTCAGATTTTGTTGTTGCAAAATTCATATGTAAATTATGGACAATGGAATGAATGTACACTCGCGCTTGATTCGTTTGACGTGTTTTCGATTTGACTATATGCCACACGTAGAACAAGGCGATCGCAAAAAAGAAAAGTCGTTCAATTAAATTATTTCGTCCGCAATTTGGCGTGTAAAATTTATATATTTAATACGCAAACTTTCGACGTAGTGTTGGTTTCTCTTTACTTCATCGCGGCCAGTGTGTACACCCCGCCATGACTGCGATAAATAAACTCTAATTGGCAACTGTTACAAAATGAGTGTGCCCAGAGCGAGGCAGCTGCTGAGAGCATTGCTGATTTCAGTTCTCGAGTTCATGCAACGCAGACGAACGGTCTGTCAGACTGCGTCGCAGTTGCGGCAAGCAGAACGATTATGCTCACGTTGATTCACACGTATCGATAACTTTTCGCAAAGCGGCAGGCTAATTGTTTATTCGAAGAATGAGCAATGTTTTATTAATTATTTTAATAATAACCTTAAGCCAAACAACATGTGAGACGCAATGTGATGCCACCGATCAATCAGCATGCATTAAAGATGCCGGATCGGAAGCAAAGCAGAATGCAAGTAAGTAAACTGAGTTTTGTTTACATAGAGCTCATGCAGTTTTAATATATAAATATTTATTTATAGAATTTGATAAGTTCACTCGAAGCATAGAAAAAGCTGCAGCCAATTACAAGCCCTGCACTACGGATGCGAATGACGTCAATTGCACCTGCTACGCGGCCGGCATCAAGCGGGATCTGGTCCCATACAAATCAACAGGTTTCACTCGGAAGATGATCGAAGACGCCGGCAAATTTGGCACGCGGTATAAAGTCTATGGGAAACAGCTGTTCAGGGAGGATAACTGTATGTTTCCGGCGCGCTGTCAGGGCATCGAGCACTTTCTGCTGCAGCTGCTGCCGGAGCTGAAGGATATGGATTTGGTGATCAACTCTCGAGATTATCCACAGTTGCATTCCTCCTGGCAGCACAAGGGACCCGTTTTCTCATTCTCGAAGACTGCAGAGTATCTGGATATCATGTACCCCGCCTGGACCTTTTGGGCCGGTGGACCGGCGACCAAGTTACATCCTACGGGCATTGGACGCTGGGATTTGATGCGCGACAAACTGGAAAAGGCTTCCAAAGCATTTCCATGGCGGGAAAAAAAGGAAATTGGTTTCTTTCGCGGCTCACGCACTTCGGATGAACGTGATTCACTAATTTTGCTGTCCAGGCGAAATCCTCAACTGGTGGAGGCGCAATACACCAAGAATCAGGCATGGAAATCGCCTAAGGACACCCTCGATGCGCCGCCAGCGAATGAGGTCTCCTTTGAGGACCACTGTAAATATAAATATCTATTCAACTTTCGCGGAGTTGCGGCCAGCTTTCGCCTGAAGCATCTGTTTCTCTGTGAATCTCTCGTCTTCCACGTCGGCGACGAGTGGCAGGAGTTTTTCTATCACCAGCTGAAGCCCTGGGTCCACTACGTTCCACTGCACAGCTACCCCAGCCAACAGGAGTACGAGGACATACTCAACTACTTCAGGAGCCACGATGAACTGGCTCAGCAAATTGCCCAGAGGGGACATGAATTCATTGTCCAGCACCTGAGGATGCAGGACATCAAGTGCTATTGGCGCAAGCTCCTGAAACGCTATCAAAAGCTGATGAAATATGATGTGAAACCAGATGATACCATGAAACGCATCAGAAGCGCCAGAGATGAGCTGTAGTATTTAAAGATGTCTATTTACTGAGCTAAGTACTTCAAATGAAAATCTCACTCGTTCCATTCCATTATCTCACAAATAAGAAAGAAAATGTCTACAAATGCAATAATAAATTAAAGATTCTCGAATTTTACCTAAAGAAAATGTTTTTGGACTTTTTTTTGTTCCATTCCATACTATCTCACTTCTAAATAAGATAAAATGTGTCCAAATAGAATAATAAATAAAAGGCAATTTTACTTGAAATAAATCATTTTCAAATGATCTTTGTTGTTCCATTCCATTCTACCTAGCTTAAAAATAAGAATAGAATATGGCATATTTTTAAATGCATTGAATAAGTTGTGAAATTTAAAAAAATTATCTTTATTCCATTTCATTTCATTAATGGATAAATATGAGTGAAAACGAAATTCGAATGTTTGAAACTTAATGTAAAGCCAGATGCAGCTGTTCTATTTTACCTATGTCAAATTAAATGAAATATTACTTGAATTGAAACTGGATTAATAGTTGTTCCATTCCATTGTATTCCATTAATAACATAACTTATAAACCTAAAACGAAAATTTGGACATTTGTACAATATGGATTTAAATCAAGTTAGTTGTTCCATTTCCTTCCATTCCACTAAAACATTTAAATGTGTAGAAACGGAATCATAGAATTAAGCGATCATTTTAGGCCAACTATTTCATATGAAACTTTGGTCAATCTAGTTAGTATGTTTCATTCCACTTATAGGTAACATGATAGTGATATAATTAGAAGATGAAATACAATATTTTAAATGAGTTTAATGAATTATACAATAGTTTTGACTATATACTACTGGTTTAAAGGGGAACATGCCATTCATTATCAATAAAAGCGATTATAATGTAAAGATAACGAAAGGAACCTAAAGATAAATACGAAACAATGAGCGTTTGGCCACGCGCTTATTGCAGAGCGGACATTTGTGGGTGGTCGCGATGGCTGTTTCGATGCAGCTCTTGCAGAAGATGTGCCCGCACTTGGTGGAGGAGGGCTCACGCTTGCGCACGCATTCCAGGCAGACTGGACACTTGTAGGATTCACTGGATGAATCCAAGTCATCCAAGCATTCGCGCTTTGGCTGCGAGATGCCCACATCAGTAGGCGTTGCAGCAGCTGGCAGCGGATTGTCATATAGACGACGCCGGTTGACAGCTGCGGACTCATTGGTCGAATCCGTTAAATTGATGAACGCCGGAAGACGACGCGACGGCTCCGGCGTACACAGATCTATAACAGCCTCGGGCGAGCGATTCCTTTCGGGCCGACGAGGTGGATAAAACTCCAGATTGGACAGATCAATTACGTCTGCAGGTTCATCTGTAAATTATACACAATTATTTTGCAATGCTAAACCAATGAATACACAGTAAAATCTGCACTAACGAACAACTTCAGTAAAGAGGAATGAAAAAGAAAAATGCGAAGTCTAAATTATACAAAATTAACTATATATGAATTGCTTTAACGAGCTAGATCTGCAATCTACTTGCAATTCTAGTTGTCGTTCACTCATGCTAGGCTTTACTGTAGTAGCACTCACTGCTGCTAGCTGCTCTGTTATTACGGCGAGCATATGAATTCCTTGGTGTTGAATTGCTGCCCACTGGACCCAGGCCAATTTGGGTCAAATTATTATCCACTTCCTCGCAGAAGAGGCGTACTAAAACATTTACAATTAACAATTAAACGCTTTAACTAACTCGACCACTTACTGCTCGCTATTTCGGCTTCAATGAGATCGTGCTGAAATGTGTCCTCCAGTGTCCCCTGCCAGCCGTCGTTGGTTAAGTCTAATGTGTCAGTGGAGGGCTCCTCGAGCTGCGGTGAACGGAAATTGAAACTGGAGCTGGAGTTGTCCGACGTCAAGTTCGATTCGATGGTGCTTTCGGGGCTGGAGTTTTCCATTAGTCCGAAGATGGGCGAGCTAACGACGGCTGCAGATGTCTGCAAATGGTGCAACAATAGTTGAGGGATTCATTTCACTTTCTTCACAATGCTTACCGCTGGTGTCATTGACTCGGAAAGAGAAATATCTGAAAAGCTTGACATGTTGCTAGATGAGTGAAAATTTCAAAACAGAATTAGGCACTCGGCATTTAGGCGGCCATAGCATGAAAAAAACATTTATCGACAAACAGCTGTTTGACAGTCTATCGGATATCGTTTGGTTTCGAGTGCTGTAAAACGAGGCAGCTGCGATATGGCAGCTATCGATATGCCACACGTCACATCAAAACAATACTTTGAGTGTGTAGCAGAACAACAAAAAAACAAAAAAGGAGCAAAAAAAAAAAAACCATTTCAGCAATGGACAAGGACAGATTCACGCTTCAGTCCATACGGCAGGACTTGATTGATAACAATCTGCAGGCAAAGGCCATCATACAGGTAAGCGATGAATTTAATGCAAACAGACATAAACATACAATATCCACACTTCAGGACATACTCAACAGCAGATCCTCCATTGCCGAACTGGAGGAGCTCAATGAGGCGGGCCGCGCCAAGTTGTCAGCGATACGAAAGAACATCGAACGGCTGGACGATTGGGCCAGGGACATGGGCGATCCCGCGCTGGCCACCGAGGTGGACACACATCGGGAGCAATTCTCCAAGACTCTACAGGCATTCCGCAAGGCCAACGTCTCCACCATGCTGGAGATAGAGAAGGCCAATCGAGAGGAGCTCATGGCCATCACGGGCGAGAGCGACCTGAGGCAGCGCTCCACAGGCGGCGCCCGGCACAATCGCAGCAGCCTCGTCACGCAGGAGAACGACGTCACGGAGAAGATGCTGGCCATATCGCGGCACCTGTCGGAGACCACCCAGAAGAGCGCCGTCACACTGGAGACCCTGGTCGCCTCCTCCCAGAACGTGGAGGCCACCAGCGACGAGCTGCACAACACAGCCGGCAGCATAACGCAGTCGGGCAAGCTGCTCAAGAAATACGGCCGGCGCGAGTGCACCGACAAGATGCTGCTCTTCTTCGCCTTCTGCCTGTTCCTGGCCTGTGTCTTCTACATTGTGCAGAAGCGCCTGTTCTAGAGTATCGAAATGTGTGCCTGCCCAGCAGCCAAAGGCAGCCAGAAATTTGCAATTAGTTTATAGACATAGTCGGTATATGATATCATTCGAGATGTGGGTGCAAAATGCTTTGCTAACTTAAGAATTATTACTTGTAAACGCACGTATATATATATATAGATATATTTATTTCAAATCACAACTGTAAGTTTGTCTCCTTGAATAAATACAAAGATCGGATGAGTTTAGTAAGGACATCTGGGAACATTGCCGGGATTTGTGAAGCCATTCGTATTGACCACGCGGCAGATGTCCTTATAGGACCTCTCCTGGACTCTGCCCCTGGATCTCTGGGGCTGTCTGTACCCGGGTGAGGCGGCGGGGTAATAATAGCCTCCTCTTGGTTCGCTTTGGAAGAGTTGATCAAACAAAGTTCTGCCACTGCTGGAGGTCAGCAACGAGAAGCAGATGATGAAATATACAAATAGAATGCGCATTTCTACTTTTTACGGAACTAACTTGAAATGAGCTGATTTGAGTGGATGCTGTGCTACTTATGGGTGGGTTTTCAATAACCTTGCACTATTTAAAAAAACAATATTTATTGCCGACTGATAACAGAAATTGATTTAAAATCGAAATGCGACGTTTTACAACACTGTCAAGCCGGCACGCAACAGCTGACAGCACTGGCACAATTTGTTTGGTTTTTCGTTTGGTTTGCCGCAAGATATTAAAAGTTTTCATCAACATTCATCATGAGTCGCAGCGAGCAGACATTTGAGGATCTTAAAGCCTATTTTCGATCACATAGCAAGATTCGCGAGCAGCGGCCGCATATGTCAAAGGTGAGTTTTCAGCGTGCTTCGACTTGTGTTTTCTCATCTTCTTCTTCTTCCCATTCGAAGGTGCATTCGGTTTGCTGGAATGCAAATGGCTGCCATTTGGCATCGGGATCCTTTGATAAGACTGTGGCTGTCTATGCCCTGGAGCGGGATCGCTTTGTCAAGAACAATGTGTTTCGCGGCCACACAGCCTCCGTGGATCAATTGTGCTGGCACAAAACGAATCCGGATCAGTTCAGCACGGCGAGCGGCGATAAAACCGTGAGAATCTGGGACATACGAGTGGGCAAATGCGTTTCAGTCACCAATACAAAGGGCGAGAACATAAACATCGCCTGGTCGCCCGATGGCAAGACAATTGCCGTGGGCAACAAGGAGGATCTGATCACATTCATCGATACGCGCACCAACAAGATCCGCGTGGAGGAGCCCTTCAGCTTTGAGGTGAATGAGATCTCCTGGAACAATACGAACGATTTGTTCTTCCTGACCAACGGCATGGGCTGCATGCATGTGCTCAGCTATCCCAGTCTGGAGCATCAGATGACGCTGAAGGCGCATCCTGCCAATTGCATATGCATTGAGTTTGGACCCACAGGTTGGCGGGATTATGATGAATGTATGAAATATATATTAAATGATTTCCACTTTCAGGTAAATACTTTGCCACGGGCTCAGCGGATGCGCAGGTCTCCCTGTGGGATGCCAACGAGCTGGCCTGCCTGCGCATGATTAGCCGGCTGGAGTGGCCGGTGCGCACCATATCCTTCAGCCACGACGAGCGCCTGATAGCCTCGGCCAGCGAGGATCTGCTCATAGACGTTGCGTACACGGAGACGGGTGAGCGAGTCACGGATATCCATGTGGACGCCTCCACCTTCACTGTCGCGTGGCATCCCAAGCAGTATCTGCTGGCCTATGCCTGCGACGAGAAGGAAACCATTGGCGATCGACGTCGGGATGTTGGCAATGTTAAGATATTCGGATTTCCGGAATAGTCATGGAAATTCGAGTTCCATTTGAATGAATTACCCAGAAATTTCACACGCTCAACAACCAAACGTGTTCTTAATTCAATGCAGGCCAACAAGATTTGTTAACTCAGAATCAGTTTATACTTTTTTGATGATTTTTATACGATTCTGAAATTAGTCTACCTCTGTCATGTCATGTTTTTTAAGATACTCAGAGCCAGAGTTACATTGAAAAACGTATTTATTGGATGATTATTTCCTAACTCATGTTGGCCTGTGTCTTTTACATTAAGCAACTAATTTAGGTAAAATAAATATGTCATTTTTCTATACGAATCCTTATTGTATATATATGAATGTACTGAAAGTTAAGAGACTTACGGCTAGAGTTGATATCGGTATAAGTTTATATTGCGGTACAACTTGATTGTATGATTGAGAAATGTAAATGAAGTAGACGACTTTACTTAATCCATTAGGTTAAATAGCTATATGATTTGCACGTCTATATAGCACACATATATAATCATATGATTTGCATGTCATATATTTTGCCTATATTTATATTATATAAAGCTGAGAAATGTAAATAAAGGCTTTACTTAATCCACATAGGATTTGCACATGTAATCATATAGGCTTATATATATCCAAACTAGACTATGTAAAGCCGTTTACTTTATTTACATCTCTCAGGGATAATAATTGTAAAAATAGTACAATAGTTGATCTACAATTGATACTAAGAGTTTTTATAACTTTGAAACTTTATCTGTATCAAATAATACTTATATATCTACATATATAAATCTTGTATTTTATATATGTATATAAATATATTATTATATTTATATTTATATGAACAAAGCAAAAGACAATTATGACCCAATTATTGTGGCTTTATGGCATACAAATAGAATACGGAAATTAGTAAGGATGTTAGACTCGGGCATATCTGACAGCAAAATACACATTCACAGCCGCAAAAAAATCTGAATTGAGGAAAAATAAATTTGTTCTGCATAATACACGTTCACAACCAAATATAAAGCTAAACTATTGGGGTATCTAATAATTGCAGACATTACTGACTGCATAATACACATTTACAAAAATGAGATATTTATTTTATACCAATTATATATTACTGTGTATTTTGTAGCTCAAATAAATTGATTAGACTTATACAAACTTATCAACTATAACATATAAAGTTTTTTTTTTTTAATCTTGCCACGCCCTCCTAATACATATCCAACTCTTTGTAGAGGTATATCCTATATAACTTTTATATTCCCATCTTATGCATTACCAACTTCAACTCTTTAAACATTCAAAACCAATATACTCCTTTGCACTTCATGAGCGCGCATGAAAACATTTGCAATCAGTCAACGACCCAAACCGCAACTGCAAACCGCAGCAGT
Source organism: Drosophila hamatofila (assembly GCA_035045345.1). Taxonomy (NCBI): domain Eukaryota; kingdom Metazoa; phylum Arthropoda; class Insecta; order Diptera; family Drosophilidae; genus Drosophila; species Drosophila hamatofila. The sequence continues at coordinate 1,142,788 of JAWNPA010000020.1, read as the reverse complement.
AGAGCAAAGCAAATGCTTGTTATATTTCAGGGTCTGGCATGTAATTAAAAAGCTTTGCAATTTGTGAAATGTTTCACTAGCTTCCAGCCTGCAGCCTGCAGCCTGCAGCCTGCATCCTTGTGGCTATAGTAGCTCTCAGTTTCCAGCTCTCAGCTCCCAGCTCTTGGCTTGTCTTTGCCATTTTATCTGCTACCTTAAAAGTAATAAGTAAGAACGTTGCAGTCGGGCATTACCGACTGCAGAATACTCATTCACGGCCCCAATCACCGATTTATATATATTATTTTTGATTCATGTTAATAGCTTCGTAACAGTAACTCTAGTGACAAATTTGGACTTTGCCACGCCCCCGATGGCTCCCAATAGGTGTATATCCGCCATATCTTTTTGAATCAACGCGATTTGGCACGCCCCTTGTGGGCTCGGTAAAATCTTGATACTTTATCAGACGAGGCTATATACAAGTATATGTCTCTAGCTTCCATAGCGGCGAAAAGGTTTGTATTCATACAGACAGACGGACGGACAGCCAAACGGACATTGCTCAAAGCCAATATACTCATTTCACTTTCGTGAATGAGTATAAAAATGTCTGTCATATCTCTTTAATATATGTATGTGCACACGTCTCCTCGACCACAGGTACTATGTATCTGTGTACTCCTGTATACCTGTATACCTGTTTACCTGTCTCTATTCGAACTGTTTGTTGTCGTGTAATTTGAGGTCGAGAGCTCTTCAGTTCTTTTGCTTTGTCAGCATTTCTGGTGCTCATTATGACTTTTTTAATTAATTAGGTATTTGAGCATGACAGCACGTCCTTGTTATGCTTGTTAACTCATTTATAATGGCAAACAATCAGGTTGAAATCATTGTCCTTAGAGGATTTACAAGCTGGAAACTATGGGTTATACGAATAACAAATTTAATTGAGTTCTAAAAGACATTCAGAGTTGGAGATGGAGATAGCCTGCTCACAGACAGACTGAGCTAACTGAATTTTTTATATACGTATTTACATCAATTTAATGAAATTAATTGTTATACCCTGTGACCATTCTGAGTGGGCAAATAGGGTATATGCATTATACATTGAAGCTTATATAACAACAGCCAACAGCGATATTCTCTGTATAAGACCATGATTTTTGAGCACGGGTATAAGAGTTTAAGTATAAGACTATTTTTGGAATGAAAGAATCTGTATAATATTAGAGTAATAAATAAGAAATATAAGAGTATAATATATAAGAGGAATATAAATATAAGAGTGAACCTAAAAATATATTCATTAGATTAGAGATTAATATAAGCGGAGTAGCACAGCTTTCGAGCTTAAAATAGCGTAGAGGAATATATGGCGGAGAGTAGTAAAAGAGTTAATGTAAATGAAAAAAAGCGCTAAAGGATCATAAGTTTAAGTAAAGTATAAGAGTAGAGAGCACAAAGGAATAGATGTGTAAAAGAAAATTCAACTTTGACAGCAAATTAACAGAAGAGAGTATAAAGGTGGAAGAATAGAAAATCGGAGTATAGGAGTTAAGGAGTATAAGTGAGTATCAGATTAGAGGAGTAAAGATATACAAGTGTAAAAGAATAAAAGTAAGACTATGATATTAGAGTAAGAGGAGTATAAGTGTAGAAGAGTATCAGAGTAGAACAGCATAATAGAAGAGCAGTATAAGAGTAGAGCAATATAATAGTACAGCAATAGAAAAGTAGAGCAGCATAAGAGTAGAGAAGAGCAGCAGAGTAACTAAGATCCATAACACTAGACTATATCAACATAAGAGTTTAAAGTATAAGACCATAGCTTATAGCCTTAGGTAACTCCTAGTCGGTCACTTCCGGCCGAAGCACTCTTGGCAGTAAATTTTCTCTTCCTATCTCCATCTCTGCGTTAAGGCCAACATTATCTGAGACTACCTACGTATATATGTATTCATGTTTATATGTAATTCCACTTTAAAATTTCTTCAATGAAATTCTTTTCCAAAAAAAAAAACACGTCGGATATACATAGATGTAGGACTTGATTATCTGGAACCTAATGGTTTGGGGTGTTTGGGTGTTGGGGTGGTCAGGGTGTGTCTTACAAATCGGCTGTTGGCTGTTTTTATAGGCGCCTTCAATCCACTTTGTAAGCCATTCTATGGCAATAAAGTCCCCCAAGTGAGTGGCTCTAATATGAAATTGAATTTAAATAAACGCAGTCGAGGTCGAGTAAAAGCCGCCGGCACACGTTCCGAATCTGATTTGATTTGTTTGCTTCGGGTTATTGGAGAAGTGAAGGGCCATGGGCATGGGCATGGGCATGGGCATGTGAATGGGAATGGGGATGGGTAGGGGGAGATGAATGAGGCTGGAGCTGATTCGCCCAGCACTTAGCCAAAATTTAATATGCAACAATCTTTGGCAGCAGCGAAATGGAAGGCGCATACAATCAACCTCATCGACAGTAGCAGGAGCAGGAGTAGGAGCCAACAGCTAGGAGATGGCGTCGAATGCTTTTATAGCAAGTAAGCGTGCTCTAGTTGCTTGTGTTCGACTAGGAAATACCTTGAAGACTGTTTGCTGTATCATACAAGCGCAATCTGTGCATATATGTTCAGCTCCTTTCTATAAGCAAGTAAGAAAGCTCTAGTCGAGTCTGCTGCACTACGAGATTCCCAGATCCCTTCGAAGAACTGATATGATAATAATTCTTTTTCTCTGCATACACATGAAGCAACACCATCACTTATAGACTTTGATATCGATTCGTTCGTACATGCAGACAGACGGGCAGACAGACAGACAGGCGGATAGTGCTAAATCGACTCGTCGCCCTGATCAAGAATATATAAACTTTATGATGTCTACTAAGCCGTCTTCTGCATTTTAACAAATCCACTATACCCTGATTTCCCATTTTCAATGGGTTTAGGGTATGACAGGTAAGAAGACTCTAATTGAGACTGCTCGACCTGCAAAAATCTGATATTCTAATCATTCTACGCTCTATTAATTATTAATCATTAATACATTATATTTCCTAAGACATGCAAGAATAAATATATTAAATTTCATGTGTCTATCTCTTATAGTTCTCGAGATCAAAAAGATATATAGTCAAAGTGTAAGTCGTCTAAATTCTTCAGCCTTCATATATTATATACACTATATGATTTCAACCACACCTCTTTCAGCCGCTTTTACATACCTATGCACAATACCAATATACCCTCATCAATCATTTTCAGTTCGTTCAGTGTACAAAAATGCGACATGAAATAGCTTTAATTTATTCATGCCACGCGCGCTCATGTTGCAAATTAGAGAACTGAAGTGAAGTGAAGTGAAGTAAACTGTCGAGTCAAGTCGAGTCGAGTCGATTCGAGTCGAGTGGAGTCATGCTGAGTCGCGTGGATGGCATTGATTAAAAATGCAACCGAACTGCATGGCCATAGTCGCTCAAGATTTTTTGGCTTCTGTTCAGGTTCGCCTAGAGAGAAAACCCTCTCAGTCTCAGTCTCAGTCTCAGTCTCAGTCTCAGTTTCAGTCTGTCGACCCCATGTGGCATTGATTTAGGCAATTAGCAATTAGCAATTAGCCGACAGTTTTGTCACAATCTGCTCAACAGACTCATAATTCCTAATTGCCATGTCGCCCGCTCTGTTGTCACCTTTTTATAATGTGCCTCTTGGCCAAAAGAGTGTCAAGTTGTCTCTGAGCTGCTCTGCCACCAGTATGCGTTTGCCAGCTGCGCCTCCTGTCGGTTGCTCGCTCAACAGGCGAAAATGGGTATATTGGTTTGTATGAAAAGTTCATTATTGAGAACTCAAAATTTGGTATATGTATATACTACCTCGTAAAAATATATATTTAGATAGACCGGTGGAGTATAAGAGTATACAATTTAAATAGTCTAGATATAACAGGTATAACAGTATAAAAATGCATATGTTTAAAAGTATGGGGGAGTAAGAGTATATGAGTATAAGGGTATACGAGTATAGAAATTTATGAGAATATTATAGTATATAAATATACGTATATAAGAGAATAGGAGTTTACCCTTGTATATAAATATTAGTGTTACGTATAATAGTATACGAATAGAAGTATACCCTTATATATAAATATTAGTATTACGTATAATAATATACGAGTGTATGTATATAAGAGTATGAGAGAGTAAGAATCTACGAGTATAGAAGTATAAGAAAATAGGAGTATATGAATATAAGAGTATATGAGAATATGAATGTAAGAGTACAAGATTATAAGAGTGTATAAGACTAAATATAAGGGTATAAGACTATGCGTGCATGGGAATATAGAAGTAAACGATTCTGGACATATAAGAGTATAAGAAGACATAGATATAGGAGTATAAGAGTATTATAGTAGAGTGTGGCAGTGGTGTATGAGGGCATAGTGATGGAGTATAAGAGTATAGAAGCAAAAGAAAGTTATATTTTAAAATATAAGATATATGAATATGCAAGAATAGAAATGGAAATTCCGCCAAATGGTCAGTTCCACAGTATAAGAGACAGAATGTACTTTATAAATTAGTTTGAGCACAGAGAAGATTTTATATATTTAAATAATTCAATCAACATTTCTAACGTGAACAAGTATTATGCAGTCGATCATAGCCGATACTCTCACGTGTTCCGCCCTTGCCCTCGTCATACTCGTGTCTCTGATTGCGTAATTGCGAGTTGTTGTTTTTTCAATTATCAAACAAGTGTCTACAAGGGTTCTGGAGTCGCATAGACTCTCTGTCAAGAGACAGTTGGAACGCTGTTGGGTAAAAGCACAGGTGTAACTCGTGAAGAATATGCTGAATGTGTATAGCATTATGTTTCTTTTGAAAATCAATATTTTATTTTGATTTTGTTTTATTTTTTATGAAAGTTCTTGCATTGCGAGGGCTCATCAAAAAGTAATCAAAATCCTACCTTTTCGGGGTCAGAACTAAAAGGAAAGAAAAAAGCCTTTCTTGCCTTGGGGGTTGCGACGCTTGCTGAGAGCTTTATGAAAATGTAAGCCATGTTTTTCTTACATGTTTGTGTTTGGGTATGAGTGTGTGTGTGTGTGTGTGTGTGTGGGTGTGTGGGTGGGTGGATGTGTGTGTGTGAGTGTGGGCTATGTTATCGCACACCCAACGCCTGATTATCATGTGACAATGAGCTCACAAAATAATATCAGCATTTGCACATTTCTTAGCGAGTCAAGTGTGTGTGTGTGTGTGTGTGGGTAGTTGGGTGTGTGTGTATGTGTGTGTGTGTAGTTGGGTGTGTGTGTGTGTGCCACAGCTGTTGCCGCCCTCAGCCATATACAAGGTTTGCTAACAACTGCTAAATACGCATGTTGCACGAGCTCAACCTCAGTCGACAGGCCCTGTACAGTGGAAACTGGCATGAACGAACGGATCACAAGCAAAACTTACCTGAATAGATATGAAAACATCATTTGCCTTTACAAGAAACTGACTTTTAAGTGCTTCTATATACTATATACAATACGAAATCAAGCCGTTCATCATAGGAGACCTCACTGTACAGCCCCACTTCTCATCTGTAGGCATCCGACTCTCATCTTCCCACTGTCAGCTTAGCTTTGCAGTCTGTTTCATCATATGAATATGTGCTTCGTGCAGCTGTCCGTCAAAGGGGCTTTCACTGTACTTGACGTGCGTCTGCTCGCATTAAATTTAACTTGGCTTCCAAGTCTCAAGTTGCTTTAACTACTCTGAAATCTTTGGCTTGCCGCCAGCCCGTGAAGTCATATTAAATATTTGAGAATATTCAAAGTTCCAACTTCGATGGGGAAATCTCGAATCGTCTGGAGCTCCATGAAATGCGCTCAGCTTAAGTGTGGCAACAAAAAGCGCGTGTTTACACCGAACTTAAGAGCCTTCATTGCAAAATTTGCCCAAATCCAATTTCGCTTATTTATGTACAGGGTTAATTCGCACATAAAGATAAGGCACATCATGGGCTGCCTACAATAGATAGATACAGCAGGAGTCGTGCGCCTGCTGCTGCTGCTGCTGCTCCTGCTCCTCCTCCTCCTTCTCCTCCTCCTCCTTCTCCTCCTGCTTCTGTAGCTGCTACTGTTACTGCTTTCATCCATCTCTTTTACAGAGTTCATCCTTCTGCTCGTCCACAGGTTACATCCTCATCGTCCTCTTCCTAGTCCTACTCCTGCTGCGGCAACTGCTTCTATTCCATCTCGTCCACAGGTTACCTACTCATCCTCCTATTCCAGCACGCGCTTCTGTTCAGCTGCTACTCGTGCTACTATTGCTTCTCTTGTAGGGAAGTTTTCTCCTTTTGCTCCTTCATAGGTTATCTGCTCATCCTCATCCTCCTCCTACTTTCAATTTCTTGTCCACAGTTGCTCCACAGGCTACCTCTTCATACTCCAACTCCTGTTCCTACTCCTACTTCTATTCCATCTCTTCTCTAGAGTTTTTCTTGCTGCTTCTCCACAGGTTACTTCCTCGTGCTCCCGCTCCTGCTGCTGCTCCTAGCTTAGCTGCTATACCATCTCTTATACATTATTCCTCCTTTTACTCTCTCCTCCCCCTTACTCTATTGCTCTGTCACAGCTCTAGTCCCGCTCCTCCGTCTCCTGCTCCTCCTCCAAAGCTGCCACCTGCACAAAAACACAAACTTTTCTATTTACAGCCCATCAAGTCGGCTTCATTTTCGTGTGTTTTCTTTTGTTTTGTTTTTTGTTGGCTCTTCACATCTCTCAGTTCAATTTTGTGTGCGCCTTTGTCTATTCCAGTTCACACTTGGTTGGCTTTGCCTGGCGCACTCCTCGCACATTTTATGCGCTTTTTACAGTGCGTATCCCCTTTTTGCATGTCGGCTTAACGCTTCAGCTTTTATTGCAGTGACAAAAGGAAAAGTTACCTGAGCACGTCCTTACGACACAGACTTCGTAATGCAGCATCAGTCAAAATGTTTTGCCCTCTCTGTTATTGCCAATGTATAGATAGGCTATATTGGTTTTGGATGGATGGAATGCATGGATTACTCTAAGCAGAAGAGTAGCTCAAGAGGTGGCAATAGTCTCTTGATGTAAGAGTATAAGAGCTTTAATGAGTTTAAGAAAAGAAGAGTATAAGTGTAAAAGGGGAAGACACTATTTGGGTATAGGAGTATTTGAGTATAAGAGTATAGAACTAGTAGAAGAATAGAGCACTATTGATCATAAATAAATAAAGAATATAAGACTATAAGATTACATGAGAAGAAGAGTACAGAGCTAGTAAGAGAATAGAATATTAGTGATCTTAAATATTTAAGAGTATAAGACTATCAGATTACATGAGAAGAAGAGTACAGAGCTAGTAAGAGAATAGAATATTAATGATCTTAAATATATAAGAGTATAAGACTATCAGATTACATGAGAAGAAGACCATAAGTTTGTCTTTGAATATTAGAGTATAGGAGTATTTGAATAAAAAAGCATACAAGAGTATAAGAATATAAGAATATGAAAACCTAATTGCATAAGAAACAGAAAATGTAAAAGTGTAAAAGTAAATGATAGTGATACTACGAGAGAGTATAAGACTATGCGATATTAAGAATATGAACATAAAATATAAGATTAGGTGAATAAAAGAGTATAAAAGTAGAAGAATATAAGAGTAGTAAATTAGAAGAAGAAATATGGCCATAAACAAGTATAACAATATTATTAGTATATAAGTTATTAAATGGGAGTATAATATAAGAGCTGATGAAGAACATAGTATACAAGTAAAGGAATTTAAAAGTATATGAGTGCCTGAATATAACAGTTAAAGAGAATATTGAGAGACAATTTGCAGAAATATAACAGAAGTATGGGAGTGTAAATGTCCTCATCTATCAAATCCTGATAATAAAACATTCATGGACATTCATACCTCTTTGTATATTTCTGTATAGGGTAACTGCTAGTCGATCAGTCTCTCTAAGACCACTCGAACTTCCTTCCTTTGTCTTTGGTTGCTATGCCATGCACGAGTTAGTCTTTGTTTGTGAATCATTTCTCTCGCCTTTGTCAACGACCTTCGCAACTATTGTTCGATTCGACCTTAAATTCTGAGTCGTTTCAATGCCTTTAAATGGATCCTCAAATGAGGTACCTCTGCTGCAAGGCGCTTAAGTCAGACAAATACGTTATGGGCACGTGCGAGTGTGTGTGTGTGTGTGTGTGTGTGTGTGTGTGTGTGTGTGTGTGTGTGTGTGTGTCCACTAGGGAATCGTCCAACTTAGGGCACAATATGGACTACATTCTTAGCTTAAAGCTTTGATGAGGAACATTTCAAAAATTGCTTCGAAATTTATTTCTCGCTCTATTGCCAAGTGTCCCAATGGGACAATGCACAGTTACGCACACACACACACACATATGTGGCTCATGACTTGACAGTTCATTTCGTTCCGGCTCACATACGAGTCACAAATATTTGTACTACATACAAATTCGACCAAATGTTGCTTGCCTAAGACCCAAAGGCAATGCTCTTTGTCTCTGTTTCTTCTGTTTCCCTGTCACTCTCTATCATTGTCACTCTCTATAATTCTCACTCTCTCAATCACTCTCTCTCTCTCTCTCTCCCTCTCTCTCTCATTATTTATCCTCTCTAAGCTCCTCTTGTAAAGCATTCACAGCTCACCCCGAATTTTGTTCATTCGAGACGTATTTTTTATTAGAGCATAGACTGTTTATACTTGCTCCAAAATAGAAAATAAGCTTATTGGTTTTGCATATATTTCCGTTAATAGCAAGTAGGGAATTATTCTGAAGTACTTGCAAAAAATGCTATTGCATTTTGAGTAATCTCAAAGTTAAATACTAGAAATTGAATAAATATGTATTCTTAGGAACAGTGTCTTATAAATATATTAAGTTGATATAGCTTTGATTATTAGGAGTGTAAAAGCAGCTGAATCTTCAACAGTTGAATAGCTGAAACCTTCACAGGATCTCTAAGAACTAACATAGAATGATATATAAAAACACTCATGATAGTGTGAGTAATTGCAAAAATCAACTCTATATAAGTTCTGCAGTTATATAGATAGCACTTAGTAATATATAGAAAACACTTAGTAATATATAGTAATGGACATATGGACAGCTCTACTTCCCGAATGAAATATATTATTTTGAACCAAAGCAGATTCATATAGCAAGGTTTAAGCTACTCGGGAAAATATTCAAGCATGAATATAGAGGGCACTCTGATGAATGAACTATAGTATTTTTTGCTGTCCTTAGAAGAATGAGGTACAGTGAACTGATCTTCGCCAAAGTGATCTCATCTGAACTGACTCTGCAGAACTAATAGAGAGGTTCCACTTACAAAGCAGAGCAGAGAGATTCTACTGATAAAAATACCCTATGCTCGTTTGTTATGATCTCCCATGTAATTGAAACATAGGCCTTTGGTGTTTTTCTTATGATCCTAAACACAATCGCTCATAATTGAACGATCCGATTGAGAGTATATATCTAGACACTCTGAAGACAAAGTTTTGGAGCTAGTATAAACCAGTTTGGTAGCTGAATCACTGTTCAATCATAGCTATATGATATATATATATAGATATATATAGAAATATATATGTGAACATCTATAAGAAATACTTCGATTGTAGCAATAAATTTAGCGTGTACTAAGCAGTCAATGCAGCCCGACTGCAACATCTTTGCTTGTTTTGCTGCTAATTTATTGGTTTACAGAATCAAAGTTTCGCTAGGATTTGCCAATTTTGTAAACAAATCAAAATTCAAAATGATATTAGATGGCAAAGATATTGAGCTTACAAAGATATAGAGCTTAACTTCTTGACTTTCTTTGAGCTGCTCTTGCTAAATAGCTAAATGGCTTTAACTTTTCAACAACTCCCGAGCTAAATGCTAGAAAAAGTTGAAAAACAAATTCAACTTCAAAGAATTTGTAAATTGGTAAATTCGTAAATATTTACAATCCAATTAAACTTGGTAACAAGGTGAAATGTTAGATAAATGTTAAATGAGCCTAAAAATAGGCATTTCATTATTAATCCCGCTGGACCCGCCCACCATTGTTGGCGCCCACCCTGTTTGGGCCAGGTCGGGAGTAATTCATTACAGCCGGCATCAATTCGATGCGATGACATCGCAAATTGCTTTGGCAGCAACTCGAGCCGAAACTTTCGCTTGGCACAAAACTTTTCAAAATTAAATTATTATTAGTCTCATGCTGAAAATCAAACTAATTAACGAACCATTTCCATCTGTCCGCGGACTGCGTCGCATCTTCTGCCAGACGTAGCGAACAATGAAGATAATTTCAAGTCCAAACAAGCTGAGAACAATTTCAGTGTGATCAAGTCGGGAGGGGAGTGGGTAGAGATGAATTCGTCACGGGCATCTATATAATATCAACTATATCTTTTAGTTGTATATCGGGAATCCTATATATACTCGATCCCTATATATACTCATGAAAGAGATGAACTCATGTAGTCAAGTCGGCCTCATTTGATAGGATTTCACAATAATGTTAATAGATTGGATGGAAGAACGGACAGAGTTAGATTATATTAGATTTGATTAATGGGTTTTTTCTGGTTTTATTAATCTTAACCAATTTAAGAAGGCTTTTATAATCGGAAGCCGATATTATACTATACTTATACTCTATACTTTTTATAGTCGTATACTCCTATGATCTATCATCTTATACTCTTATACCGTAATACTCTTATCTTATATTCTTACACTCTAATACTTTATACTCTCATAGTCGCATACTCTTATTATCTCAACGCTTGTGCTCTAACTCTTAGACTTGCACTCGTATACTGTTGTACTCTTATACTCGTATACTCTTATAATCACATTTGCTTGTACTTCTATAGCTCAATCATCTTATACTCTTATACTTTTATATTCTTATCATATTAGGGTACTCTTATAATCTTATATGATTACTCTTATACTCTTATACTGTAATTCTTTTGTACTCGACTACACCAGCACACAGATTATTCTCGACATACTACTCAACAGTATTTATACTTTGGAATTCATATTATAATGATATTCTTTTAAGTTAGGATTGAAAGATTTGTCTGTTAATACTCATCAAGTCGATACATTTATGGGTATATATACATCTTTTGAGGCTTGACCACACCAAAAACTCTAAGTAGAAAAGTTATCTGCACAAGCTGAAGCACTTACAGCTTTAAGCCTGTGTGAATCTGTGAACATTAAGGAAGTCTGAAAATCCACTTGGAGCTGCTCGAAAAATGGCTGAAGACTGAAATTTTTGTTTGTCTTCTGAAAAGCTCCTTCAGTTATTATGAGAAAAAGTAAATGAAAACTACATATTTACACACACACACATATATATATATATATATTATATATATATAAGTGAGTTTCGGTAATAAGCCACTGTGAAGCCTGGTCAGCAGCAACCCAAAGAGTAGAAAAATACTCATGTGAGCGGGAGAGCTTTGTTTTTTAAAGGTATTTGCGGTCATTTCTTCGGCTTCCTTTTTTTCTGTCAGTTGGTCAGTTCGTAAAATCAAAGTTGTGACCCGCAAGTGTTTTACCGTTTTATTGGACAAGTGGGCGAGGAGGGGCTACTGGCCACGCCCACACTCTGTGAGTGAGTGAGTGAGTGACTTTATGGCTGGTGAAAACTTTGCCATTTTGCCAGGAAATGGTTTTAATCTAACAACAAAGTTGCTAAGAAGTTTGAGAAGGGCCAAAGTTGAGATTAAATTGTTGTGAAATGTTTTCCAATTTCGAATCGAGCCACAAAATTTAAGTTGTCCTTGAAATAAAACGAAATCCAATTTCATTTTGTTTGTCTTTCACTTTTCCCATTCACTTTCGATAACCCAAAAAACATGTTGAAATAACATTTTAACGCATTCAAACATGCCATCAGACCCCGAGTTTGGGGCCAATTTATATAAGTAAATCTCAAGTGTTCCTTCCCAGAATTGCCGCTCACTAAATTCCCTTTTGCTCTATGCCAGCTCGAAGGCATGAAAAAAGCTCCTTATAAATTCTAAGCGCCCGAAAAAACGAGCTGCAAAAGTTGGATTAATTAAATGCCGAGAGCTGCCAAGGAAAACTGTCAAATAGCTAAAAGAGTGGAATGGATTTTCTGTTCTTTACTTTCTCTTTGCTCTTTTCTCTTCCTCTTTTCTCTTCCTCTTTTCTCTTCCTCTTTTCTCTTCCTCTTTTCTCTTCCTCTTCTGTTTGTTACTTTCAATAAAAATTAATTAGCGCTGTGCGCCGAGTCTGAAGCGTTTGGCATTAATTATGACGCCGGCCCCAAAAAGTGTGAGCCAAAAGAAATCGATAAACCAGTTTAAGCAGCACCCATAAACGTTCTAAGACGCTTTTAAGTCCGATTGTCAGGGTAAAGCACTTTAAGGCCTAATTCCGAGCAGCTCGCAGAATCCTAAGCTGAATTTGATCTCTATAAATGTGATTAAAAATGGTTAAGCTGGGTATATTGGCTGGGCGAAAATGCGTAGCTGAGCCGTTTCAGTCCACCAATTCTTTGTTTGTTTTCCTCCTAGCTTGAACTCAATGAATTGGAGAACTACAACAAATATGAATACATATATTTTCAAATTATCGATAAATATCGGGGTTTTTTGAGCATAACTTTTAAAGCTGAAAAGTTAGAGATGTGAAATTTGGTGTATAAATTTCTGTATAGAATGCAAAGATAAAAATTTTAAGGGATATTCAATAGTAACATCTATTTCAATGTTATAAAAAATAAAAAAGTATTTCTCATACTAGAAGAATTAGTATGCGCATACATTTAGATGTTACAATTACATGCAATAAATCTTTTTAGGATCGTACAACTAGAACCGTAGATCATTCAGGCTACTTCTCATAGAAGCATGCTATAGGGAGTACAAGAAACAGCCACAACTATGTGTATAAATTCGTCCATGTCTATAATTAAACGAAAGTTCTCAAATGGCTTTGTTGGGTATTTTCTAGTCGAGCACTCTCCTTAAAACACGCATCATTTCTCCCTCTCTTTCTAGTTTTTCTAATTTACATTTTATTTATGAATTCAGCTAAGCATAAATTCTAGACTTATTTCACTTAATCTTATTCCTCTCTCTGGACGCACTGGAAAAAAAAAACAATTATGATTCCAAAATATATTTAAATATTTCCGTCTGCGGACACTGACGACGGCACTTAAGAGTCATGAAAATATTATTATTCTACTTGTGGATGGGGTGGGAAATGACTTTTGAATTTCTAATTAATGTGCCGATAGGACTTTTACGTACATAATATAGATTAGAGCTGGGATAGCGCACCGCGAGACGGCAGGAGGAGAGAGAGAGAGAGAGACAATTGGGGACCAATTCGCTGAATGCCTTGAGATTGGCATGGAACCATCAAACAGATTTCGCTATCACAAAACATTGTCATGCACAATGTAAGTAAATTCAAAGCAATGCAAATCTCCGGGGCTCAATCAGTTTATCGATTTAATGCTGCTGTCATAAAATCTAAAATGCGAATTTACATACAAAATAATGATGAGCCCAACTGACTGCATGATACTCGCTCGCAGTGGGGGGAGGGCCATTATTATATAGCTCCAGCTGTAGAGTTAGTCTAGAGCGAACTTGATCCAAAAATTTGAATGAATACACTAAAATGCGATTTTAGTAAAATATTTTATTTCAAGTACATCAACAAAAGTAATTGATGATTTAAAACAAATATGATTTGCATCTATTCTAAAAAAGCATATTCATATACTTAAAGTTAAATTTTTTTAGAGATTCCAAGGTCAAGGTGTGCATGAATACTGAGAGACAGATAGGAAAGGACGAAGAGGGATAGACGAATGATGGATGAGGGAATGGATGGACAGGAATCCACAGACACAGGACACAGACACAGATGAACAGATGGGAATGAACGGCGTGATATATGAGGAAACTGTTGATCCTTATGAAAAATAAAAGCTTTATGGGCGCTATTTATTCTCCTGCTCACTATTAAATAAATATACCCTGCTTATGGATGCCATATATCAAATTAAAGTAGTTGAATATCTGACAGGCCCCTAAAAAGAGACAAGTATAGGGTCCTACAGATAAATGACGTATGAAACGCATTATACTCTCTACGATTCAAGTGAACGCGTATTAAAATAAAAGTATAATGGGGTCGATGCAGAGGCCGCCCCCAACACTTTGTTACCCTTTCGAATTGCTATATGCGTTTCGCAGAGCTATAAAAAGCTGAGGTGACCTAAGCAGCGGAAAGAGAGAGTGGGAGGGAGAGAGAGAGAGAGAGAGGGAAAGAGAAAGGGAGAGAGCCCCTGCCATAGGCGAGGCATAAGAGCCATAACCGAAGCCTTACACATTTTTTATACCTAATGCGAGTCATTTTAGAAAACTCGAAGAGCTGCAAGAGGGGGAGGCTGTGGCAAATGTGAAAGGATATTTAAAGGTCATGCAACGGGATGGTTACCTTGAGCAGGCGTTTCGCTGCGTCTCTATTTATTGATTTGCCATCAACGCCTTTCAATGCCCATGGAACGGTTTTCGGGGGCAGTATGGAAATGACCCAGCGAATACATCTATATATACATACATATATATATATATATCGATAGCTTAATAAGATAAATTCTTTAAATTTCGCTGTGTTCGGCTGTGCCCTAATTATGTCGTCTCTAGTCTGACAGGTGAAAGTCTCGCCTCGGCTCGCCTCGGTTCACTTCTCTCCTCCTCTCGCGGGGGAAAGCATTAAAATGTATATTGCGGCAGCAGGTGGCACAGCATCGCAGCCTCGCAGCATCCGCATCTCTTTCCCTTTACCATGCCACACACTCGGAGCTCGAAAGCATTAGATGATTTATTTGCCATATCTGGCATATCTCGTGCGTTCTTAAATTTCATAAATTTCTACGCTTCATGGCGAATTTATGCTAACAAAATATCCTCTTTTACCTTCATCGTTCTCTGAAATTGTATTGAGAAACGATTATTCTTGTTATTTTTGTTTCCTGTACCGGAAACCCTTCTCAAAATTCTCTTATCGATTTTGACATTGGAGCAAGCTTCTTCTGCTACAGTATTATTTTACTTTCATATCACAGCAGTTGGCTTAAACAAACAAAGGAACTCAGCTGGTTATTATAGACTGAAAATATTGTATAAGCAGGTTATCTTGTTAGGAATTTGCTATATATGTAACAGGTTGAAAGAGGCTTCACTGAGTCCTTAAAGTAGATATATTATTTGAACAGATTAAACAGCCACCTGAATATTAAAATATTAATAATATATGAGTATGAGAATATAAGAGTGTAAGAATATAAGAATAGAGAATATAAATATGTAATCTTATATAAAGTCTTATAAAAGCATGAGAGCATTAGATGATTAGGATCTGAGAGTAAGGCAATATAAGGCCATATTAAAATGAATCTTAGCCTAGGAGTATACGAATATGGAAGCATAGAACTTTAATTACTAGTATAAGATTATACAAATATGACAGAATATATTACTACATAAATAGAAATATAAGACTGATTGAGATTATACGTATAACAGTATAATAAGAGAATGGAAGTATCAGACTATAAGATCATTAGTATAAGAGCATGAGTTGAGTTGATTGAAATCCATAATTAACACATGCATAAGTCATCATATAGCTTATTTATAACCGTTTTCCATATCC
Source organism: Drosophila hamatofila (assembly GCA_035045345.1). NCBI lineage: Eukaryota > Metazoa > Arthropoda > Insecta > Diptera > Drosophilidae > Drosophila > Drosophila hamatofila. The sequence continues at coordinate 1,127,029 of JAWNPA010000020.1, read as the reverse complement.
ATAAAACCATTTCAAATTGATATCAAATCTCCGATATTCGGATATAAGTCGAACATTTTAAGAGATGCATTCATCTAATTTTATATATATGTATGTTCTTCTGAAGTTTATGCAAAAATTATCTTATGCATTTTTGTGGATATCTTGCCCCCATCTATTTAAAAAACTTTAGGCAGAAACTTGAGCTTTGGCACGTGAATTAAATCTAGGTCACAGGACTTTTACTGGAGCTATAATAATTAAATATGGACAAGAGATTCCAAACGATACCTTATAAGTGGTAATTACATGAATAATCTATAGTAACATGATATTGTTGACGTAACTTCAATTTAATATAGCAAATTGAATTTATTTTTTCTTATTTTACGATTTGAGTTTATATTCCCATTAAAAATAATAAAATTTAATTAATTTTCTGCGTATTTTTGTCGCCCACGTTGAAAGCCGAATTACATCGAGTTTTAATTTAATTTCTATCGAACGTGGCGAACGTGTTATACACGTGTTTGCATGGAAATTGGTATTTTAATTGCATTATGGCTAAAACAAGTTGGCAATTTTAGTGGCTTGTGCACACACGCCATAAGCCGAGCCGAGCAAAAAAGGATTCCAATTTAGTGAAATGTGGAATGTGAAATTTCTGACAATAAAATAAATTAGATGTTCAACAATTGTCCAATGCAATTCAGCAGCTGAGCCCAGCTGCATTTCCTGCAGGTCGATGTCTATTGCTTCTAGCTGGATGGGTGAGCAGGTGAAACGGGCTGATGCGAATGCCAAGAAAATCCCATTTGAAACTCTCGAAGCTAACAAGTTTTCTATGCAATTGACAGTGAGCATATTGAAGCTTTATGAATGCATTATAAGAGCAAACGAAAGCAAACGAAGAGGTCGAATGGAGTTTGGTTTGGGCAAAGATATTTTATATGTATACTGACAATGACAATAACAATGACAATGACAATGACAATGACAATGACAATGACAATGACAATGACAATGACAATGACAATGACAATGACAATGACAATGACAATGACAATGACAATGACAATGACAATGACAATGACAATGACAATGACAATGACAATGACAATGACAATGACAATGACAATGACAATGACAATGACAATGACAATGACAATGACAATGACAATGACAATGACAATGACAATGACAATGACAATGACAATGACAATGACAATGACAATGACAATGACAATGACAATGACAATGACAATGACAATGACAATGACAATGACAATGACAATGACAATGACAATGACAATGACAATGACAATGACAATGACAATGACAATGACAATGACAATGACAATGACAATGACAATGACAATGACAGCAATGAGACAGCCATGAGACAGCCAACATGATAATGTAAATAATATTGATGAGTAGATTTATAATGATAATCATGATGCTAACGATAACAATGATAATGAAAATCATAACTTTTTTCATTAAAATTATGATTATAAATTGTTGATGCAAATTCAAAGGACGTAAATTTTGCATGAATCAAAAAAGGTTCGCACTTTGTAGCCGTAAAGGTAAATTAACTTTGCCCCCATCCACAAACATATGTTTTGTCAGGCGTGGGGTGTGTATTTGTGTATGTGTGTGTGTGTGTGTGTGTGTGTGCGAGGCAGTGTATGTATTTTAGTAGCTTGTTTTTATTTTAACCCCCCCAGAATTTATTCGTATTTGCTTGCGCCAAAATACCGTTAAAGCAGCTACAAAAACATTTCATTTGGGAAAATTTAAAATTTATGCATTTTCATTTATAAGTTGAGAAACTTTGTGAAGTGTGGGTGGGTGAGACAGTGTGTGTGTGTTCCCTTGTGTGTGTGTGTGTGCTGCTCTTTGATTTCCCGATTCGCTCTTGAATTGTTCTGCTTTGCTAACTTCGTGGTTGCTTCTCATTTTCCTGTGCCCCATGACAATTTACAATTGAAGCTCCGTTGTCTGCTTGTCCGCCTGTCCCCATTTGGGCCCCTCTCCCTCCCTCTCATACCCTCTCACAATCCTACCCCCACCCCTGACCCATGTCATTAATTTGCCCGTTTCAAAACGCTTTTTTTGTTACTTCTCTTCATGCCGATTAGATTAAACGCGCACGATTTCCGCTTCCGACGCCTTTTTTTTGCCCCGTTTTCCGCCATCTTTAAAATGGTTTCTTTGAGCTTTAGCTTTAGCTCCTGCAATTGTCTTTAATTGTTTTGTTTATAGAAATACTTAGTTTTATAATAAAATAAAAACCTTTAATGAGGTTAGCTTCCGTGCAGGACAATCAATTATGGCTCCACATGTGTGAGTGAATGTGTATATGTCTGTGTGTGTGTGAGTGTGTGTGTGCGTATGAGCGTGTCGCTTGCAGTTAATCGAATTTATTAGACCTGCCATTTGTTATCAAGCTAACAAAGTGTACAGGCTCACACAGGCCATCCGCGTACTCCCTTGCCATGCTTCTTCTTTCCGCTGCCAACAATAGGTTCATAATATTGCCAATGGATGGCGTGTGTTGGTGTGAGTGGTGTGCGTTGGTGTGCGTACATTGTTGATGTGCTATAAAGCATGCTCACACACTCACTCACACACACACACACACACACACACTCTTAGCCAGTAGCCAGGCATCGACGCTAATATTTATGACCATGTCCTTGCGGCATTTGTTAGCGGACAGGCATCGTTTCGTATACCCACACACATATGCACACCCACACACACCCGTATATCTATATACAATACATACATATATATATATATATATATACAGCTGAGCAGTCAACTTAATCTTTATCATCGTCGTTAGTATGAATATTAACATGAAAAACTTTCCACTGGCTATAATTTAGCTGCCATTGGCTGGTTGCTGGAGCTATCATGGCAGGTATAAGAGTTTATATAGCTTGCCTCTGAGCGTCGAGAAAACAACAAGTCAGAGTCAGGTTGAAGTCAGAGTCTGAGTGCAGACTGCGGCATCCAGAAACTGAATTGCTTGTAAATTACATTTACTTCAAGAGAATATTCATGCCAAAATTGTAAAATAAAGCAGTTGTGACGTGCGAGATATGCCTCAATTACAAAACTCTTATATCTTCTTAATGGATAAGAAATTTTGAAACAAACTTGAAGCCAAGCGAAGTCCTTAGCTTTATAGTTATCTAACTCTAATACTTATGCTTTTAATATTCTTAAAGTATACTTGTATAATCAGACAATCTTATACTTATACTTGCATTTATTATTATGCTTACTCTTTTACTTCTGTACTGTTTTACACTCATACTTATACTTAATCGTATACTTTTGTACACTTATACTTTTAAGTTGTTTAACACTTTTACTTATACCTATTCTTATACTTTTACATTTTGCTCTTATACTCTAATTCTCGTTTATTTGCATAAATACACTTTTATACTCTTATACCTATAGATTCGTGTATTCGTATTTTCTTACTCTCTTATACTCATGCATGGCTAGGCATACTCTTGCCTTCTCATGGAATCTTAAATTGTAATTTTGTAATTCTCTTATAGTCTCATACTCTTATACTGTTGTACCCTTATTCTCTTCTATTCTCATGCTTTCATACTCATACTCTATACTCTTATTGAAAAGTCTCTTATTCTTTTATACTATAATTTGTTTATGATTTCATATAATCTTATACTCTGGAACTCGTAAACTCTTATACTTCCATTCTCTTATAGTCTCATCCGCTTATACTACTATACTCTTTAGCAAGCATACCCAAATACTCTCATATACTAATACTCATGTTCTTATACTTATCCTCTTCTGTTATAATTATATTATTCTGTTATTCTCTTATACTCCAATATTCTACTACTCTAATACGCTAATACTCCTAGATTATAATTTTCTTACTCTTTTATACTCTCATATTCCTATAATGTTTTCCTCCGATTATACTCCGTCTGCTCTTATACTCTTATACGCCTCCTCAGACTCTGCTGATCGCACAGCCGAACTTTTCCCCTACATTTTCATTGATTCCACTGAGTTCATAGTAGCACTCTAAACTTATCTGGATTCCAAATACCCATTGTATGTGCTTAAAGTTTCCATCTATTTCAGCTATTATACGTTTTTAAGGATCAGACAATTACAAATTAGTTCCCTCGCTGGCTGACAGGCACACAAAGTAGACAATAGGTGTGCCATTTTGTTGGCAAGGTGCTGGTGCCTACTGTGCCCATGTCCATGTCCATATCCATGTCCATGTCCTGGCTTCCATCCACATATGGTTTGTGTGGCTCTGCCTCTGTCATTGTGGTTCTCTCTCTGTGTGTTTGTTCTTTGTGCTTTTCTGTTTGTTGCTGCTGTTGTTGTTGTTATTGTTGAGTGTGTCCTTTGTGCTTTTTATGCTGCTCACTTGTTGGGGGCGACAAAAGTCGACATAAAACAAGTAAAAAACGTGCCAGTCTAGCTGTAACTGACTGCCTAATACTCGCTTGTGCTAAAGAACAGATGCTAAATATATGAAAAAATTAAGATTTTTATAGCGCAAATTCTACAATTTTGGTCAAATAAGACCTGACTTGAGCAGATTTATTCTAGTCTAGTATTTAGTATAATTTGATTTTCTTAGTTATTGAACTAGGATCATATGAACTGCAGTAGAGAATGTCTAAATAATTTAATAATATTCATGCTTCTTATTGCTCTTCTCTTTTATAAATACTGTGGAATATTTAATTTTGTTTTACGATTTTATTTTCGAAGATAGAGATCTTGCTGAGATCAATTCGTCAAGTTTCTAATAACTTTCCGATTTGCCACATCTCCAGTAGGTTTGAAATTATATAACTAGAGTATATATAACTAACTTTTCCGCGTATAGTTTTCAAAGAACCATAATCTATAGGTTTTATGTGTCTTAGATATTTGAACACGAACATTTTCGAGCAGTCAAAATTGCAGGACAAACATTTCATCAAGCCAATATACACCCAAAACTTTCTTGAGCGAGCATAAATAGATGGTAATTTCATTATTCAAATGCAGAAACACAAATGAATATATATATATATATGTAGGAATCTGAATGGGCATTGTGTGAGCAGAGTGAATGAATGAGTGAATCAGTGAATCAGTGAATGACTTACTGACCCGCTCAGCGAGCAGCGCGTCTATTTGTGATTTGTTTGCTTCTCCTTCATATTTTTGATGCACTTATTTTTTAATTTACTGCGACATTCAGTGCGTCCTTCCTCTGTTAAATGCTCTGCATCCTTTATTTGCTAATTTCTCTCTGTATTTGTATTCTTTCAGTTTTTGTTGTAACAAACGAAAGCCGCTTAGTGCTGAAACAAAGCGAACAGCCACTCAGTTGAGTTTTCGGAGTGGTTCCCATTGTTGCCTTTGTCATGCTGCCTTTTATCTTTTTGTTTTAGTATACCCCGAACCCTTTGTGTGTATATATTATATATTATATATGTATAGCTTTTCAAATTTAAGCTACTTTTGGATGACAATAATGAAATACCAACAAAATTATAATTGGAAATTTGAGAGACCCAATGCAGTTGGACTCTTTAATAATATAATTCATTTAAATTTTAATTAAGAATTCAAAATACAATTTTATATATATAAGACATATTGAAAGCATTTTATAGAGAGCTCCTGTGATATTCATCTATTTGTTTATCCTTACTGCGCCATTATAGAAACTATATATTTCTGATATAGATGATATGATGATATTGAGGTAGTTCAAAACTTTTGAATTTTTCTCGATTTGTAAGCCGAATTTCTTAAGATTTTGATGTTCGGAAAACGAATGATACTGAGTGAGGATGAAAAAAATCGACCACATCTAGGGAATTCCAGCATCCGTTCTAAAAGTTCAGTTCCCTATGGAGTCATTAAGTATTTTGAAAAATTTTTATAGTTTGAATCGATTTGGATCGATTTAAAATTAGTAATAATCATCTCATCTTGATTTGCATATATGTATAGTATCTATATATCTGAATTTATTTAGAAATTAACTTAAAGATATACATTGAGCTTTTCGAGATCTCTTTAAGTTTCTTCATTGAGCACACACAATTGAAAATACATTATTTATTTTTGCTAGACTTTTAATTGATTTAATTGTTTCTATTGTTTAATTGGCTATCTATCTAGCTAAATAAATATCAACAATCGACAATCGACATTTATATTGCAAATTGTAAGCTTTAATGGGTGAAAATGAGCAATGTTGAGCAATTTGTTGGCTATTTGAATAAGAAAATTGTTGAGGTGTGGGCGTGGTAAAAGTATTCCTTAGAAATCGTTAATAAAGCAAACTCAAATAAAAAAGGGAAAGGTAAATAAATTAAACTCTTAGAGCTACCTAGTTTTGCAGGGTATAAAGGTAAACAAATTAAGACTAAGGCAACCAAGGCCCAAGGGAATAATTAATTGATGAAGAAAGAAGTAGCAAAGACAAAGGAAAAACAGCTGTCAGAGTATACGATTAATTGACTTATTGACCTAAAGATTTGGCTTTTAGATAACAAATATATAGATATATTATATGTATATGTATATGTATATGATTATATATATATATGTATGTGTCTATATATTTTTGTGAATACCTTCATTTATCAATGGTAAAGTCGACTAAATCAATGAGCATGTGACTTTTATCCTGAGCTCATTAGCTAAAAGTTGCAGAACCAAAGCTCAAATGTTGCCAATATGCGAGGTATGCTCAAGAAGTTTATTTATTTCGCATTGAGTGCTAATATACTTTCCATGTATATTAGGTCTTGGCTAGTTTATACAAGTTTATACTCAAAACTCCTCGACTTTATCAGCTTAAATAATACAGATATTGTGTTTGCCGATATACGTCCTACGTGTTTAGTGGGCATTTAAATATAATATCTAAACATTTTTAGGATGAGAGCTTCAAATCCAAATTTCAAGTCTCTAGCTTCATTAGCGGTAAAATAGATTGCGTTCATACACGACAGACAAACGAACGGACGGGCGGATAGACGGTCGGATGAATGTATGGACGGAAATTAAAACGGATATTACTCAAAGCCAATGTACTCTTGTCTCGTTGTGAAGAGCAAGTATAACTGTTCATATTCATAGTCTGCTCTTTGAAGTAAACGCAGACATAAGATAATTAACTAATGCCAAATACTATTTATTGCAGTTCCCAGAAAATTTCTGATAAACCCACTATTTTTATATATTATCACTCCATGTATATATCTTCAATCACTAACTGTTCACTGTATTAGAAAGTACTAAAAATAAGTATAGGTCATTTTGAGTATGGGTACAGTAGCTTCATTAAGACTTATATACCACGTAGCACCTAATTAGCATGTTGATTTAGTCCTGTGCGGGCAGGGGGCGGGATGAGCCAGTTAGTTAGCGGGTGTTAATAGCTCGTTAGCGTGTCACTCTCACTCACCCACTCATTCAGTAACTGTGTTGCGCGTTCAATTTGCAACTAATAGAATTGTCACTCACATATCTCATACATCTGTTTGCCCAACCCCTACTCCTGCTCCTGCTCAGAGAACAGAGAACGTTGACTGCCATCATTCATGTCGCTCAAACAATTGTGTTGTCGGACAACTGAATTTGTCATGGTGGTAAAGTAGAAACAAAGCCAAGGCCACTGTGCAAAGAAATGCTACAGCACTGAATGAGATAGATATATTCAATTAGAGTGAGATAAACTGCTTCCAGAGTTGGTTAGCATCGCAGGGATTTCGAGTGAAAAATGTGCACTACTTCGGACCACTGCTGGGCATAGAAGATTCCCAAAATAAATAATACTTTACTCTTTCTCAAATCATTCAAACATTTATTGTCAATTAACAAGTTTTTGATACATCTACAAAGTAATTGTCGAACACAATCGCGATAAGCTGTTATCATAACCAGACCCTTTCTCTACACAGTTTTCATGCACTATTTGTTTATTTCATTTTTTTTCGCCCTGAAATGTATATAGTGTATACATATGCCTTTTAATGTACGTATGTATGTGTAGGCATATAAATGTGGGACAACCTTTTCTCTTACGACGCGTTCGGCATTGAGCAAATCGGTTAGCAATGCGCACGCTCATTTCATTGACTTAGTTCTCTACTCGTTCGTTCTCTCAGAACGCTGGCCGCTCATTGTGTTGTTTTGTATACGTCATTGTGCTGCGCTCAACGCATCGCCTCTTTAGCTCAGTGGTAGAGCGTTGGTCTCGTAAACCAAAGGCCGTGAGTTCAACCCTCACAGGAGGCAGTTGACAGTTCTAACTTTTTTAATTCATTTAATTTAAATGTATGTTTAAATGAAGTTATAAAAATTGTTTTATATATATAATAATATATTTTTTAATTGCTAACAGTTATTTTTTAATTATTAAACGGTCTATACATATTTTGTAACATGAACATTTTATGTTATAACAACTGCGCATGACTATTCTGAATATGTGTCAATGGAGAAGCGATCTTCGCAGCTTGCTCAGCTGTCTTCAAATCATGCTGTCTCTGTCTCGTTTTCACTTATCACAATCGTGATGCTTCGCGTCGCATTTTGTATCGCTCGTTTGGCAGCGCTCTTCCTGACGCCTCTTTAGCTCAGTGGTAGAGCGTTGGTCTCGTAAACCAAAGGCCGTGAGTTCAACCCTCACAGGAGGCATCATAAATTAAAAGTTTTTTTTTTTTTTTTAATTTAATTTAATGAAAATAGTTTTTAGAAAATATTATATTTAAATTGTCAAAAGTTAAAGTTTGTAAATAATGTGTTATTTTCTGAGCTTTTAGTTTTAGCAAATTCAACGACGCAAAAACTTTATGTTAGAGGGGAAACAAATAAGGAAAAAAAAACATGTTTTGGCGCCAATTCAGTGGAATCATCAAGTGGCGCTCTGAAGAAACCTAATTGTGTCGGAAGCATAAATAGCTCTCATGCGCAATTATTTGGCTCTACTGTTATTTTACGACCCACATATATTCACACACATTCAGACTCATACATATACATGGGCGCACGTTCGAGCCTTTAAAACTAACGGCAAATAAGAGTTGTACGTTCTGTTTTGGAGTGTAGCATATGTATACGTATAAGTATACGTGTGTATGGTAAGTGATGCGGGCGCTTGGCTCGTAAAAACTAATACATACACATAGCTGACCCGTGCTAATGTCCATGTGTCCCTGTGTGCGTGTGTGTGTGAGTGCGTGAGGTACACACGCAATGACATTTGTTTGCGGATGTTGGGGGCGAAATTAAGGCAAATGCTTGTGACGCCATTAAAATGGAAAATAAAAATAAATTCAAGCATGCGAATAAATCAGTTGAAACAGCTTAACCTTTAATATAATATATGGACGCCCAGCGGGTCTGCTTTTAATTAATCTAAGGCGTGTTGGCGCTTTGAAGCCAGGCGCTATTTTTGCCAAAGCTATTTACGCTTTATGTTCCATATTTTCTTTCAGCTGCTAACAACTGTGGAATTCAGCTGCTCTCTTTGCTCTCATCACTCTCTTTGTCTATTTATAGCAAATTGTTTTTTTTTCTGCAGCAGCAGATCTTTGCCTTGCGCTTAGTGTTGGTATACACGCAGTATTTGTGGTTTGAGGTTCAAACCTCGCTTAGCAAATTAGAAAAAATTTCATCAGGTTTCAAATTCACTTTTGATTTTTAAAATATTTTTTAAGCCATAACTTTGTATTAAATAGTTAAAACTTCATGTTTAATGTATCATACTATTTATAATTAATGAATCAATCTTTCTCCTCCGCTGTTAACAGCTGTAGAATGCGGTTGTTCTCTTCCGACTTATTGTCTATTTATAGAAAAATGTTTTTTTTTTCTACTTTTTGCCTTTGCGTGCGCCAAGTGTTAGCACAGACGCCATGCTTGTGGTTGCAGGTTCAATCCCCGTTTAATTAACTCGCAACAATTTTATAAAGTTTTAAATTTAGTTTGGACTTTTGAAATATTTTTATAAACCACAAGCTATTTTTGGCATAAATATTTAAAATGAATGTAAAACACTTAAATTATAGTAGAATTTAACTGCTCTTCTTATCACTCTATTCTTGTCTATTTATAGATTAATTGTTTTTGTTCTCTTGTCTGGCTGAAGCAGTGCAGCAGTCACTTAGTGTTGACACACGACGCAGTCTATTCAATGCTTGTGGTGCGAGGTTCAATCCCCGCTTAATGAAGTTCTTAATGCACTTTTAAGTGAAGAATTTTTAGCTCAACTTTTAGTTGAGTGGAATGTGCAGCAGATGAGCGCATTCATTGAGCATATGCTTGTTTTCTAGCTCTTTTAAGTGCTGTGAACTGTCATAAGCCACGCTTTAGCCTTTTCAATTAAAAGTTTTTAATGTCAATTAATGTGGGCCGATGCGAAGCGATGCGATGCGAATATTTCAAATTAGGCTCATCATGAAAGGTAAGGAAAGTATGCCTTTTATGAGGGCATAACTGAAAATAACTCATCTTGACATTGAGTGTGAGCGTGAGAGCGAGCTAACGGTAAATTAATGCGATATTTGCGCCTGGGCAAAGTGTGCTTCAGCAAAAGGGCTAACAAGATGGCGGACGGATGGTGGGGGGGAGAAGAGGTCGCTCTTCGTTCACAAATTGCGCTCAATTCTGTGCGCTTTGGTGACACCAACTGAAATGACATAAATTTAAAGCGTCTTTCGCCACGACCTAGGCGCAAATGCGTATTTATGAATTAATAAGGCAGCTGATGGAGCCTTGTGCTCGGCATTAGCCCTGCTGGGGCTGAAACTAATTGAAGGTGACAGACAGACAGACAGAGACAGGTGACATCAGCAGCAACATTGTTGCTTTGCCATGCCGGCTTAGCTAGCGCTGCCAGCGCTGCCTTCGCTGCTGCTGCTGTTGATAATGAAGACGGACGGAGAAGGCCTCCCGGAGCCGAGGTGACGTCTCCTCTTCGTGGCCAAATCAAATCAAGGTAATTTAGCGTAAAAGACAAAAAGGCATCATTTCATTTTCATACACTCAATGCCTGACAGACACTGGCACGCCCCTTCTGAATTTATGGGCGTGGCATGGCTGTCTGTAATTTATATGCGTATATCTAACTTTTTCCTCTTTTTTTTGTTGTTGTTGATATTTTGCTGTGCTTGACATCTGCGCACTTTGCATATTGTGTTAGTCCTGGGCATATATAGTCAATAAACAGAACCCAAAAACAGAAAAAAAAACGAGGTACGTGAGTCGCCTCAGGTAGAAGATGCTTAGTATGCAGCTGATGAAGACAGAGACACACACACACATACACACACACACACACTTGCACACCGACACCTATACCCACACCTATCTATCCACTCGTCTGCCTTTCACTGCCTGATGTTTCCTGATTTCAAAGCGAACGAGCGCTGCATTTTCTTTCGCCTTTGCACTTGCTCCATTTGCTTGGGCTTTAGCTTTGGCTTTGGCTTTGGCTTTAGATCTGAAGCACACTTCAACACGCACCCACACACACACACACACACACATATACACAAACACTCACGCACTCATAGTCATTCAGCATTTGCCTTTTCTCGTTTAATTTCAACATTTTTATACTCAGAATCCATTGAAATAGGATGAGCAGGGTATATAGGTTAAGTTCGCATGTATGTAACAGACAGAAGGAGGCGGGGCTGTTATAATGTATCATCAAGATTCTTCATCAGCATAAATAGATAAAGTGTGTGTCTTCTGGAGTATAAGAGTGTAAGGTTATAAAGTTAAAAGACAACTAGAGTATGCGTTAATAAGAGTATGAGAGTAAGATTATAAAATGTATTAGAGTATACAAAATATGAGAATATAGTAATTTTACTTATAAAAGTATATATATGTAAATAAAAATATACGACTGTAATAGTATAAAAGAGTAAAGTTTTTCTTTATAGTTATAAAACTATAGAAGACTGAGATTATAAGAGTATACATATATAACAGTATTAGTGTAATATAGTGTGATTATAAGCGTATTAGACTGGACTAAGACTTTCAGTGGTATATGATCATATAGAGTAGAATGTAGAGTTAATCTCTTACTCTACATTTGTGTAAGAGTTTAAAAGCTTAAAGAGTAAGAGTATAGAGTATATATAAAACGATATATTTTGCTCCACTTCTTAGTAAAAGTATAAAAGTATAAAAGAGAGTGTAGAGTATAAGAGTATATGTATATAATAATAATAAGAGTATAAGAGTATAATAGTAATGTAAGAACATAAAGGTAGAAGATTTTAATAGTATAAGATGAGAGTATTGAAATTACAGACTTAAATTTAGATACTTGAGAGTATAGAAATTACAGACTTAAAATAATATACATTTTAAGAATATAAGAGCTATATAAGATAAATTATACCCATATACTCCCGTATACTTGAGAGTATACAAATTATAGCCCCAACATCAGATACAATTTTAAAAGTATAAGAGTTATAATAGTTACCCATATACTCTGTTATAGCACTAATGATGGGTCTAAGCTGTACATATGTTCCATACATATACATATCTATGTACTCACACAGACACACACTCACACACTGGGATGAGCTCCGTTAATAGGTCAGGATAATTGCTAGTCAAGCACACCCGACTAGAGCACTTATACTTATTAGCACTAGTCATAGCTCGTTGCTGGCTTTGCCTCTGCCTCTGCTGCTGTTGCTGCTGTTGTTGTTGTTGTTGTTGTTGTTGTTGTTGTTGTTGCTGTTGTTGGATTTGAGCTGGGCTATGCGCGCGTGCCGATAGGACTGGGGGAGGTGGGTCCTTTGTGGCACGCCCCCTAATCCCCGACTAGCTGTGTGTAAGTAAATGATTGTAGCCTGCCTTGAATTTAAACAAATGCCAGATTGTTGTCGCTTTTTCATCTCGTTGCCTTTTCAGTTATTTAAATTATTTGTTTGTTGCCATTTCACTGCCTTCGACATTTGCTGGGCGATTCCGCCCCAGCCTCAGCCATGCACCTCTTTATGGTCGACTGTTCAGCGTTTGCAGCATTATTAATGCATTAATGAGTTTTTGTTGCTGTTTTTGTCTTTTGCTGTTTGCTGTTAGTGCGAGTAGTGCGAACAGTTCATAAATTTGATTGCAACAATGAATAAATGAAATGCCATAAATATCTAATTAAGAGCGTGTCGAGCTGACTGAAAGCAATGCCAATTAAATTGCCAAATTGAATTTGTGGACAGAGTGTGGTCAACGCCCATCCACCCTCGGATTATATATTCCATTGAGCCTTGGGCTGTAAGGATATATAGGTAATGGGATAAAATTTACGCCGAACTGTTGAAGGCGGGGCAGATTATTTATTGTATTCCATAGAAGCTGGATCAAGTCAACAAACTTACTTAAGTTAGCTTGCTATACGCGCCCGAAGTTCTTTAAATCTCGAGATCTATAGGAGCTAATGTCTTGAAATTTTGTGATATTTATTTATATTTACTCTACACTACAGAATAAATATAGGTTTTTTCTTTTGATATCACATTTTCGTATAGTTAATGAAAATCAATATCTAGTCTCAGTTTTTTAAGACATGCTTAAAAACTTTTGTGTCTACAAATAGAAAATTTCTTACATGTGCTTCCTTTATGAATACATAACATAATTGTAATTAAATAATAATAATAATAAATGAATACATAACATATTTATAATATCTGCACTCTGCATCCACTTTTGTTTATCCCAGAGTCACCCAACTCAGATACCCTCCATAATATACATAGATATAATGCCACATCTAATGTTATAGTTATTTTTATTGGTATTACATATATTATTTATATTTTTACATAGTTTTAGCTTTTGGTTTGTTCGCACTTTGATAAACATGTTGTTGACCTCTACATAGCGTCTACATTTGGATTCATAATACATTTAGTGTTTATTTCGTTTTTGGAGCTCATTAATACATTGTTAATATCTTCTGCTTCTTCTACTTTTACTCAAATACTCGTTCAATGCACTTTGAACTTAATACTAAACATTTATAGATATATATATATATATTTATTTATTCAATATCGACAATTGATTTGCATACGATTTCGATTTATACAATTTTTATAGTTCTTCCAAGAATTTTTCAAATATTTTTACTTTGCGCTAAATCAAAAATCATAAATAGATTATTATATCATTATTATATTTTCTTCATTTATTTTTAAGATCGTTGATATATTATATAGTTTGATTGTTATCTGGTTTCAAGTTGAAACAATAAATTTTTTATTTGTTTTTTCTTTTTTTTTACTTTATTTCAGCAAATTTTATTTTATGGAAGTTCATTAGATCGAATATTTCTTGATAGACTTATAACACATATTTAACAAATCGAGTAGAAGACAGAGATAAAGTATATCAATATAATAAGTGATAAGCCATAAATATATTTATATATAATACTTGATTCCTTAAAGCCGCTAAAGTTTCAATAAATTATTAAACAATTTTGATATTAAAATTATAGTAAAACCTATTAAAATATGATATTTGTAAACATAAACCTTCAATATTTTAATATATCTATTTATATCCTTTGATCCATTAATTTCCTCTATGCCAATTTTAGGTGAATGCAAAAAATACTTACAGAATTTCATTGATTTGCTAGACAATTGGATGACAAATTTTATAGAGCTTACATTTTGGCAAGATATATATATATGTATATATATTTATATATATACTTATAAAGTTGTGTTCGATTTTTCATTATTTTTATTTCATCCATTATCCTGACTAAATTCTCAATTATCTATTTGCCAAAGCATTTCAAATGTTTTCTTGTGTGTTTTTTTTTCTGCCCTGAACCCAAGTGTTAAAGCGGGTATATTGGTTTTATGTCGGTAGTAAAAAGTCCAATTAGAATAATAGACTGAAAAGCTCCAAGCATATCAACTTTTCCGTGTTCATACAGACTTTCATAGCCTACCCATTCGTATCAAAGCGTCTATCTCGCAAACTATAAATGCTAAATGCTTCAAATTAAAAATATATAGTGTAAAAAACCAAGATCAATAATAGGTCAATTAGTTTTTTTCAATAACTCATGCCATATACACAATATCAACAGAAATCTGGCATTCGACGTGGTTTTTGAAGCACAAGTTGAAGAGAATCAAATTTGGAATATCATAACAAATATATATATTTATATAAAATTCGAAACATTTTCTAAATTGAAAAATTAAATAGTTAAAAGTTAGACATAACACAGGGTTCAGAGCCATATAACTGTTTGTTGTTGTACTATGATATATACATATATAACATACATATATGTATTTAATATAATATTGAAATTGATTTTGCTAATTAGTTTAATGCTTGAACTATTTGTGGAGTATATTTGTTATCGAATAGTCTAATACTCTAAGTTTGCAATTCTCTTAATCGGTGTGAGTAAGAAGTCGTTAAAAGTAAATTTTCTTTTACTGATTTTCCATAACTTTGGTTGTGACCCGTATTTAAATAGTTCCTTGTAGTTGTGGCCGTAAGATTGCTGATAAATTCTTCCAAATCTGGCCCTACCTTATATAAGTATAAACATGTTATGTTTTCTTGTTGTAAATTTATTTCTAGATTTTCTTCAAATTACGTCCGTTTGTTTGTTTGCTTCTGGTTTATTTCATTAGCTTGCGCATTGCTCAATTCAAAATTCAAAATTTTCAATTTCGGAATTTCCGGATTTTCTGTTTAGCTTTTACGCTTCATTCATAGGCGTAAATTTCGAATGTTATCCATCAGCCTGTCTTTAATAGGATTCCATAATTTCTTATATATTTCATTAGCTTTGATTGATTGGTAAATAAATGGGCTTCTGCTTGGATTGTTCTCGGGTGTTTGCCTTTACGGGAATTGTTTACTTAAATTGTACGCTTAAAATGCTCCCATGCTGGAATATACATATATAAAGGTGGGCTTAAATCATGTCAGATATTGGGATACTTCCTAGACAAGGCTCTTAAATCTCTCTCGATGTTCGGAAGAGCTACACAGATTTGTTCCCATACAAAAGAAAATAAATTTGCTTAAAATTAAAATAAATATAAATATAGAACTTATCGATTTCAATAATACTTGTCCCGTTGCCTTGGCAGGAGGCGAATTCGTGTTTTACTTTTAGTTTTAACTTTTACTTTTGGATCGTATCACAAGCTTAAGAAGATTATAGGAAACCCGTCAGCTCTGCTTAATCCCGTATGAAGACAAATTCATTGTAATGATTCCAGCGATTCTCCTCCGTGTCTACGCCGGGCTTGGGCTCGGCCGCAGAGCCAGCCGTGCCGGAGCCGCAGCTGCCGGCCATGCGATAGCCGTGATCGTGCAGATTATCGAAGGCCTGCTCGATGAAACAGTGCTTGAGGAAGAAGCGCGACGTATAACGGTCCGGGCCTCCATGGTCCGGATCTCGGGACTCGTTCAGCGTGTCGCCAAAGACCTCGCGGCACTGCGCCACCCGCCCACAGACGAGAATCCGGGACAATTTCCGGAACTTGACGTCGGCCAGGCCGTCCTTGCCGAACTGGAAGCTGCCCCGATAGCCGATTGTGATGCAGCCCGGTGGGCGGGCATCTCGATCGCCGCGAATGCACTCCACCATCGCAGTCAGCTTGAAGTGCTCGGCCTCGCGCAGCAGGCGCTGCCGTTCGCGGAAGCCCTCCGGCAGATTCAATGCCTTGTCGCGCAAGAAGTCCAGTATGTAGCGGAAGAGGACGCCATCGCGGTCCAGGAAATAACGGCCCTTGCTGTCCTTGGCCAGGGAGTCGCGCCCGTCGGGCCCCTCGAACAGCTCGCACAGCAGCGTTCCCTTCTCCTGCAGCAGGGTATTCAGCGTCGTCGTATAATGCACGCCGCCCACATTTAACTCCACAATTTCGGGCATCTCGATGCTTGCTTCAAAGTTTCAAACTTTCAAACTCTCAACTGTCTCTGCACTTAGTTACTGTGTTTACAGTTACAATTATTTATAGCTGCCTTCGAGCACATATGGCAAGCCTAAAGGCTTTGCTTGACTACTGAATGTCTCTCTCTCTCTCTCTCTCTCTTTGTCTCCCTCTCACACACGCACGCACTGGCCTGCTTGTTGTTGTTGTTGTTACTGCAGTTGCAATTTTTTGGCGCTGTTGTTGTTGCTTTTGGCACGCGCTTTATTTATTTGCTTGAACTTCGCTCGAACGGTTCTTTCCTGTTTAGTCCGCTACGCGCGTCCGCACTCGCTCAGCTCTCGTATCGAACTGGGAGCTGCTCTCGTTGCTGTGCTCTACAAATATGTGTGTATGCATTGTAGAAACTGTGCAAAGAGAGCGCCAAAGAGAGAGAGAGCGAGAGTCGGAGTGGGAGTGAGAGAGCGTAAGAGCAGGAGCGCACGATTTGCGCACACGTTACATTTGTTTTGTTATTGAATAATATTTTTGTTTAACAAGTGGTTAAATTCTACACACTTTCGGGCATGGGCATCTGTCGACTATATACATATATATATATATATATATATATATATATATATAGCCTTGAGAGTTGGATGGGACACTTACTACATAACGGAATAGGTAATGCGAGCTGTTTACAGCATCCAGCATCCAGCATCCAGCACTCATACGCACCGTGCGCCACATCAAATTTCAGGCAATCAGAAATTGAAACATCTTTAAACCTCAGTTGGCCATTTTCTTTTTTTACCTTTTTTGGCTTTTGCTTTTTGTGGGGCGCTGTCAATTTGACACCTTGGCACTGACATTTGCCCATTTGCCCATTTATTCATTTCGCCATCGCTCAGGGGCAGCAAACGTGCCTCGCACGACTAAACGCAACTGGTTGGCCTCGCCCCCCACTCGAGAGCCCAGGCTCTGGCTCTGACGCTGGCGCTGGATCTCGGTCTGGGTCTGGGTCTAGGACAGTGGCTGAGGCTGGGGCCTCGTTGGCTGCCTGCCAAGTGGACAGCCTGTTGGCAGCATTGTCTGACTGGGCCTGGGCCTGGGCCTGAATCGCTTCACGCTCACGCTCACGCTCTCGCTCACCTGTGCCCAGCAGCTCGCCAATGTTAAAAATTCATGCGCCTGTTGACAGACACTGAGCATTGCCTTGGCGACTCACTCGACTGGCCATCAGTTTCGAGGCCGTAGTGCCACAACATTAAACCCATTTGGCCCAAAAACTAAATAATAATCTGAAGTACATGCTGAACAACTAGAAGATACCCTGCAGCTACTACACATAGGCATTGAAATGTGTATTAGGAACAAGGAGTAACTATAATAGAAATGGAAAAAGTTATCGATAATTGAAGCTTGCAGATTGATTTCAGGAAAATCTATTATCTAAACATCCTGTTCATATACTTATACTCTTATTTGTGAATACTCTTATTTTGTAAAAGTCGTATACTCTTTTACTTTAATATGTATCCACTCTTATAATTTTATACTGACATTCTTATACCTGAATATTATGTATTTTTATACTCTTATACTGTTGTACTTTTATTATATAAATGTACTATTGTACTCTTATATTGTTAGACAGATCTATTTTTGTGCTCTTATACATTTATTCTTGTAAATCCTATACTTTTTTATACTTTTTGCTTTTATATTTGCATATATATCTTTACGCTTATACTTGTATAAACGTTACTCTTATACATCTGTACTCCTACATTCTTATACTCCTGTATCCCTATACTCTGATTCTCTTATACTCTCGTATTCCCCTTCTTTTATACTCGTCTAGTCTTATATTCCTATGCTCATATACTCATTAGCTCGTCTACTCTTATACTTTTATATTCTTTCACTCTCAAGGTCATCGACACCAAAGCTCCTCTATTCGCATACTAATGTACCTTAAGACTGGTAAACCATTACATTCGTTTGCTGTTATACTCTTATATTTGATGATCTTATATTCTTATACTCTGTTACCTTTATACCATTATACTTTTATACTAATATATGCTTATACTTTTACATTCTTATATTCTTATACTTGTATACTCCACTTTTGGACTCTTATATTCGTTATGCTCTTATACTCATCACTATTACAGTAGTACACTTCTATTATCTTACACATACTCTTCTCTGGACCCTGTTTCAGTTTCTGAAACATCATCGCCTACTTATCCATTTTACTATAAGTCCAGGGTAATCCACATAATACTAGCTCTGGATATCTTTCATCAGCTTTCGCAACAGCATTAACGCTTTGACTTTAACGTCGTTTGTGCTAAACTTCAAATACAACAAGCAACACAGGCACACAACACACACACTCCCATACAAATACACTTAAACACACGCACACATATGCGTATAATTGAAGTAAAAATTTTTGCTCTCTTCAGGCAAACGAAAAAACGCATTTTGTTTACTGCGAATAGTGTTTGGAGAACAAACCCAAAGTAAACCCTTTTTTTGTAGGGCTCGTTTCGTTTGTTTGACTTGTTTTCGCTCGCTCGCTGAGTTGGTTCATTTCCGCTTCCTGCTGCGCCAGAGCCTCCTCCTGGCTGGCTGTCTCTGGGACTTCATGTGCTTCCCTTGCTTATCAGTCGCCTACGTTGGCCTCGGTCACCTTTTCCCGTTCCCATTTCCCATTTCCCGTTCCCATTCCCATTCTATTCCCCTTCCCATTCCCATTTTCGTTTGCGTCTTTGCGAAGCAGAAATTGTGGTTTTTTAGGAACGCATTAAGATGGCAGCAACAATTTACGCGCCATTACACGGCACGTGTTTTCTATGTACACAAGAGAGACAGACAGAGAGAGAGATAGAGAGGGAGAGGGAGAGGCAGTGATAGAAGAGAACATAAGTACTTTTGTGGCCAGTGGGGAGTGTGTGGAGTGTAGTGGTTCCTCCATCTATACGGCTCTTGTGGCTGCTGCTGCGGTCTGTGGCTCACTCACTCGCCCCGCCGGGAGCTGGAGATGGAACTGAAGCGTTGCGCAATCGTCCCCGTCGGATGCTTTTTGGCTGCCTGGAAATTGATTTTGTTTGCCTATCTTTGAGTGTGTGTGTGTGTGTGTGTCTCTCTTTCTCTCTCTCTCTCTCTCTCTGTCTACTTGTAACATTTTGTTTTGGCAACACGCGTCGAGCTGTCGCTTCTATGTGGCCAGAGGAAAAAGACGCTCACGTGCTTCAGCAGATTTGTTTGTTTACCTTTTGCCAAGGCTAATCATAATTACCTGTAGCAAAGCTCTGTAAGCACTTGTGGCTTTTCGGAGCAATAACAAAATATTCCTGTAAAATATGCGAAATTCTATCAAATATTTATCATGTTTAGCTTACACATTCAACAAAGTTATAAATAGCTGATTGTTGCGCTCTTCTAATGATGGCAGAGCGAACATGTCTGTATATATAGTATATATAATCTGAACACACATTGAATATGCGTAAATAGGGTATATTGGCTTAGGGATGTGATATAGGTAGACTCTAAAGAGGATATATATATTTTAATAATGAGGATGACGAGTAGAGTTTATTTAATCAGGAATATAAACGCAGGAAATTAGAATCCCATATTCCTATAGGACGAATATATATTGGGGGAATCCTATATTCCATGTGGAAACTATATCAGTTACAGGCTTAAAATTTGAATATGCTGTCGTATAGCCTAGGGAATATAAGTTTATAATAAAATAATGCGCGCCTATTGAAACTGAGGTTGCCAAAGTGAGGTAAATATAGAGATCATAATACATTTCCGATATTGCATCTCTATATCAAATAGATCTAGCCATTTCCGTCTGACTGTCCGTTACGGTTTCTCCTAGCCGGCCACTTCCAAGTAGAGCACAGTTTCTCATGTTATATTACCTTACTTGTTTGCTATATCAGCTAGATCTATCTGTTCAGCCGTAAGGATGTCTGCCCTCTTCGGACTCTCCTGACAATCTTCTTTTCCATTAGGACATCTCCTAGTCACACTGTATTCCATTAAAATACTCATTTGCTGTTCTGTTAGATCTAGATTTCAATCCTGTCCGTTCGTTTGGGTACCTCCTTGTCAGACTCAGTATCTTAGCCAGATCTAGCCGATGTCCAACTATCAAGCTATCTCGTTGTCAGATCTTGACATTTCACACATTTCACACTCTTATCTGTATTCCAATACATCACTCATTCACTCCTTACATCAGACTATGTCCTAGTTAGACACTCTCGACTAGAGCACCCTTACTCGTGTTCCACTATATTAGTCATTCACCATATCAAATAGATCTAGCCGTTTTCCATTTGTTCGTCCATCTATTCCATTAGTCCATTCCAATACTCATTTGCTATATCAGCTAGATCTATCCATTTTCATCCGTCCGTTGGTCCGTCAAGGTATCTCCTAGTCAGACCCGCTCGTCTAGAGCACAATTACTTGTGTTCCATTACATTAGTCATTCGCACAGTTGAGCACAAAATAGAAAAGAACGCATAAATCGATATCCAAAATAGAAATTCGTATCTCAAGGTTTACGTATGTCAATCAAATCTTTGGTGCAAATTGCGAATTTGATTTCGTGTGCAACGATTTCGTTCAATGCCAATACCAATTCCAATTCCAATGCAAATGCCATGACAAGTAGCACTTGTCAACAAGGGAATGCCAAGGCAAGCACACACACACACACATTCATACACCCACACACACACATTCATACACCCACACCCTCGCACACACATACATCCACACTCAAGTTTCCATTCTCATAAAGATACACAAATACATTTGCCCGGGAATTGGCAGTTCTTAAATATTGACGCAACTAATGTTGGGGGAATTACAATTGTTGATATTGTCGCAGGCAACCAGAGCTCCCACATATCCGTTGAGTATTTCAAAACGTCCGAAAATAGTACTTATTTTCGGACGTTTTGCGTAAAACGTCCGAAAATAAGTACTATTTTCGGACGTTTTTCCGTAAACGACAACGTTGGACGTTATCATTTATTTATATTTTTTTTTCTAATAACGTTGGACGTTGTCGTTTACTTTTTTTTTTTTGTTTCTCATAACGTTGCATGCACAATACAGCAGTGTTGCCGCTGCTGCGCTCAAAAGCAAGCTAGATTATGGATAAAAGTTGCAAAAATTTGATAAAAATTAAGGGAAATGCTGGAAAGCAATCTATATTAAAAAGGAAAAAAGAATATGTTACGAAAATATATATATATATATTTTTTTTTTAGGTTTTTTCCTATAAATTTTATAGGCTATTCCATATTCAAATAAGCTAGATCTAGCCTGAAACAGGCTAGGCTGGCACAGACTCTTCACTGATATATGTACATGCGTTTTGCATATACGGGGGTGGTTTTCGCTAAGCAGATCAATTGCGTCGTTGAATTGCGTTGAGGAATTTGACCTTTTTTAGTGCATTTGGTGTGTAAATGTGATCTAATTTAGTGCATTTTGCGAGGTTTCTTATCCATTTTGAGTAAAAGTGCATTTTTTCAGTACTTTTTGCGCGGTTTTTTGTCCATTTTGCCCAAGTGTGACCTACTTCAGTAACTTTTTCAGTACTTTTTGGGCATTCCTTTATGCTATCTCCTAAATTTATAAAATGAATAACATATTATTCTTTTATGTTTTTGCATATATATATTATATATACATATATAAAATAATATACAATAAAATAAATAAAAATTAAAATATATATATATATATATATATATATATTTTTTTATATTTTTTTTTTAAATAAAAAGTTAATTTGTGTAAATTTTTATTTATTTTATTTTATTATTAATTATTATTTGTTCCTTTTGGTAAAATCGTCGGTCCCTAGAGAGTCGTCAAGCCCGGACTCAACCGTATTTATTTGGCTTGAAACAGGAAATAAATTAGCGGACGTTTAAAAATATCGTTTATATTTTCTACTCACATTTTAGTACTTATTTTCGGACGTCTACGCAACACACTCAAGGCCAAAGGCACGGACGTTAACGAAAAAAAAAAAAAACCAAAACGACAAAATCGGAGTATGTCGTTTTGGTTTTTTTTTTTTTTTACTTAAAGTCCGACGAATTGCGTGCATGTGCAAGCCGATAAGTGTTATTGTGCGTACTCTGCAGGCAACTGAATGGAATGGAATGGATGGAGCAGGAGATGGAGCAGGAGACAGAGATGGAGATGGAGATGAAGATGGATGAGCTGGAGAAGCCAGCGACCGATTAGCAAAGTAGCTGCTATTGATTTACACCGTGGTTGATGTAGCCATTGGTGACTCTGTGGCCATTGTGCGCCACGGATAATTTCCACAAGCTGAAGAGCCGGAGAGCTGAACAGACTCAAGGCTGCAGCACGGAGAACGGGATGAAAACAACTGAATGGATAGTGATGAGCAGAGCGTGATTAATATCAATTTAATGGAGCATTAGTGATATCGATGGATAATCGTATTGGGAAAATTGCGCAACTCTACACGTGATTCGCTCGATTGCGTTCACCTAAACATGGCAGAGATTTATAGTCATAATAATAAATGGCTAGGATCTATGGATGCACAAGCTCACCATTGGTTAGGATATACTGGCGAACCCCAAAGCCATATAGACGTTCTCAGTTAAGAGTCAGAAGAAGATAAACCTATTTCGACAAAAAGGACAAATGTTTTTCAGCTCTATAGTCTATACAGCTTTGGTCATTCCATTTGTCGTTGGTATACCCAAGTATACTTTTCTAAATTTACATTTTAAGTTATGCTTCAAGCACTAGATAGAAAGTCATAAAAGTTATAGTAGTATCTTGAGTATGCACACCAAAAGTCATGTCCCTATCAGACATTACATAAAACCAATATGCTCCTTTTCACTACATGAACGAGTATAAAAAGGCTGAATTTGTCTTGAAAAAGGCTAAATAAGCAGCTCAAAATCAAATATATTTGCATGTGCGTCGGAGCTGCCTGGCTGTGTGAGTGCATCCTCTAGATACACGAGCTGCTGTCTCTCTGCAATGGAATGCAAATGTGTGACGGGCTGCTGGGCAATTTAACACCATGCAGTGCTCGGTCGCAAGGCGCGAAGGCGCCGCGGGGCAGGACGTGCTCGGCAATAGATTTAATGGCACTCGCTGCCTGAGCTGGCCTACGATGCGATGGGATGCGTTGGGATGGGTTGGCGCTGCATGCTGGCATGTAAATAAAAAATGCATAAGTATGCAGCGAACAGCAACAAACCGAAAACGTGGCGAAAAGGAGCAGAGGATGGAAACGTGGGCAAACATCGCAGTATTTGAATAAGCGAGTGAGTGAGAGAAAGAAAGGGACAAAGAGAGAGGGAGAGAGCGGGGCAACAGCGAACAGAGACAGGCACTTTGTCTGAATGTGTTGCTATCGTAGAAGCTGATTTTATTTACTGCCTTCAGCAACAGTTTGGCAGCAGTGAAAGCTTCTCTACCTCACTCTCTTCTCTCCTCTCCTCTCCTCTTCTCTCCTCCCGCCCACTCTCTCTCGTAAATAATGTTGCATGCTGCACTGGCATTGTGTGCGAAGGACATTCCCGAAAGTGCTCGCATGTAGCCATTACATGTAGCATGCGGCTATAAATAGACGCATTCGTTAAAAAAGAGAGACTCTTGCTTTCCACACTTTAAGTGGATTATTCAAAGCTGACAAAGTTAACGTCATCCATTCGGCCACAGGCTGCATGCATGTGAGCCTGCAGGGATGCCTGCTGCTTTTGCAAAATATTTAAATTTCAATATGAAAATCGCATTAAGGATTATTTTTGGCAACATTAAAATTGCATTGAACAAGCATTAAGCTAAAATGAATCAGCAAGTGAGCTTGCTGTCTGCGGAGCTCACATATTGCATCAACTGCAAATTCAGACTGCCTTTTCACATTGCTTCTCTTGTTAAGCTACAATCAATTGAGAATTGCAAGTGCAAATTATTGCTTAAAACAGAGGCCAAGCCAGCTGTATAGCGAACGAGCGAACAAGACAGAGACAAAAGCTGTGATCTAATGTCGCTTAGCGGCAGCCCAATGCAATTCGCCTTTCAATTGAGTTATACATATGTATGTATGTGTGTATGTCCACAGCAGAATTCGCCTTTCAGTTGAGTTAGAAGCGCACAGCACAATACGGCTTTCATTTGAGTTAGATGCGCACAGCACAATTCGCCATTCATTTCAAATAAATATGTTTGTATGTGTGTATATGCCCACAACACACATCGCCATTGCGAGCTCAGCCACGCTCTGCTCATTAAAAACTTTTGCAAGGCAGAAGGCGAATTCATTCATTGCTGCTTTTGCAATATGCTTTTCATCAACATCATTTACGCACAGCACAGATTCGCCTTAGCGAAGTCATCCTATGTACAAGTTGTCCATTGCTTTGCTTGAGAGACATTCTGCAGCGAATTGCAATTTGCCTTTCAATTAAAGCGTATGCGCAGGGCATTCATTCGCTGCTTATGCCAACAGTCGTAAATACAACAATTTCAA
Source organism: Drosophila hamatofila (assembly GCA_035045345.1). Lineage (NCBI taxonomy): Eukaryota > Metazoa > Arthropoda > Insecta > Diptera > Drosophilidae > Drosophila > Drosophila hamatofila. The sequence continues at coordinate 1,101,487 of JAWNPA010000020.1, read as the reverse complement.
TTAAATTTGCCACAGCCATAAAATCAACAGAAACTTAAACAACAGCGCAATACAAAAGCCATCATTTATGAGTGCATTTAACAAACGTTTAATGAAATAATCCAATTTAATTACATTTCGGCAATTCATTACAATTCAGAAAGAGCTAGACGCATTTGGCAGCGAATTCAAAAAGCATTTACGCACAGCGCAATTCGCCGTGCAGTGGTCACTGGCTATTGCAATTAGGCGCTTTGTCTGCCCGATATTCTGCGGCGAATTGATGCATGGCAGCCATGGCAGTTCGCCGTTCATTTTAATTGTACCACAAATTCGCCGCCTATATTCATTGCAGTCGTTGCAGAGGCAGTCGTAAATGCAAAACTATAAATTAAATTTAGCTGCGCCATAAAAGCCACAAACAAAAGCAAAATTGCAACACAAAAGCGCTAATTGTTGAGTGCACATTAAAAAGTAATTAACAAATTGATTAATAATTGTATTTCACAGTTTTAGCAGCAGCAGCGGCAGAAATCAGCAATCGGATGCTAGAGCAATTCTCTATGGATGCTCGGCCCAAGGGCCAGCTGGGCAGCTGGACCATTTTGCTGATTTCTCTATGCAGCCTCATGAGTCTCCTGGACAGCTGTCGGGCCGAACGAACCAATGTGGGTGAGTTGAGTAGATGAAAAACAAACTTGAAAACATTTTATGGCTTTTTTCACTCGAAATTATTATGCAATACGAAATTTTGGTTGTTTGCTATGCAAATATGCCTCGCACTTGTGTAGGTGCATTGCTCAATCTATGTGTGTGTGTGTGTGTGTGTGTGTGTGAGTGTGTGCGTATTTTTATGCCCCACTGAAACATGTGGCACGGCAACGGCAACGGCAGCGGCAACGGCATCAGCATCATCTGCGGTATTCTACAAATGCGGCGAATTGGTCTCAGCATTTGTTTTGGCCATATAAAATTCGTAAATAGAATTTGCATAGCAAAACAAATACCAAGCGGAAAAATGGCGAGCTATATATAGCTTTATGCTCATGTTTAATAGCTGCAATGTGCTTTTATTTTAATGCGCGGGAAGTGAAGCGAGGGCGTGTTTGTTTATTTTATTATGAGCTACTAGCTAGAACTAGAGACTATAGATAAATAAAATATATATTTGATATATATATATGTATGTGTATTATCATCTGTTGGTATTCAAATTTTTAGAATAATATGCAGCATGGCAAACTTACTTACCGCCCATTAAAATGCAAATCACCAAGTTCCTCTGCTCGATCCCTATAGACCTTCCCTACAAATAGATCTATATACGACATATTACTCAAATTATCGAATGGAGTTTTTTCAAATCATTAAGCTCCTGCTACGAATCCCAATTAACCGATTCTACAAATACAAATATTTATACTTCAAAGTTGGCGTATTCAATCGATAAAAATCGATTTGTGAATACATTTGTTTTATTTTCAGCTATTATTAAAGAGTGTTGTTTAGCCAGACACTCCTAATTGTTTCTACTTATTTGTTGCTTAGGTCTCATCTTTGAGAACACCAATCCGGATCTTGAGAAAATATTCCACCTGGCCATTGAGAAGGCGAACGAGCAGAACGAGGAACTGAATCTGCATGGCGTGGCCGTAGCCATCGAGCCGAACAATGCATTCGAGACGTCCAAGAAGTTGTGCAAAATGCTAAGGGTAGGCAGAGAGACATGCGATACCCCCAATTGTAGGTAATACAAAGTCTGTTCTAGCAACATTTGGTGGCTGTCTTTGGACCCAGCACCAATATTGCGGCACGCCATGCGCTCAGCATCTGCGACGCCAAGGAGCTGCCCTTCCTGGACACGCGCTGGGACTTTGGCGCCCAATTGCCGACGATCAATCTGCATCCACATCCGGCACAGGTGGGCGTGGCCATTAAGGACTTGGTTACCGCGCTGGGGTGGGAGAGCTTCACCATCATCTACGAGTCGGGCGAGTATCTGGCGACAGTCAACGAGCTGCTGAAGATGTATGGAACGACTGGGCCGACTATAACACTTAGACGCTATGATCTGGATCTAAATGGCAATTACCGCAATGTGCTGCGACGCATACGCAATGCCGAGGACGATTCGTTCGTGGTCGTTGGCTCGCTGGATACCCTGCCCGAGTTCTTCAAGCAGGTGCAGCAGGTGGGTCTGCTGACGAGCGACTATCGCTACATCATTGGCAATCTCGATTGGCATACGATGGACCTGGAGGCGTATCAGCATGCGGACTCCAATATAACTGGCTTGCGTCTCGTTTCGCCGCAGAACGAGCAGGTGCTCGAGGTGGCCAAGGCGCTGTACGAGAGCGAGGAACCATTCCAGAACGGTAAATCAAACCCAATCTCCCTTTGATCACAATTTCAATTTGTCGATTCACTCGAATCGGAATTGAATTTGTTGCTGTTCCAGCAAACAAAAAATGATAAATGCAAATTGCCATTGAACCATTTATGGATGTTCTGTAGCCTTTATGTCATTTTATATACACTGAAAACATGGCAAATGGATTGAACAGGGTAGATTGACTTTTGGCAAGCGTTTGGGAGAGGCACAAAAGAATTTACACATGTTTCTTAATATGCAGAAAGAGTTGAATCTATTTTGTCATTACTATCTGCTCCTTTGTCTACAAAATTCAGCGTCTGTCTGTCAGTAGATCTTGACATCTACAAAAGCTACAGTGCTGAAATTTCATATATATACTCTTGTATGCAGTAAGCAGTATATATAAAATACTTTTCTTCGATAACTCATCACATTTTTGCTTATCAATAAATATCTATGTTTCGATTTGGATTTTTTTGGGACTGTAGGAAGAACAAGCACAGCTGTATTGTTATACATATACATGCTCCGTTTAGTACTCAAAGTTGAGGGTATCTCCTAGGCGGTAATTCTCTCTGATTTGCCCCATTGCAGTATCGTGCCCTCTGACCAACAGCATGGCCCTCATCTACGATGGCATCCAGCTGCTGGCCGAGACATACAAACATGTTAACTTCCGACCCATAACGCTCAGCTGCGGCGACGACAGTGCCTGGGACAAGGGCTACACGCTCGTCAACTACATGAAGTCGGTGAGTCGGAATATGGCAACAGAATGATTCATAAAACATAAACATGTGTATGTCTCTCTCTCTCTCTCTCTCTATCTCTGTATGTGTGTGTGTGTATTTGTAGTTGTCGCTGAATGGCCTCACGGGGCAAATCCATTTCGACTATGAGGGACTGCGCACGGATTTTCAGCTGGAGGTCATAGAGCTGGGCGTCTCGGGCATGCAGCAAATTGGCCAATGGAGCAGCGCGGATGGCTTTGAAATGAATCGTCCGGCCCCGCCGCACACTCTCGAGCCCGACATGCGTTCGCTGATGAACAAGAGTTTTGTGGTCGTCACAGCGATTGTAGGTGGCCCATTCGAAATGGGCGAGATGGAAGTTGTATAAATTAAATATCCGAAGAATTTCTCTATCACTGCAGAGCGAACCGTATGGCATGCTGAAGGAGACCGCTGACAAAATGGAGGGCAACGCTCAGTTCGAGGGCTTCGGCATCGAGTTGATTGATGAGCTATCCAAGAAGCTGGGCTTCAGCTACACCTTCTACTTGCAGCCGGATAACAAGTACGGCGGCATCGATCCCAAGACTGGCGAGTGGAACGGTATGCTCCGCGAGATAATAGACCACGTAAGTGCCTGCCAGGGGCTAATGCCAATAAATCCAAGTCGAACTGTCTCCCGCCTTCATCCTATCATTGTTCATCAGTATTTACGAGCTTTCGGGCATAAAGCCTGACTACAACTGACTAATCGATTGATTATCATGATTTTTAATTCACTTTTCGTTTTTATAATTTATTAAATTTGCAATTCATTTGACTATTTGTATAACTATATTTATGCATTCAGTTCAGGGTCAATAAATTGCGTTTAAAAATTCATTCGGCGTATGCGCAATATTTGCAATTATTCATTTGCAATTTCCAATTAACTATGTTAAGCGAAAGTAATTGAGAATTAATGAGTGTAATGCAATTCTGATAACATTATTAATTAGCGCGCTGACATGGGCATAACTGATTTGACCATGACGTCAGAGCGAGAGAGCGGCGTGGACTTTACCATTCCCTTTATGAATCTAGGTGAGTTACCCCCCACCCCACGCACACTCTATCGATTGACTCTACTCTTTTCTCCTCTTCCCTTCTCTCCTCTTCTCTTCTCTCCTGCAGGCATTGCTATTCTGTTTCGCAAGCCCATGAAGGAGCCGCCCAAGCTCTTCTCCTTTATGTCTCCGTTCTCTGGCGAGGTTTGGCTTTGGCTGGGTCTCGCCTACATGGGCGTCTCCATTAGCATGTTTGTCCTGGGCCGCATGTCTCCAGCCGAGTGGGATAATCCCTATCCGTGCATTGAGGAGCCCACCGAATTAGAGAACCAATTCAGTTTCGCCAATTGCCTTTGGTTCTCAATTGGCGCCCTACTGCAACAAGGCTCCGAGCTGGCTCCCAAGTAGTTACCCTACAATTATTGATGTCCAAAGTTTGACCGACTTTTCACCTTGAATGCAGAGCCTTTTCAACACGTGCCGTTGCCTCCTCTTGGTGGTTCTTCACACTGATTTTGGTCTCCTCCTACACCGCCAACCTGGCTGCCTTTCTCACTGTCGAATCCCTCGTGACACCCATAGAGGATGCTGAAGATTTGTCGGAGAACAAGGGCGGAGTCAACTACGGCGCGAAAAACGGTGGCAGCACCTTTACCTTCTTTAAGGTGAGTAGATGTTGAGCAGATAAGAAAGCTGCTGTAGGTAAATTCTTATCTATTTTCTAGGATGCCAAATATCCCACCTACCAGAAGATGTACGAGTTCATGAAAGACAATCCCCAGTACATGACTAATTCCAATCAAGAAGGCGTCGATCGCGTCGAGAATAGCAACTACGCCTTTCTCATGGAGTCAACCACAATCGAGTATATTACAGAACGGCGTTGCACCCTCACTCAGGTGGGGGCTCTACTTGATGAGAAGGGCTATGGCATAGCCATGCGAAAGAGTAAGTAATTCCTAGTCTAATCTATTTGTATACCCAGTGAATGTGGTTCTAGGGGGAGAATGGTTTTCGGTAGCTGTCAGAGGTAGAGCTCTGGGGCTAACGAACTGAGTTAGTCCTAGTTCCTAGACTTAGTTATTTGTATCTAGAGATGGACCTGGGACTAACGAGCTGAGTTAGTCTAGTCTAGTCTAGTCTATGTTTGTTCGTCTGCCGACAAGGTCTGGGGTCTAGGGGGAGAATTGGTTTCGGTAGCTGTCAGAGGTACAGCTCTGGGGCTAATGAACTGACTTAGTCTAGCCATGTTAGAGTAAGCAATTCCTAGACTTAGTTATTTGTATCTGGAGATGGACCTGGGGCTAACGAACTGAGTTAGTTTAGTCTAGTCTACTCTATGTCTGTTCTTCACCCGAAAAGGTCTGGGTAACTCCTAGTCGGGCACACCCGACTCCCGTTTAGGGCCCTCTAAGTGCTATGCATTATAAATATGGGAATTTTTCAGACTGGCCGTATCGCGATGTGTTGAGCCAGGCCATACTCGAGATGCAGGAGCAGGGCTTGCTGACCAAAATGAAGACGAAGTGGTGGAAGGAGAAGCGCGGCGGTGGCGCCTGTTCGGTAAGTGCTCACATATCCGAAAAGACTTTTGCCTTTTCCCTCGGGTATGAAAGTGTCTCAGTCTGAGAGTGTGTGTGTGTGTGTCTGTGTGTGTGTGTGTGCACAGGATGCAGGCGACGAGGCTGGAGCTCTGGCCCTCGAGATAAGCAATCTGGGCGGCGTGTACTTGGTGCTGGGCGTGGGCGCCGCCTTTGGCGTTTTAGTATCCGTGCTGGAGATGCTGCTTGGCGTCAAGGAGCGCAGCACCGAGAATAAGGTACAATTCAATGCTTGAAGGCTTTTTAGGCAACCAATACGCATTAGTATGTAGTTGGCCTCTATATTCCCACACACACACATGCACACATACTCAGAGAAATATTTGATGCTGGAGCAATGCTCGAGAGCAAGCACAACTGTTGACATTGGCAATGACTGCAGGAGGAAGTCGATTCGGATGCCTCCTCATTGGGCTTTGCGAATCTAGGCGGCGTTTATCTTGTCATGTTCGTGGGCAGCTGTTTTGCCAGCATTTATGGACTGATTAACTGCGTGCTCAGCAGCTACTGGACCGCACGAGAGAACAAGGTAACCAAGGCGCTAAGCGTGGAGGCTCTATAAATATATATATGTACATATAAATATATCTACATTGTATATATATATTTATAGATATCTACTCATATATTAACAGCTAGCCCGTTGGATGGGAAGAGTTAATTGTGTCGTGACTAAAACTGGGCATGCGAAGGTCAAAATGTAACTTAAATAACGAATATTTCTCCGCAGCTTCTACATGGACTTATGGAGCTACTCGAAACACATTTAACTCGAGAACAAACATAATTTCCTAATATACACACTAAGACCTTAGCTCATTCATTCATACATTTGTCTAGTTGTTCCATATGCTTGGCATGCCAATTTCAATTATTGATGTTTTTCTTTAAGTATTTTTAATATATTAACAAAGTTTCGTATTTGACCAGGTCAACTTCAAGGATGAGCTGCTTGATGAACTGCGCTTCATTATTCAATGTTCGGGCAATACCAAGGCCGTTAAATATCCCAAGAACTCTGGCAGCAGCTCCAGCTCGAGTTCCAGCTCCAAGTCGAAGGGCTCTTCTCTCTCTGCGGACACCCTGCCAGAGGATCCTTCGGATACTGATGTGGAGGCAGTCAGAGAAAGGCGTGCCAATCATGCCAAAAAGTAGCTGACATTGCAGATTTGGCAGTGTTGCGAGAGCTTATTTTTATGGTTATTAAACTTGTTGCAAAAATTTGTATGTAAGCTTTTTTGGCTCGAATGTTTTCAGGCACATGAAAATGAACAAATTTTCCAAGCTAAGCGCTCGAAAATGCCAGCTATGTGTGGAATTTGTAAAGTTGTTAAGTTGTTGTAAGCTACAATGAATGTTAGCGTGGCGCCATCTATGTGTGAGCTTGTAAACTAATCGAAGCAAAGTGATTCATAAGTAAGCCAACCATGAGTTTCTAACTCAACACATAGATGGCGCCACTATAATAAGGAAAATGTGAAGCAATTTAAATTTTGACTCAACAGAAATACAATTTAAGACATAATAAAAACACATTTTATATTTTTTAAATACCAATATATTTAATAGGTTTTTATAATATTGCATATTCGAATATAATGTCATATGTAATAACATACACACACAATATATTTGTTTTTTGTTTTGCTTATTTTGTTTTGATTTTGGTTTTGTTTTTGTTTTTCTTTTAGTTTTCTTTGTATATCCGCTTTCCGTTTCTGGTAGACACTTAGAAGTTGAAAAGGTAAAATTGTACGATGTTTTCGTATATAATATATATGTATGTATATATATATATATATATATATAGTTAATGTATTATGTATATGGTATATACCCCTTGTTTGAATGTTTTTGTTTGTATTTGGTATGTACGTTTGTATGTGTAAGCTTCCGATGTGTTTGTATATGTATATATATATATATGTATAGATTGTATAATACAGGATTAAACATCCATTGAAGTAAGTATTAACTAGCTATTATGTATTTCAACTCACATCAACTAAACACGCACACACACACCCACACACACACTCACACTCATTCATACACACACACACAGTCAATCAACTAATGAGGCGTTAAGATATTGCTAGTATTTTCTTAATACATTTTGATTAATTTAAGTTTTGTTTTGTTTTTTTGATTACTTGAACTTCACTGCAAAACATTTTTAAGTTCGTTATAATATATATATATCCTGTATATATATTTAAGATATAATTTTCATTGAGTTAGTTTACCAACATTTAACTACACAAAAACTTCGAATAACAATTAAAATATTTTGAATGGATGCGAAATGAATCATATCTTATATATATAATATATATTTTATATATTATATATATAATTTAAAGCCAAGTTTCTTTCTTTCTGTAACATAGATAAATAGATTGACAGCATTTCTTCTAGTTTCTTTATAGTTAGTCTAAATTAATAAAAGCATTCGAGTATGCATAATATATAGGATAGGCGCACAAATACTTCAAAGTATGTGGTTTCACATTTAGTAATCAAGAATCAGACTATATGCGGCATCCATTATTTCACAGCAGAATGGAAGAGACTTTCTTTCTGTCTTTCTCTCCGTCTCTCTCCCTCTCTCTTTCTCTCTCCTTCTCTTACTTTTTTTCACTATCTCTACCACTCTCAATCAGAGATATATTATATTAACCTTTCTATGGCTTTCTTCTTCTCTCTCTCTATCTCTCCCTCTCTCTTTCTCTCTCCTTCTCTTACTCTTTTTCACTATCTCTACCACTCTCAATCAAAGATTCTTTCTATGGCTTTCTTCTTCTTCTTCTCTCTCTCTTTCTCTCTCTTTCTCTGTTTCTTTCACATGAGTCTATGTCAACAGCCGCATGCATAGTCTGATTCTTAGTTTGTAAATCCTCTAAGCCTGTGTTATAAATAGAATTGCATTTCTTGTGCGATCCCTCTTTGATCATCCCAAGGTATTCTTACATATGTATGTTTATCTGAAGCTTTTCAAACGTAGGATATCTATTATTCGATTTGATTTATAAAAAGTGTTTGTCTGTTTGTCAATTTCTTTGTTGATCGTGGATATTTTCGGTGGGTGTGTCAACGTTGTAGTTAAAAATATAAATGTTGTAATGTAGTATAGAAATATGTTTTCGAAATTATGATTATCATATAGTGTTGATATAGTGTTCGGTAAGTCTCATAGAGTTTTGATATTTTGGTGGCATTTTGTCTATAGACTTTTTGATTGAAATCAAATAGAATTAGGCGTGATCTTAGGGTTTTGATTCTTCATCCTCTTCTTGTTCAAATGTTCAAATTGTTGTAAGCTCGTAGAATTTGTCATTGGTCTCGTATAAACGTATTTGCATATTTTTTTTTTGTAGGTTTGGCTAAAGCTAAATCATAGGTTTAATACCTGTACCTAGAAATAGGGCAAAAGTTTTTGTTAATATTCGAGTTTTTAACTTAACTTCTTCTAGGGTTCTAGGGGTGTTAATTACACATTGCATAGGCCTTAAAGCTTTAAATTTTTTGCTAAACATATAGTTACACATATATTTTCTTTTCATTTTGGTTTTGAAAAAATAGAATAGTTTTGCTACGAAGAGTTTTGGAGTGTCAAAGGAACCATAGCAAATGATCCTGAGTTATTTGTTGTTGTTGTTGTTGTTATACTTGAATAAATCTTTCATAATTATACGAGTATAATTGGTGTTTCCTTCAAAAAGTGTAAAGAAATTTAGTTTCAATTTAATTTTTGGGAACATTTCCCTTATATTGTCTAACTATACAAGTTATTTAAATATTCATACTCGCTCACGAAGTTGACATAGGGTATATTAGTTTAGGAATTGGGAGACTTGAAATTTGGATTATATTTATGCGAGATTATTCTTGTCTTAAATAAGAGTTAAAGTTGTTTAGTTGAAGTGTGTCACATAATTTAGTCCATCTATAGAATTAGCTCTATAGATGGACTAAAAAGTCCAAGAGCTACGATCAACAAGGGGATCACAGCTGCCCATCTTCACAGAGAGACTTTAATAGACCGAAAAGCACAGATTTATTTGTTTGGTATTGTGAGCGAGTATTTTGTCAGTCGGTTATGCCCGACTGCGAAGTTCTTACTTGTTTAATATTGAAATATGTCTAGAGATGTATATGAATAAGTTTACTTTACTTTTAACTAGATCTTAATTATGAAAATAGGAAAATTAAGTTGAGAAACAATTGAGTATTAATAGTAAAAATCAACTAAAAATTGAGTAAATCAACAAATCAAATTGTTTAATTAATTAATAATTAATTTATTTTATACGAATTTATATGATTTAAAAAATGTCAGATTAAAACTATTTCATAAATAATTGAACATTTTTATGTTTTGAAAGTGTAAAATAACTAAATTATATTATATTAAAAGATATATGAAATGTAAATATTTGTAGTAATTTTTCTTTTTAATTTCGGAAGTTTTATGAAATTTTAAGACAATCAGTAAATTTTTCGGAAACTTTTAAAATTATTCAAAAAGTTGGTAAATTTATATGAATTTCAAAAAATGTAAAAAATGTTAAGATTTGTTTTAAAAATATTAAGAAATGTTTTTTTTTTTTTTAATTCTATAAAATTCTACAACATATGAAAATTAAGAAAATTATTAATGTTATATTGAAAAAAAATTTGAATTTAATAATGAATTTTCTCAAAGCTTTTAAATTTTACGAATTTAGAACAGAATTCTGTTCTATGTTTAATGAACGTATGGATATGGCTGACATACACATACACATATATATCTATATTTGGTGTATGTGGTTAATGCTCTATATTATGTATTTATGGGTATATTCAATACTTGAATTGTACATCATTCGCGTATATTAAGTTTAGTTTTTGTTTATTTGGTGTTTTTGTTTTTGTTGTTGTAGTTTTTATATTCATCTCAAAAAGTCATTAAAATAAATGCGTTTCTTTTTGTTTTGTTCTGTTTTGTTTTGCTTTGATTTGGTTACTCTCTCTCTATTTCTCTCTCTCTCTCTCTCCCTCTCTCTCTCTCTCTTTCTTTCATAGCCAAGTTTTATCTACTGTCTTTTGCTGTTTGTGGTAAATAGTTTGTTATAGTTCTAGTTGTTGTTGTTAAGTAGTTTACTCTTGTGGTGGGGTAGGTGTCTTGTTTTGTTTTGTTTTTGTTTTTTTTTTCGGTTGCCTTTTGTTGTTTGGCTAAAAATTATCTAAAGATTTGTATCTAACTATGCAAAAAAGTTAACGTTCATTGAAAATTGTTAAACATGTTCGGAAGATGGCAGAAAGTCGCATATAAAATCCAGCACGCACACAGAGACACACATCCGGCTAGATTAGTGTGCGTGTGTTGCTTTGTGTGCCTCCTGCTGGCCCTCTCATATGACACTCATGCGACGCCTGCCATTTCCGGATGCCTCGGCTCAGTTGGAGTTGGCCAGCGTTTCATGGCACACCTCCATGTAGTCGGGGTCGTGCATAATGCCCTTTATCATGTCCTTGAGCATTGTGTACCGCGGAAATATCGGATACATCTTTGAGCTGCCGTACTCTTCCTGCATGCACAAAGAGAGAGATAGAAGGAAAAAAGGGTTTGTTCCCTTGCATTGAATAGAACGCTTTCAATTCGATTGTTCGGCTCGTTCGTTCGCTCACCTTTAGCACGCGTATCAAGTGCCGCAAGCCCAGATACTTTTTCAGCAAGCGATATAAATCATTAATCAGCTGCGTATTCTCGAGCTCAATTTGTGCCGTTGTCATGTCTATTGGCGGTTGGATGGAGCTAATCAGTGTTAATCACTCGACTTAACGACTCAACGACTCTACTTACGTTCCAAGCGTTCCATGCGCTCCCTGCGCTCAGCCGCCTCCTCGGCCAGCCGAGCCGAGGTCTTCACGCCCTCGCCCGACTTCTGTGTCTTCTCCATGATTGAGCAGGCGCGCATCACGTACGAGGGCACAGTTTCCTGCTTCTCCTGTCGCGGAATATCGACTAATGTCCAATACTGGGTCTCCAGCCGTATAACTTCCTACAGTCACTTGCGCTATTAGTATTGTCAAATCACGTCACTAATAAAGAGGTTTACCTTAATCATTAGCTTGAGCATGGGATAGCGCTGAAAGATGTTGCGATGGCTCTTCGAATCGCCGTATTGATTCATTAGGTTAATCAGTGCTTTCTTTACCGTATCGTAGGACTCCTCGAGGCGCAGCCGTAATGATCTCAAGCGTTCGTTCGTCTCGATAACCTCATCTCGCGTCATCCCGCTCGGAGCGCCCTCGTCCTTCACATCCTGCACGATGCGGCGCACGCTTTGTGTGAATTTTCCAACAAAATTTGTGGTTGCTGAAAGAAAGAAAATAAAAGATTAGCATTTATTAAATTTTTAAAATAATCTAGTAATTTTTCAAATATTTTGTATTGTACGGAAATTGCACGAAGCACTGTCATTCACAATATGATAATGTCAGTAGACACGTACATTAACCCTTGACTTATGTTCTACGATTCATGCGGAAATTTTTCGTCTATGAAAGAGTCGAATCATTATGCCATGATGAGTCGCATTAAAATAAAGTATAATTATTTAAAGTAATTTAATAGAATGAAATAGACCATTTTCTCACATTGCCACGCCTGGGGTTTGAACTCGCGACTTCGTGTATACCATGCGAGCCTTTACGCGCAACACCACACCCGTCATCACTCACAATTGTGCTAACTTACGTTTTCCTAAGCTGCTAGAATATTTTGTTTTGTACACACACACACATATATATACTATACACATATACAATTCAGAGAGCAGAGAGCATATATAGCTAAAAGTAAAGAGAAAACGTATCGTAAGAGACGGCCATATCTGTAACGATCGCAATGCAATATTGCGTCTCTCTCGCTCTTATGCATTTTGCTTACGGCATAAGCCATAAAACATATTTTATGTTAATGATAGAGCAAAATTGTTTATTTTGTTTCTTTTTTTTTTTGTTTTTTTTTTTATATATATAATAAAAACTAAAAATATACTTTTTTAATAAAGTAAAAATTAAATTAATATTTGTATATATTCAACACACCCCAAAATCCTTTGCCTTTGTGTGGGTTCGAACTCGCAGCTCAACAAACAACGATTTTACATATAGTAGCAAGGCCACTACAAAATAGAAATTTTGCTAACTTTATTTTCAGATCACAGATAACTCTATGTGATTCTTCATACCTACATCTGTATATATATGGAGACAAACATACATATATACAAAGCAAACATAAATTGTAGATAATTGAAAAAACAAAATGAAAAAATGGAAAAGCCCAATAAAAAGAGGGTCATCTGCCATGATATCATTGTGCATCCGGCGCTCAGTTCTGTTTTATTGGAACCACTAACACTTAGAGAAGACTCGAACAATTAAGAACGTCTGTTAATACTGTAACATATATTAGTATTTTTATCTGCTCAGATATTATCTATATTCTTAAATTTCACAATACTATACTAGATGTTATAGAACTCTTATAAATATTGGTACAAATAATTTTAAAATATTTAAAACTATTTATATCTTTAATTTGTTGTATTTAATTTTTATGCTTATTATTTACAAGTGTGTATGTTACTTATAGATAATTTGTAAAATGAATCTGAAAAATTAGTAAAAATAATTAAAATTCAAAAAATGTTCCATAATATTATATAGTATCCAAATACTAGAAAATTCTAGAACTATATGCAAAATCAATTTTTCAATAAGATCTGCTTTTAAATAATATAATGGTATATGTTCTTGACAACTTGTGAATTATATCTGAAGTAAAAACCATACTATATGTACATATATGTACGTCGATAATTTTTACGATCAATAACTTTTTGCTAACAATACAAAGTTAGTTGAGAAGTTTTCAGCGACGTAACTTCGTGACTCGAAATAAACACACCTATTCTCATATCATCATTAGTAAATTACAAGATTTAGATGGATTTGTAAATCATAAAATTGCTAAGCAGTAATTAGCGCTCATAATTGCTTTTTGAATGCAAAATTTATTCAAGTGCATGGAAAACGTGATTTCTTTAATGTCATTGTTAAGAAACCGAAAAGGTTTTGTGTCAATGAGTTGACAGAAGCATAATTATATATGTATACAAATAAGGTATTTACAGGCTTCGCTCGATCAAAAGAATACCATGTTTGCACATCCGATTCGAGTATCTAAAGAACGTTTTGCTTTTTCCAAGATTATGTAAAATAACTTAGTCATACTGAAGTCATCCGCTGACGACCATTGTTCCATTAAATAGATAATGTGTCGATGCGAAATGACGTCTAAAATATGAACTTTGGATTCCGACACTTAATACTCTACAGAGCACATGTATGGAAAGGAAGCATTGCACACACATACGCAATGTTGCGTATAAGAAAGCTGCGTTTGTTCGGCCTTTTGGCCCATTACGAGTAATAGACTGATTGAACTACGGTTCTAGATTTCCGATCTAAGTGAGATTTTCAAAAAAGAACTATGTTATCGATATGTATAGATATATTAAAAATCAGGACTCTATTTATTTTATGAAAAAAGTTTATTTTTTATTTTTGATAAAACAAAAACCTTATTTTTAAAATCGAAAAAAATTTATAAAAAAATTATATTACTTATCAGTAAATGATTGTTGAAATTCCAAAATTCCAAACTCAATTTTCAGTTCCCTCAATTTCACAGTTTCATATATCAATGTTTTTATAGAGAAACAAAAAGAGCTAGATCGACTCAGCACCTTATCATGTTTCTATATATGCTTTGTGGCCACACCTCCTAGCCAATATGCCCAGAGCTCCTCTCACTTGTATTGGATTCAGGCTATAAAAAAGTTCTTGACGTTCCGAGAGAAGTCTTTCCTCTCGCCTTAACAGTCCGACTACAACTGAATACAATTATAAGTTCTTGCTCGAGAGAGAAACTTTCAGTATTCAACGAAACGTTCGACGGCCAGCAACGACGGTCGAAAACAAAAAACGGTCAGTGACAAAAGCGAATTAAATATAAGCAAAAAAACAAATAAAATATAATACCAATATATGAATGTTAATATGTATGTATAAGTGTATATTTATGTGTATAGAGATTTATTGCTGTATGAAAAAACATACAAGCAGAGAGCGCTCACGCGATATTCGAAAACGAAACGGCAAAGAGTCAACGAACGCGTTCTTTATTAATTTCAATTGCTAACAAAACATAATTTTTAATTGAAAAATGTTCTAAAACAGAGTAAACAAATGTTTACAGTGACTCTGGCAGTGGCAAGAGAAAGAGAGAGAAAGAAGAAACAGAAAGAGAGAAACAGAGAGATAGAGACAGAGAGAAAGAGAGAGAGAGAGAGAGAGATTGGTAGCGAGAGCGACATATAGAGAGTAAAGTCTTAAAAAACAGGGGCATATACTGAATTGGTTCAATTAAACTGAATGAGGAAGAGAGCGAGGGTAGGATCTAAAAAGGATGTATTATATTGTATAATATATAATGTAGACAAGATCAGTATTATAAGCTGATTTGCCTTCTATACAGAATGTATATTTAAATCTTTTAGAAAATATGCTCAGCCATATTGTCATATAGAGAGTTTGCTTTAGAGCATATTTAGATCATTAGGCCCTACTGTATTATGCACAGTTTACATTAGTTCATACTCAGACTTAATATTTTTCCAGGTCTTTTTAGCCCTAGCTTTAAATCATTTTCATAAGATGTCTATTATTTATACACACTTTAGTTAATATTCAAATCAGACTAGCCCTAATGCCTTCGGCAATGTTACTTCAGCTCATATGGGTCTTTTAGATCATTGTCTCAAGTAGTGCTTATTAGATCTTTAAATCCAGAGTTTTAGACTTTTGCAGTGTTTACGTCGATGTATATTTAGATCTTTTAGATCATAGTGCAACCCGCATTGCGTTACGCAGTATTTATTCGAGTGCATACTTAGATCTATTTATAGTATGTGAGTTCTAGTTTACTTACAGTTAATGTTCGGCCTTCTGCCTTTGGCCTTTTGTTGCACATTAAAGCTAAAAGCTGCAATTAATACGGGTCGGTATTGCCTGCTCACGATTTCTGCTGATTTGCATATTGAAACAACAGCAACAGTTTCTTTACAACCGCTTTATCATATTTATGTAGCTTTTTGCCAGCTATGCATAAAAAGCCAGCCGGTTGCTTGGCCACAATGAAATCATTTTTTATTTTCAGAAATAAATAAAGATTCTCTTGTTTTTTATAGATGAAATTAAATATTCAAAAGTGTTGCAGAAGATAATAAAAAACAATATTTTACTATTGTTGCATTATCGTATTATACCCATTAGGGAATATTCGTGTTGATACACAAGCTAAGCCTTTGGCTCTGGGTGAGGTTATCAGTGTGTTTATCTCAAATATTGACGTCATTAGCAACTGCGTATTGTTTGCTTCAAATGGCAATATCGCGTTTAAGCAAATACTAATTGAAATTGTTTCTTGCTAAGCTCGTTTCTCGACGCAACTGGACCAGTGGGAAGAGTGCAGCCTCCACCTCGCTCGCACAACAGTTATCAGTCCAAGCACAGATCGCACGTGGAAATATGCATTAAATGAGCGCGAATATCCATATGCAGAGAGCCAACCAACCAAAGAGCAGCTCGCGACTTGTTGAATTCACACTCACGCACACACACACACACACACACACACACACGCCATCTCCCTTCCGCCCATTCTCTTTTGCCATGCATACAGTAGGGCATTGGCATACGCTGCGCCTTGCTCTAGCTCACTCACTCACTCACTCACTCACTCACTCGCTCGCTCGCTCGCCTGCTCTCCTTCAGTATCGCTCTCCATATTTGTTTAGTTTTGCGCTCACGACCTTGTTGATAAAATTTGCCAAAAAGCTGAGCAGTTCCACCTGGAGCTTGTGGGTGCAGCTGCTTGTTCTGCGAGGTAGGGCAAATGTTTGACTGCCCGAATCAGTCGCGCGTTTCAGCAGCAGCAACAACAACAACAACAACAACACAACAACAATGGCTAATGAGCAAAAGCGGCTTTTGTTTATCTTTAGCTTGTTTTTTTTGCTGCTGCTGCTGCTGCTGCTGCTGCTGCTGCTGGTGGTACTGCTACACCCCGATGCCCTTGCTAAGTCCCTTGCCTAAAGTCCACACACACTCACACAACCAGTGTAAACCGGTTTTGCTAATTTGGTAAAGCACACATACACTCACACACGTATACAAATAAGCAGAAACTGTTTTTGTTTTTTTGTTTCTTCTGCTTTCTGCTTTTTGTCTTGTCTCTGTTGACACCGACAGCCCAAAACTTGCTGCTCACACGCACACACACGCACGCACGTACGCACGTCTCTCTCGCTCCCTCATTATGTTTGTGTTGTGTATGTGTGTGTATGTGTGGGTCTTGCTGCAAACATAGGGAAATATGCACAGACAGCAGCAACAACAAAGCAGCAGTAACAACAACAACAACATTGAGCCGCAATGAAACGTTACTCAAGTTCTTCATCTCTACTTTGTTTCGTCGCTTGGTTTACTCAGTCTCGTTTCGTGTTTAACTGAATGCAGATACATTCGTATTGAGTGAGTGAAGTATTTATATGTATCTTGAAGATACAATTAAATAGACATGCTTATATAGAGATTGATTTAAGAGATCGTCAAGCTATTCAAGTATATAAATACATATATCTACTCATAAAATAAGTTCGAGCAAATTTTTAAATGGATTTTGTTTTTCAAAATTTTTTGCATTAATTCTTGACATTTTTTACTTTGTTTCGTTTTTTTTTTTTTTTTTTTTTGTTTTCATTTTTATTTTGCTTATGTTGATTTTTTATTTATTTTTTTAAATTTGTTCAGCAGCTGTTTCGTCTCTTCGCAGAAATCGCAAATAATTTCGGCCTAGTATCTCTAATCGCTCTAGTGACGCAAGTATTATCTTTCTATTTTATGTTTATGTGCTTCATATGCCATCTGTTGAATGGGTTTTTTTTTAATATTTATTCGTAATTTAAGCATGCGACATTCATTTGGCGTTTGGTAAATATTGAGTGAATATTTTTATGAATCAGCTTTTTATGCTTTCTTTCGGCGCATTCCTTTAATAATTGCCTTAAAGCTGTGTGAACGAACTATCAATTATTTTTACGATTGACTGACTAGCAATAACCACAGAAACGTGTGGAAAATTATGCGTCAGTTGGCAAAACCAATAAATCTCGATTTTTATTTGTAAATAGTGATTGGAGATTCCTTAAATTTCTGAAATTCGTCATTTTACTGCTAATTGGGAGAAATATCCATGCGACATCTCGTTAAATGGCTGTAAGCTTGAGTTAAGTAAGAGAGCTTATAGAGTATTGTATTGAACAGGTGTTTCAAAGGGGCCTATATGTTTTTAATGTAAACGTAAAAGAAAGAGGCCTGGCATTAACAACAATATAGCCTTACATTTAGTCTTGGTCTGCTTGTATAAGCTTAGAAGCTCCGGCTTCCGAGTATTTCCTAGTCAAGCATGCCCGACTAGATTACGCATACTTGTTTTATCATTAGCATAGCTGTACTAAACGAATTAGGCACTCTAATGCAAGGTGTTCAAGACTTTAAAAAGTTAGTAGGAGATCATCTTAGATTACAGATTTGAAATGGCAAACAGCATCTCATTCAAATCATACTTTCAGCTGTGCTCATGAAAAAGGTAGTGAGATAATATTGAATGACTTGATTGTATATGCATGTATGTATGTATTTGCATATATGTAAATGATGTATACAACCTTCAATTGCACCTTCAGCAAATGAATTCTCAATAAATTCCTTTAATTAAAATGCCAATCGCTGAAATTCTAATCGATATACCAAATGGCAAACGGCAAATGGCACGTGGCAAATTGCTTTTCATTCCTCTCGTTTCATAGACGATATATAATTAATCTAATGAACAAGTTGTGCATCGCAAATTTCATATAATTAAGCCAAGCAAAAAGTGAAGTGCGGACAATTGAAATCCAAATGAGCTGCCAAATTATGGGAATTATCAGCCAAGTGTAACAGATATCCCTGTAGTTAGCACATCCGCAATCAACTCGCCTTATGTTGACTCCATTCAAAGCGTCTTTAATTTTAAGTGGTCACGGCTAAGGCACAAAGAAACGGAAATTGCTGTGGCTGCGAAAACTTTGCCAATCTGCCAGCATGAGATCATGATATACTCGCACATGAGCTAATTCTAGACCAGGCTAAGAGTAGTAAACAACTGGAAATAGCTGGAGCGTAGGCTGCGTCAGCTTAGTCCTGGTTCACAGTTAAATTCATAATGAATCAATGTGTCCCAAGCTGTCAGGCCTCATTAGTTCCATTTAGCTTCATTTGAAGAAAAGCTATTATTTCGCAGTCAATATTTGATAAGCTTTGCTTTTTAAGCTATGTTAGATATAGTTTTTATCGAATTGCCATGCTTACTGCTTGAGCTACACTGATCTATGCTGAAATTATCATCACTGCGAAGAGCGATATCTTTTATATAAAACGACTTTCTAGGAAAAGAGGGTAGAAAACTGATACAAGCACCATACTCATATATTCAAAATATAGAACCTAAGGAACATAATGAAAACATGAAGAAGAACTACAAAATATTATGGAAAGCAATCAAAATCATTTTATTTAACTAAATGGCCAGAGAGATTTAGCTAAGAAAAATATCTCAAAAAAAACTTCAAATGAATCAAATATTCATATAATAATTAATTTCTTTCATTTACTTTAAATTCAAGTCTTTTATATTTAATATTAGAGTCTTATAACTACTTGAAAGAGTCATATTTGTTATGGCCCATACTAATCTTATAAGCCTGTCTCAATGAAGATTCTTTTATTCTGTGAGCGGCTTTACTCTTCTTAATCATCTATTGAAAAACATTCATAGTTAGAAGAGCTTAGCTTCCACACGATTCGCTCTCTGTATCTCAAATGAATCTGATCATCCAATTACTTCATACCTCATGTTTTGGTACAGTGAGTGGGAGATGTTCTTAATATAGTATTCAATGTGATAATAGTGTCAATTTATGGCAATATTATCAGAATAGTAGAATAGTGCAACTCAATTCTTTGACATTCCTATTGCTTAATGTTATGTTCGATCTATTAGATAAGGCATAGGTTATCTATGTCAACCGCTTATACTTGAGCATAATAGCTTTATTAAAGTCTCACTAAGTAAAGAAATCTCGTGCCATGGTGAAGTTATTATTGTTAACTCCACAGCTTAAGACAACCTTCAAGTCAGCAGAAGAGTCAACAGCTGAATATACTTTCGACAAAAACCAACAGAAAGTTAAATGGCTAGCAAAACAAACTCTTTTCTTTATTGTCAAACCGAATTCGACATCAGCTTCAATTCCGGACAAACGTTTTAGCAATTTATCTTATTTATCAGCCCACTGGGCGTATGCGCAATATGTTGTCTAGGCACGCTTCACTATGCGTGATACATCAATTTCTCTCTCTCTCTCTCTCTCTCTCTCTCTCTCTCTCTCTGTTTGTCTCTCTCTCTTTGTCTGTCTGTCATGCTTTTTATACCTGTGTCAGCTGTCATTAATCAGCAAACTAAATAAGCATAGAACGCCTCACAAATCCTGGTCGCACGTGCCCTAAGTTGCCCCGTCCGATAGAGAGGGGGCGGGGGTGTTTGCGGGGGCGTGGCAGTGGATAGTGTTTGCTCAGCGCGTTTTAATTAGCTTCCGCCAAAGAGCATTGTTTCGCTAATTGACCGCATTTGGCATACGACATGGCCGCCCCCCTCGCCACGCCCCCTCCGCCCTAATGTCCGGCGTGTCGCCAAAATGGGCGTGTCAATCATCGGCGGGCAAACAGTTGTGGCACGCGTTTGATTTATTGAATTCGTGTCGCGAGCTAAATCGTCGCCACGATGACAAAATGCAAACTGCATTCGTGACCCACAAACTGAATTATGGATTGATGATTTATGCCCGGGCGAACAGGCATGCGACGTGGCACTCGTGGAAGTCCATGTAAAATCGATGACAGCCATTCGTGGGAAGCGGCTGAGTCATGTGAAAGGCCCAAGCAGCTAATCAAATAAGCCGCAAATAGAGCGCGGAAACAGAAACAGAAGAAGACAATTTCAAAAGCTGCATAAATATTTACTTTGTGTGTAAAAGGGAGTGGTATTTATCTAATTAGTATTTTTAATACACTGCACGCATTTCTGGGTATATTGACTATGGGACTAGGTACGTAATAGGCAGTAGAAGTATATATATGTACCATATATATGTATATATATATATATATATCTATGTGTGATCGTTATGAATGAAGTATGCTCGTATGAAGTCATCGATCCTGATAGAGAGGGAAGGTAAAGGCTTTACATTTGTATTATGTATCTTTGTACAAAATTATCGACATCCTCTCTGATACCTAACAACGATAAATATCGATGCTTTAATTGGTGTAGGAATGAGTGAAGTGTGATTGTATGAAGCCATCAATCTTGATAGGTAGACAAGAAAAAGGCTTTACTGTATCGGTATATAGCATTATCAATATCTTATCAAATATCTGTTATCGATAAATATCGAAGTTATGACTTGCTTAGAAATGAATGAAGTATGATCGTTGGAAGACATCGATCTTGATAGAGAGAAGCTAAAGGCTTTACTTTTATCTTCTCTGATATTTAGCATTGATAAAAATATCCGTGTTTTGACTTGTTTAGGCTTCACTTAACAAACGCTTGAGTTAGAGACGCCAAATGCAAAAGATCTCAGATTTACCAGATTTTCCTAATAAAAACATCTAGTCATTATTCGAGGAAATTATAAAACAATTTATTTTCATTCATTATTTGTAAAGACAAGATATCACTTTGATTTCATCAAGATCATTAATTTAGCGGCGGCAAAGTTCAATCAACCTGTTCTCATCACATACTGAGCACTATTGTAGTATTGTTGTATTGTATGTGTGTGTGTATGTCGCCTTTGATGTGAGAGTGTGTGTGAGAGTCTGTAAGTGCAATATTAGAGATAAATCTACTTTAAAAACTTCGCTGTACAGACGTCAGGGTATTTCCAAGTCAAGCGCACCCCCCTCACTTGCTTTACTTTATTAGATGACTCCTGTGACATAACTAAGTGGAATAACTAGTTCTAAAAGAACTAGTTCTAGTTGTAAAGGAACTAGTTATGCAATCAACTAGTCTCCACACCAAAAATGTTTAACATAATGAGCGAGTTCTCCAGCTCGATGTCCCATGAATAGATCAAATAGATAATAAATCTAGCTGCCTATTAAAAAGACTCTAGCAGACATACTGAAAGCAGCTTGTGAATTGCCGATAATCAGCTCTCACTTCAGCACTTCCTGCCACAGCCAGCTGTAGTCGACGGGGCGTATGCGTAATGCGTAATGCGAATGCTGCATATTGTTAAATTCAATTGCTGCTGCTAAATTGGATCAATTTTGGGTAATTCGCCGCGCAGCATTTGTTATGCAGACATTAAGTTCAGTGCGAAGTGCGAGTATTTGAAAATTTAATATGCTCTGCGGGCCAATGCTTTAGCGTCGCTTAATATTTGATGTTTGAAGTACCTTTTTTGGTATGGCCCTCAAGGGGAGCTAAGTACAAAAATATATATATATATATATTTATATATAAATATATATGTGTGTGCTTCCATATTTGGCAAAGCTTGGGATTTTCATTAAAACTTTAAGTCACATTTGCTGTTCTGTTCGCCATGTAGTTTGCATTATTTAAGCCAACGCATTCAATAACACACATCAGGTCACGTGTGTTTGAGTGTGTGTGTGTGTGTGACTGTGTGTGTAGAGCAGTTGTCGAGACCCTGAATTAGATGCGTGTGAGAAAAACTGCCACGCCCTGTAAACAAACATAGGCCAAACAGCACCCACAGGCACTTGTTGAGGCCAGCGACAGGCAGCAGCTACAGTGGCGTCCCACTACAGTGGCGTCCCAGCCTACTGCTACTACAGCTCAGCCTAACTCTTGCCTCTTCAAATAGTCACTAATGCCAAATGCTGGCATCCAATTGGAGACGCACGCTGACAGTGAGAGCAGCAGGAGTAGGAGCAGCCATGACAATCGGATGCTCTGTCAGTGGCCACATCGATAGACAGACAATAATTACCAAATGCCTAGCAGAAATTCTGTTGCCAATAATATGTATAGGCGCAGAAGTCAATGATGCTCCCAACCCACATGAACAACGGGTTTGATTGCAGGGATTGACTATTGAATACTCGTTCAACTATGTTTGTGGATAAGTAGATTATATAGGTTATATAGAATATATAGAATATATAGATTATATAGAATATATAGATTATATAGATTACATAGATGACATAGATTATATAGATTATATAGATTATATAGATTATATTGATTATATAGATTATATAGATTATATAGAATTTATAGATTAAATAGATTATATAGATTATATAGATTAGTAGTATATCTATATACTACCCATCTATATACCCATATATATCTATATACCCATATCTATATGGGCTATAAAAATATATGTTTTTCTCTAGAGGTTAAGAGTTGATCTTATATGAAAATATTAATATTAGTGGTTCATATCTATATGTATATATATATATATACATCATATATATCATATCATATATATCATATCATATCATATATATCATATCATATATATCTTATGGATTGGCCTCGCCTCTAAACGGCTGTATACATTAGGTATTTGAGTAAGTAGAGCCCCATCCAATTTTAAAATTTAATTTTCATCTATAAGCCACATATATAAAAAAGATATTTTTATCTGACTAAAATATACATGTGCTCATATATTTCGAATTCCAATTCTGTAGCTTTAATAATTGACCTTACCATGAGAACACTTTGCATATAAAACATTTTTTTAGGAATAATATAATAATAATAATTTTATCTCAGACATATTTATATACATCATGTATGTATATATCTATATCTCAGTACAAGTACTTGCAAAATAACAAAACAACTATGCAGATAAGTAGCTTTAAGATACTGTGCCACAGGAAGCCAATATACTCTCCTTTCACTTAATGAACAGGTATAATAACATCAACCAGCTGTCAACTTGTGCAAACCGAACAAGCAGGACAGACATCCATACACGCAGACATACACACAAATACATCACACACACTAGCAGATACATATATATATATATATATGTATATATATATGTATATATATAGTATAGTCATATGTCAACAGAAGCGAACGCATTCAGCTAGCGAGACAAATTGACAGACAATTTAGCTGTCAATTGTGCGTCGCACGTTTGGCGGCGAGCGAGAGAGAGAGAGAGAGAAAGAGCGAGAGAGAGATAGGGAGAGGTTAGTTGAGTTGAGGTGGGAGGATGAGTTGTGAGAGCTGTCAGCAGCTTCAGTTCCAGTCAGAGGACAAAACTTGGCATTAATTTGGTGCGTCTTGCGTTGCGTGCATTGGTCGAGCGACCTCGAATGCAAAGCAACGCAAAATGAAAATTGCCATTTGATGGCCGTTAAGCTGCTCAGCAACAAGCCACGAGCACCAAAATGAACAGCAGAAGAGCACAAAAAGCTGCTGCTCGAGGGAGGGAGAATAAACAGCCAGGAGCAGAGGCAGGAGTAGCTGTTGAGCCAGGGGCAGGAGCAGAGACAGAGGCATGAGTGGGGGGAGTGGCAGATATAGGAGCAGCAGCAAAGGCAAGAGCTGGAGTTAGGGCAAGTCCAGAGCCAGGTTATTCTACGGGCAGCAGCAAAAGCACAGTCACAGCCATAGCCATGCCCAGGGGCAGCAGCAGGAACAGGAGCAGGAGCAGGAGGCACAGCCAAAGCTGAAGTAGTGCTCAGCTGGGCAGTAAATAAACAGCTGTTAGCCCATCACGACTTTCACACACACACACACACACGCACACACACACACACAGCGTCGACATGGCTATTAAGCCAATTGGGCGTGTCCCATATACAACAACGTGTATACGACGACAATACATAAAAATCTTTGGCTTGGAGCGAACCGTGCTAATCGGACAGATGCCTTAGCTAATCTCAACTGTAAGCTATGCAAACTAATAAATATTTTGTGGCGCCACGTGGCCTCCACTTCAAAGCGACCGCAAGCACCAACCACAGCCTGAACTTGACTCTGCCGGGGCACTCCATAGTTCGCAAAGTTGGCAAAGTGAAAAGAGTATATTAGTGTGCTGTGTGTCTCTAGGTTCCTCTTTGCTCACTGTGCGTCACTTTTAAATTAATATTCATTTGGAGGTACCAAAAATGATTTCAAGTTGTTCTAATTGTTCCAAAATTTATGCATAGAGTGAAATTTTAAATTTTAATAGAATTTTCAATTTTTAGCATTTAGCTTTTCTTGAATACTTATAATCAGCTCTTTCGATTACCAGTCTTGGGCTTGAGTAGGGAAAGCATATCTGACTTTTAAAGGCAATAATTTTTTTTATATATCTAGAATACCTTTTTAAAGCTATGCAAATCATGAATTTGTCATAAATCTCTGTATTCTTCTATTATCTTAAACATAGCCGTAGGAAATCTAAAATACTTTCGTATTTCAGTTAATTCATTGCTGGATTTATTGACGAAATCTACAAGAAATCAAATCAAAAGCTGAGATCTGAGAGATCAGATGAGATCAGTCTCGGATAAGTCTCGGATCAGTCTCGGATCAACTTATGATCTTCTGTACAGATCGAGCTATGAACTGTTTAACACAACTCTTTGCCTTTTCGTCGAATGGAAAAACTATATAAAGTTTGTTATTGGAACTTTATCATAATGTTGTGTATAGTGTTTTTATAGGAATTTTAAAGCTTTCGAATACATTTGAATATAATTTAAAATGTTCATGCATATAAATTGTAAGCTCGACGCTGTCTTTTGACCTTCTGAGCGAACAACTTTGGCAATTAGAACTGCAGAAGTGGTTTTTCTGCCCTTGTGAAGGAGTGTAGCTACTTTGAGGCACTTGTAACAGCAGCAGCAGCAGCAGCAGCAGTAGCAGCAACAACAGCAGCAGCAGGAGTAGCAGCAGCAACAGTTGAAACAGCAGCCACAGCAGCAGATGCTTCAGTTGTTATTGCATTTATTGCTGTCTGTTTTTTCTGTTGCTCTCTCGTTGCGATGTCACGTCAGCTGTCCATGGCAGCGATATCTGTTGCAGGACGCTGTCCTTTCTCCTGCTATGATTACAATAATTATCAAAAGCACCAAAATGAAGAACATTTTTGCTAAATATAGATATCAGATAGACAAAAAGAAGTGCTGCTCTATCTAGAGCTCGGGCATTGCATGTGCAGATTAATTCTCAAAGCTGCAGCAGATTCATTATTCAGCTCTTCAGCATTCACAGGCAGACAGAGCAACGAGGAGAGAGCAGAGAGCAGAGAGCAGAGAGCAGAGAGCAGCAAACACATTTGCAAGCCATAAGCCGCAGCGAGTTGAATTCACATTCGGTTTTGTATTGTTTTACTTTTTGGCCCATTTTACGAGCACAAAGTAAAGTTTTTCTGTTTTCCCTCTATCTGTGTGCATGTGTGTGTGTGTATGTGTGTTTGTCTCTCTCTGTGTGTGTGTGTGTGTGTGTGCATGCGGCACATAAAAATCACTTTTGAACAATAATAAGAAAAGTTGCCAGTGTTTGGCCTGCGGTTCAGCCTCCCAGCTAAATCAGAGAAAAACACAAGCAACACAAGAGCACAAGCACAAATAACAGAAGATGATGAAGAAGAAGAAGAAGGAGAAGGAGAAGGAGAAGAAGGGAAAACAAAACAGCGTGCATAAATGAAAAGACAAAGGGCATAGCAGATACGAGGCACAAATACTCCAACAGAGCTCATTGAAAACTGCAATTCAGGGCGTATTAGTTTTGTTCAAGTGTATGCAACAGACAGCAGAAAGAGGTGTGGCTGATTCCATTCCAGTATTCATGTAATCTGGGTCTAGGTGAACAGCCGAGATGATTCAGCCATGTCGTTATTCTGTCTGCTCTGATTGAAGTCAGTCTGAATGAACTCATCGATGATGATGCTTGTAGCATGATCACATTTTGATATGTATAAGAGTATATATAGAGTATAAGACTATAAGAGCATATGAGTATGAGAGTTTAAAGTACTAAAGCTTTAGAGTATAAGAGTATTATAACATTATAGGTACATAGTAGAAGCATTATATTGAGCATTAAAATATAAATGTATAAGAACAAAACTGTTATAACTTAAAAGTATAAGAGTGTAAAAGTATTAGAGTACTTGCCTTTACACTGTGTGCTTGCTAGCGAGTTGCAAGAGTTCTATTGTATACAATTGCATCAGATTATAAGTATATAAAAGCTTATGTGTATCAGATCTAGAAAATATTGAAATTGTGCTCTACTATATATACAATGTATATGACAGATATAAGAGTAAAGCAATATACAAATTATACGACTATAAGTATAAGATATAGAGACTGTATAAACAGTATAAGGTCTTCAAAGCATACGAGAATATAAGAGTATAAGAGTCCAAAAGAATAAGTTTAAGATTTTTGACTTTTGTATACAAATACAAATAGCAGATTAAGTGAGGTTGGACTCCTTAAAAACTTTTTTCCATTTCTTTGAAAATCGATGGGAAATTGTTACATTACTATCGCATTTAATATCGCATGATTCCATTATAAAGTCATCAAATTTGGAAGTCAAGTTCAACCAAAGTACGCACAGATAACGAACGCTTCGACCTCAATTCAAGACTCGTATTTATACGTGGGGTTCAGGGTAGCCCTCGACTGGAGCACACTGGCGTTTTCTCTTTGTGATTGGCTTATGATTTTGATGCTAAGTAACATCTCTGCTGAGCTATATATACATACATTTCTGTATCTATATTAAAAACGCGCAAACTGACTGACAGCATACGTAGTCAGATCCGTCTGTCTCTATACATTTTTAAGAGATTTTAAATGGAAAAATTACTGATGTATATAAAAGAATATAAATAAAACACAAAATTGACAGCAGCTGGCATTGGGCCAAAGCAATGGATGTCATTCGCAGCATTACGTATACGCACCGTTGAGCGACTCAATCTCATTAACAATTCTGAAGAGGGGAAAGTGCATTCGCCATTTTTGTTTGTTTCTGCAGAAAACTTTCCACTACATAAGCCCAGTGAATTAGTCATATCATAAGATGCACTGCATCTTATATTTCACATCAAGTATACGCACCATGAAACGTTTAAGTTTAATTAGCAATACTAATGGCACAGAAACATGCCTCAATTAGATTGCAATGCCTCAAAGAAGTCTATGAGGCAGACTCCAATTACACATTCGCTTTGAACTTGCTTCCAATGAATAGATGGGTTCATATTACGTATACGTCCCATTAAACCCCTTTTGTTCTCGAATGTGGCCATATCCTCACTTTTCAATGATAACCTTAATTATTACATAAGCAATTAGAATTACGAAAAATTGACAGCATCTGGCATTGATCCAACATTATTCACATAACGTACTCGCACAATTAGACGGGGCAAACTAATTAACTAATTCCAAAGGCACAGCCAAACACACGCCACACATATAGCAAAAACCAAATCCATCTCTGAATCGGTCATCGATTGGGCATCAGCATAACTTTCACTAATTACAAACGCTGCGTTCGCACAGATTTGCACAAAAAGCCGATTAGCTGTCCAAAGGACATTCAAATGGCATTTGCAATTGCGTTTGAATTTGCATTTTGTTGATCCCCGTACACAGCAGAGGCAGAGACAAAGGCAACAACAGCAACAGCATCAGCAACAGCGACAGCGACAGCGACAGCGGCATCAGTTTCCATGTACGTAAGCGCATATGACAGGACGACAGTTTGACACATGAATAGAATTGAGGCAAACACAAGGATGGCGCATACATTCAGCTGTTGCTGCTGCTGTTGCTTCCTTTTTCTATGGCCTCGCATTGTAAGCCACTTAATATGGCAACGGGTTTCAAATTCATGTCACGCCTGACACTGACAAAACACGTAAGAGCATTGCAGTCGAGCAATACGGACTGAATAATACACGTTCATGATACAAAAGTAGCTGCGGTCCATGCTTGGAGTGAACCTTAACCTATTTAGAGCTATCTGTATCTGTATCTGTAGAGTTGAGTTAATACTGAATCACACACGGGATGATCCTAGTTTTACAAAAAGAATAAGACATAGTATTGTTTTGCTTATAAGTCACGCCACCTAAATAAACATTTTGTAACACGTCTAAAAGTTTATAAGCCAAGAGGATAGGGAAACTTAGACAGCTCAAAAAAATATAACAAAGAATTTTAATTGAAACATATACAAACTTAAAAAAGAATTTAAGTTGCAGAATTTCTAATTAATATCAATTCTTTACATAGACAAAAAAATTTGAAATTTATACAATTTAAAAAAAAAAAAATTTTTAGAACTATTAAAATTACAAAAAAAAAAAAAAAAAAAATTAAATTTTAAATAAAATAAAATTTTAAACAATAAAATACAAAAAATTAAATTTAAAATAAAATAAATTTTTAAATAATTGAAAATGTAAGTTTTAAATTAATTAAAATTTTAAATCAAACTAAAATTTTTTACAATTGATAATTAAAATTAATTATAATTTTAAATCGAAATAAATATTTATTGCAATTAATATTTTTAAAATTTTTTCATTAATTTTTCATTTTAAATCAATTTGAAAAACTTAGCAAATTACAGCTATTATTTATTTCTATACAGCAAAACTATATCTTGCCAAGTTTAGATATAATAAAATTTTTAATTTTAAATGATTACAAATTTTTTAAAATTAATATTAATTTAATTTTAATTTCTCTTTAATTTAATTTTTAATTATATATATATAGTTTTAATATAAAATTACTCAAAATTTTAAATCAACAATAAACACAACAATTTTGCTATTATTTAGTTCTATAAAGCAAAAGTCAATTTTGTCAAATTTCTACTTAAACAACAAACAACCGAAGCAAATATGCTCATTTTGCATTGCATAAACGAGCATGTAAACCGTAAGCAAACGGGCTAAGGTCGAGCCTCGAGCACAACAATCAAGATTTGAATATTGCATTTGGTAAGATTCAAATATAGGAAATAAAGAATTCAAGTCTTACCTCGCTGCATAGTTGTGGTTTAGTTAAGCCTTTAATTAGTTTTCCTATGAGTCTTTAGCTGACATTGATGTGTTTTTATTATCTAATCAGTGTTCATATTCCAATTAATTGTTGTTGTTCCATGTGGCATTTCCGCAATGCTTTCAGATATTTTAGATTATTATGAAAAACTAAAACTGAATTGTAAGCTAGGCAAGCGTGTCACCTGAGGGCCGCTTCACTTGCAAATACTGTGAATACTGTGAATACTGTGCCGAGCATCGCACAGCCAACGCTAGGCCAGCTCACAGCCCGTTCGAGTAGCAGAAGCTGCGCCCTGGGCCACGTTCGAGGTTGGCCAGGCAGGTCGTGGCACACGCCTGACTGACTCGGCCCTAAGCGACTTTTTTTGTATACCCTGAATACATTAACCGCGGGGTATATGCAAGCATGTGCTCACGATTGTGCATACGTAAATTCATCGGGATAGCTTCTCTAGATAGCAGAGACCTGTCTTATACTGTTAGTCGTGCACTCCCTACTAGCTCACAAGAGAGAGTATCATACTCTGCGGTATCTCAGTTGTTACTCTGGCCCAGCTAACCATTATTTGCATCGCTCTCTCTTCTCCCTCTCTCTCTCTCTCTCTCTCTCTCTTTCTCTCTCTCTTTCCGTCTCTAAGTTGTCTCTTGCTTGGTTACTCTAGATAGTTGACTCCTAGTCGTTCACTCCCTACTATCATACTCTTATTCTAAGGTATTTCAATTGTTGCTTTAGCTCAGCTGCCCATTGTCTGCATCTCCCTCTCTCTCTATCTCTGTCTCTCTCTCTTTCTCTTGCTTTCTCCCTCTCTATCCCTCACTCAGGTATCTCTTGCTTGGTTATAAAATGAAATAAAATCAAGATTTTCATCTTCTTCACTGGCTCGCCATGGCTGGCCAGGCCAGGCATTAGGCTATCCAATTGAGTGCTTCCACAGCCAGTGCCAGTGCCACTCGGTAAACAATTGCCCAAGTGCTAAATCTATGTCATATTCTAATAATAATTTGATTTCTGGGTCATAATATTAAAAGTCCTTGCTTTAATCGAATCGCATCTAAATGAATTGAATTGCGTTTGGCAAAGGCATAAATGAATGTTGTTTGCTCAGCTAATTAGTTTGTCTATTAATTATATACATATTATAGTTGGCAATTCGTTTTTATGTCAGCCATAAACATCACTCAGAACTCATACTTTATGAAGAGAAGAAACAATAATAAATTCTGTATTCTTTCTGTGCGTCAAATTGAAATTTAAAAATTGATGTCGACTCCACTGGCAATTGGTCAGCTGTAAAAATGGGAATTTAAATGGAAAAACATGAATGTTTTATGCATATGCATACTCGTTCGCAGTGTCAAGGGGAGTATATAAGTTGGATTGGTGTAAAGATGAACATATATAAATATTTATAATTGATATACTCTCTTAGCGTAGCCTTTGGACTGAAGTCGAGAATAATTATGAAGCACAAATGCTAAAAGACTAGAGAAATTTCAGGGTTATCGATAGGTATAAGTTATAAAGCTATGTCCATTAGCAGGCATGATAAGTCAATTTAAAAATAATTTTATTAATAATATTGCAATAAACAATATTTGTTTTAGAGCTAGAACTTCTCTACTGACTGATCCAATGTATATTGAGCCCACATAGATGTGGGAAAGTTAGAGAACAACAATTTCCAACGAGTATTATGTAATCACTTATACTCGAATATAATCGTTCTTCGACTATTTTGCTCGCATCAAACTTAAGCATTTCCATTGGAAATCTTTGTTCATGGCATAAACAAAGATTTGCAATGGAAATTCTTAAATTTTAGTTATTCTTTGTATAATTGTATAAATTCTATTTATGTTGTTTATTATTTATTTTACATTTATCGCCTTTGAGTAGCTTTGATGTTTGTTTTTTTGAGTATTTTATGTTTGGGCCTCATATGCAGCCATTGCTTCTAGCCACATCAGTTTGTGCCCAATTTTTCATACATATTAAAATGCCTATGCGTTATTTACACACACACACACACACACACACACACACACACATACACACACACACGCATAGACCACAAATCCTAAAATTGAAACATATATATGTATATACACATTTATATATACATTTATATATTTGTGGGTGATTTTGTGGCCGAGCATATTGGAAATGGAAATTGAAATTTATTTTCGAAATTGATTTCGTTGGAAATTGCAATTTTTTTCTATGAATTGTGATTGGTTCTCATAACGTGTAAATAATTTGATATTTAATATTTTATTGCATTTAATTAAAATTTGAAATGCCATCATAAAAACATGCCAATGAAGATGCCAATGATGAAGTCAATGATGAAGTTATGGCATTGCATATTTTACTCACATTTCACACAATTTATCGTTTGCATATTTATGTTTTTTTATCAGTATGTATTTATCTCAGTCTCTCCCTCTCTGTTTGTCTTTCTCGAGTATCTACTTTAAATGATTAAAACGGGGTATATTGGCTTGGTGGAAACTTATGTCTTGATTGTGTGCCATAGAAGAGGTTATCTTGTTGGGTTCGCTAGCTTGTATAAGTATCAGACTATACGAATATAAGAGTATATAGATTATATAGAGTATATAGACTCTATATTATAGAGTATATGAGTATGTAGACCATATAGAGGTAAGAGCATTATAGTCTAAGTGCATACGAATATAGTACTATACAAATATAGTATACGACTATAGAAATTACATATAATGGGAGTATAAGAGTTTAAGAATTTAAATATAGCAGAGCTTTCGGTCTACAATTTATCGGAAGTGTAGAAAAGATTCTTTCAATTTATCAATACACATGAAATCGATAAATATCGATAAATAAAAAGCTTACTACTTTTATTAGTAACTAAATTGTAGCTATAGGTACCGCTATTCTTACAACGAGCTAACTCCTAACTTGGTTTTAGTTTGGAAAGAGTAAATAAAAGAAGGGCAAATAAAAAGCCGATAAGAAGGTCTATTGACGATAAACGGATGATACAACAAAAAGCTCTGCTGACGATGGAACCAGAAGATTCTTGAAGTAGCTAGAGCCACAACATGCTCACTTTTATGGCTGTTTATACCTTTTTTTCTGTCATTGTTGATTGTTAATAAAAGATTCTCATTAGGTATAAGCAAATACGAAGTACTCGAATTCATCTTGGGTTATCTCCCCCAATGTTTGAGCTTCGCATTGTTGTGCTGTCTCTGGGCTCTCTGGTTACGGCGAAAGAGATTCACGCCCTGAAATTGAATGCTTTATTTGCGCTAATTGGTTGTCGTCCTTTCGCCGCTGTCCTTTTGCCAGCGTACAGCTGAGCCAAGCTGCGGTCTCATATTGCGATTGCCATAAATATAATTCCCTGTCTCTGGTGCAATGCTCGCAGAATTTAATTAACCTATTGGCACAAAGGGAAATCGAATAAAAATATATATAAAAACTATTTAAGGACCGCGTTACTAAGACTCCGTTGCTAATCATTTAGGTAATCTATTTTTATAGAGCTGATAAGCAATGTTTTAAGCAATGTGACTCAAGTAAGTTTGCTTTGAAAAAAATGAAATGCTTGATGATTACAATTATACAATTAATAAACTCTTCTAATATTGTTTCACTTTACTCTACATGACTGTATTTGCATAGCTCTGAGTAATCGACTCAATGACGTCAACAGTTTTGTGGGAGAATATATATATACAGTGATTCAGGCTCGAATCGGTAATAGATGATCATCAATAAAAGACTTACTTATCATCAAAAATTGTTATGCTCATTTGGAAAATTAGCAATTTTTCCTTATCTTGCCTTACTGAATTTCAAAAGAATTGGTAGACAATTACTCACAAGACTAGAGAGAGGGCATACGTCAAGCGCATATCACAAATATTTGTAGCATTCAATTGCTGGCTGTTTTTTCAATAAATTCAAGTGTTCTTAACCATCTGCGACTCAGTATCAATTTAGCCATCGATGCGAGCCGAGCAAAACATTCAAGAAATACAAAACATTAAACGAAATATAGTAAGAGAAAAGTTTAAAGAAAATTGAATTATAAAACTTAGGAAATAAACTAATTTGGAAAACTTTTATTCGCTAACTTTAATGTGAGTATAAAGTTAAGCACTGAAAAAACATTTTTTAAATATAAATAAATAAAATATATTTAAAAAAAAAAGAAAAACATCAACTTTAAAATACAATCTTTAACTTTAGTTTAATTCAATCATTTTATTCATTTTGAGTTATAATTTGAAAGTGAACCAAAAATCCTCTACTCAGAAAGATGAAACATATTAATTTAAATAAATTAAATAATAATTAAAATAAATAAAAAAAATACAAATATTTTAATTTTATTTCATTTTTGAACTCTTTTATAAAGCTTATAAAGTAAAATAAATATATACAAATCTTTTAAAGTAATTGAATGCTTAAAAAATACTTTAAATATTTAAGTTCAAAATAAGTGTATTGCTCTTCAATGAATATTTAAAATAGAAAGCTAAATTGAAAGTTACTTCTTTCAGTGAATATTCAACATAGAAAACAAAATTGAAAATTCAGCAAAAAGCTAAAACATTTTTCTTTTAAGTTAAATTTAAAAATTTTAAATATTTATTAAATTTAAAATTTTTTTAAATGAAAACTTTTTTTAAATTTAAAATTTAGAAACAAAATTAAGTATTAGTGAATAACACAACAAACATTTGATAAAAAATATATAAATATATTTTAAAGACTTAAAAAATATATTTAAATAAATAAATTAATGAAGAACGAGAATAATATATTAAACAAGCTTTGGGAACTTTAAGTAAATTATAAAGAATTAAATAAATGAAAATTTAAATTGAAAAACATTTGTTGCTGTATCAACTAAGTAATGTTTATAATTTAAGTAAACAATGCTTAGCTTTTGTAAATAAGTTTTAAAGCCGAGTCAAGGTGCATGCGTGTGTGTGTGTGTCTGTAGAAGATTATTCGTGTGTGTGTGTGTGTTTCTACTTTAGATGCAAGCACAGTTCTGTGAGCTCCACTTCAAAGTCTAAACAAGTCTGACCACTTTGGTTATGCTGGTTAGTGGCAAAGGGCGCCACAATAATTCGAAGCCTTTGTTGGAGAAAGAGAAAGAGAGAGAGAAGAGAGGATAAGGGAGAGCAGGGGAGAACAGATGTCGGAGCAAAAGTAATACAAAAGTTAACCGCCAGGCGAAACATGTAACAGAAAAGCAAAAAAGGGCAAAAGAAAAATTATTATGCTAAACTTGATGTCTAATTTAAAACAAGCTGCAAAGTCTGGCACAAAAGCCGAAAACAGAACCACAATAAAATTTGCAGTTGGCAAAAGTTTCGGGGCTCAACTAATTGAGATTGAGTTGGGGCCAATAAAACTTGACGAATGATGATGATGAATTTTCGTTTCCACCCCTCTTCCTCTATTGCAGACCCTCGAACCCAAGGATATGAACCGAACGACACAGACTAAACTCTGCCATGCACTCTCTGTGCTGCTGCTGACGCTCCTCCTCTGCGTGGATCACACAGCGAGTCGCCCCTCGACTGAGTATGAGGGCGACATCTCAACCTTGCCGCCAGGCGCTGACAACATTGAGGTACTAAGACAAGCGAGAGAGAGAGACTGTGAATGGGTTTCAACTTTCACTTACACTCGTTACTTTTTGAACAGATTCATCATGTGAAGGTCGTGGATGGCGTTAACCACGAGGATCATCCGGTGATCATGTACAAGGAGGACTTTGTCAACGAAGATTATGGTAAGCACTCAAAACTGAGAGCTTCTTCAAATGACTGAAACTACTCAGCTCAGTAGGAATTGGTAAACAAGAGTTAGACTAGACTTAGCAGACAATTTAATTAAAATTTCTATAAAAGGTCAGGTTTCAGAGAGTACTCATTTGAGTTCCTAGAACATCTACAACATTTTTTACTACAAAAAGTGTTGCCCTATCTGAAAGATTTTACAAAAATATTTTTTATCAGCGAGATATCAGCTCTTGAGCCATCTCTCCCTCCCTCTCTCAATCGTTTTTAGGCAGATTTTTCAGCATATGATATCTCTACGACGAATATAAATATATCTAAAACATGAAATGGGATCTTGGCATAGAGAGATATTACTTTGAGATAACCTCATTCTCTGTACTCCAAATGTCTATATGAATGAACTTGTATTTATGTTAGTTAAGTTTGCAACATATCAATTGGGGCAGCATCTCTAGTGGGACAGCATCTCTAGTGGTGCAGCATCTCAGCATCTCTAGAGCGAGGCCTGTTTAAAACATCTCTAGCTGATTTTAAAAAGCTTTTTGTAGTTTCAGATTGCCTTGGTGTTAACTAAACTATACCAAATTCAATTACTATTTCAGATCCGACTAAAAATGAGACCAAGTCCATCTATCCCAAGCTGTACAAGCGTACACAGCGCACAAGACATCATCATGGTCGACCCACTGCGCAGCCGGCGCTGGTGGAGGAGAAGATTCTCTTTGATGTGCTGCCCGAGACGCCGCTGATATTGAGCGAGGATGATGATAAGAGTAAGTCGGAGAGCTCGCAGCTGGCAGAGGAGCCGACAAAGGAGGCGTCACTGCAGAAGTATCCCAAGAAATATCACAGTCGTCATCGGCGTCATGCCTACAATCGGAATGTGCACCAATTATACAGAAACGACCTCTACGCAGCACAGCAGCCACTCTACTATGGCTCGGTGCCAGCTCCCCACTATCTGCCCGTCCAGCCCCTGCAGCACTATCAGCGGTAAGCTCTAAAGACAATGCACAGACTGCAGCAGATATTGATAATGAATATATGTACGTGATATATACACACATTAGTTATCCAACGATTGGCAAGCCACCCAAGTATCAGGGAAAACTTGTCTACTGGCAGACTGCAGCGCCGCCCAAGGAGCCCGCAAGCGTGGACAATCGTATAGGTGGTGAGGATGATAACGGCCTCTTCCACAACTCGAATCCGGCTGATGCAGACTTCTCTGTGTTCGACCAGCCCAGGCCAGACAACACAAATACGGAGCAGAACAACAATAACAACAATTGGAGCAACCCCTGGGCCGTGGATGGTAAGACTAAGTCGTAGAATCAAATCTATTCAAATTGGCCAAGTCGTAAATTGATATAACTGTTTTAACTCACAGAACAAGAGTTGCCACCAGTTTGGCCAAGTGAAGGTCGCCGACCAAGTAATCCACCAGGTAAGCCAAAACGAGCCACTTATTTGAGTTCACGTTTGTCATTCATTAACTTGGCTAACAATTATCAATACATTCAATGTCTGCCATAAGCTTTGTATCTGACAATTTGGTTAAACTTGGTCACTCGGTCTAATTAAGTTCTTTTATCATACGCTTTTAATTATTTGTTTTTTGCCATCCCATACCACATAAAAATACATATACATATATCATACAAAACTTTGCTAACAACCATCGATTCATCATCGTTTCTCCTTCTCCTTCTCCTTCTTCTCTATCTGACTTACATTCACATTCTTGTTACTACGCCACAGCCCGGATACCAACAACCAGCCGCCCAGTTGCACAAAGGACGACCACGCGTCGCCCGCCGCAGCAGCCGCAGTCAGCCGTGACCAGCGCACCACCGCGACGAACCACACCCAAGGTGTCCAAGTGTGTTTGGGCCATTGTCAATTGCTGTTCGCAGGACAGCACCAAGATTCGTTACAATTGCTTTGAGGAGTTCGGTTGCCATGGCGCCTTCTGGGGCGTGAATCCATGTGCCGAAAACATTCGCACCAACGCGATAGCCAGATTAGCGTGATCGATCGATTGATCGATCCATTGATCGATCGGTGGGTCGATAGACCGATATATGTCGATGTAGAGCGAGGCAATCAGCGAGAGTCGCTCGACTGCCGGAAAGTATTTCAAATATTTATAGCTATACAGGAATCAATTTAATTTATTTTAAGCATAACTTTTATATTGAAAATAAAGAATCCTTTTGATCAGCATTCAATGCGATACGGTTTTTGTCTAAATTGACCAATTTTGATAGTGCATGCTTATTGAATATACTCGCGCAGCGCTCGAAAACATTTGTCCGTCCGTCTGTCATCTGTCTATACGTTCGTTTGTCTGTTTGTCTGACCATCTTTCCGTCCCCTTGTCCGTAAATTTATCCGTAAATCTGTCCGTCCATTTGTCCGTCGCTCTGTCCGTCACTCTGTAAGTCCCTTTGTCCGTAAATCTGTCCGTCCATCTGTCTGTCGCTGTGTCCTTCCGTCTGTCCGTCCATTCGTACATCCGTATGTTCGTTCGATCGCCTGTCGTCCTATTCATATATACTTCTGTTTATAAGAAAACAAACTTAGAGACTTTAAATTTGGCTTCGTATATATCCAAGTCTATAAGGTATATATATATATTCATACAAGTCTTATAACTATGGAAGATGTAAACGGTCGACTATATATAAATGATATACTACTGTTGAGGGCAAGGACAATCCATTATCCGCACCCGAAAATTTTACTCCTTCTCCCTTCATCTATCTCTCTCTCTATCTCTCTAGCACAATTTTTTAGCCAAAATGGTCTACTGCGAGCGTCGCACATCAAAAAATCAATATCATTCACAGTTTTAGAAATTGAATCTTAAATTTTGTTATTGAATCAGCTCCTCTATAATAATAGCTTAATAACTTATATAATTTACTTATATTATAGCTCAAAACAGATAAACGTGTATGATTAGTCGGTTACAGCCGACTTCAATGTTTTTATATATTTTGGTGTGGTTTTCTGTTCTAAACTTTCTTTTTCCTTCTTGTTTATTTCATTAAATACAAATTCTATATGTAACTCTATAGACACTTTGTCTCTAACCATATGCTGTCTCATAGTTTAAAGTCTCATTCAATTCAAAGTTGCTTCATTCTTCTAACTGGAGTGGGGCATTATCTAACCCACATCTGCCGCAAATGTGTTGCATGCAACCTTGGCAACAATCGCTATTGTTGCCACAGTTACTAACTGCATGGTGTTGGGGCTCTGGGGCTCAGGGGCTCTGGGGCACTGCACCCAGTGCTTGGTGGAGTGTAAATGCATTAAGTTCTTATTGGTTGGCTAATCACTCGCATGCATGCGCTTACACTTCCATTTCTTCCACTTGCAGGCATCAACGCGCCCTTCTTCCAGTCGCCACCTTTGCCCATTACCATCCAGCCAAGGCCCCCACCGCAACAACGCCCCACGTTTCGACAAGGTGAGCTGACTACATACATACAGAACCATGGGTCCGACGGACTTTGCCAACTAAATCGATTTGATTTGTTGTTTCCCAGATGCCGTGCTATTCCCGCAGGACTCCAGCTATGCATTGGGCACGGCCTGTCATCGCGCCTCGCAGCTGTGCTGCAGCCTGGAATCTCTGGGTCCGCTTTACGATTGTTTTCACCGTCGGGGCTGCGGACAGAACCTCGCTGAAATACTCTTTAGTTGCTCCTAGTTTTAAATCAGTTACACTGGCCATTTCACAGGCAGAAGAATCAAACTATATTTTGCTAAAATGCTCAATACGAACCTTACATCAGCATATACTAATCACGCCAATTTTAAGAATCTCGTATTTCGAGCTGATTTGAGAACTTTTTAAAATGAAAACATATACCCTGTCTGAAAGTACATCTTTTCGCATCTATAAACTCTTTTCAATTTTCTATTTTTTTACACGGAGTTTTTAGCTCTTATAAGCTAATCTATAAATAAGTTTACTTCTCTCGCTCTTAGGTAACTCAATGTCAACAGATGATATCTTATTAACAAATAGAGATTTTTCTATAATTTCTAATTGGGTTTTGGATAGAGTAGAAGTACCTTTATACTCAAATACCCTAAGTATCTATATCAATATCAAATTTTGGAGCTCTTAGAAATAAGCTCCTTCAAATTGTGTCCAGCACTTGATATGATTTTGGTATTTTTACTTCTGATTCATTAACATGTCTCTTATCTGAGTTTTTCTAACTCCACATCATCAGCATGGTATTGGCCCATCTCATCTAATTAACTTAATCAATTCAATATTTGCTATACAATGTTTTCCTAAGCCTGGACTACTATTTTAATGCATATTGTGAACAACAGAAATCTAGTCGAACGCTTTGTTTACACTGCCCAACAAACAGTACACACACACACACACAACTACAAATTTAATACTCGTACTCGCATAACATAATATTTACACCTAATTTAAGCCATATATTGTGCAGTCTATAAACCAAGACTAATAAATGCTCACCACCGTAAGCAAGGTTGTTTGTTGTTTCTGTAGATATGTACATGTAGTATAAAGTAAGTAGTATATATATAGTACTATATATATAGTAGTATATATATATGTATATGTATTTATTTCATCTGCAGCCAATTGGAATTCCTTTCGCTTAGCCCATCCTTCAAAGCCTTCACATATTCAATTCCCTCGACAGCTGGCTGACAACTTGACAACAAATCTCAGCTGATTTAATTTGTCAGCCTAGTGTCACTCGGAATCGTATTTACAGACCTTCCAGCGACCCTCTAAGCCGCTTACGTTGCGGTTTTAATAATGCCACGCCCACTTGTCTGACATTGTCTTTGGCTTAATTGATTTGTGTGTTGCATTTGTTGTGGTGCACAGAGTTGGTCAGCTACTTTTGAATGGTCCTAAGCTGAATGCTGTTGCTTAGACAAGGTCTAAACTTTTGAAAGTGACTCAGTGAGCTTAAAAGGGCGTGGATCAGTATACATAGTATATAAGAAATGGATCAGTAGCAAATCAAATCTGAAGTTCTTTTGTCTATCTGCTTCTTTGTTCGGGAGTATTGTTTGGGAAACTATAAAATCGTATGTCTTCAAGACTGGTTTTTATAACTAGCTTCTCCTATACCCCATGCAGATCGTTAAACAACATCGATAACTTTCCGATAGGAATCGATAATATATCTTAGTCACTTTAGCATATCTAACAGACTATAAGACTCTGTTTTATAGATAGACAGATAGATAGATATATAGATAGATAGTTAGATAGATAGATAAATAGATTGATAAATAGAGAGGTATATAGATTGATAAATAGATTGATAAATATATAAGTATATAGATTCATAAATAAATTCCTATATATCCTAAACGAAAATATCTAGTACTCGACTTCTAGGGCACCTTTCCGCAACCACATCCAAAAACTCACAAATTTGCTTCTCATTTCAGTATGAAATTTAATTGAAGAATCAATTTAAAAATCAATCCATGGAGGTAATAATTTAATTTACAACAATTTTCTTAGTTTTAGGAAAGTTTTAAGTATTAAATCAGGCACCAACTTTTTTGGTAAAAAGTTGGCCAATTTCTTACTGCTCAGAGTCACATCTCATACACTCCCATCATAAGAAAATCCACTTCAAATAATAATATGATTTGCAATGAGGTAAGACATGGTTCCAAAATTGTTATATAAACTTAAATGCTTAGAGAAACTAAAGTACAAAACTGGAAGCAAATGCAATTGAAGAAAACTATCAATGCAATTTAGCAAAGTTATCTAAGTTTGGAAAGTGAGTCTCAGATGTATTTACAGACTCAGAGTGCAGGTCAGAGTATCACTTGGTCAGGCACTCTCCATGAAGAGCCCTCTCGCTAGATATTGTTACTATCGGTTGGTATTACAAGTACAAGTACAAGCACTTACCGCTGCCGCTGTCATAGGATCTGGAGGTGGAGCCACTGGTATTGGAACGTTTAATCTCACGTCGACCCATGCTCTCTCTGTTTGTGGTTTCTGGCTGACAGGTGGTTGGGGTGGATGCAGGTGCAGGTGCAGGTGCAGGTGCTGTGGACGAATTGCTAGCCACGTGGCACGTGGCAAGTAGAGCACAAGCAGTTGAAGCAGCCGCTTTGGCAACCGCAGAACTGTAGCTGCTGCTGTAGCTGCTCCTGTTGTTGTTGTTGCAATTGCTGTGGTTGTGACTGTGGCTGTTGCTGTTGGTGTTGCAGCTCGTGCTGGGATTGCAGTCGAGCGCTGGTGTGGAGACTGCAGCGGTGTATCGATTGGCCAGCAAAGAGTTGGCGCTGCGAGTCGGTGATGGGAACTCGAAGTAGTTGAACTGCTGTCGATTGCTGAGCAAATTGATGGCAGGTTTCGCTGCCAAGCTGCTGCTGTTGCGTCTGTATTGTGGATGCTGTTGCTGCTGCTGCTGCTGTTGGTGCCTTTGTTGCTGGTGCTGATTTGTTTGGATCTGATGCGGCGTGGGCGGCGGCGGGGGACAGGCGCTGCTGCTGTTGTTGATGCTGCTGCTGCTGCTGCTGTTGGAGTAGGACGATTTGCGCAGTGATGATGGTCTCAACCCTTTGACAGGGTACAATGGGTACTATCGCCCGGCAACGCGTACCCAATCGCGGTGGTCTCGCTCACTGTTGTACCAAATGCCTGCAACGATAAGACGATAAGACCAAGCGTTAAACAACATCATCATCATCATCATCATCAGCATTATCATCATCATCTTTATCTCAAGCATCGATAGGCACATTAAATCTGCTTGCAGATTAAAGGCAAAGTGCACTTAAACGCCCAACTCTGGCGCGTGGCTGGCATTTGTAACGCACATTGCGTATACGCAATGCCCCGCCCCGTTAATACTCGTAAAATTCAGACCGCGTTGCCATTAACCAAGCCGTCTGGACACAGCCTCCGCATTACGAACAGTCAGTGCCAATTTAACCAAATATTTGGCACATGAAATCATTTTGTGCTAATAAAATTTCACAGCCCACTGGGCGGATCATTGATTTGCTGTAAAACGCACAAACCACAAAGCTGACCACGGGTCACCCAACCACCCAACCACCCAACCACTCAACCACCCAACAGCCTTTACAATTTGCGCTTAATGTATCTGTCATGTGGGGTTTGCCCCACCAGACGCTGAATAAGATCAACAAAGTTCATAAGTTTCCAGCAAGTATTAGTAAAAGTTGCGCATCAACACTTAATGGAACTCAGACTAAAGCCTAATAAAGTCGCGTCGAGTCGAGTCAATATAACAGACAATAACTGAGTCGAAGCCAATCCAAATCCCAATCTAACAGCTTTCGAATTGCAGCTGCTTACTTCAACTGACATCTTAGTTTTATGATGCAGCATCGCTCCACTAGGAAGTGGTTTGAGTAATGAGGAAAATCATTGTTGTCGGGTATGCTTGACTAGATAATGTCCTGTACCTGGTATAAAAGCTAATATGTTGATCGTAACAGGACTCTTCCATAGACAGACTTATATAAACATGCTTGCTCTTCATAGAGTTCCCCACTTTCACCAATAGACTGATTGAACTTGGGTTCTTGTAGAACGATCTCAATAAAAAATTTGTAGGGCACGAAAATGGCTGCCAAATGAATGTATGTGCCAAATATGAAGAGTCGGTTATGTAAGTATTTCTATTTTTAATTTATTTTGATGTGATTGAAAGGAGATCATTTCAATGTTATATTTATATTTATATCTGCATAGTAGTTTTAATGTTTGTCGCTTTTATAGTATTTGAGCTGAAAGCTAAAA
This sequence comes from Drosophila hamatofila, assembly GCA_035045345.1. Taxonomy (NCBI): domain Eukaryota; kingdom Metazoa; phylum Arthropoda; class Insecta; order Diptera; family Drosophilidae; genus Drosophila; species Drosophila hamatofila. The sequence goes on along the minus strand of JAWNPA010000020.1, from coordinate 1,057,794 downwards.
ACTGACTTCAAATGTCAATATCTATTGATATTATGCAAATGTTAAGTGATTTCGTAAGAAAATATTTAACTTTTACCGCTCACAGTATATAAGAATATGTATTTGAAATTCTAACTATCTAGCTCTTGCAGTTCCAGAGATCGACATGTTAAAGCTAACGAACAGATGAGCGGACCAGATCGATCTACTTCGATTGAGCTTCTTCTTTATTTTTAAAAATATATATAGTCTATGGGGTATTTCGGTCTCTCTCTCTTCCTCTGTTTCTCTGCTCCAACTGTTACATACACTTGCACAATCCTAATATAACCAGGTTACCCATCCATTTCCAGTGACATCAGAATGCATAATACATCGAGTCAGACATTTTAGAGGCATGCAGTGCAATAGGAAATCAGAAAACGTCGCACAAGTGGAAATCTAAATCAATAATAATAAAATGATATTAGAGTCCTGCCAAGAGAGAGAGAGAGAGAGAGAGAGAGAGAGAGAGAGTGAGAGAGAGCGAGCGAGAGGAACAAGAACTCAACAGGTAGCATTTGCAACGCAATATGGTGAGTTGATTAACTTAACGGAATCGAATCAGTTTGCTATTGGCTTGGCAATGGCAAGTCAAGTGCAGCGTCTATTGAGTGAGGCTGATGGAGAAAACTAGTTTTCCTGCTATTTAATTATGTTGTGCATCCGTCGCATCCGTCGGTCTACCACAAAAGCAAATGAGGTTTGAGCAGAGAAACCACGGCAAGTGGCACTTACCACTCGATAGAGTGGGCAAGGGAATGTGCCCAAGGTGAGCTGAAATACAATTCCATTTAAATGTCATGCTACGGCTTCTAATAAGCAAATGCCTGACTCTCTGCGTCGAGCAGGAGACGAGAGGGCAGAGCGAGAGGAAGAGGGAGGGAGAGATAGAGAGAGTGTGAGGCACAAAGTCTTACCACGAAAAGTTGTACAGCTTCCGTTTTCATTTATTGAAGCGAAGCAACAAGCTGATTTGCTCATTTTCCCAGTCAATAGCAGAGGTCGCATCTATGGGTAGGTATACTTGTAAAGCTCTTGGCTCAGCTCAGCTGTGCACCAGAATATCAAGGTTGAATGCTCTAATTCCTATGCAAGCGGAATAGAAATAGAAAGAGAGCAACACAGACAGAGAGAACGAACGAGAGAGAGAGGATAAGCGTGTGTGTGGAAGGACGAAACTCAGTCTTCCACATGTTGCCTCTAATCGGTACGGATTTGAATTTCCATAATACGACGCCAGATAGGAGAGAGACACAAGGATGACACCACACAACACAGAGAGGCAGCTAAGGAAACAAAAAGAGTAGAGCTCAAATGGCAAGTGCACGACTAACAGATACCCTGCCCAGAGTAGTCAGATGCCGTTAGACATATTGTATAAAATATATATAGACATTAAAATCCATATAAATACGGCAGATAAATATGTATATAAGTTAAATACTCTGCATTCTGAGTCTTCAGAAGGTAGGCTTTATCGTCTAATTTGGAATGATGTGTGAAATGGAAGTAGTATTTGAACAAAGATATTGTAATTTATCTGTTTCTACTTTAGGAGATTACATAAAGCAAGCTTGCTAGCTCTAAAACTTAAAGCAAGCGAGATATGCTCCGATAAATGAAGTTTAATATCGATTTTTATCGATTTTCATGATTTGATGATTTGATGATTTGAAGCTAGCTCGATTAGGACATTTCGCAAATCTGTAAATCTTTTCATTTCATAAACGAAACAGATGGATAGTCTGACGGATAGGCAGATGGAGAGTTAGAGGAATAGATCGACTAAGCTGCTCTTTTCTATCAAGAATATTCATATACCATAAATATACTTTGCTGCCTTCTCCCTTTTTGAACTTCAGCAAAACCTATATACCCGAGCCTATCAATTTATAATGACGAAAAAATCGACGTCAAGTCCAATGAATCTCATGGTTCAGTTCTGTCTGGCCAAGCAAGCTAGATCAGGCAGCCAGGTCCGGATTAAAGCATCAAATTGTTAGCTGATGGCTTTGCCTACATAGATCAAAGCATGCCACAAGCCTTGTCTCTATGCATGTGTGTGTGAGTGTGTTCGTATTTCGTATTGTGCTTCATTTGTCTATGGGACTCGACATCGTCAGTTATTCATAGAGAGAGAGAGAGAGAGAGAGAGCGCGTGCGAGGCGGTGGACAACGTTTTTTAATCAATTGCTCAGCTCACTCCATCAATAAGGCCAAAATGGTAGACAGGCAAAATGAATAATGTCTTGCCATTGCCAATGCTTCTATTATGATTGTTGTTGTTATTGTCGTTGTTGTTGAATTACTGCTGAGCAAGTGGAAAATGCGAGCTTCCTCCTTGTTGCCTTCGCATTCACATTTCATTTTGCCATTTTGCCCCGTTTTCCTTTTCCGCTTCCTTAACAGTCGCCGTTATGGCATTTGCCATATGCCCTGGTCACAGCCTTTGAACATGTCAATTTTTTCATTTCAATGAGCCAGCACAATGACAACAACAGCAATAACAACAACAATATCAGCATCACCTGCTGTTCCCTAGTGGACTCAATCGAAATTTTAAGTTCATATACAGACAGTTAAGCTCTGCTAAGCAGGGAAGCTATTAAAACGCTGACTCCTCACGGCTCAACAACTAAATGGATTTTATGACCCAATCCCATTACGAGTGTGAATTCAATTCAAGAAAGCTGATTTGAAAACTTAAAAAAAATTAAAGAAACAATTGGATATTTTTTAAATCTCATTCAAATTTGAATAGTCAAAGTTTGTTCAAGAATAATACCCTACTTTGACTTTAGTTTTGATATAGTTGTGGCTTTTTTAATTTCCCTTTACTATGTTACTTTATCTTCTATCTCCCATCTCCTATTCTTTGTTTTTTATCTTTTATCTTTTGTCTTCTATCTGCTATCTGCTATCTCCTATCTCCTATCTCCTATCTCCTATCTCCTATCTCCTATCTCCTATCTCTTATCTGCTATCTCCTATCTCCTATCTCCTATCTCCTATCTCCTATCTCCTATCTCCTATCTCCTATCTCCTATCTCCTATCTCATATCTCATATCTCATATCTCCTATCTCCTATCTCCTATCTCCTATCTCCTATCTCCTATCTCCTATCTCCTATCTCTTATCTGCTATCTCCTATCTCCTATCTCCTATCTCCTATCTCCTATCTCCTATCTCCTATCTCCTATCTCCTATCTCCTATCTCCTATCTCCTATCTCCTATCTCCTATCTCCTATCTCCTATCTCCTATCTCCTATCTCCTATCTCCTATCTCCTATCTCCTATCTCCTATCTCCTATCTCCTATCTCCTATCTCCTATCTCCTATCTCCTATCTCCTATCTCCTATCTCCTATCTCATATCTCATATCTCCTATCTCCTATCTCCTATCTCCTATCTCCTATCTCCTATCTCCTATCTCCTATCTCCTATCTCCTATCTCCTATCTCCTATCTCCTATCTCCTATCTCCTATCTCCTATCTCCTATCTCCTATCTCCTATCTCCTATCTCCTATCTCCTATCTCCTATCTCCTATCTCCTATCTCCTATCTCCTATCTCCTATCTCCTATCTCCTATCTCCTATCTCCTATCTCCTATCTCCTATCTCCTATCTCCTATCTCCTATCTCCTATCTCCTATCTCTTATCTCCTATCTCCTATCTCCTATCTCCTATCTCCTATCTCCTATCTCCTATCTCCTATCTCCTATCTCCTATCTCCTATCTCCTATCTCCTATCTCCTATCTCCTATATCCTATCTCCTATCTCCTATCTCCTATCTCCTATCTCCTATCTCCTATCTCCTATCTCCTATCTCCTCATCTCATATCATATACCATATTTAATATTCCATACTCCATCTCTCTACCTTCTATCATCCATCTTCCATTTCCCATCCCAATATCTTCAATCTTACATCTGTTATAATCCATATTCTATCCATCTTCCATTTTTCATCTCCTAGTAGATAAGGGTAACTGCAAGTCGATCAGTCTCGACTATCCAGAGACCATTCTCTATTATTATTATGCATTAATTTTGATAGCTGCATGTTTGCAGGTCGCATAATCACGCTTCGCCGCACAGCTGCGCAAATGCTATTTAATTTGTTGTACAAAAAAAATATAAAACAACGCGGCAATGAAGGTGAATGCAGGTGAGCCAACGGCCTATTTAAGGCTTTGGGTTTTGGGCTCTCGGCTTTCGGCTTTCGGCTTTGGTAGTTTGTAGCTGGCATTTGTTGCTGGCGGCACTCGCTTCGAAATACTTTTTGCTATAATTTCAGCTGAGTGCCTGGCACATTCCAAACTTGGCTTTTACATAGTTGTTGGCCTGGCTGGGCGTTGTCATAGTTAAGCCAATGTAAACTTTTTTAATTTGCAATAATAATAAAAATTCCATTTTCGGCTACTGCTGCTGCTGCTGCTGCTGCTGCCAGAAATTTTGTAGCCTCGCTTCAATTTTGTAGCCACTCGCCACACAAAATAATTCAACAAGTTTTATGCACAGGCAACGCGCATCGCTTGAAAATATTTGTGGCTCCTCTTTTGTCTTTTATGACAGCTCACACACACACACACACACACAGGAGAGTGAGTGAAAGAGAGGGAGAGCGGGATAAAGAGAGAGGGGAAGCTAGCTCGAGTGAATCTCACACTTGCTGGCAGCTCAAGAGCCGTTTGATTTATGAACTTCATGTGGCAGCAGCAGTGCTCCACAGGTAACATTTAAGGTTAGCTGTTTAAATTCGGTTCAAAAGCTTCAATTCACTAGAAACTTTACTGAAACTGCAAATTGCAGATAAGAGAGTTCAACTGTGTCTGCTGTTTGCTGTTTGCTGTTTGCTCAGTGAAAGCCAATTTATAACAAGATTCACATCATCTATTAGAGCTGCATGTGACGAGTAATAATGAAATAATATTAATCTTCATCTATTAGAGTTAGATATGAAATATAATAACTAAATGTTAGTAATAAAAATGATTTATGATTGCTTATATTCAACTGAATATTGAATTGTTGAATATTCAACAAATATTTAATGAATCGAAATTTGCCTTTGGTTTTTTTCCCTCGTATATATGTATGTTTTTCATAGCTAATGCAAAAATTTTTCATATATAAATTTTTAAATATATTCAATATTCTCAGTCATCTTAACATATTTTATTTCAATTATATTTGCAATTTAACTTTAATTTAATAAATATAAATGAAGCTAAAAAATCGTTGCCTACTTTTGTGCGCAACTAAGGCACAATGCAGTTTGAGCTCATTAGGTTATGTTATTATATATTAAATAATTAAATAAATTTATTCCAACTAACGGAGAAATCACTGAAGCTTAAGAAATTTAAAACACAAACTTTTTAAAATTCTATAGAAACTGTTTGTGCTGAAAGCTTATAAAACTGAAATAAGTTTATAGGCAAAAAAATGAGCTCAGGTGAAGTATATATAAAAGAGCAATTGTTTTTATAACAGATTCAACAGAAATGGAAATGAATAGTATATAGTTATTGGAAAAGGAAAAATGAATAAAAATATTAAAAATATATATATGGCGTCAATAGTCTGATATGTCAGGCATAATATGAGCATTATTGAAAATTCATTGTATGGATGCTTTTTTGTTTCCATTGAATAACAAAACAAAATGCAATTAGATTTTTTGATACAATTTGAAAGGCTTTTAGATTTAAACAAAAATACTCAAATCCAAATTTCAAGAGTGTCGTGATCGTGTCCTGAGTACAATTGATGTCTGTGGACCAATTATAAACTGGTCCTATAGCTGGTCAATAACTGTCTTCATTTATCGCTTAATCCCAATTCCATATACCTAATACTTTATGGCCTAGCCTAAACTTTGAACTTAGAGTTTAAACTGTTTGACAATTCACTCTCAGCTCACTCTCTATCTCTCACTGACTCAATCCTGTAGCTAATATTAAATATTAATTCTAACTTGTTAAATAAAATATAACAAGTAAGAACGTTGCAGTCGGGCGTTACCGACTGCGGAATATTCATTCACAGTCCCAACGCTGCCATACATATCTAATTGATTTTGGGTGGTCAACCCGAGTATATTTTAAATTTCAAGTCTCTAGCGCTAATAGTAATCAATATAAAGCAGGGCCTGAACTAATTAAAAGTGGGGAATCATAGAGAACTATTCCCGTTTATATCTCGTACATCTTTAGAGCTAGACTCTCAAAATTTTGCATATAGATACATGGGTATTTTATATAATTTTGATTTTTGTTATATTTTGAATATCGGCTCAAAAATTTACCGTATTCTCCTGTTAATTTTAGTTGCAAATGTAGCAATGTGAATGAGCTGGTATTTCTTAAGAAATGACAAAAATTCAATAGAAATGTAGATCATATTTAATAAACAAAATATTTGGCCAATTAGCAAACGCACCTGCAAGCAGCAAGCTAGCAGCGGAGCAGAGCGTTTTTCCTATACGTGTGCACACATTGATCGTTTATTGTATGCATACATATGTATATGTATGTATGTATATACATACAAATAAAAGCGTGTCTTCTAGCATATTCTAAGAATTGATTCATGAAATTTTCAGCCGTTACTTTAGCTTACTTTTGTCAGATGACGCTCTCGAAGTGAAGCTATTTCGTTTTAGCTACCGTCTGATTGTATGTTGCAGTGGCGTCGATGGTAAATGCTATGCGAGTTGCGCTGGAATAGCGCGGGTTCTAATCTCGCTGATGTCAAGTTTTTTAAATGTCTTTTTATAAATTAGTTATTTTATTGGGAAAATGATAGCTTATATGACAAACACATAACATTTTTGTTATTAGTGAAATATTTTTATAAGTTTTTATAAGTTAAATTTTATTTTTGCTAAAATAACCCACAAATGCTTATACGTACATACTTACATACATATTTACAAATGTATGTATTCCTCTGCACAAACAATTTCAGTATGCCAGCGTTTTTTACGCGTGTGCAAATGTGTATGTATGTATGTATATTCAAATGCGTATTCGAGCAATTCTAAGAATCCCAATCGCGATTGAATTGTCTTTGAATTTTCAGCCGCTACTTTGGTTTTTGTTTACTATAGGTGCTGTAGCTGTAAAGTTTTGTGTTAATTATATTGCGCAAGATCGGTGCAGTGGCGCTGTTAGCAGAGACTCTGCGCGTTGTGTCAGAAGTCCGCGGTTCGAATCTTTTCTTTTATTTTTTTGACAAAGAATTTTTTTTTAAATCGAAATTTATATTGTTATAATATATTTTTTATTTTTTAAATTTCTTAAAAATGTTTCGTTTTGTCTTATTAATGCCTATTAAGCTTATATACATATATATGTGAGTGACACACGCATATGAATTTTGCATTTGGCCGCTGCAAATGTCGATTTGGCACGCCCCTAGTGGGCGTAGATTGAGGTGCAGGTTCGAACCCCGCGGAAAACTTTTTCGTTTTAATTTAATTTATATTTTTTAATTTTCTTAAAAATGTTTCTTTCCTTATTATCAATACCTATTAAGCATATTTATATATATAGGTGGCATACGCATATGAATTTCGCTATTGGGCGTCTAAAATCCGTTTTGCCACGCCCCCAGTGGTCGTAGACCCATAAATTTTGGCCAGTTCTTAGAATGAGCTGAAGGCTACGTAACTGTAAAATTTGGACGCTTAGACTCAAAAAATGTGAAAATTACAGGGTATTTTTTGATAGGCCACGCCCCCAAAGAGGCGTAACAATTATTTTTGGGTCATCGATAGAGGAGATTATCAGTAACTCAACTATCCAAATTTTAAGCTTCTAGCTCTAAAACTGTAGGAGATATAAACTTTTGCGGTTTGCCACGCCCCCTGTGGGCGTAGATATATCCGCCATAGCTTATTGATCTTGGGTCGTCAACCCGAGTATACATACCAAATTTCAAGTCGCTAACATCAATAGTGCTCAAAATATAGAAGAATTTGGAAAATCAATATATATTTAGATCCGATTTGCCACGCCCCCAGTGGGCGGGGATATATAGTTTTTTCTTCGGTCTTTATAGAATCGTAACACTTACTTACGTGCCAAATTTCAGCATTCTAGCTTTACAACTTTAGAAGATACAGTTTTACTCGATTTGCCACGCCCCCAATGGGCGTAGATATATCCGCCATATCTTTTTGATCTTGGGTGATCAACACAAATCTACATTTTAAATTTCAGCTCTCTAGCTCTTCAACTAATATGATTTCTGGCATACAGGAAAATGCATTTTCCGATTTGCCACGCCCCTAGTGGGCGTATATGGAAAATTTTTACACTTTATAAATCGGAGACATATACGAGTATATGTTCCAAGTTTCAAGTCTCTAGCTTCAATAGCCGCGAAAAATATTGCATTCATACGGACAGACGGACAGACGGACAGACGGACAGACGGACGGACAGCAAGACGGACATTGCACAAAACCAATATATTCATATCACTTCGTGAATGAATATAAAAATCTATATCGAATGATCCCATTCAACACTTGAGTCGATTGTTCAATTAGTAGCAAGCAATTGAGAAGCTTCGCTATGCGGATTAAGCGACAGAGCGCGTCATAAGCAGGCACATCAACAAGGACACACAGACACAGACACACACACATACAGAGACAGAGACACTCCCACAGCGATATACAAAGGAGCACAGCATGTGGCATGTGGCAGATGCTTTAAAGTTAATGCTGCTGTCGCCGTTGCCGAAAATCGATTACAAAATGGGACACGAAATTGCCACAGGAGTGTGAGCAAAGGGGAGACTTGGGCAGATTGGGGGCTGAGGAGGCGTGGTTGAGCGAGCAACATGTGGCACAGGCGGGGACTGGGCTGAGGCCGGCCAGAGCAGCAAATATTTCAAATAAAAACTCAAAAGGAAATGATGCCGTTTGTCGATGGTTTTTCCTTTTGTATTGCACATTTACAGCAACAGAAATTTCTTCTTTTTTATATTCATTCACGAAGTGATATGAATATATTGGTTTTGTGCTATGTCCGTCTTGCTGTCCGTCCGTCTGTCCGTCTGTCCGTCTGTCCGTCTGTCCGTATGAATGCAATATTTTTCGCGGCTATTGAAGCTAGAGACTTGAAACTTGGAACATATACTCGTATATGTCTCCGATTTATAAAGTGTAAAAATTTTCCATATACGCCCACTAGGGGCGTGGCAAATCGGAAAATGCATTTTCCTGTATGCCAGAAATCATATTAGTTGAAGAGCTAGAGAGCTGAAATTTAAAATGTAGATTTGTGTTGATCACCCAAGATCAAAAAGATATGGCGGATATATCTACGCCCATTGGGGGCGTGGCAAATCGAGTAAAACTGTATCTTCTAAAGTTGTAAAGCTAGAATGCTGAAATTTGGCACGTAAGTAAGTGTTACGATTCTATAAAGACCGAAGAAAAAACTATATATCCCCGCCCACTGGGGGCGTGGCAAATCGGATCTAAATATATATTGATTTTCCAAATTCTTCTATATTTTGAGCACTATTGATGTTAGCGACTTGAAATTTGGTATGTATACTCGGGTTGACGACCCAAGATCAATAAGCTATGGCGGATATATCTACGCCCACAGGGGGCGTGGCAAACCGCAAAAGTTTATATCTCCTACAGTTTTAGAGCTAGAAGCTTAAAATTTGGATAGTTGAGTTACTGATAATCTCCTCTATCGATGACCCAAAAATAATTGTTACGCCTCTTTGGGGGCGTGGCCTATCAAAAAATACCCTGTAATTTTCACATTTTTTGAGTCTAAGCGTCCAAATTTTACAGTTACGTAGCCTTCAGCTCATTCTAAGAACTGGCCAAAATTTATGGGTCTACGACCACTGGGGGCGTGGCAAAACGGATTTTAGACGCCCAATAGCGAAATTCATATGCGTATGCCACCTATATATATAAATATGCTTAATAGGTATTGATAATAAGGAAAGAAACATTTTTAAGAAAATTAAAAAATATAAATTAAATTAAAACGAAAAAGTTTTCCGCGGGGTTCGAACCTGCACCTCAATCTACGCCCACTAGGGGCGTGCCAAATCGACATTTGCAGCGGCCAAATGCAAAATTCATATGCGTGTGTCACTCACATATATATGTATATAAGCTTAATAGGCATTAATAAGACAAAACGAAACATTTTTAAGAAATTTAAAAAATAAAAAATATATTATAACAATATAAATTTCGATTTAAAAAAAAATTCTTTGTCAAAAAAATAAAAGAAAAGATTCGAACCGCGGACTTCTGACACAACGCGCAGAGTCTCTGCTAACAGCGCCATTGCACCGATCTTGCGCAATATAATTAACACAAAACTTTACAGCTACAGCACCTATAGTAAACAAAAACCAAAGTAGCGGCTGAAAATTCAAAGACAATTCAATCGCGATTGGGATTCTTAGAATTGCTCGAATACGCATTTGAATATACATACATACATACACATTTGCACACGCGTAAAAAACGCTGGCATACTGAAATTGTTTGTGCAGAGGAATACATACATTTGTAAATATGTATGTAAGTATGTACGTATAAGCATTTGTGGGTTATTTTAGCAAAAATAAAATTTAACTTATAAAAACTTATAAAAATATTTCACTAATAACAAAAATGTTATGTGTTTGTCATATAAGCTATCATTTTCCCAATAAAATAACTAATTTATAAAAAGACATTTAAAAAACTTGACATCAGCGAGATTAGAACCCGCGCTATTCCAGCGCAACTCGCATAGCATTTACCATCGACGCCACTGCAACATACAATCAGACGGTAGCTAAAACGAAATAGCTTCACTTCGAGAGCGTCATCTGACAAAAGTAAGCTAAAGTAACGGCTGAAAATTTCATGAATCAATTCTTAGAATATGCTAGAAGACACGCTTTTATTTGTATGTATATACATACATACATATACATATGTATGCATACAATAAACGATCAATGTGTGCACACGTATAGGAAAAACGCTCTGCTCCGCTGCTAGCTTGCTGCTTGCAGGTGCGTTTGCTAATTGGCCAAATATTTTGTTTATTAAATATGATCTACATTTCTATTGAATTTTTGTCATTTCTTAAGAAATACCAGCTCATTCACATTGCTACATTTGCAACTAAAATTAACAGGAGAATACGGTAAATTTTTGAGCCGATATTCAAAATATAACAAAAATCAAAATTATATAAAATACCCATGTATCTATATGCAAAATTTTGAGAGTCTAGCTCTAAAGATGTACGAGATATAAACGGGAATAGTTCTCTATGATTCCCCACTTTTAATTAGTTCAGGCCCTGCTTTATATTGATTACTATTAGCGCTAGAGACTTGAAATTTAAAATATACTCGGGTTGACCACCCAAAATCAATTAGATATGTATGGCAGCGTTGGGACTGTGAATGAATATTCCGCAGTCGGTAACGCCCGACTGCAACGTTCTTACTTGTTTTCGATTTTTATTGTCAAATGCTGCGGCTGAGTCTGGGTTGATTGAACGGTTTTTGCACTCTGTGAATGCGTGAAAAACTGGTGTGAAGCTGTGCGTGTGTGTGTGTAAGCGTGTGTGTATGTGTGTGTGTGTAAGCGTGTGTGTGTGCTGATAAACGCTTCGCACACGCATGAACAGTTAGCCTACCAGGTAGACTCTGTGCTCGGGCAGGGGCTGGCGGAAGGGGCCAACTGTATTGCTTCCGGCTTAAATAAGCGAAGCTGCACGTCCTTCGCCACTGCCAGCTGCAGTTGTGTGCGTGTGCGTGTCCTGTGTGTGCGTGTGTGTGTGTGTGTTTGCTGCCTGACGACCCGGCCATTATGAGCAGCTTGTTTATTTAAGTTTCACGTGCAAATAAACTCAACTCAACTCAACGCAAAAGCAGCTAAGAACAGTTGCAGTTGGGCGAGATTGACTGCGCAATGCTCGTTCGTGGTAGGAAATTTGATATGTTCATTTAGAGATCTTTAGTGAGCTAGTAATCAGTGATCCATATGAAATTCTAAGAGTATAGATGATTGAAGCCCTCAAAAGGCATGCATACGTAACTTTTTATTAATTTATAAGAGAAGCTCAAAGTCAATCCAATTTGTTGTTGGCTGTAAAACTCGATGAAGTATATATGTACATATATACATACATATTATATATAGTATAAGTAATATATATTAAATTGATATTATCTATTTATAGCATATTTATATTTATATATATCTATATATAAATATTTATTCGCTATGCCACGCCTACAATATGTTTTCTATACTAAATATAGAAATACATTTTTCAAGTTCCAATTTCAATCATTTATATAATAGCATTTACATTGAGAAAGATGGGATAAAATTATAAATAGCCACAGCCCAAATGGACGTAGCTTATACATATTTTATCTAGCATATATAATAAAAATTTTATTTACTTTTATCTAGCAAAAAAGCCCGAAATTTAGGCATCAATTCTAAAAATAGAGCTAGGAGGTTGAAATTTGACATACGCCTAAGATCGACTAAGTTAGAATTTCGAATTTTTTTTACAATTAGACCACGCCTTCTCCCTGCCCCCTTGTTACCCATTAATCCAAACATTGCAATGATATATAGAAATATACATATATATATAAAATTACAATGCTCTAGCTGCAATAGCCCTTTTAAATATAACATTTAAATTTCAACTGCTGTATAAATTCCACTCCATGAGAAATCCTAGTCTTATATAAATACATGTATAACCAGCAGCTAGACAAACACTGCATGCAACAACAACAAATATACTCTCTTGACTGCGCTTGAGCAAGCATTGAAAAAAGAACCAGCCACAACAAACAGTGGATCGCCACAGTAAATACTGTTGTTTTAATTAAAATTTAATGAAATTAAGCAAAAATATTTTTATTGTCCATTTCAGCCGTTGCTGCTGTGTGTGAGAAATGCGAAATGTGAAACTTGCCTCAAATAAGTTTATGCAAATGTCAGCTGGGTCTAAATAAAGATTGCCGAAGAGAGGAGAAGGAGAAGGAGAAGGAGAAGGAGAAGAGTGAGTGAGTGAATGAGAAGCGCAGAGAGGGCGCGCTGTGCGCTCAGCTGTAAATAATTTACGTTTATTAAAAATAACATGGAATAATCATGCACAGGCGGCGACTCAGCCAGCGAGTGGCATCAGTTGTCGCTGTCGCCGTCGCTGTCGTTGTCGTTGTAGATTAACTGCATAGTTTAGTTAGTTTGGCTCAGCTGCTGCCAGTTGGCCAACAATTGGACGCCATTACCTCCCTCCCTCTCACTCTCCCTCTCACTCTCCCTCTCACTCTAACTCTCTCTCTCTCAGTCGCCCCGCTGGCACTGGCTGGCGTCCTGCAAACAGGTTAATTGAATTTGCTGAATGTGTTGAATGCGTCGCTGGACAAGAACAAGGCGAGAGAATGATGCAGAGGAGGGTAGGGGGCTGAGACAGCAGGTGGGGACTGTTTAGTAACGCATGCAATTTGGATTGCTTGCAGTTAGTCGCTGTTACCTATTCCCCTCCTGCACTATTTCCTTTATCTGAAAACTATTTGCTTTTCTTTTCTCTGCTTTCCATCAACTCTTTCGCTGCATGCAAACGAGTGTAACGCATTCAATTTGAATTGCCAGCAGTTAAGCCGTTATCCTCTTCCACTCTCTCTCTCTCTATCCTTTTTTGCGTGTTTATCATGAATTTCGTTGCCAATTTCACGCCTTTTCAGTCTTTAAGCGAGTGCTATTTCGTAATGCTAACAATTCGGAATGCGTGCGGTTGAGGCATCTCCCTTTCTGTTCCTCCTTCATCTAGATGATGTGCCTCACTGTCCATCTCTCTAGTCACACGCTTTCTCACAGTCACACTCAATATATCTCTATTTTTGTCTATCACTCTTTGTCTTCATCCGCATTTTCTTTCTCTCCAATATGCAATAAACTCCAAATCTATTTACATGTGGATCACTCTCACTCTCTCTATCCCTGTATCTTTCGATCTATACTTGCATTTCTCTCTTTCTCACAATATTTATATGTGTTTTTGTCTTTCTGCTAATCTCTGTCAAAATCAGTCTCTCTATTTTTCACTCTCTCAATTGCTGTCTATCTCATTCTTCCTTTCTCTCTCTCACATTCTACCTTTCTCTCTCTCTCTCTCTCTGTTTGTCTCATTCATTTCCTCTCCTTCTCTCTCTCTCTTTTTCACGCTCCCCCTGTTTATTACAGCTTTATCTCAATTTAATTTCCTCTTTTTCGCTCTCTCTCTTTCTCTCTCTCTCTCTCTCTCTCTCTTTCTCTCTTTCTCTCTTTCTACTTTCCTGTCTCTCTTTCACTCTCTTTCACCTTATCATACATTTGTATTCTGTTCACACTTAACCATATGGTTACCATATCATTACCTACTACTTCTATCCCACTCCTCATTTTTTTCTCTTTCCCTCTCTCTTAACTTCTTATCCGTTTATTTGCTGTTCACACTCAACCGTATCAAGGACAGTTCCTTACTGCCTGCAATTATATCATTACATTCTTGTACCCTCCCTCTCTCTATCTCCCTTTTCCTCCTTCTCGCCTCTTTCTCTGTGTCTCTCACGCCTTCCCTCCATAATTTCCTTCTCCCCTTTTACACTTTTCCACAATATGCTATGACTACCCTCCTACTCCCTCTCACATCTCCCTCTCATCCTTTCCCACTATCTCTACCTCTTTCTTATTGCTCAACAATTTCTGTTCACTTTTTCACACAATATTTCTTCCACCTGCGTCTATTTGCATACAAAAGAACTCACAGCTCGTAGCTGTTAAGCATTTCCTCTACACCAAATCCATTTTATGCTTGATTTAGGGACAACATGCAATGCAACCTACTCAGCAGGTGTGTGTGAGTGTATTATTGTGTGTGTGTGTGTGTGTGTGTTTGTATGCTTGTGTGTGTCTATACAGTATGTAAAGTTAATTATTCTACGAAATGGATTCAACACTCGCTGCACGTAACGAGGCGGCAATGTACAAACTTTTATCGCCATTGCTCTGCAATTTGGCGGCCATCACAACGCCCTCTCTCTATCTTCCTCTCTCCCTCTCCCTCTCTCTCTCTCTCTGTGTGTGTGTGGCCGTGTATATGCATTAACTTCATTAACACAGCGCAGCACTTACAGTGGACCCTTTCCCCCTCCTCCCCTCCTCTCCGCCTCCCCTCTCCCATAAAATATGATGTGCTCTCGCCTTCTGTCTATGTGCGTATAAAGCAGCTTTGAAAATTTGCACGTCATACGCACACAGTTTTTACGAGCGTTACGCAAATGCCGAGGGCGCAGCAGACCAAAGGGTTTGCGAGTCCTTTTTTTTTTTTTTAACACACACACATACCCACATGTGTGTGTGTGTGTGTGCTTTTTGAGCGACAACAACTTGAAACTTTTACGATGTGTTTTCAACAGTTTCTACGTGACTTTTCACTGAGCACTGCAGTTGGCACTTCAGATGTTGCCTCTGATTTCGTTCACTGATATCTCCAGTCAACAGTTGGCAGCTGGCAGCTGGCAGTTGGTAGTTACCAGTTGGCAGTTGGCAGCACGCCTTCCACAAAGGCCACTGACTATTAATTACATGCTTGCTGTCAAGCACATTGGTTATCCTGGCCACACTGAGCTCCATCCGTTTGTTCGTTCGTGGATTGCAATTATAATTGCTGCTGCATAGCCCAAAACTAGTTTTGCTCTTCAAGAGGTGCTGCACTCGAAGCTAACCGCAACAATGCTGCAAGCAGTCACAGAGAGAGAGAAAGGAAGAGTCAGAGAGAGAGAGAGAGGAGAAGCCAATTACATTTTTCATTTGCTGGTCCATAAATCACAGCTAGCAAATGCCGCAGAATGCATTTGCACACAAATTATTACATCGAACAAAAAGAAAACAAACAAGGCGAGCTCTAGTGGAGCGTGCCTGACTAGGAAATACCCGGAGCTCGTTCAAGACTATTTGTCATTGGCCCCTAGACAAACTCTCTAAGCTGGCAGAGATTGGTCAAGGCTTTAAAGATTATGATTTGTAGCTTCGACTTGACTGATTCTACATTTAAATTATATTCATAAAGGATAAGTGTCTTAAAGAGAATGACAGGCAAAAATCATTTTGTAAATTGGCTTAAAAGCCAACATTTTTAGTGATGCCAGAAGGTCAGCAAATTTATAGGCAAATTTTATTTCATATTTACCAAAACTCTCTCTAGCTACCAAAATCTTTTAACTCCTACTTTAAGCCTTCATAATTCATATTTAAACTAAACTCTGTTAGTCTTTTGCGTTAGCTTTAGTTTCTTTCCATTAGATATTTTTTAATTTTTCACATTTTTTATTTTTTGTGTTCTTTTAATATACTCTTTAAACTGCCCACTTTCCATAACAATTGGCGGCCATACAAATAAAATTGTAAACATAAATTGCTGCAAAATAGTTCGAATTCCCGAAAATGTGCGAAACAATAGAAACGTTAATGGAAACTGGGCTAATTGGGCGTTGAAGGGCCAATTGAAGTGGAAGCGTCACACAAAGACCACATGATGCACGCCATTGTGGTGTGTCCTCTGTGTGAGTGTGTGTGTGTGTATGTGTGTGTGAGTGAGTGTGTGTGTGTGTGTGTTGACGAGTGTGTGGATAAGTGTGCATATATGTCTCTGTAATTAGTAGCACGCATTGTAAACTGAAAATTGAGCTTGAATAAGGAAGAAGCTGCTTTGGGGGGAAAAGTGCATTGGGAAATTGTTTAATTGCAACATAATTGAAACATGGGTGATATGAAGAAGAAACAAGGAGATTAAAGTGATATCAATATTCTTACAATATAATCGTTGACAAAGTGAAAAGTGTATATTGAGTAAATATATTTTCCGTTCAACATCCTTTTAGCTGCTCGTCTGTCAGAACGCATTGAAACTGCAGACTTGTGAAATTTTGCCCACTGGGGGCGTGGCAATTCATTAAATAATATATATATATATATATATATATATATATATATATATATATATATATATATGTGGCATAATGGAAAAGCTATTATTTAGGGTGCTTGAGAACTGAAATGTATACTCTTATATACAAATGTCATATTCAAATATATAGTTTGTTTATCTACGGCCATAGGAAACAAGGAAAATCGCAAAAATCTCTATGTTCTTAAGCTTTAAAGATAGAAACTTAAAAATCATACTGTATATCCATACAGTATACTGTAATATCCACATTTGATTTATTGACATGCGCGATATACAAATAAAGTCATATATCTGCCCCTTGGGGGCGTGGCCATAGCTCGAACACTTGACAATAAAGTTACTGCAGATTCTCTCTTGAGATTTATCATAAATAATTCAGCTGTTTTTGGGCTGTGAACGAGTATTATGCAGTCGATGGTACCCAACTTGCCCATTATATTAACTGGTTTGAGAAAAGATTTACAAGCATTCACAGTTCTCAGTTCAGACTGACTCCATGTCTCTCTCATTTTCTTTATCTCTCTCTCTCCCTCTATCTCTCTATCACTCTCTGTATCTCTCCCTCTCTCTCTCTATGGTATTGATATATAAACAACTTGTGGCTATTTGCTTATGGTATAAACATTTTCTTACTATTCTTTTCATCTTCTACTAAGCTCCTCTCTAGCCACACATACTTATCCATACTTACATATATACCTATACATATATATGTATATTTAAATCAACATCTACATCTATGTATAATATATAGTTCTTTGTGTATTTTGGGGCCAGCGCCGTTTACAAGCTTTGCCATTTTACTCAAGTGATAACAAAATGCGAATGTGGCAAACCATTTTTTATTTTCAATTTTTCGTTGCGGCTGACATGACAAAGTGCCCTCCGAAGGCAGTCGCACAATGGGGCGTGGCATTTGCCAAGTTAAAATATTGCCGTCGCCTCTAACGTGGCAAGGAGGGGCAATGAAAAATGGGAGTGAACGACTCGCAGATACCCTTCATTAAGCATAGAGTTGATATTCCCATCCATTTGCAGGTCTTCCGTTTTATTTGACAGACGATTATAGATGAATACATAAAAGACAGAAATCACTTTCCTCAGCCCACCTTCCTTAAGTCAACTTCCTGAATTTCCTTCCGCCTCCTTCTCCCTGTTACATACATAGGCATATAGTGTATATACCCCGCCTCATCCATATACAAACAAGAACTTAGGAATACCCCAGACCGATATGTATACGCTGATAAAAGGATATCGATGTCGTTGCCTCGGCTCTGGGCAACTACAAATTCAATTCAATTCAATTCAATTCGTTTCGATTTCAGCGAAGACCTTGTCTAACTTTAACAGCAGCTGCAGGAAAGGCTCCTCCTGTTACTACGACTCCTGCTGCCACTCCTCCAGTTAGTTGGCCAAAACCCTGCTCTAGCCTTTAGCCAAGCATTTACCGGCTGTTTGCACTGGGCCTGACTTCTGTGCTCACCTCGTCCACGTTGCTAAAATATTGATGAAATTAAGGTTTAAATTGTTAATTAAACGCGAAGGCAAAGCAGTTTAGCTTCGGTCCAATCCCTGCTCCTCCTGCTCCTGCTCCTCCTCCTGCTCCTGCTCCTGCTCCTGCTCACTGGATTTGACTTCCATCTTCGTTTGTTTTGCCATTACGGCTTCTGAGTACTCATTAACATAAGCCGCTGTTGACTGTCTCTTTTTCTATCTCTCTGTCGCCCTCACTCTCCCGCCCTCCCTCTATCAGTGACATTTAAATCAATTTTAATAAAAAGAAAAATCTAGCTAATTTTCATAAAATAGTCCCATTAAACATATTGTCGAAGCCGAGAGCTCCATAAAACCTGAAGAGCCACAGCCAGCGATGGCGATGGCGATGGCGAAGGCTCTGCGCATAAGCCTGAATATAAAAGATAAATTAAAAAATAATATCAAGAAAACAACGAACTGAACAAACGTTCTGCTCTGACGACAAAGACCAAAGAATTACGCATAAAAAGCCGCAATTGAGTTTTCAAACTTTGTGCTCCAAGGGAGTATATTGGTTTTGATGCGAGCGAGTTGAAAGTTGGCATTGAAACCCTAGAGACGATAGAGCTTCATAGAGAGCTTAGATATATTCAATATACGCCAATTAGAGTCGTGGCATATCATATAGCTTTGATTACTTTAAAGTGAAAAGCAGTTAAGTCTCTCTCTGTCTATCTCTCTCTCTCTCTCTCTCTCTTCCTCTCTCTTACTCCCTCTGGAGACCTCATCTCTCTCCCTCTCTAGTAAAACTCAACAGGCATTATTCAGTCAGCTATGCCTGACCATTTTGTTTTCTTTTTTCGGTCCACTCTCAGCGACTGCAAACCGTACTGAATACCATTTTCGTGCAATATATGCGTAAATCTCAACAAATTTCATTTGCCTGCCGTTTGGGTGGGTCGCCGTTTGTCCCCACAACAACAACAACAACAACAACCACAACCAGATGAGAATATATAGAGAGAGCCAAAAAGTCATATACGAAAAAACGAATGTCAAATAAAAGCGAGTTGAGTTAAGCAAGAAAAAAGAACGTAATATTGACTTGATTATACCCAGTTTTATAAGCATTTCTGGAGAAGGGTGGTTTAGTTTTTCATATTTTAGGTACTCTGCCCAACAATTTTAATTTATTTAAATATGTGATATATAAAATACTCTGCATAGATTATATATGATATATATATTTTAAAAATATATATAATACTTACAATATTTAGAAATAAATATGCATTAAATGAACTTGAAAATTCGTGATAGTTAGATAGATACAAAATTGTGTAATAGTGTCATATGTGAAGATATGATATAAACTTATGTACTATATATTCCAAATACATATATGTATCCATTATGTCAGCTCTTATTTTAATCCAATTTTAAATTATTTACATATTTTAATTTATATTTTTTTCTGCCATCTTTAAAGAGCAGAATTTTCAGATAGTTTGACAACTCAAAATTGATTATAAAGAAAATTCTCCTCACATTTGAAATCGATATAAAATATTATCGAATGATGTCATTACTCTCATTCAAATAATAGATGAGTTCTCTAAAATAGACAAATAGAATAGATGAAAACCTTCTTATAAAAAGTTATCGAAGAATAGTTCTCTGAGATTGGCTCTAAATTGAGTTATCTAAGAAAACTTATATAAGATGAGTTGTATAAGATTCATAAAAGTTACCCCAGATGAATTGACTTAGATAACTCATCTTAGATGATCTAATTTGAATTGAGTCGATTCATATTACTCTAAGATGAGTTACCTAAGGTGATTTGACTCTAATATGAGTTACATATGTACGTTAAGAGTAGCATGCGTTATGAGTTGCCCAAGATGTGTTATATAAGAAGACTTGACTCTAAGATGATGATTAGTTACAAACAGTTATGTAAGATGACTTATCTAAGTTGATTAGCATAAAATGGTTTGACGCTAAGGTGCTTTAACATAAGGTTACCTAAGAAACATTGTCTAAGAAAAGCTAGGAAAAAGAAGTCATATAATATGACATTTCCAAGAAGTTGTTTGTTTCACAGATGATGGCAACTGAAACCACAAATATTCAAATTTTAAATTCCTGCAAACTTTGTAGAAGCTCTGCTAGTTTCTTAGTCAATGCTGCTAGTCCTCCATATACCCTATCCTATACACTTTATGCCCAATATCCCATACTCAAATACAAATATTATTAAAAATTCCAAGAAATTATTTGTGGAAAACATTGCGCCCGCAGATGAGGCGTATGGAAATAAGGCGCAAACATAAAGTGAAAAGGCACCAAAAACGTCGGCAACAGGAGTCATAAAAATACACACAGAGAGAGAGAGAGAGAGAGAGAGAGAGAGAGAGAGAGAGAGGCACACACATGGATGGATATTGGGGTTGGGGTTTTTAACTGGATGTTGTTTGGGTCTGAGTCGAAAAGATTTTGAAACGCTTTGCTGCACTGTGTTTCATTAGCTCTGCATTTGGGCCACAACAGCTTCCGTCAAGTTTTTACGAGCCCTTTGCTTGGCGCTTTTGGAAATCAATGCACACTTATCTGACAGAGAGGGACAGAGGGAGAGGGGGAGAGAAAGAGAGAGAAAGCTTGACTTAAGCAGCGAGTTGATTGACGCAACGCACGTGTTGTTAAGCCTCGCAAATCCGCTGGCTGCTTAAAAGGAAATAAGTTATAATTGCGCCTTTTGCTGTGCTGCAGATACAAAGATACAACTATATGTATACATATATAAATATATATATACTCGTATATCTATCTATCTTTATATGTAAATATAGTTAAAGCTGCGCCCTTAAGCTGCTTTTTGTTAGCATTTCATATGATATTTAACTTTCATCTATCGCTCTGCCTAGCCGAAGGTGTTGCCAAGGCAACGAGGGATAAAAAACGTTTATCTCGCACACCTTTGCAGCTCCTTTCAGTTTCAGCTGAGCTCAGCTCTTGCGTCTGCTGCGCCTGCAGCTCTTTTTGGCTTGATTTGCAACAAGTTTTTCTTACCAGAATTAATGTTTTCGTTTTGCTGCAAATTCTTTTCTTTGACCAAGTTTGTTACCGGCAAAGCGATGCAGTTGCATTGCAGTTAAAGCTGCAGTGACTATTTAATACTTTTGAAAGTTGAGAAAACAACTGAATTTTATGTAATAGTTTGAGATCATAGGTATTTCTATAGAGGAGTGATTTAATTGTGCCTGATCTGAGAGACCTTGTCTATTAGGCTAGAGCAGCTGAAGCTTTTCCTCATTTGCATAGTAAAATAAAATCAAAATAACCATAATTATGCAGATTTAGCTTCTTCCTGTTAGCCCTGTCTCTTCAATGAAGATTGTGTCGGCAAGTTCACTTCCAAATATTAACTTTGTTGCTTAATTATAATGCAACAATAAGATACTTTCGGTCAGGCCATAGTTATGGCTTAATACTACTGCACTTTATTCATCGACAACTAACATTGACTTGGATTATTCAAAGCAGCCTTGAAAGATCTTGACTGTAGATAAAAGTTATCTGTAGAAAAACGAATCATCCTTAATAAGAAAAGTGATCCTATTAGAGTAGAATTTTATAAAGGAGACGTCGCTCTTCGTAGTGATGATCAATTCAGAAAATATCATTGGAGCTGAATCACTATATGCATTTATTAAATTTTTTAGTCAATAGCATTGTAAAGCTGGCCACGCATTTAACGGATATATACAGAAATCTACAAACTGTAGAGCAGAGTATATAGAGTAAAGAATTGGGAAAACTTATTCCTCTATATTGTCCATAGTCTATATTGTCCATAGTCTTAAAAGTCTATTGGGTTTACAGAGCATATAGAGTATATAAAGTGCATAGCGTTTATAAAGCATAGAGAGTCTATAGAGTCCAGACTCAATAAAGAGTATATAACAAATTAGGAGAACTTTATTCTTCTGAATTCTCTATAGTCTACAAAGTCTAAATAAAACAGTAAAGAGAGTATATAGAGTATTTTGAGTATATAGAGTAAATAAAGTGTATAGAGTTTATAAAATCTATAGAGTTCATAATAAATATATCCTTCTTATTATCTATAGTCTACAGAGTCTATCAAGTACCTAAAGAATTTAGAGTGCATAGAGCATACGGATTACAGATAATGTATAGAGTACCTAGAGTATCTAAATTACATAAAGTATATATAGTCAATAGAGTATAAAGAGTCTATAGAGTCTACAGAGTCTACATACGCTACAGCTCATATGGGGTATAAATAATATTTATAGAGTATATAACGTATTCAGAGTATATATACATAGTATATAAAGCGTAGCCTGTTAGCTTGCTATTAGACAGGCAGACAGGCAAATATTGCAAACAAAAACCAATATGCTCCCTAAACACATGCCGAACAAGCTTAAAAAGAAGAGAAAACTATTTTCCCAGCGTTTTTATGCAATGCCAAAACAATTTCTCTGTTTCACACTTAGCCAGCAATATATGGCAACTGTCTGACTGTCTGTGTGTGTGAGTGTGAGTGAGTGTTAGTGAGTGTGAGTGAGTGTATGAGTGTGATTGTGTGTATGAATGTGTGTGTGTGTGTCTGAGTTGAAGTTGAAGTTGGAGTGCGAAGCTGCTTTGTGCACTTGTCAAATGTTTGGCGCAGCAGCAGCGGCAAAAAAACTTGCAAATAATGGAGGAAGCTGAAGAGGATGAAGAGGAGGGGGAAGAGGAACTGTGCAAAGTAAATATAAAGCACATTAAGTGGCATTTAACGGTAATGCAGCAACAACAACAACAACAACAACAACAACAACAACAACAACAACAAAAGGGCAGCGGCAAATATATGAGAGTCAATGCAAACAAGACATGTGTGGCATGTGTGTGGCATGTGTGGCAAGTGGCATGCGTGGCATGTATGGCATGTGTGGCAAGTGTGGCAAGTGTGGCAAGTGTGGCAAGTGGCAAGTGGCACGTGTCTCGTCTTGTAAATGCTGCACGCTGATTAGCATAATCAGCAAATGGCAGCGAGTCCAAAAAAACTATTCACTTACTTATCATTTTATGCCGCTTGGCCGTGCGTCAATCCTAGCGCAAGGAATCTTCTCCACACACACACACGCAAAGTTGAATAACTGTTGCTTGCACTAATCACACACACACAGGCACACACACTCGCACACACACACTCACTCACTCGACTAGCTGGCTGATCGCAACTCAAACTCAGCACTCGAGACGCGACTGAGTCTAAAGCTAGATTAGACCAAAAAACACGCGCCTTAAAGCCAACTCAACTCGACTGAATTTTAATCGTACAACAATTGCAATTGCAGGCTTTGGCCCCTTTTTCTTTTTTTTTTTTTTCTTGTTGACTACTCCTGCTGCTGCTGCTGCTGCTGCTAATTTTGTTGGTGTTTAGATTATTTTAGTTGTTAGCGCGCGGCAACGTGCCACCAGAGCGAGAACTGTCGACGAACTGTGCGTGCCGTGGCTGTAATTTCAACAGGCACACTGTTATACGCGTAGAACAGTTCGAACAGTTCGACTGCGTTGCACAGTGGAGTGCAAAGCGCCTTTTTAATGCCGACGCACACGGCGTATGCGCAATTTCCCAGCAACAGAGCGGCAGAGAGAGAGATGGGCGACCACTGTGAGAGCGAGAGAGCAACAGAGAGAGAGAGCGAGTGAGAGAGAGAGAGTGAAATGTTTATGCAGCGACAGCGCAACAATTTGTTGAAGAGCAGCTGAGGCTGAGTTGCCTCAACTTGTTATACGACGACAGGAAAGCGAACGTCGCGTCGTCCTCGTCCGCCTTGGCCGCCTCCTCCTCCTCAGCCTCATCCTCATCTTCATCCTCGTCGTCGTCCTGACCGACGTGTGCGACCGGAAGCAAAAAGTCAGCGCGATAAGCAACGCCAGCTGCTGGCAGCGCGCTGCCAACTGCGAACGGCGAACTGCGAGCTGCGAGCTGCGACCGTCCCCTTCTTGGGCATTTTTTTGTTTTATTGGCAATTCGCAAAAAGGCGAAAGCAGCTCACCTTGGCCGAGCCTTGACAATTGTGCAGCAGCAACAGGAGACGCCACAGCCAAGGCGCAGCACAATTCTAATGCGCGTTCAGCGAGCGGCAGCTGAGCATATTGGCTGCTGTCAATGCCTGTCTGTTAGTCCAAGACTTGTAAGTTCATATATAGAGATGCGTGTGGGCAGGCTCTTCTTATGGAATGTGGGCGTGGCATGTTGGGTTGAGTTAATAGAACTATTGCCATATTAAATGAGTTAAGTCAGGCCAGTATTGAGCAGCAGGAAAGTTGTGAGCTTGAAATACATATTAGTTTATATAAGATTCAGCTAAAAATATATTGTTTATATAGTATTTAATTAATTTGAATTTTAAATAAATATTTAGCAATTATTTAGCTTAAATACTTACAGCTCTTGGGGTGGCAAAAACTATTGCCATGTGAGATACAACAACTCGTAATGAACTGAGTTGATGCACCCATTTTCTTTTATTTATCCTTCTCTAAGTATCTTATAGTGATACTTACTGATAATTACATACTTATGGGGGATACTCAAAGATGCTCGAAAGAGCTGATGTATGAGCTACGAGAAATTTTGTTGTTGTATTAAGTACAACAAATAGACAAATAACTAGTGATGGCACGATTAATCATATGATGTCCATTAATCGATTATTTTGCTTCGAATTGCGATTCAATTGTATCGCAAAACGGGGTTCAATTAATTGAAACATTAATCGATTAATTGCTCAAATAATCGCATCACTAAGAAGCAACTTTAGCGCGCATATCATAAGTTGGAAGAGGGAAAAAAACAAAACTTTTATGTTTATAATGGCACCAACAACTAGTAAAGTGTGGAAATATTTTTCCAAAACAAGTGATGCAGAAGTGCAGTGCCGATTATGTGAAAAACAATTAAAATTTTGCAAAAACACAACCAACATGCTTCAGCATGTAAAGCTGAAGCATATCAACGAGTTCGCGTCTCTCAAGGTAAGCTTTAAACTTTACTTGTAATAAGCAGAACTTTATTTAGATTTGTTTCTTTAGACACCCAATGAAAATTTTGAACGTGAGGAGGAGAGCATGGCAGTGGCTAGCACAAGCCAACAATCAAAACCAGCTAAAAAGCAGCAACACATTACCGATGCTTTTTTGAACATGGAAGTGGCTAGCACAAGCCGACAATCAAAGCCAGTTGAAAAACAGCAACACATTACTGAAGCCTTTTCAAATGTGCATAGCTTTGCTTCGGGTGGCTCCAAACATACCAAGATGACAAAGTCAATAGTGGAGATGATTGTCATGGATAACTTGCCATTTTCACACGTGGAGGGTAATGTTTTATAAAATATGTATATTAAGACAATATGTATATTAATGTAATATTGAATATAAATTTAGGAAAAGGATTTTTAAAACTGATGAAGGAGCATCATCCCTTATACAAAGTTCCAGCTAGGAACACAATCAAGGCGGAAATTATAAAAAAGTATAAAGTGGAGCTCGAAAATTTCAAGCGCATGGTATGTCAGCTTTCATGTATATCGCTGACTACGGATATTTGGACTGACATAAATATGACGGGTGTGATTGGAATAACACTTCATGGCTTATTTGAAAAGAAGCAAATCTATGCAACGATTGGAGTGTTTAAACTAATAGAAGCCCATACTGCTGCGCACATATCTGAAGTCTTGTTAACGACGCTGGACAAGTTTTCCATTTCTAAGGAGAAAGTTACTGCAGTGGTGACGGATAATGGCGCAAACATCGTAAAAGCAATACACCAAAGCTTCGGAAAGTCGCACCATATTCCATGCTTTGCGCACACTCTGAACTTAGTGTGCAGTAATGCCTTGGAAATTAAGGAAGTATCAGGGTTAGTTGCCAAATGCCGCAGTATAGTAGTTTGGCTTAAACGCAGCGGGAAATCCAAAGAAAATTTGCAACAGCTGCAGGTTTCTGCTGGCGCCTCGGAGGGTAACGTCTTAAAAGTGATTTTAGACGTGAAAACCAGGTGGAATTCAACATTCTATATGCTGCAGAGATTCATTAATTTAATTTCGTACATCGGCCAAGTGGTTTTAAACTTTTCGGATGCCCCACAAATGATATCCACCAAAGATAAAGACGATATGATTGAAATTATTGCTTTGCTGAAGCCATTGGAAGCAATGACTACACAAATAAGTGGGGAAAAATATGCTACTTTGAGCCTTGTTATACCTATCGCGCATTGTGGACGCCAGCAAATAATGAAGGTAATTTGTAAGTCGCCCACGGGAAAAAAGCTCAAAGTAGCTATTTTGGAACAGTTCGATCGCAGATTTGGAGCGATAGAGCAGTCGTTTTTATTGGCTGCATCTACATTGCTGGATCCGCGCTTCAAGAAAATTCATTTTCAGGACCCGATAGCTTTGGATTCAGTTATGAAGCAGATACGAATGGAAATGGCAGAACTTTCAGATAAAAATGAAAGTCAAGGAAGCATTAGTGACGGTTCATCTACTGGAGAAATTGAATTTGACTTTTGGGCCCACCACAAGTCGTTGGTACACAAACGCCGTAAAAAAGACGACCCTTATCAAATTCAGGACGAACTTAGTTTCTTCTTAAATGCTCCTGTTTTGGAGCTTAAACGCAATGTAGTCGATGCCTGGGAGGAGATGAGTACTGTATACCCCCAACTATATATCATAGCTTGTCGCTATTGCTTTCTGATTGGCACTTCTGTACCAGCAGAACGTCTTTTTTCTAAGGCAGCTGCTACACTTACCGAAAAGAGGAACAGGTTAACCACTGAGCACCTGTCTGAGCTACTGTTCCTCAATTCAATACTCAATAACAAATAATAATTAATGTATTTGTTACTTTTTGCTAGGCCTAATAAAATACTAAATAAATAATAAACATAATTTCTACTTTTCTATACAAATAAAAAATCATTTGATTAATCGATTATTTCCACTTTTGTTCCAGCTAAATTTAATCATATGATTCAATAATCGATTAATGTATATTTTCTGCCATCACTACAAATAACAAATATATTACCATGGTTTCCTACTAACTGTAATTTAAGGGTACAAGTATTTCACTGACGTATACTCGATAACTTTGACGTTAAGGGAGATCGTACATTGATTTACCGCAGTCCACTTGAAGACGTCATATTGAGGATTTTATTAAGGATAACAAGTACATGCTTGAACCCGGTGGGGCTAAAATCTCTTTTCGTTGAATTAAATCCTTTCTTTACAAATATATGTTAGAAAAGTGCAGAGTATGGTAAAGTGTATTTGAACATGGTTCATGGAACAGTAGATCGTCCAGCAAATCTTTTCATTATAAACCCTTTAAAAGGTTCAAGCTTTGACTTTAATATGATATTTATCTAGACTTATAAATGGATCACATTGGCAGAACTTATTTATTTGAAAGCAATGAATTAAAGTGAATCAATTCAAAATTATTTGCAATTTGCATTTATTTAAAGTGAGTTGATTCAAATTGTTTTAATAACTTTCACATATTTTCTGCTCGATGTGAAAACTTTTTGACCTTGAGGCTATGGGGTTGAAACGACAAATCAACTAGCTGCCTGAGGTGACCTGCTTGTCGGTAACTTGGCTTACTCATGAATAGTGAATAGTGTCTGTGAATAGTCTAACTCGAGCATGGCATATTTCTAAACTCAGAGCTTGCTCTTTAATTAGGCGAGACTGTATAAAATACAAAACATGATAGTCAAACATTGATTGCCAAGAGCGAAACAAGTTCTGCAGTCTCTCATAGCGAACTTGTGGCTACTTCGCTGTAGGTTATGTAGGTGAAGGATCTCTTGCCCATCTACTCTTCAATTACACCTACACAGATAGACCCATAAATGCTTATATTCTATTTAGCATACATAATTTCCCATAAGCTGTGCTGTGTGAACGTGTATCAAGCAGTCGATGCCACTCGACTGCAGCTTTCATAGTTGCTCCAGCTAGTTGCGGCCTGTGCCCCGCATTAGCATAATAGCAAGAAATGGCGCTGCATGGAAAATTGAGTTTGTCAGGCTGCAACTTTGTGGCAGGCAGCTGTAGCTGCAGTTGCCTTTCAGCAAAGGCGGCGTATGAGCAGCAACAAAGGGCAACTCGAGCAACTCGAGCAACTTGAGCAACTGTTGCTCAATAAGCGATTTACGAGTGCCAGGACTTCATTTAGGCATCTCTCGGAGCCCGGCCTGGGCTGAGCACTCATAAATATGCATGAGCAGAGCCAAAGGGTTTCAATTAAATTTAACTCAAATTGCGGCTGCCTTAGCTGCCTTGGCTGCACGACTTTTTGGCTGAGGTCAAGAATTTGCCAGCCAAAAGAATTTATTTGGGTTTTTGCATTTATGATGAGCAGCAGCAGCAGCAGCAGCGGCAGCAGCAGCAGCGGCAGCGGCAGCAGCAGCAGCGGCAGCAAATGCAAATTAAGCCCAAGCTGGAAAGTGTTGAAAGTACGAAATGATTTCCAAAAGCGAATCAAGCGACAGCGCAGACTTCCGTCTTGACACGAGCTGGAGCTAGAGACAGCGGACTCCGGAGTTCGTAGTCCGGAGTCTGGAGTCTGGAGTCCGGACTCGCTGACTTCGACTTGGGTCATAAGTCCACGCAGATCCGGTTCAAATTGCTGCACGCGCAAATACACACACACAAACACACACACACGCACACACACACGCACACACACACACACACACAGACACAACTAGTTTATTGTGGAGCCAAGGCGTAGCGACTTGAATTGTCCACGGGCAAACATGAGCGTAAGAAGAAAAAAAAACATAAAACGTGCGTTGCCTGCAAAGGACGTTGATTACGCAACAGGACTCTGACTCTGCTTCACTCTCCCTCTCTCTCTGTCCCTCTCACTCACTCCCTTTGCCTGGCTCCCGCTGTGCCTGCCACGCATCCATTGAATTATTTCACACACACACAGAGACAAATCCATATCACGCCCCTTGGCATCTTGGCAGCTTCTTGGCAGCCTGGCCTTAGTCTGTGTCTTGGTCTTGGTCTTGGTCTGGGTCTGGGTTATTGAACCGCAACACCTGTTGATTTGGCTCATCAGATATAAAACATTATAAAATGCCCGCAAACAAAGCCATTTTATGGCTTATGCCAGACTCAGCCGCAGTCTGTGTAAATGAGAGCTTAACGTATCGAGCAGCAGCAGCAGCAGCAGCAGCAGCAGCAGCCCAGCTAACTGATGTCTTAACCAGATATAAGAAACGTTGTCAATTCAAATAATGTTGCACATTATTTAAGTGAATTTAAGCTTTCGTCCGCCACGCCACGCAGCGTAAATGCAAATTCCTAATGAAGCAGCCAGCGAAACAATAAAGTAAAAGTAATTATCTTAAAGTTGTTAAGTAAAAAGTTGCAAAGAAGTTTTTAGCAGCAACAAAAAGAAGCAAGAAGAACAAACGACAGTTGACAGTCTAATTATTATTCTCAACAAAATAGCAGTAACAGAGCCTAAGGCGCCATCTATGTGACATGGACAGAAAGTGTACAGTATCACAGCTTTCTGTTAACTAAAGTTCCCTTCATGCTACCAGCCAACAGATGGCGCCCACATCAACCATGCACATTCGTTTCCACATAGTCTCAACGCCATAATCAAATTGATTCTGAATTTTGGCTTATTTTCAACTCGTTCTGTACTTTTTATCTGTCTATAGGCGTCGATATATAATCTATATATGTTAAAGCGGGGCTTGTATACCCAAGTATATATTCCAAATTCGAAGTCTATCGCAGCTTTGCCACGCCTCCAGTGGGAGTCTCCAGCTCCTCTTAACAGTTTAAAAGTCGAGGCTGTCAAGGAGTATAGTTCTACGATTTCACGTCAATTTCTCATAAAAACAAGACCAGCATTGCACACAACCAATATACCCTCTCATCGACATCGTGAACGAGTATAAGAAGTATTAAAAATTTATAGAATATTTTGTTGTTTGTTTTTTATTATCATCGTTATCTATACGTATATTTGTTGTAATTGTTTTAAATATTATAAACTACAATTTGAATTGTACAATCTAATTAA
Organism: Drosophila hamatofila; assembly: GCA_035045345.1. NCBI lineage: Eukaryota > Metazoa > Arthropoda > Insecta > Diptera > Drosophilidae > Drosophila > Drosophila hamatofila. Next base: position 1,027,091 of record JAWNPA010000020.1, on the reverse strand, counting down.
TAATTAACATTTAGCCCATAATAGTACACAAATATGCGCAATAGCTATAGCTATAGCTAGGTATATAATATATATATATATGTATATATATTATTTATTTACTTTTTTTTAGATTTTATTTTCTTCTTTTTGTTTAGTTTTTTGCCTAGCAACATTTACATTTACATTTACTTAAACATATATTTTTATGAATTACATTCAATTTGTTTTGTGTTTCTCTTCTACTTCTTCTCATCCTCTTTTGTTTTGATTAACTTTTTATAGCACTAGCAACTCTTAGAAACGAACAGTTTTTGCTTGAAAATGAAAATGTCCTTGAAATTTCTTTTATATACAGAGTAGTACCAGAGAGAATATTACGTATGTATTCATATTCATATGCATATTCATATCCATATTCATATTCCATTTGCAGTTATTCTAGAACACAATTTATCGACCTTCGTTTTAAGCATTCTATAAAAGTTTTTACATTTACAGTTATACGTACATATGTGTATGTGTATGCGTGTTTGTGTGTGTGTGTTTGTCAATTAAATAAGTATAAATTATAATAGTACAGCTGAGAAAAATATAATAGCACCAACAGTCACAAGCATAAAATAGAACAACAAAAATTCCATTGCTTTGCATTAGGCAAAATGTTTATATTTTCGTTTTTTTCAGGCTGATGCTATTATTTTTGACCTCAGTGTAAGTACAGCTGTGAGAATAATAATAGCACCACTGCTCACAGAATTCACAAATATGTTTAAGCTAGAAGATCTAAAAAATTAAACATTTTCCTATAAAATCATGAAAAATTGAAAAAAAAAAGTCGAGCATCACCGACTGCTGAATACTCATTCACGGCCTAAGCGCTGTTCGAAACACAACTAGTGCGCGGATCGCGAAAATCTTGACACTTTATAATTTGAAAGTATACACGAATATATATTCCAAATTTAAAGTCTCATATCTCAGACATAGAGACTTGCGAACAGCAAGACGAACATTGAAAAAATAAAACAATATACTCATTTCATTTTCGTTAATGAATATAATTATTCTTATATGCAATTCAAAGAGTAGACCATGCTATTATTTTGTTTCCTCAGCTCAGTTCATATATTTATTGTTACATTTTAAAATTGCTCTTGTATTTTATAAAAATTTAGAAATAAAAAAATAAAATGAATTTGTGCCATCATTTGTTTCCTCAGTTCACCACTCACAAATGATGAATATTCAATCAAATTAGAAATTGTATTTAAAGATATTTTTGCAATTCATTAAAATCAGGAAAATGAATTTTCTATGCTTGTCCAGTTGATGCTATTATTTATTTGCCCCTGCAATTTGTGCTAATTATTTTTCTTAAGTTTTGCTTTTCATTTGCTTTTCTCTAACTTTTAGTTGAATATTATTTTTGTTAAATTTTCTTTCATATTACTCTTGTTCTGTTTTTTGCTTTTTCTTTTTTTCTATTTTCTATTTTATGTACGTTTTACGCTTTTTTGTTTGTTATTTGTGTTTCACTTTACGCTAAGGTTATTAAAATTACTATATACAAAAGTCTTAAGAACTATCAATATTTGCAATGGTTTTTCCTTTTATATATTCATATATATATATATTTAGTTAAATCTTTTTTATTTTGATGAATGCAATTGAAATTTCTTTCAAAGAAATTTCACAGTAATTTTTTCAAATGATTTATTTTTTTCTGCTTTTTTCAATAAATTTGTTATTTTTGTGTTCTTTTTCTTCTTCTTGGTTTTTTTTTAAAGCACAGAGAATTCTACTAATTATAAGCGCTAAACATTGGATATTAGTTTCTATGGTACGTTTCTATATATATATATGTCTATATATATATATATATGCTATACGTATGTATGTTTTGTATGTATGTGTGTGGGTGTGTGCGTTTGTGTTTGTATATATTTTAAATTAGAAGCGACCAGATAAATCCTGAAATGAAAAAAATGTAAAGAGCTCAAATTAGTTCATATAGTTGATGAGAGGCATAAGTATTGAAAATATTTGACGTAGGGTATATTGGTTATCTTGAACAGTAGAACAGTACAGTAGAACCTCTATCACTCTTTATAAAACACAGTATGTAATAACGCTAGCACTCCATACTAGAGCAATTTAACTAAGTTGTCTTGTGGAAGGCTGCCGAATGAGGAAGTTCAGATATACATATCCCTCACAGACAGATGAAAGCGTAACTGAACCTTGATAAGTATAAGCTGCATCAATCTGTCTGTCTATCTGAACGATCTCGAAAACTACAAAAGACAGGAACTTGAAATTTCACATTATGCTCATATCACTTACTATATATAGAAGACTATATAGAATAAGTGATTCAGCCAAGAACTCCAAGACCACTCCCCTACTATAGCACTCCAGCTGCTGCTTCTTCTGCTCCTCCTCGAGGCAGTTCGCCAAAGAGCAATCAACACTTCATCAAGTCACAATCACAGCATGTTTCGGCAGAAATTGTCCAGCTCTAGTAAAATGAGGGCGCTAATTTATTCATTTAGCCATTTGACATTTGACTTTGGCTGGCGTCAAAATATTCATAAGCGATAAGCAAATGTTCAGAGAGAGAGAGAGAGAGAGACGAGAAGAGGCCGAGGCCATGGCCATAAGCCTCAATGGTTAGCATTTCTTTTTCTTTTTTTTTTTTTTTTTGCCTATATCTTTTGCCAATTTTTATGCAAATTTGCAAAAACTAGCAAAAGAGGCCTAGCGGGCCATGAAATGCTGTTATAAAAACGGAAAAAAAATGGAAAGTGCTAAACATTTGAAAACGAGAATTTAGCTGCTCGGCGCGGCGATAACAATAAATTTGAAGGGCAGCTTCAGAGACAGCGGCAGCAGCTAGAACATAAAAATCAAAGCTTTATGCTTATCAGTCATTTTATTAGTTTCAGCTTTAAGCTGTATACATTTTATATATGCATATTCCTGCCCGTCTCTATAAGCAGCAATTGAATTTTATGTGCGCGCCTGAGGAAAAAAGAAGTATGAAAAAAGCATTGCCTACTTATGGGCGTCATCAAATAATTTTATTGCCAACACTTGCCTGCCGCAGCGGCTTGTGATTAGTTGCCACGCCTCTTGGCATATTTGCATTTGACACACACACACACACACACACATACACAGAGTTGCTTAACTGTTTGCCAGCGCACCTTGAGTAAGCGCTGCAGGCCTTGCAACTTTATTACAAGAGCGCGTGGCTTGTTTGCTTTATTACTTATTACAAGCAAGCTGGCAAAGGTATGTATGTGTGTGTGTGTGTGTGTGTGTGTGTGTGCTCTTTCTTGTCTGACACATCATTATCCTTTGTTCATGCAACAAGTGTGGCAAGTGTTTGCCGTGTGTGGAATGCTTAAGGCCCTTAAAAGCAGCTTGTACACAAGCCCTTCACCCATCTCACTCGCACTGACACACTGTGTATATGTGTTAATGTGTGTGTGTGTGTGTGTGTGTGTGCAGCTATGTCTTGGCAGCATTGTGTTTCAACACCTCCTTCTGGCAACTGCTGCCACTTGGAGTGCGAGAGCCGAGTTAAGTGTGTGTAAAAGTGCTTGTGGTCGACTCACACACACACACACACACACACACTCAAGCACACCCCCTCACCCCACACACACACACTCTCAGCCATCATTTGAAACATTTTTGGCTGTCAATTAGTCCGTCTGTCACCTTGGCTTAAACCTAATCAGTTTTCAGCATTTTCATTGAGCCAGCACGAGTTGAATTAGTCGCTGGAGCCTTCGAGTTCTGGTTCAAAGTCTCCAGAGACTCCAGGGGCTAATTCAATTTATTCCGCAAGTCAAGCGAAAAAATTGTCCCCAGACATTTATTAATGATGCGCGCGCATTAAATTTTAATCAAATGTGCCCAAAAAATTACAATAGCAAAGAAAAAAGGCAATGGTGCTCGACCAAATAGATTCGACTAAAAGAAAACTTGTCGCTGGCAACGCAAAGTTGACTTCGTGAATTATTTAGCGAGTTTGTGGACAAGTTGCAACACCTACAGAAAATGCCTCAAGGAGGAGAAAAAAAAAAGTTTAAGCAACTCAGTTGCCAGTGCAGACCTAAAAGATACCCTGGGAAATGGAACGAAGTATCTGAAGCATAAGAGTTTTGCAGCTTTTCATCAATTCATACTCTTATACTCTTATAGAAATACACTCTTATACTCATATGATCGAATACTGTAAAAGTTTTCTACTCAAAAGCTCTTCTAATTTTATACATTTATACTCTTATACTATTTTCAATTTTATACTGATATACCCGTTAACCTTTATAGTCTTATATCCTTGCATTCTTAGTCTTGTAGAATCTCCTAAAATCTTATACCTTATAATTTTTTTTATCCTTATTATTTAGTAATTTTATACTGTTATAATCTTAAACTCTTATACTAACGTTCTATAACCTTACTCTCTTATACCCTAATATTGCTATACTCTTATACTCTCATAATTTTCTTTAACTCCTATAACATAATTCTAATATAGAGTTCAACTCTTATACTCTTATAACCTTCTTAATCTTGTACAGATGAACAAGGCCGCATCATCAATTATCCTGATATTCAATAGCTCTTCGCCTCCTTCCGCCTGTTACGTACACTCCAACAAAAACAGTATATCCTGTTTCCACATTTTTTCATGGTTTGGGGAATAAAAAGAAAAATTAAAAGGAAAAACTTTTGGGTCAACGTTGCCTAGGCATAGCTCAGCACAAAGCCTACAATATCAAACTCTCGCATCTAAAGCACATAGAAAAAAAAGAAACAGGAAAAAAGCAACAGAAATCGCGCATTTTGGTTTTCGTTTTCATACACATTGGAGAAGGTGCAAAGGAGTATATTGGTTTTCTCTAGATATGCGTCTATTCAAGTTGAAGAATTGTGAATTGGCATGTGTATATAAATATATAATATATATGGGAACATACATATCATTGTCTACATGAATGATGGTACATCAAGGAATTCCTATATCTTTTACTAGGTTTACTCCATGCTTTAAAATACTGTTGAGCCTAAAGACTTTCATAGTAGACTGGGAATCTAATACAGATCAGAAACATATAGTTAAATTATTATTAGGAGTGATGTAATTTCATATTCCAAACATATATTAGATAAATATATACACGACTATGTTCCTTGGATTCTCTAAGCTGCAATAATTGAATTGTCGTCAGGGGAGAGAAAACTCTACTTTAATTTAACCAAAATCAATATAGCTATTATCATTTAGGTCATCGGATAATCTATATCTTCCACAAGCTTAGAATATGCTCTACAGTTTGATCTAGAAGTTATATGATATATAGTTAATTGCCATTTGACTTGAAGTTTACATAAATTTAGCTGCCTTCCGTAACATGATCGAGTATTATGCAGTCGGCTACACCCAATGCTCACTTATTTTATCTATTGCTGCCGCTGCTTTTCAACTAATAAATTGCCTTGAAATTCTTTTGTATTTCACGCGCGTTTTCACCGGGGCAACCAGAGGGCAAAGCGCGCTAAGAGGAGTGTGGCAAAGAGAGAGATCTCTCTTACCTCTGACTTCCCACTCTCCCTCCCTCTCTCTCTCTCCCACACACTCTCCTCTGCTGCGGCAGCTGCTGCAGCCATAATTTGTGTGACTTTATTATGTGTCAAGTCAGAGTCAATCTGTGAACAATGATGATGATGATGAGGAGGACAAGGGCGAGAACAACAAGGAGCCAGGAAAAAGGAGCTCGTTGAGCAGCTACAAATTTGTGACTTCCGACATTTTACAGTGGCGCAACTCTCTTAGCCGCTTATATATTGACATGTGTCGCGTGGGCGGCTTATTAGACCACGCCCACCCTGCATTACCTGCACAGCCCGATGCCTACTTTGGCGGTCATTAAATATGCAGAGAGGCAGCAACCATACGGCATTTGCATAATAAAAATGAAAATCGCAGGGGAGAGGGAGAAAAAAAAATGAAAAATTCTAAATTTCTATATTGAGACAGTTTTTCTCGGCTTCAACTTCGGATGCTGTCAAAATTATAAAAGTGAAAGATGTTTAAATGGAAAAAATGTAAATCCAAATGCCAAATGCCTGCGCATGCAATTCAAATTATTCACTCAAATGAAGCAGCAGCAGCAGCAGAGGCAGCAGTAGAGGCAGCACCGGCAGCAGCAAACACAAAACTTTTCTGCACTTGGCATAAATTTCGAACAATTTTCCCGCTTCCCGCTTTTCCTCCCCCGATTTCCGTGACAAAAGACGATTTGATTTTATTTTATTAGCACATCACACGATTGGCGCCACAACTTGACAAAGTTACAACTTTGTCCTGCCACTGCCACTACCTTACCTCACTCGCTCACTCTAACACCCTCAGCCCCTCTCTCACTCTCTCCCTCTTGGCAACTCGAAGTCTTGTAGAATCTCTTTTTTTTTCTGGTCGCTTTGCTGTTTTCTAATTGTTGGCTTACAAAACTTAATGTGGAATTCAATTTGTGCGTACTGCATCTACCGGGTGTAAGGAGGGGTGCTGGGATTGTTGGCGCTACGTTTTCAAAAGTTTTTCATGGCATTTCTTTGGGTTTTTTGTCGCCCCCAAACGGTGCCCTTGCCCCAGCCCCCAGCAACTTGAGCACAAAGCAAAAATGCACACTGACAGCTTAACTGACATTGAGCAAAGCAAAAAAAACTAGATAGAAATAATGAAAGTGAGTAGATGGTAGCTGGTAGCTGGTAATTGACCAGAAACGGGTATGCTCGACTATGCAAATGCGATGCAATTGAAAATATTATATTATAAGAATATTTAAGGATTATATAGGGCTACTTAATTTTCAATAAAGAAAAGGATTAAAGCTGACAGCAAGAACGGGCATGCTCGACTATGCACATACCGCGCAGTCAAAAGTTTACTGTAGAGAAATATATAAAAAATACGATTAAGATTCAAGAATGAACTCAAGAATGTTAAACTTTATTATCCAATAATAAAAGGTATGGCTTAAGTGGGTATACTCGATCAATCAAATACGCTACAAGTGAAAACTTATATAAGAATATTTCACTTCTCTATTCACAGTTCAATGCTATATAAGTAAAGTGATTATATGTAGTAGTACCATTATCGGGCATTATCGAAAATGTAAATACTGCTTATATAAATAAGCAAAAAAGCGAGATAAATGACCTTGAGCTCAATGAAAAATATCTAAAATCTCAAAGATCATGCTGAAATATGGAAAATAAGTATAGCAGGGCATGCTCGGCTGTTCAAATACCCTACCAACTAATATATTGATATAAGCAAGAGATTTCTGTCTAGCACTACATATACACTTTGTCTAAATGAAAGCTGAAACCATTAAAAAATATAATCTACCAAATCTCAAATTAATTTCACAGAACTAAACTGAGCATGCTCGACTGTTCAAATACACAATTACCTGCCTATAGTATTATTAGTTAATTAGCCAAATTTCCAAAGTTGTATACAACTATGCAATCAAGAATCACAAGGATCAACTAAATGCGTATACTCGTTTACTATAATACCCTTTAATATGCTTACATAGTATCTGTTCAAGATAAATGCTCAGTCAATCAGCTAAATCGCTCAAATGCCGCCCACGTTTCAAGTTTATCAAGCTGAAAGTGCAGAAAGGCTTAAAGCAGTAAAGCTCAAACAGCACTGGCAAAAAAAAGACGATGCAAAGTAATTTTTCAATATTAGCTGCACTTAACACACTTGATTTGAGCGAGGCAAACAGGTAGAAACAGGTAAACAACAGCAGCGGCAGAGGCAGAGGCAGCGGCAGAGGCAGCAAGTATTAGGGACAACTTGCGACGTGCATAAGTCACCCTAAGGACGTAATTAATTTTTCAGCATTTGCTGTGCCACACACACACATACATCTGCACACACACACCGACACAGGCTCAGGTTGCCTTGACGAATTTGCGCCGCGGTCGCTAAAGGACCTTCCGAGCAAAAGCCTCGGGCCGCTTGGCCAACCAAATTAGCGCGGCCATTACACGTGGGTTGGGGGCGCGGCGGACAGGTGAGCTGAGGTGAGGTGAGGTGAGGTGAGGTGCGGCGTAGTCCTGGCATAAGGACACTTGAACGCCAACGGCCACAGTCGCCGCTGCTGCAAGCTGGCAGCTTTTACATATTTTATGACTCCCGTAAATTGACTTAATTTCCTATAATTTTCAAGCACGCGCCGCCTTTAAAGTGCCAAATTGAAAACGACTAAAAAAAAGAGAGCCAAAAACAAAAAAAAAGACCTAAATACTTTAAACGTGTATTCATCCTGTTTTCATTTTATACCCTAAGTCTAAGGAAACTGTATGAGTCGGGTATATTGTTCTTGCTCAAGTGAATGGGACAATCAGAAGGAGGAAAAGTCAGAAATGTAAGGATTTAAAGATTATTACATGTATAAGACTGTAGAGGTATAAGAGTACCTGCATGTAAGATAATTCCAAGTATAAGATTATGAAAGTATAATATTAAAGAATATTATATAAAATTATAAGAGTTTAAGATTAATAGAGGTTAAGAATATATGAATAATAAAGTATAAGACTGTATTAAAAGAAAATACAACAGTATAAGCATATTCTTATGATATGAGAGAAGTGTATTAGAGTATAAAAGTATACTATAAGAGCATACGAATATTACAGTATATGAGCATTGAATAATCATGAAAGGGAATAAGATCATAAGAGTATAATAATATAGAAATATTTGAATATAAAAGTAAAGCAGAATAATATCTATACTCATATGCACGTATAAGAGCAATAGAGTATCATCAGTATAAGAGAAAAAGCGTAATGAAAGTTCTCCTCAAATCATCGATACTTATCGATTTCAGATAACATCAATTGAATTTTATATAAAATTGTATTTCTATTGAGTATATATCGAATATTTTCAGAGCTGGATTTAAGAGATTTTGGTTTATAGATACTTTTAAAGTAGATACACCAAAAGAGCACTTTAGTTTTAGGATATATTCCCATTTCTCTCTCTATGCGCAGGATACTTAGGGTATCTACCAGTCACGCCCTTACTACTTACTGTAAAGGGGAGTGAGTGCGGCGCACTTGACATTGTATTATGATAATTGAACGCGTGTAATTGCCCTCAAGTAGCTTCTGAGCAGAATTCAGCTGTCAGCAGTTAGCATTCAGCGGTAAGGCAGGAATCCAGAAATGGCAATGAAATGGCCATGAAAGATTCATGGAGAGAAGGCAGCAATCAAATGGACTGAACTAAGGCGATTTGTATATAAATATATATACATACATATATATGTATAGGGCTCTGCTTATAAAGTGAAAAATGTAGGAAATCAGAGAGAAAAGAAATTTATGTTAAAGCATGGGTTTTCTTCACTTTTTTGGGGTGGCTTTTCTGCTTCTTCTTTTTCGTCTTTTTTTTTTTTTGCATATTCATAATGTTTTACATTATTAACATAATTTATGCATAACTGTCACATTGAATTGCTTTTAAAACTTGATGCAAATTGGAAACTGAATCGGGGAGAGAGAAGAGGGCGAGATACGAGATGCTCTACTTACTTTGTAAACTGTAAAGGCAGCTAGCTGCAGCTATTCCTCCTCCTTCTACTCCTCCTCCTCCTTCTCCTGCTCCTGCTCCTGCTCCTGCTCCTGCTCCTTGCCATCCTTCTTTTAGATTAAAGTGTATACATTATATTGTCCTTAGCTTAGGCAAACGATTTCGATCTGAAAATCTGCATCTAATGCACCCACGATGGTGGCGAGGTGACCACGCTAGGCTGTGTATACTGTACACGTGCATTCAGATTTGCGCTCGCTGTATCCAGACTGTTGTTGTTGTTGTTATTGTTGTTGCTTAACAGCAACTGTTGCTGCTGCTGCTGTTGTTGTTGCTGCTGCTGCTGCTGCTGCTGTTGTTGCTGCTGTTGTTGTTGTTGTTGTTGCTGCTGTTGCAGTTGCAGCTGTGCCTGCAATTGACTAAGCTGAACATTTGCACTGCTATTGGCAGCAACGCTGTTGTTGCTGTTGCTGCTGCTGCTGTTTGTACTATTATTGGTTAAGATCACATTCGTAGCATTCGTATTGACCGCAGCTAACGGTATATTTATATCCAGCATTCCATCATAGCACAACTCCTGATGCAGCAACTATAAGGAGAAAAGGGGCGTGAAGTTAGTTCATATAAGTTGACAGTTTTCTAGTCGAGTATACCCGATGTACTTATGGCAAATAAGTTTTTTACTCAAATATAAATAAGCTTAGACATATTTTATGTCTATGTGTAGAATAATTTTGTACAACTTTCCACCCATATTGTGACAAATGCCTGACTAAAGCAACAGCTGACAATGCAAACACGATTCCAATCGCCATTTCATTTCTATTTAGAAAATTTCAACAACCATGCAACCATTTGCGTGTGTGTGTGTGTGTGTGTGTGTGTGTGTGTGTGTGCACGTGCATAGAGAAAGTGCTCCCATTTGACACATAATTTTGTCAATTTCACAAATGTTCAGTTCAATACTTTTTCTATTACTCAACGCATTTCAATAAAATTTTCAGAAAATGATTGTGATATTCCATTGAATATGTGGATTATTAAAAATAATACATATTATGTTAAATATTGGCTCTATTAGCAACAGAAAAATAATTTTGATTTTTTTTTTTACAATTTTGAATTTACTTTGAATATGGAATAAAATCATAGTTTATTAAGATATACAAGAAACTAAATTAACATTTTTTGACTCTTGTTCTAAGGACTCAAAAGTGACGAATCAATAAGTGAAGCTAAATATTAATTTCAAATGATTTCATGAAATAGGAAAAAGAAAGCTCTTGATTATTTGTAGCAAACATGAGCTGCTTTAGTTAGCAGTGCTGAAGTCTGTAGTGCTCAAAACTCTAGCTCTAATAGATACATATATCGATAACGATATTAATATCGATAAGCTAATATAAAAGGTCAGCTTTATAGACCAAACATACGCGGCTTTAGTTAGACATGTCTCTAGTGCTTAAAACTCTAGATCTAATAGATATATCGATAACGATATCAATATCGATAAGCTAATATAAAAGGTCAGCTTCATAGACCAAACATAAGCGGCTTTAGTTAGAAGTGTCTCTAGTGTTCTATACTCTAGATCTAATAGATATAGCAATATCGATAAGTTAATATAGACAGTCAGCTGCACAGACAGACGAACGGACAGTCAAATAGATGGATAGGACTTAATCTATTTTGTTTTTGATGATGCTCATGAGCCTATATACTTAATAGTTCTCCTTCTCACTTGATTTGCACTTACCTCTTCGACATTGCACTCGAGACCGCCCTGAAAGTTTTCCAGAGTAAATTCTTCAATTGGTTCACTGTTCAGCGCCTCCAGGCATTGCCCTATCAAAGTAGAGGCGCAGTTATTATCTGTTCATAGCAGAAGCACATAGAACAAATAGAGGAATAGACGAGAGGAAAACTTTTGCTACACAGAGCTAACTTCAATAGGCGCCAAAACACTTACCCTCCAGGCCACTAGAAAGTTGTTGCTGCTGCTGCTGTTGCTGTTGCTGCTGCTGTTGCTGCTGTTGTTGCTGTTGCTGTTGCTGCTGTACAAGTAATGCAGCATTATCGGCAGCTGCTTCGAGCAGCACATTGCTATAGGTGTTGAGGGAGTCCGAGGAGGGCTCGCTATTGGGATACGCAGGCGACATTGTGGTGGTAACTGAGTTGGGTGAGAGGCCCTGCAACAGAAGGGAAGAGGAATAGTCAGATGGAATCAATGTTAAATCTCTTTACTCTATCACTTACATCTCGCACTGGTGCATTGTGCAGGCAGCCGCAATTGAGCGAACGATGCAACAGGCACTGTGGTTGCTGCTGCTGCTGCTGCTGTTGTTGTTGTTGCTGCTGCTGCTGCTGCTGCTGTTGCTGCTGCGCTTGCAGCGAGCCGTAGTTGGGCGCAGAGACGGGTCCATTGAGCGCATAGCCCTGTGTGTGCTGTGGATGCTGTGGATGCTGGGGCGGCTGGTATGGCGGTGGCGGTTGAGTTGGCAAGCCCGATGCGGCACTGAACCTGCTCCAGCCGTACGATCGTTGGGTTGCAAAAGAGACAAACAAACTTTGACTTTATAGACCAGTTCAATGGAGTCTCAGCTAAGATTTATAGTTTATAGAACGCATGCAATGAATTCAAGAGATCTCACACACACACACACACACACACACGAAACAATAAACAGCAATGAAAATGAAGAAACAAAACTGACCCTTGCTGTTGCAACATATCGGTATGTAGTTTCAGCTCATCCGCCATGGAGCCAGCCAATTGATCAAACACCTGGACCTGCGCTTGCGTCAATGTTGTATTCTGATAGTCAACCTGAAAGCCCCAATCTGGCTCCTGCTCCAATGCCCGAATGGGACTCAAGCGTCCACAGGAACTGGCATTTGATGAGGCGCGCTGACGAAAATCTGGCGACAGTTGATAGCTGCCGCTGAACCGCAAAACGATATTCATAAATGTAAGGAAAGAAAGCAAGAAGAAGAAGAACAACAAAAAAGAGGAAATCAAATCAAAAACACATTTCAAAATAAATCAATGTGTAACAAAACAATATAATAATAATACTTATATATACATATAATAATAATATAATAACTTATTTTCTATGCCTCTTTCATCAAAAATCAATAATTAAAAGCCTTTTATCATATTATACTAAGACTAGAAGCGATCATTGCAATCTACTTAAATAAAGTCTATATTAAAGCAGGAAAGTATAAGGTGAGTATGGAAGAGCCTAAACTACTTTAGTGAACTCAGCATGCAATTTGTCAAGGATATTAGAGCTTATTTATATTAAATTAACTGTGAAATATAGGTAATTCTATAAACAAATTCTACATATTCTATCTATAATTCTATATCAACAAACTATCAACAACATTTCAACTCTCAAGAAAATTGTTTAAGTTGGGGAAACATTTAAATGTGTATATTTGTAAAAGCAAGTCTCTAGATTTTTTTTTTCAATTTTGGGGCAAAAGGGGATATAGTATCCAAATCTATTGATTACAAAATCTTTATATTCGTCGCATGGACCTACATTTAGGTTTAACAGTATTCAAATTAGGCTTAAAAACGAAATCACATTATCGATAAAAAAATAAATGGGATGAGTTATCGAAAAAAATATGATAAACTCGCACTACGTATACACGAGTATACATGTAAAATTTCCGCTGCAAAAATACTTTTTGAGTCTTATTTCATGAATTCGAATACATTTATATATACAAGAGCGATACTATTTTATAGAAGTATGTATCAACTGAAGTTTATCGATATCATTTCACATATTTCATATTTATATTCACATAAAAACATATGCTCAGCCTGGGGATTTGAGCCTGATCCACTAATAGCCTCCTAATCGAGCAGCCTTGACTGGAACACTTTGAAATGCTTTGATTAGTATTATTTATATATTGCTACTTCTATCCAATACAAAATATAATCTTTTAATGCTAAAAACATCCGAAATGCCCTTTTCGAAACTTAACAGACTCTGTCTAAGAGACTGATGATATTTTTGTGTTCGCAGTCATTACATATTATATAAATAGTATAAATAATAAAGTAAATATATATATATGTAGTATATGTATTCTTACTTCCAATATGAATAGTATAGATGGGTATATTTGGGTTCATGAAAATAGTAGTGCTGCACTATGAAAAACTCAACCAAATAAATATTTAATATATAAATGTACATGTATGTATATAACTAATCAAATGCATATCCTTGATCAAATTAGTAATAAATGCTCTCTACCAATCATAGCTCTAAATATATGTTAACAAAATTACTTAAATGCTAGATAAAATTAAATAATAAAATTCGCAACTCTACTTAATAAACTGCATTCTTAATGCAAAATCTAAGCTACTGCTTTATAGATCTATATCCGAGTCGGCTTCAATAGTTACCTGTGCAGTGGACTCTCTGGAAAGTGATCGAGTCCCTCGCTGACGCTGCTGCTCGGCGAGGGCGTGGCATCGTTGAGACCGACAACACCGGCCTGTCGCAGCGCCTCTACGCGCTTTTTGGCCCGGCCGCGACGCTTCTCGTAGCGCGATGTCTCCATGGAGGCGGCACGGCGACGCACCGACTTGCCCGGCTTGGCCTCCGGATTGAGCATCCACCAGGATGATTTGCCAGTGCCCTCGTTCTGCACGCGCATGAAGCGATTGTGCAGCGACAGATTGTGCCTGATGGAGTTCTGCAAGGGAAAACGACATGGAAAAACCGAAAATTAGTCAAGCTGCGCCAAGTTCTCTGCTTCGTTGTCTTCAATTCGCTGAAATCGCAAATCTAAGCAATTCGATTCCACGCCGCTGATGTAACGACAATTTGTAAGCAATTGCGTTAACTTCCTGCCAAAGGGGGTGGCTGAGGGGATGTGAGGGCATGTGAGGGGTTAAGGTCTTGTGCTACGTTTCCTTTTCCCGGTTTGCCATTCAATTGTCTGACGACATTTTTATGGTTTTTTAGAGCACACACATAGAGAAAGGGACAGAGTGAGAGAGAGAGAGAGAGAAGGCACTCTAATTGGAAGACGTCTTCACTTGGCTGTCGTCGTTCTGCCGCGTTGTCATCGCCGTTGCCGTTGCCGTTGCCGTTGCCGTTGCCGTTGCCGTTGCCGTTGCCGTCTCTGTTGCCATTGCCTTTGCTGTTGCCTGTCGCTTAAGCTGTCAATTCATATTTTATAACAATAGTCATAAATATCGTCATGCGCAACGTAATGACAGCAAAATCGACGAGCCACACAGAACGAACTAAACGGCGAGACTAGCATCAACCTGCCAATCTCTCTGCCACCCCCCCCCCCTCTCTCCCTCCCTCTCCCTCTGTTGAGGTGCAACAAAAAATGAAGAAAAAACCAAGAACAATTACAAACCAAATAAAATAAAATATTCAAACACATTTTAGTGTGGATTTGTCATCGATTACAATGGAGGACAGCAAGAGAGAGTGGGAAAAAAGAGTAAACGCTATTGGGGAGTGCTCGACTGTGAAATACCTTGAGCTATGCGATATGCAATGCTTATTCTCTTATGCATACCTATGTAAGAAACACATACACAGCCGCACACACACAGACATAAGCGCTGTTATCTTGGTGGTAGTGTGAGATATCAAAAATCTTCCTATTTATCTCTGTCATATCTTTCAATGGGTTCAGGCTATGAAGAGACTTAACTCGTTGCGCTTTAACGCTACTGACTACAGAATCCTCTCTCACAATACATCGATCATAGGATTTATAGTAAACACAATATATAAGCAACAGTAGACCGGACTTTAAGTGATCCACAGCATATATTCAACAGTAAGCCTGAATTTAGCTGATTCATAGAGCCCTACAGTAACTAACTTAGTAAATATATCAACTGATTCATTTTTCGTTTTCTCTTTAGTGAACTGTTATTATACAATATATCTCTCTTTCTCTTCTTAAGTTTTCTCTTTTATAAATTGTTATCATAAAATATATATCTTTCTCTCTCTCTCTATTATTGCATTTAAACTGAACAGAGGAATTGAAAATGAACAACAATTCCTTATATAGGCAGTTGTTGGCTTAGAGGTCAATAATGTTTATATATAAACATATATATTTTTTAAGAATCACCAGATCTTCTTATTTGGGTATATAATAACTAACTTATCAAATTATAAAATTGGCATATTAACTAAAAATAAGAATATTTCAATTTTTTAATTTTTGCAGTGATAATACCTATATAAATTTGTATTTTAATAATATATATTACCCATTCCAAGTCACTAACCTAATTCTGTAATAGCAGTTAAAGTAATATCCATTACATTGCAAAACATATACATAAATAATACTCGAATTTTCCACTAGATAAGACTAGACTGCAGAAAGCTTTTTATGCATATACTTAATTTCAAATATCTGCAACCTAGTACTCATACTAATATACTCCTTTCAATAGCTAAATGAGTATTCCAATAAGTTGAAAATATATATAAAGAGAACACGTTCTAGTGATACGCGGTATCCAAAACTAAATGTAGCATTACAAAACTAAACTAACTGTAAAAGCACAGTCAGAGCCACTACCAAAGCCAAAAGCAGAGCCACAACCAGAGCTAGAGCCACAGATTCAGATTCCAAACAAAACTCAACTTCGATTCAAATTGCGATGCGTCGCGACTTCAGTCGGCACATTGGCGCCATTTATCACCGTTTTGCCCCCAACACACACACACACATCATACACATACACACTCATGTGTGTGTGCGTGGGTGGCTAAACTAAACCTGTGCACAGACAGCAGACAAGAGACGGCAGACAACCGACTGCCAGTTAGGGGCAGACAGCAGCAGCAGCAGCAGCAGCAACACCGGCTGGGCGTTCAGACCTTCTAATACTTTTTTTGCGAGTCAAAAACTTTTACTTGGCGTCCTGTTGGCGTCTCCTGGCTACATCGTAATGACATTTCGGTTTTAGTCTCACACTCCCACTCACAGAGAGAGTGAGAGAGAGAGAGAGCGGGAGAGAGAGAGAGAGAGAGACACACTCATTTGTCACTTTACCCTTTCTTGAAGTTTGTTCCTTGCATAAAGTTATCATTTTTATTTAAATGCCTTAAGTGCCCGTCCCTGCACCGTCCTCTGACTTCAGCTTTTGCCATATAATTTAAAGAGCTTAACGTTTTTATTATGCTAATATGGCCAGATCAAATTATCTGGACAGGCAACATTCTATTTGAGCACAAACATGCATAAATTAGTTCAAATTAAGTTTGAGACATACATATCTGCAAGCTAAAGGCTAAAGGCTTAAGCGTTGCTTAACTCCCATATTTATTATACTCGTTCGGGCAGTGAGAAGAGGGCATATTGGATTTGGGAAATGTTAGCTTAGTATGTCTTGGAATTGATCTATATATACGATATATGGCCTAAATACAGATATTTGTATCATTATCAAATAGTACGATTTCTAGGAAGGCGTGGGAAATAGGATATTTCTGCAGAGTTCTCATTGAAAATACTTTTTATTTTCTTATGCATATTATACGATATATATTATTTTATATATACTTTTTCTATATCCTAAATTATTCATTAAGATAACTTCCACATCCTAAAGCATTCATTAAGATGACTTCTATATCCTACAGTATTCATTAAGATGACTTCTATATCCTGAAATATTCATAAATCAAATAAACATTTTTAGCATTTCACCAAAACATTTCTACCATTAAAATTCAAATCAAATTTTAAGTCTAATATGTGAAATTCTTATATTCGCAAGCTTAATTCGATTAAAGTTTAGGCAACTCATAAGCATTTCGTGTCACGACGCGTCGTCGGCACGATTCCGCTGTCAACTTGACTTTAATGCCATAAAAACCTACACGAGCAATGCTAACAAATGGCATTTATAATTTATGGCACACACTTCATTGAATATTCATAAACTTGAATCTGGCCGAATAGCTGCCAGCCGAAAAGAACGATAGAAAAAAATTCAATTCATCTAACTAATTGGCGTTATAAAATTTTTCGAATATATTTCGACTCATATATAAAGAAAAGACTCTGAGACTTCCAACAAGAAAAAAAATGAAACAAACTGCGACCACACGCTGAGAGAATCGAGGTCTTAGATATTGCCCAAGTAGGAAAGGCAAGTTACCAAGGGAGCTGCATTACGTACATCCTGGCAGGGGCGACAGCAAGATGGAGTAGGAATAGGAGGGGGAGGGAGAGGCAGAGAGGCCTTACAATGCGTATGTGGGTCACACTCGAGGCGAACTCCACCCGCGCCCAATCAACGCACGAATATGAAAAGAAAGAGCCTGGCCTGAAAACCAGCAAATCAGAAAAGAAGCAAAACAAGTAAGAGGGCTTTAATCGAGAGTGATCGACTAGCAAATACCTGCACTTTTCGTATTTTATCAAGATATTGAAGCAGGAAAATGGGAAGACGTGCAGAAAAATGTAATAGTTTAGAAGAAGAAGCAATCGAATCTACATATCCAAATTAG
Organism: Drosophila hamatofila; assembly: GCA_035045345.1. NCBI lineage: Eukaryota > Metazoa > Arthropoda > Insecta > Diptera > Drosophilidae > Drosophila > Drosophila hamatofila. Next base: position 1,008,923 of record JAWNPA010000020.1, on the reverse strand, counting down.
TAAACTCAAGCTCTTAAGATGTTTAACGTATGCTAAAGCTATATATCGATTTTCATAGATTTCATGGCATTCGAACAAGCTGCTCATGATTTGAGCATATTGTGCATTCATGTTAAGCTTTAGCTCATATTCTTTTAGACTCTTATACTATTAAGATTCTATGCTCTCATATGTACTTCATAAACTGAATACCCTTGTCTCATACTCATATGTTCTTATAGTCCTAATTTCTTACATTCATTACAATTATGATACCCATGTACTGTTATGCTCGATTTAATTCATGCACATATGCTCTTTTACATTATGACAATCGTCCTATGCTCTTTTAGTCTTATACTCAGACACATCTATACTCTTCTATAATTTAATACTCATTCACAGACTCATAAGCTCTTATACATACTGAATGTACAACAACAGGCAGGGCTAAATCATATACTCTTATACTCATATATTCTTATACTTTATATATTCATAATACTCATGTACTCTTATATTTCTTTACTGTTATACTGCTACACTCGCATATTATACCGCATTCATATACTTATAATATATTGAACTCTATTCTCATACTCCTATATAGTCTTATACTCATATTCAATAATACTCTAATACATGCAAGCACTTAAGTGCTTATACTTTGATTCTCTTGCAGTCTTCTACTCATATGTCTCGTACTCAGACTCATATCCTTTTGATCTGCCACGCCCACTTCAGTCTTCTACACACATTCCCAAACCAATATACCCATTCTAGCCACTCACCGTTCAATCAGCATATAAATAAAAAGAAAAGCATAAACTATATGAAATGCCAGCTCGATGGCTTCATTGAATTTGCTTGCAACAAACACAAATAGGCGAAATTCAGAAATGGAAATTTAATACGTATATGAGCACAAGTCCATTTGTCGCCAAGGATATTCGCACACACCAACACACACATACATGAGGAGAGTCGCATGTCCTTTTGTGTACGCACACAATTAATGTGCACCGAGCGTGAATTACAATGAAACATCATTCCCCGGCAAATCGGTTGCCTGGCATCTGCCCGGCCCTCACAATTTGACCCAGTTATGCAGAAATAGTGAAAGCTGCCGATGCCAATTACATTTATTAGAGCACAGTTTTTTTTTTTCTCTCTACATTTTTTTCTGGTTTATTTATTAGTCAGGCCGAGCAGCGCTCTGATTCATTTCTCTATAATTTATAAGAGTAATTGGTCCAGCGTTGAGGTCGGCCTCTGTTTGGGGTCGCAGGCGCGCACTACAATATATTAAATCTACCCAAACGCGCTTCATTTCACCCAAATACGCATTCATATCCATTTTTGTGCCCCTTCAAACTGATAGAAATGGGGTCGTTGCAGTTTGTTTAAGTGTATGTAGTTGAAGGAGGTTTAGGAAATTTCAATCATAATCGAACCCATATGTGCCACTATCTATCTATCTATTTGGCAGTTCTTCCTTCAGGAACGCATCAACCTAAGCAACTACAATCGCTAGAAACTTCAAATTTGTTATAAATATTCGTGTATCTCTTATCTAGTAAAACTAAATCATTTATTTCCAATATCTCATTACATTTCAAGTTTTGACTTGGTTTTTCTCTCAAAAATCGAGTACTATAAAAGCTAGAAACCCTAAAGTTCATATGTAGTCTATCATAGTGAATATACAAATTCTAGGTATTAAAAAAATTAACTAAAAATTCCATTTCATAAGTAAGAATCTTGATCTTTAGCATACAAACACTTTTCATTATTAAATTTATGCTCTACAATTTTTATTCAAATCGCACGGCTAAAAGCCAAGTTCAATAAAACCACTTTATATAGTGGACTGTAACAGAAAGAACAAGTAAGAACGTTGCAGTCGGGCGTTACCGACTGCGGAATATTCATTCACAGTCCCAACGCTGCCATACATATCTAATTGATTTTGGGTGGTCAACCCGAGTATATTTTAAATTTCAAGTCTCTAGCGCTAATAGTAATCAATATAAAGCAGGGCCTGAACTAATTAAAAGTGGGGAATCATAGAGAACTATTCCCGTTTATATCTCGTACATCTTTAGAGCTAGACTCTCAAAATTTTGCATATAGATACATGGGTATTTTATATAATTTTGATTTTTGTTATATTTTGAATATCGGCTCAAAAATTTACCGTATTCTCCTGTTAATTTTAGTTGCAAATGTAGCAATGTGAATGAGCTGGTATTTCTTAAGAAATGACAAAAATTCAATAGAAATGTAGATCATATTTAATAAACAAAATATTTGGCCAATTAGCAAACGCACCTGCAAGCAGCAAGCTAGCAGCGGAGCAGAGCGTTTTTCCTATACGTGTGCACACATTGATCGTTTATTGTATGCATACATATGTATATGTATGTATGTATATACATACAAATAAAAGCGTGTCTTCTAGCATATTCTAAGAATTGATTCATGAAATTTTCAGCCGTTACTTTAGCTTACTTTTGTCAGATGACGCTCTCGAAGTGAAGCTATTTCGTTTTAGCTACCGTCTGATTGTATGTTGCAGTGGCGTCGATGGTAAATGCTATGCGAGTTGCGCTGGAATAGCGCGGGTTCTAATCTCGCTGATGTCAAGTTTTTTAAATGTCTTTTTATAAATTAGTTATTTTATTGGGAAAATGATAGCTTATATGACAAACACATAACATTTTTGTTATTAGTGAAATATTTTTATAAGTTTTTATAAGTTAAATTTTATTTTTGCTAAAATAACCCACAAATGCTTATACGTACATACTTACATACATATTTACAAATGTATGTATTCCTCTGCACAAACAATTTCAGTATGCCAGCGTTTTTTACGCGTGTGCAAATGTGTATGTATGTATGTATATTCAAATGCGTATTCGAGCAATTCTAAGAATCCCAATCGCGATTGAATTGTCTTTGAATTTTCAGCCGCTACTTTGGTTTTTGTTTACTATAGGTGCTGTAGCTGTAAAGTTTTGTGTTAATTATATTGCGCAAGATCGGTGCAGTGGCGCTGTTAGCAGAGACTCTGCGCGTTGTGTCAGAAGTCCGCGGTTCGAATCTTTTCTTTTATTTTTTTGACAAAGAATTTTTTTTTAAATCGAAATTTATATTGTTATAATATATTTTTTATTTTTTAAATTTCTTAAAAATGTTTCGTTTTGTCTTATTAATGCCTATTAAGCTTATATACATATATATGTGAGTGACACACGCATATGAATTTTGCATTTGGCCGCTGCAAATGTCGATTTGGCACGCCCCTAGTGGGCGTAGATTGAGGTGCAGGTTCGAACCCCGCGGAAAACTTTTTCGTTTTAATTTAATTTATATTTTTTAATTTTCTTAAAAATGTTTCTTTCCTTATTATCAATACCTATTAAGCATATTTATATATATAGGTGGCATACGCATATGAATTTCGCTATTGGGCGTCTAAAATCCGTTTTGCCACGCCCCCAGTGGTCGTAGACCCATAAATTTTGGCCAGTTCTTAGAATGAGCTGAAGGCTACGTAACTGTAAAATTTGGACGCTTAGACTCAAAAAATGTGAAAATTACAGGGTATTTTTTGATAGGCCACGCCCCCAAAGAGGCGTAACAATTATTTTTGGGTCATCGATAGAGGAGATTATCAGTAACTCAACTATCCAAATTTTAAGCTTCTAGCTCTAAAACTGTAGGAGATATAAACTTTTGCGGTTTGCCACGCCCCCTGTGGGCGTAGATATATCCGCCATAGCTTATTGATCTTGGGTCGTCAACCCGAGTATACATACCAAATTTCAAGTCGCTAACATCAATAGTGCTCAAAATATAGAAGAATTTGGAAAATCAATATATATTTAGATCCGATTTGCCACGCCCCCAGTGGGCGGGGATATATAGTTTTTTCTTCGGTCTTTATAGAATCGTAACACTTACTTACGTGCCAAATTTCAGCATTCTAGCTTTACAACTTTAGAAGATACAGTTTTACTCGATTTGCCACGCCCCCAATGGGCGTAGATATATCCGCCATATCTTTTTGATCTTGGGTGATCAACACAAATCTACATTTTAAATTTCAGCTCTCTAGCTCTTCAACTAATATGATTTCTGGCATACAGGAAAATGCATTTTCCGATTTGCCACGCCCCTAGTGGGCGTATATGGAAAATTTTTACACTTTATAAATCGGAGACATATACGAGTATATGTTCCAAGTTTCAAGTCTCTAGCTTCAATAGCCGCGAAAAATATTGCATTCATACGGACAGACGGACAGACGGACAGACGGACAGACGGACGGACAGCAAGACGGACATTGCACAAAACCAATATATTCATATCACTTCGTGAATGAATATAACAAGCAAAGCTGCTATAAACACTTACATATGTGTTCTTATCTTATCATCTGTTGCATATGCCCACAATCAGAGTAAAATTCTTTGCTTATCCTAATTTCCGGGTATCTTCTAGTCGAGCATACCCAGCTATAACACTCTGACTTGATTTTTGGTTCCCCTAGTAAAAGGTTGCCCATGCTGGGGTAAAAACATCCCACTCTTTTACTCTGATACCCCACATGACGCAAATATACGTAATGCGCCTTCATCCCAAACATCAAATATGCATATTTCATATTTCAGATATCGCGGGGCGCCACAAATGACAGCATGTGGCACTAAGTACACCCAACATGCAACGCACTCAAGCCACAAAGCTGAGTCAAAGATACTATATTTATAAATTGGCAACGAATTAAACAATTTCGAAAGAGTCAGTTAAAGCACAGTAATTAATATCGTGTTCCGTTTAGTGTACACATATATCTATATATAGATCTATATATCCATGTATCAAATGCTAATGAGTGATATGGCATATACAAATTATACGCGGCGGCAAATCGTTGTCAATGGGGAACACCCGAAAGTAAATGCCAGTTCCAACTAGCAACAAAAAAACGGGCTACAGAGATGCATATCTATATGGGATGTATATATGTATATATATATATTTATATGTATGTTCGTATAAAAGTAAAAAATAATAATAAAGAAATCGCGCTCGAATGCTAAACAGCTGCAGCAATTCTCACACACAAATCAAATGAACCCAACGCGCTGAACTCAACACAAAAAAAAATAGAAAAAAAAAAAGAAAAAAAAGAGAAAAAAAGATTATTCGCATTTAGATGTGAAATTGAGATATAAATTTTGAAACGACACTGCATGCCTGGCTGTCCAGGTAACTACACGCCCGCACCTCACACACACCCCCCCCCCCCCCCCCCCTTCTCAGCCCCTCCCTCAACCCTAACTGCTGCACGCTATACACCAGTTGCCCTAATCGAGCCAAGTTCAATGCATTTAAAAATTTAATGGGCTCTACTTCAGTTGGTCACGCCCACGTTTTGGTATTTCATTTCGTTCAATTCAATTCGATTCAATTGTTTTAACCAAAAGCTGTAAACACTTTGCCCCGAAGACTAAACAAATTCTTGCTGTTTCCATTAGATAGCAGAAGAAGAAAGAAAAAACAGCAGCAAATTGAAGGCCTCCGTCTGGAGCAGCGCTGGCTCGCATGTTTATGTTTACTTCAGTCTAATTAATTGTTTAAACATTTCTTATGCCTGATACCCATTGAAAGTGTTTGAAAATGGGGTAGATTGTTGCATATAGAGGCAGAAGTGGGCAGATCTCGAATCAAATTTGTTTATTACTGAAAATAAACTGAGTTTGCCAAATCTGAACTCATTGAACTCGGAAACTACAAGAGCTAAAGACTTAAAAGTATATATCAAATATATATATATACATATATATTTGCATACCTAAAGCACTAATCAACTAATTTTTTGAATATTGCTAAATATGGGTATTTTCAGGTGGTTTTTTAAGCATATCTCGAAGCCCATTAAAGCATGAGTCACACAATTTGGTATATAAACTTGCTTATTGTCTGCACAGATTGCGATTATTTCTTTTTCGGTATATCTACACAATATCTCTTAAAATTTTTTAAGTTTTATTATAACTAGCAGTTTCCAGTACACACATTTCTGAGGTATACTTCTGCCATGCATAAACGACCGAAATGCTGTGATACCTCATCCTAGGGTATGTAGATGTAGAGCATTTGACACTTTTACTCGTTTTTGCAGCTCATGACTTGGCACAAGAGACTTTCTGAAATTTGACTTGTGTGTTTATCGTTTGGCTGAGTGCAAACATCGTACGATCAGACCATCAGCATCAACATCAGCCAGCATTTGCATTTCCAATTTCCAATTCCCATTAACTTTGCTTTTGACACCTGCCATTAATCGTTTGGCCATTTATCATTATCAGACTATAGGCCTCATCATGACTAATGTTTCATTATGTCGACCTTATTATGTCTATGCTTTCCCATTGATATGTAATGAAAGCTGATTAGATAATCAACCGAAAAAAATGACCTATTCCAATTGGATATTCAATGAAGCACACACACACACACACACACACTCACAAAAAGAGTTAAAGCTTCGCATATCAAATGAAGTCTCTTTAAGGCACAAGCTAAATCGATATTTGCGCAATTTTATTGTATCAAAATATGATTTGAGGCCTGCGAAACTTGAGCAATGGCAAAAGTTCGTGCTCAACTGCTGACTATCAAATTGGCCGATGATGCTGATATGGAATACCCAACTGTCTCCACCTCTCTCTCTCGCCCTTTATCCATCCAGCCGTCTATCCATCTGCTTCGCCCCCAAACATTAAAAAAATGGACAAATATTGTTAAGATATGCGTACATAAAACTAGCAGCATTATCGAGCCAATGATGATGTGATGATACAGCCATGATATCAAAAGCAAAAGTTTTTCGAAACATACATATATATGCACACATATATACAAACATGTATGCGGTATAGTGTATATATGTGTTTATGCCTACTGGGAGTATTGGGTAAGCGGGGTATATTGCTTTTATTGCAATGTATGAAATGTTAAAGCAAAGGCATATTAGATTTAACAATTCTCTATAAGATGAAGAGAGTATAAGAGCTTATGAGTATAAGAGAAACGTGGTACAAAACGGCACGACTAGACTAAGTATCTACAAGAAAGTCAGTTTAAGAGTTACAGGGTATAAGAGTGTAGTAATGTAAATGTTTTATATTATAGGTCTTGGCTGGCTTAAGAATCAAATATATAAGAGTAAGTCACTCTTTAAGAATTATATAGCAAAATAGTGTTAATGTTTAAGTGAAAGTTAGTATAAGAACTTAAGATTTGACTAGTAAAAGTAGTAGATATTACATGTATAAGAGTAAACCAGTATAAAACAAGAATACAAAATTTAAAAATATATATGAGTTAGTAATAGAAGCGCATTATAAACGTTTAAGAGTAAGTCAGTCCATCATTATAGAAGTATAAGTGTACAGCTAAGTATCTCCCAGTCAGGCACGCTCGATTAGAATGATCTTACTCCTCTTTTCATTTTTGTATCTCTGCAAAGTTTTATGAATCTGAGTTGGCGACAAAGCCAAAAGGAAAGTTTGCGATTAATCGCTGAGGCAGTGGCGCCCCAAAGGCAGCGCCTAACGGAAATAAAAATAAAACCGGAAGCGAACTATAACGGAAGCTGTACGCTGAAATGCCCAATTGCAGCTGGAATCAATTGCACCTGCATGAAGCTTTAAGCAATGCGGAACATGCAGAGAAAACCCACAAAAAAGAAGACTCATTCTCAAATTGGTAACAAGTCTTGCGTGTGTGTGTGAATGGGTGGGTGTGTGTGTGAGTGGGCGTGTGTGTGAGTGGGTGTGTGTGTGTTTAGGATGTTAGTCTGTCTGCCTTTGGTAGTGCACTCCATAAACAGTTCATAAGTGTCGCGCGTTTTGTCTCGATGGCAAACTGAATGGCCAAAAGGTCCTGCAATATAATCAGCCAAGGGCCAAGCACAACAAGTAGAGAGTACGCTAGACTATGCCGGACTAAGATATACCCTATATACTAAGCAAAGCGTTTGAATCTAATATGATAGCTTTATATACAGATAACACAAATATACGACATTTGTTCATTCCTTGACTTGCCTCTATGAGAAATAGTTTAATTGAACTTGGGCTCTAGCTGAGCGACAACTGCGCAACTGCGTATAACAAAGCCCAAAACGCAACTATTCAAAATGAGTTTTGTTTGATATGTATTAACATTACTCAAACGCTCATAATTTGTATATTCATAATGCAAATCTACATACCTAATATAATATATCTGGCTTTAATACTCCTCCAGGCTTTTTTGAAAAGCCAATTAAAAATATCGATTTCTAACAATATTATGAAAATGAGTTGAGATATGAGAAACAAATTTTAAAATTAGAGTGCGCCAGGTATACAAGAACATATATATGCAATTTCACAACAATGGCTTTTATAGTTCTCGAGAACGATGCATCTATAGTAAAGAGATAGGAATATGACTATATGTTTTAGATACCCTTCACAGTCTTGTTCACGTCTGATTGGGCCTCTACCTAGTACTCGACTCTACTTTAACCAATCCACCCCGTTAAAGCATCATCCATGTGTTCAGGGTATGTGAAGAAAAAACTTTGCCCATTCAAGTAGCTACAACAACAACAACAAAATCAAGCCAAATTATGTACAATTTGTGCGTCGCCGAGGACATTGCCCCAAACAAAGAAGAAGAAGACGATGAAGTAGAAGAAATGTATGCAATCGAAATATGTTAGCGTATTGAATTGAGCTGCTTGCCACAATTTGCGGCAAGCACATTGTGGGTGTGTGTGTGTGTGTGTGTGTGTGTGTGTGTGTGTGTGTGTGTGTGTGTGTGTGTGTGTGTGTGTGTGTGTATGTGTGTTTGTCTGTCTGTCTGCTTATGAAAGTTGATGACATTCATTAAGTACAGTAGTAACTCGCAGTGCACTGCACAAATCCTTCACTCTGCTGCTTAAGCTGCGCCCGCTGGCCAACGCTTAGCTCTTGATTGATTATGTGGCAACATTTTGTAGCATGTAGTTTTAAGAGTTCGACTTAAAGCTTCATGGCCAACTAAATTGCGACTTCAACTCAAGCGAAATTTATGAACAGCTTCGGCCATTCAAAGTGATGAATGCCAACTTCGCTCGGCCTGTAAGACCGAAAAGCTGCCGAATTGCAGTTTGGCTGGAAGTTCTCAACACGCTTCGCGTTAAGTTCATAAAATGTATAATTTTATTATCCTCAGACAGACTTGTGGACTTGTCCTATGCTGCCTAGTGTTGCCAGAGCGCAAATTTAGAGGGAAAAAAGCTAAGATAATTTTAAAATTTTCTAGTTTTGAATTTATAGGTATCTCAATCTCTAGAGTACCTCAAGGAGTATATATTCCAGATCTGAGCTCCCCAGCTTCTATAACAACAAAGCTGTTTAGGCAATAGGAATTCCGCCTGGATCCAATACACCCAATTGATTTCCTAAGCGCGTATAGCAATACAGAGAGCAGATTAGGAACAACTAAATTCATAGAAAATTCACAAGTTTTCCAAAAGTTTTAGCTTGCTTTTAGCTGTAAATTTAAAGGCTAAATTGACAGCACTGCTGGTCAATCCAGTGCGCCACTTATGACCCACACATGCATCATTTGAGCCAAAGACACATAAAACTGTATCTCTTACACCAAAGTTTTTATTATCTCTCTTTTGCTCCACCTCTTCCACTCTTACTCTCTGCCTCTCCCTCTCCGTTTGGTTTCTTTGATCAGTTATTTCTCCGATTTTTTTCGCCAATTTTTGCTGTCGCTTTTTTGATTATTAATGCATTAGTATTTATTGCTGGTAGCAATTTCAAGCCCCTCGTTCTATCGGATAATTTCTCAATAAAATTTTAATTTATTTTGTCATTAATTTTATTCTTTGTCTTTTTCTTCATCATCTTTCCTTCTTTTTCTTTGTATCGAAACGCGTTTGGAAATACGTTTGCCTTCAACTAATGCATTATTTATCATTCTTTGAAGTTCATTAAATGTCAAACTTTTTATTATATACCTCATACACATGTACACAGATGTATTTAAATATGTATATAATGATCTAATTTAATGAAACAGAGCAAAACTATTATATTGCTAGAGCAGGAAAACATTTAAACATTCAAACTGTAGTATATGCAATATACTGGACATATCTAAAATATCTGTCTTTATCTTAAAGCACTAGTTTTGTATTGATTTCATTAAAGTATTATCGATAAAAAAAAAATTTTAAAAATATAATAATAATAATCTATAGTATTACTTTATTTTAACTTATATCATGATACTTTTGAATGCTCTTATATTTATATACTCGTATATTTATAAAGCATTATAACATTAAACCCTTATATCTACTCTTATACTTGTATGCTCTTCTCCTCTTCAAATTGTAATACTCATCCACTCTCCTACTCATGCTTCTTAGGTCTTGCATGCTTTTCTACCGTACTACTCTGTTACTCTTATACTCTTTTAATACTAATATCATAAAATCTACTCTACTATACTCTTATACAGACACACAAAAAAGGAGTACTGCTAGAGCTCTATCAATTATCGGCAATTAATCCTGCTCAAGTACACATCTAGACCTTATGAACTGAGTTGCACCCCCACCCACCTGTTACAAACACCTGTATTTTCAACCCCATTGACGTGAAGGATATGTGCTTAAACACGTTCTCAAATATCGCTTTCAACGCCCACTTAACGCCTTTTTCCCTCTTTTGCATTGATGCCTTATAATTCACAAAAAAAAAAGCGCAAATTGCGCACTTTAGCTATATATACATATATATTATGTATATTAATACGTATGTATGTCATGCTGGCTGGGGCTGCCAGACACTTGAGAATGCGAAACGATATTTGGCGCATAAATCGTGCAACACTCAAAAGTAGCTTTATTTTACATTTTATGGCGAGTGCCAAGCAAAAACGAGTCCGGGTACGAGCTGCATTCGGGCATTGACTGACTGTATGATACTCGCTCAGGGTCATAAAATAAATAAAAATAATTTAATAGTTGTGGATTTCTTATTTCAGATATATTTTATAGGTCTAACAATAGAGAAAGACAACATTGATTGAAACTCTCAAAGTTTTTGAGTGATACAGATAGATATAGAAGTATACCTTCGATTTGCCATGCAAGCCGCATACTTGATCAGTATATGCGGCTTGCATATACTATATCTATTTATCTATATCTATAACAATATATCTATAACAAATTTTAATTATCTCCAGGTAATCAGTTTGACAGAAAATTAATATACCCCTTTTCTCACTTGAGCGTGTATAACAATAAATTTGATTTTACGGCCTAATGCAGACGTTGGCGTTAATTGGTGCAACAAATTCGTGCGTTCCGTTAAAAATTCCACTGCTTCGTTTCGACTCGAGTCGAGTCGAACTAGTGCAACAAATGCCACTAACCTCAGACAATACAAAATCGAGTGCGACGCAATTAGAATATGAGAAACGGCTATAGGAAATCTATTGCGTCTTATGATCCTAAATATATATGGAATTTATATTCGTACAGATTCTGACAAGTACTCAAATATTGGCAATAGAACATTGAACTATGAAAGGAAAGGAATTCTTTTGAGATAGGATATTTATTTAATTTTTTACTCTCAATCGATTTTTATTTAATTCTGCAAATTTTATAGCTCTTCCATACTATATACATAGGATTTATTATAATTGTTAGAATTTATTTTCTATATTTGCTCTCTAACTATTATAGACCTATATTTCCATAATATATTGAAATAAACTATAACTAAACTTTAAACCAAAACAATACAGCTAAGCCAGAGTTAGATCATTACAAAATACTCATATTAAGAACTACTACAGTTACCTCCTATATATATTATGTAGATCAGATCAAATCTCAATTTGTACCTCCATTAGAAAAAATTTTCCATAGATAACATCAAAATTTGTATCAAAAACTAAGATTCCAAGATTTGTTTTTAGCTTGTCATTTGCAAACCAGCTTAAAAGTCCGCCATTTTGTAACTGTCAATAACGGCACTGCCCAAAAATGTAACTTGCTCTGCTTCAGATTTCAACAGCACATACCATACGCATATAGATTAGATAGGTTAATCAATTTGCTATGCGCATTTATATTTTAAGCCTAATTAGTTAAGATAGTTAATTTAATGGGAACAATAAAAATGTTAATAAATTACTGTAACAAAAACTAACAAACACAGCAGTAACAAAAAAAAAAAAAAATACTGAAAAAAAAACCACAATAAAAACGGAGGCACGGCTGCTTCCGCGTCGCCATCGCCGCCGTTGCCGCCATCGCCAATGCTGCTGACGTCGCTGTCGACAGCGTAAAGTGGGCGTGTGACAGGCAAGCCGTCTACTACGCAATTGCCGGTACAGTTAGACGACGACGACGACGGCGACAGCGACATATCAGCAGCAGCATATTTGACAATAACAAATGCAAGAGCAAAACATACAACAACAAAACTATACGGCAGCCTGGTAAAGAGGAACAGAGAGCGCGTGAGGCGAGCTAAATAAAGATCAGAAGAGTTCGACAAGAGGGGCCTGTGCAAGGTTAATATTTATTTATAAATATGTATTATAGATGCGAGATGTTTGTGCGCTCGTATTTATGTAGAACGCACTTACCAGAGAGAGAGTGAGTGACAGATCTCGCGCTATCTTTTGTTCAACTCTCGCACCCACTCTCCCACTCTCCCCCTCAGCCACGCTCTTGTACAATTATTTCAGTATTTGCACGTTTCGTTTTATTGCATTTGCCAAATGTAAAAGAAAACAAAAATATTTTTTTCTGCTTTTGCTTTGTGACTTTGCACACGCACACACTCACACACACATTTTTATTGTGTTTTGAACTTGTTATTGTTTTCTTGTTTCTTGTTATTGTTTTACAAAATGCGCCGCTAAATGCATAAATGGAGCTGGGCTAAGCAGCCCTAGTTAAATAGCGTGTAAAAAAATTATTTTTGTTTGCTGCTCTCTCTCTCTCTGCTGCTGCGACTCTTTTTGCTGCTGCTGCTCTCTTTTGTGTTGTTGTTGGAACCAGGCAAGCAAGCTTTGCCTAGCACTCTTTCACTCTCCCACTCTCTCTCAATTTGGTTCTCTGTTTTGTGTTTGTTGTTTCTTGTTTGCATGCTATCTCGCTTTATTGTGTTGCCATTTGATAAAATATGCAAGAGCGCACGGCAGCTGCATTTTGTTCACTTTTTTTTTCTTTTTTTTACAGTTTTCGCTAAGACGTAGTTCGACTCGGCACATGGCCACGCCCCTCGCCGCTGCACCCGGTGCCTGACAAGTGCCTGCTCCAAGTGTCAAATTGATTACGCAAACGACATTGGTTAAACGCAGTTAATGAATGGAATTACTTAAGAGGCGGTGGAGGAGGGCGCCGGGGGCACGTTTTATTGCTTTTTTATTTACATTAATGAACTTTCATTGGTCTCCAGTAATGCACATATACGTCTCCAGATAAGTGCTTAAGCTACCGCTAACTAATGCGCTATTCTAATGATATAACAGTGATGATAAATAATAGACGAAGTGTATGAGACTAACAGATTAAGTAGAAGTGTGTAAGAGTAAGAGATTACTAGTATAAAACTTGAAGAATATACGAGTATAGCAGTATAATAGTATAACAGTAATTACATATAACAGCATAGCAATCAATAGAGATCCACCCCCCGCGACTTACACTGATAAGAACGAATGTCATATGCACTTCAACTATGACTAGAAAAACCAGCTAATAATATAGCTTAATAGGAAATTATATTGAAAAAGAACATAGATAAGTAGCAGGAGAGTGAGAGAGAGAGAGAGAGAGAGAGAGAGAAAGAGAGAGAGGGGTATAGGCTTTACATATCTATCAATTTTCCTCTTTTAATTCAGTTATAAAAACTATAAAATATTGAGCCAAAAAAAAAAAAAAAAAAATATATATATATATATATATATATATATATATATTATATATTATTATATATTAACACATTTAGAATCGACGCCAATAAAGAAAATATATATACAAGTATACCCATACATACATATATATTTATATTTATATACCCCTAACATACGTGCAAGTTTTTTCTTTTTTTTTCAAGCAAAATACAAAAAAAAACTCATTGACGAACACTAACAAAACTTGGCACAGGTTCAATGGCCAAATGTTGCACAGTGGGTGCTAAACAAATATTTTCTTGCAAAAAAAAAAACAGCTAAATTTAACTTTAGCATATAGAGGAAGTAAAGAAAACATTTCTATTCATATAATCAACTACTTTAATTTTTGCTATATTCTTTAGCTATTCGACCCACTGTGCTTCATTTTGGCTTAAGCAGAGAGAACGTTGAACGTTGCCACAGACCACGAAGACAAATTTAAAATTCCACAAATGTCATTTCAGTATTTTTTGCTTTTATTGAAGAGGAAGCGGCTGGTGCGAAGGTGTTGCAATATGCCAGCATGCGAAGGAAAAGGAGGAGAGTGAGAAGGAGAGGGAGACAAAGAACTGGTCAAACAGACGAGGACGGAGAGCGAACGAATGATGGTGATAAGGCCTCCTGGATGACAGAATGCAATAGGAGAGGAGGGAGTGCAGGGAGACCGAGTGGAGGAGTGAGTGAAAGGAGGCGAGAGTAGCGTAGGAGACAAGGAGAGCGGCATAGAAAGAGATAGAGAGAGAGAGAGAGAAACTAGGAGCAGATCCAAAAGGAAGCAACTGTCAACTGACAATTGCAACGTGCTGCATAAATTAGCCAAAAGCCGCGTTGAGGAAAGACTGGAAATAGGCAGCACTATAAATAGTAATGTATGCATTTCCAGTTGTACACTGAGCGAAATTTCACCAGCAAAAATCAACAAAATGTTGAAATTATAGCTTAAGCATAAGAGAAAAATAATTTTCTTACTACTACTGATAAAATTTATAGTAGCTGTAGTTATAGTAGTAGCAATAGTAGTAGTAGTAGTAGTAGTAGAAGTAATAATAGTAGTAGTTGTAATAGTAGTAGTAATAATAAAAGTAGTAGTAATAATAATAGTAATAGTAATAATAATAAGAGTAGTAGTAGTAGAAGTAATAATAGTAGTGGTTGTAATAATAGTAGTAATAATAATAATAAGAGTAGTAGTAGTAAAAGTAATAATAGTAGTAATAATAATAATAAGAGTAGTAGTAGTAAAAGTAATAATAGTAGTAATAATAATAATAAGAGTAGTAGTAGAAAAGTAATAATAGTAGTAATAATAATTGTAGTAGTAGTAATAGTAATAGTAGTAGTAGTAATAGTAGTAGTAATATCTATAATATTTGCAGTTGTAAGTAGTATTAGCAAATTGTAGTTGTTGTTGTTTCTTATTTGTTATTGTTGTTTGCTGTTCACTTCAGTTTTTGGTGTTAAGTCGACTCGTGTTTCAATGCAAACTACGTACTTTCTTTGCCCAATCAGCAGTTCGTTCAATTTTCCATAGAACACGAATCACCATCACACATAGACTTCCACACACACACTTCCACACACACACTTCCACGCACACACACTCAAGCACTCACTGTTGTTTTAGTTTACGTGGCATTTACTTTATCAGGCGTGTTTTTTTATATTTTGCCGCGTAATCGACGGCCAGAGAAAAGGGATCGTAACAACAGTTAGACAGCCAGAGAGAAGAACATCCGATCGATCGACTACTTCCTCGAAATCTCCAATAGTCACAATTATAAACAATAACAAAAGTCGCCGCCATAAGACCAACATCATCAAAAGATATGAAATGAGTAGAGTGAGGTTTCGTATATCGCTCGATCAGCGAATTCTATTTAAGGTGTACGACAAACAGTCTGGAGCGACAACTGGGGGAACTGGGAGTAAGTGGAATCACGTGCATGACGCACGGCACAACATGCGAATGCCGATTCGAATGCGAACTCGAATTCGAATTTGATTATACGTTCGAGTTCTATGGAAAATTGATAACACTTCCTATTAGACCCGCGTTTAAAATAACTCTATTGATGATGATAACTCTATGGATGATTGCGTCTTTACTTATGAAAAGTCACATACAAATAAGTACTACTTATATTCCATTGAAATTGGCCAAGTGTGGAAGAGAATTAATATAATGATTGAAACAAATGTCATTGACCTTGAGCTAATTTGATAGCAGGCAATTATTTCTATATGTATAAATATATATAATATATAAACATCTATCATAGATAACATTCAATAAAAATTCAAATTCCTTAACTGATTTGCAATTGCCGTAGTTCGGCATATTGAAAAGTAAAATTTAAAGAGAAAGCGAAAGTCTTGCAGAGCATCAAAGCTTGGATCAACGCTGCTCTCTCTGTGTGTGAGAGCGTGAGAGAACGAGTGAGTACGTGTAATTGCTGTACTATTTACATACGCATGTGTGCAAGAGAGACAGTGAGTGTATGTGACTGCTGTGAGTTGAAATTGCTTTACTATTTGCGTGGATGCATGTGTGTGTGTGTGTGAGCTAGTAATTGAGTCTGCCTACTCTTCTCTATTTACATACATACGTATGTTTGTGTGTGTTCTATTTGCGTACGCATGGAACTCTCTGTGAGTGAGTGCAATTGCACTGCTTCCTATGTTTATTTAATATGTATGTATGAATGCTAATGGCAATTTATGTGTGTGAATGTGTGTGTGAGTGTAACTGCTCTTCTATTTACGTATGAATGAATGTAAACAAAACGTAAAAAACGCTTTTGCCATTCAAATGCAAAGATAAAAGCGCATTAATTGCAACTGCCATGGACCACAACAGAGTGAAAGAGCAAAAGAGAGGGAGAAGGAGAAAGAGAAATGGTAAGCGAAACGAGCATGTGTAATATTTCATGTATTTATTAAGTAACATGCACAACAAGTGGCAGCAACAATGCAAACACAGCAAACGACGATGACGACGTTGGCCACTGACCGACACACTCATATACACATACATACATACATACACACACTCACACACACTCAAAGAGAGAAGCACACATAATAAACGCAAAATTAAAAAAAAAAAACAGAATACAACAAATAAAGCAAAGCAAACAACGCAAAAAATAAAATGTGAAAGAAAGATGGAAAGAGAAAAGCGAAGCACGGCATTTGAGTGCTGTCTCTGTCGCACCTCATCACTCACTCTCTTTGGCCATGAACTTGACCAATTTCTTTGTTTGCTGCAAAAAGCACGCAATAATCGTGAACCGGAACCGGAATAGTATGTTGGAACTAGTCAAATAAAGAGAAACCAGTTTATGTCGTGTAATAGCTTAAATGACATTAAGCGAACTTTTAATATGAACTTCACTGGAATAAGTAAAGTAAAAAATCATACAGAATTGTATATATATATATGTATTATTTTTCAGAAATGAGTTCATATTGAGGACTTCATTAAAGTGAAGTACCACACTCTATCAGTTTTCTATTGATTAAGAATGCAACACACTTCTAGGTTAGACAAGCGATTCAAAAAACAGTTCCTTAACAATCTGTTCTATTGAATTTCTGATCTGTTCATGAATATTTTGTTTTTCTGCACTATGCAGCAGTTGATTAAGAGAAATTAAGAGATATAATTAGTGAACATATGAACAGCAGTAGGTTTAGCTCATGAGCTGCTGATCAAAATGAACTAGCTGAAAATATGGCCAATGTGGGTAATTTTTGATAGACCTACTAGCATGCGTCGCTCATGAGCGAGTTTACGACGTGATGAACTAGTTCAAGACATGATTTACTAAATGAACTTATTTATGACATGATGAACTAAAGGAAACACTAGTCCATAAAATTTGCTATATAGGTGAACAATCCGCTATTGAAAAATCTAAAAATATCCGTGGCTCATGAACTACCTCATAACTAACAAAGCTCTTGATTCTTTATATTTCATGAACTGCTGCGCTAAATGAAGTACAGAATGTATTAGCCATCTATCTAGCTTACGATTCGTAATTTAAAATAAAAGCAGTAGTCCATGAACCGTATATGGAACAATCTTGAATTGAACAATGCGTGGAACAAACTCATAGTTGAAATCCATAATATGTTTCATAGCACTCACCTTCCAGCCGGCGCTGCTATTCGAGTCGCCTTTGTCCTTAAAGTATGAAACATTCTGCACCATCCACTCGTAGATTTGGCTCAGAGTCAGGCGCTTGTCGGTGGCAGAGCCTATGGCATGCGTTATGAGATCGGCGTAGGATAGATTGCCCCAGGCATTGCGACGGGATGAGTTCTTTTTGGCCGCATTCGCGTTCTGCATGGCCAGCTGTGGATCTGTGAGTGCGACAGAGTGAGTTGGAGTTGAGTGAGTAACTGAGTGAACTTATTGAATGACTCGAGTCGAGTTGAGTCGAACTGAGTAGAGTTGAGTTGAGTTGAGTTGAAGTGAGAGACAGAGAGTAGGAGGACTTACCGCCGTTTGCCAGCTGCTGATTGCTGGCCTTGGTGCTGTCCAGCTCGTCGACGGGCTCGGGCCGTGGACAGGGCCAAGTGTTGGAGCGGGCGCGTGTTTGGGGCTCGAAGCCCCCGTCTGTGGGCAAGTCCCCAACCAGTTGATCCATTTGCAAGCCGTTGTCCGAACGGGGCAGATGATTGGGCCACTCCTGCGCAAAGTCGTCCATGATGGCAAACAGTTCGTCCGGGAGTTGCAGCTTTCTGACTTTTCTCTCACAGCTCGCCCAACTCAAAGCTGCCAATGGTAAGAAAGAGACGACAATAGAGTTGAATTGAGTTGAGTTAGTTTCAATTGAATTGCAGTTAAATTGAGCTTTTATCAAATGAATTCCACCCTCCCCAGACCCGCCCATTCAATTGATCTACCAATTGTCAATTGCCATCGTTTGCGAATTTCATTAAATCATTTTATCATTAGACGAGAACACGAACTGGCTTTTACGTCTAATGGCCCAAATGAGCACCGACTGCTGCGGGACAGGCAATTCATTATAATACTCGCTCATGATTAGCAATGGAGCGATATCCGTGGATCTTCAACGTATTGAAAAGCTATATAGATCAAGTTAGACTGATCCAGTCGGGAGTGCCTGATTAGTATATACCCTAAACTCTGCCTAGAACTGTATAAACTTAACTGTTTACTAACATATAATTACACTTGGATTTTTGAGTCAAATTGTCAGGGCTTAATAAAAAGATTTGTCTATTATAAAATACATTGAAATGTAGGAAATCTCTTTATATTTAAATTATTTCTAACTCTGGTATTCAAGTAACGCTTGTGATACTAAGCCAAAATGTTAAGTTCATACAGCTTAAAATGTGAAACATCTACTTTTTTCAGAAAATACCAAAAATTTACTAGAACCAAAGATATTATTTCATATTAATCTATACATATTGTAATTCTAGCCTTAAAATTGTAAAAACTTTAGACTTACGCTCAATTTGCCACGCTTTCAATATGTATACTTTATATAAAAATGTGTTTGTAGATTACAAATTGTCCGCCCTTAGCTTCAATCGAGCCAAAATTGAACTTATATACACGACTATATACATACATAAATAGTAAATTTCAAAGTTCTAGACTCCTCTCATACAAATATTCACAAACACACAGACACATATCCATTAAAATACCACCTATACGCTCATTAAGCATTTTGCAAAACCAATATGCTCTCTTTTATGGTCGAGAATGGGCATTAATATTTACTTAGATTAACTTTTATGAGCAAAACTAGAGAGAGAATGTTTGTTGAAAAGCGTATAAGATCTTTGAATGTTTATATGTCGATATATATATGCGTATATGTATATAATATACATATATTATATATACATACTTATTGTATGTGCGTATGTGTATGTACAATCAAATGGAATCTCGCGCGATCAGATCTGACAATAGAGCTGATCATAATGCAGCTGATCTAGTCCAGAATGCATAGCTCAATTGAGCACTAATAGAAATGAGCATGAAATAAACGCTGCTGTAGTAACTACATATGGAATGCCATAGCCAAAAAGAGAGAGAGAGAGAGATATATATTATTCATAGAGTAAACAAAATAAAGGCCTCGAAATATTTATATAAAATATTTCTATCAATATAAATGTTTAATATACATATAATATATATATAATATAATATATAATTGTATATATATTTGTGCGTCTGGCTGTCAGTATGTCCGCATTATCAAAAGTCTATTGACACTGGCCGCGCTGTCTGCATGAGCACGCTGATAAGCCCCACTGAAGATTGACTGCAGCTTGACGAACTTTGCACGAATTTCAAGTGTTGTTATCTCGCTCACACTCACACTCATACACTCCCCCTCTCTTTTTCTCTACGCCTCGTTGCCCTTCGCATCTCTGCTTTACCCCCAAAAAAAAATGTGCCCGCGTTTGTCTGCCAAGTCGCTTATCAGCCAAAAGCTTTGAACACAATTTCAATTCCATTTTGTGACTCTCTTAAATTTCCCACTTTAGCAGCCGCCCACAGCGCGCATGAGATCAAGAGAGAGCATACAAAGTTTTGCGCTCTCTGAGCGCTTTGCACGCAAATTTCAAATGTGTGTGAGCTGCTCTCACGCACTAGGCAAACAAAGAGCGCACACACACACACGAACACATTGTAAACGAACGCGATGCAAAACAACGGCCGTTGATCAATGCAAAAGTTTTTTTTTCGTCAAAGAGGGTATATTGATTTTATTGTAAGCTAGGTAACAAGAAAAATTTAGAAGCCAGAAGGCAGCGATTCTTTCATAAGTATATTCTTGATCAGCAATCATTTTGAACAAAGTATCAAATATCAAAGTCCATATAACAGAGTCAGATTATAAGTATAGCAGAGTATAGGAATACATAAACTACTCATCACACCTCTTACATAACGTGGTCAGCTCAGGTAAGTTACACATAATAAATAAATTTAAATCAAAAATAAATTTCAAGTTTCTACTATTTGATTTTGTTTTAAATGCTAAATTAAGCGTGACTTAGATGTACAGATACATAAATATATATCCAATTTCTGCCGCAGCTTATCTACTAGTCGTGCATACCCCATTAAATCAATCTTGCTTGTTTTTATAAAGCTTCTTTTTATGCTTCTTTTGCTGCTTAACATTTCTTTTGATTTAGTTTTTGGTTCGCATAGGCCTACATCTTTGTATACATGTGTCTCTCTCCCTCTCTCTCCCTCCTTCTCTGTCTGCCTGCCTGTCTGTATGCGTGTGTGTACGTGTGCCTGAGCATGTAGGAGGAGGCAGTGCTGGCAATGGCGACAGCGAAATACCTTGAGACAGCACAGAGCACAGAACGCGGAAGTGAAGCAAACTAGAAAAAGGTTGTTCTTGTTAAGTATACGCCTTGTACACATGTGAGAAAGAGAGGGGTAGAGCAAACTTGCGTTTCTCAATTTTACCTGCGCTGAATCTTTAGCTACCCGAAAAAAAACTTGTGAAATTTCCAAATGAAATTAAACGAAATATTTTTTTAAGTTTACGACTGTGAATAATGTGTTTCTTTTTAGTGGAAATGAGATTTTAGATTTTACATTTTCATTTTAACAGCTGGAAAAACCAGCAGCACAGCTGAACTGCACCTCAAACTGACCTTAGACACAGTGCGAAAAGCAAGCGACAGAAAATAACAGAAACAAAAACAAAACGTAAAAAATACATTGAGCAAAATGTTCAACACTGTATATACATATGTATGACATTATGTTACATATGTACATATACACATGCATTCATTCAGCTGTGCTCATGAAAATAGTAGTGCACGTATTGTTGGCCAACAAAATCTCGTGATAAATACAATATTTTTAATACACACCTACATATGTATGTCACCTAAACATTTACTAATAATTTGTCAACAGCTTAATTGCTGTTCTATTAACTATTTTTAGCTGCATCTGCAATAGGCATTCACAATTGTTTAGCTAGTCGAAAATAGATCGGAGAAATATGTTCACACTTGACATGTAGATATGCATATGAACATACATAAATACATATGTACATACATACATCAAACGGGAAAAGTGCGCAAAATTGCGTCGCATAAGCGCACAGAACCCAGCCAAAAGGCAACTTGTTGCTGCCAGTTAGAGTGCAATAGATGGCAACGAACGACTAGCAGTTACCCTATATAAATTACAAATTTGTGTATGTGTACAATTAACATTCACACTTCACACTTTTATAGTTTACAAGCTGCAAAAATTTTGGTATAGGCTTCTATTTTACAATATTCTTACATTGAGATTTTTTTCAGATATATAAAGAATACAGATAGAAGTTATACAAAAAAATATATATATGAACTAAATTATGTTAAGATTTAAGATCTTAAAAAAATGGTTTCTTTTGGACTCTTTTTTATTCTTATTAAACTAACATGAAATTGGGTTCTGTATCATTTTACCAAAAATAATAGAGATAGGAATCAAAAATTTTTCAATTTTTATCAATATATCGATTTCTTGAAAAAAAAAACTCTAAGATCTATATATCTTCCAATATGCATCTAGTTTATAATTAGACATACGTCCGATCTTATACACACAATCTTATACTCTAATGCTATGGGACAGACAGATCTTATTGCGTCTAAAAGATTTGAGAACAACAAACGTAAATATGAAAATAAAAACAAAAACCAAACAAAAACAAACGGAAAAAATTTTGATTGAACGGAGAATTTCGAATATGCTATAGATGAGTTGATCTGATCTCGCTGCGTCATAGAAATCTTATTCTAATATTCTCATCACCAGTATCAGCATCATTATCATTATCATTATAATTCAAATCAAAATTGATTTTCAACAGAAATAAAATACATTTTTGAGTTTTGTTTACAACTGACGACAAAAGACAAACAAACACTGTAACCTGTTTAAAAGACAATCTAGCGAAATCTAAAGAACAAATAATATATATATATATATATCAGATGATATATGTTTATATATCTGGCTAAACTACTACCTGCAAATGAGTCAGATTCGTTGCTTAAAGTGGGGGCCGCGCAACATCACGCAAATAGAATGAAAAGAGAATCAAAGACTGAAGAAAATAAAAACAAACAAAAAGTGTGGGCGAGAAATTAGCATC
This sequence comes from Drosophila hamatofila, assembly GCA_035045345.1. NCBI lineage: Eukaryota > Metazoa > Arthropoda > Insecta > Diptera > Drosophilidae > Drosophila > Drosophila hamatofila. The sequence goes on along the minus strand of JAWNPA010000020.1, from coordinate 985,701 downwards.
TGATATTTTTGGTACATACTATATAGTTCTATATCTGTGCATTACACAACAGATGATCGAATGCCCGAATTTGTCAAAAAATAGAATGAGAAATAAAAGCAAGAAATTCCCAGAGGGAACGTTTTTGCAATTTTTGGCATTTTCAATGCCAAACAAACAAAAAGAAAGCAAAAGTTTGCGACAGCAAACAGGTAAAAATGTCTCCAGTAGGCAATGCATGACTATCAGTTACCCTGTAAGCTAAGCAATGCTGCTATTTGGCTTGATTTCTCATATTCATCATCAGTTGACCGATTTTAATGAAATATATTGGGTATATAAATAATATGTATATATAGTATGATATACCCGATGACCACGCCTTTTATTTGCTGTTGTACAGTTTAAACATTTTCCAAGTGTATATTACATATATTTTGATCAGATAAAAAATAGGTCCAAACCCTATACTTCTACTCATTGTTTCAATTTGGAACTGGTTCTTTAGGTGAACAAATTATAGCTGCATACAAATAAAAATAATTAATATTTTGTTTCCATAGCTAACTAGACGTTCTGAGGTGATCAGGTTCCCTAATAAACTGACTAAGAAAATACATTTTTTTTATGAATTCATCTTTTATTTGCAACCTGACTTAAACTAAACAATCAAATCTACTAGAGGAACTAAATCTATTCTAAAATATCCAAATTTTATAAAAATTTTTAACTTGACTTCATCCATTGCCAGCTAAAAGTTTAAAAGTGAGCTGGTTTATTTATGAACTGAGAAAAAAAATTCTGAATGATATCAACGTCTTTGATCATACTTGGATTTAACCATTATCAACTAGAAGTATAATAATGAGCTGGTTCCCTAATGAACTGACTCACTAAGACACCTCTTCGCTTACGAGATGATCCCATTAGCTCAATGCCCATTAAAAACATTCCACTCAACCTTTAGGCAATATTAAAAAAAATTCTATCTAAATATTGTGATCAATATCAAAATATCTATATCTATATCTACATCTACATCGACATCGAGTTCTTTAATCAGCATTCATGACCAAACTCTCAATACCCCCTACTTAATGAGTGTATAATGAAAGCAAAATAAAGAAGGACGCAAACACAAAGAGCAATGGAAAAAAAAATAACAAAATTTCGTTACGTAATTTAGCTAACAGTTGTTTTTTCCCTCGCTCTCTTGCACTCTCTGTTTCTCTCCAATTCACTCTCTTATGATATGCTTAAGAATATAAATATTAGGTATATACATACATACACACACACACACACACACACACGCATAAAGTTTGATAAGCAAAAAACGAACATCTGAAAGAACAAAATTTATCTGCTGCTTATCAGAGTAAATCGTAACTAAACTCTGTTCTTTTTATTTTATTTTTTTGTTTTACCTCTAGCAGATGTTTTTAAACTTCCTAACGAACGATGCTCGGATGATCCGAGTCGAGTCGACTCGACTCATGTGATTTTATATATATATATATACATATATTTTATGCACGAAGCTCAGTTAGCCCCTCGCGCACATGGCCCAGGTTCAGTTACGTGGAAGTAAGAGAACGAGTCCACACACACTGACACACTCACACACTCACACACTCACACACACACACACACACACATAGAGATAGAGACGAATGCCTGGCATAACTTGTCAAACAGGATTATTAAGCAAAGTATGTCAGCGTTGGCTTTGCTTTAAAGACACCATCTCAAGTGTAAGACAGAGCGAGAGAGACAGAGAGTGAGAGTGAGAGAGACAATCAAAAATAACTGACAGCTGGTCAGCAAAAGGTAGCAGCAGCAGCCACCTTAACTGGTCACCCAACTCCAGTTCACATGTAAATGATGCTGAGCCAGACTCTCTGATCTGCCTGATCACACTTGATCGAGCGACCTTTTTCCGTTCATTGGGCGAGAGTGAAATCGTCACTTTCCCAGAAGCGAAAATCTACCTTAGTGAACCAGCTCACATTTAAAGTTCTCGTTAGCAGTGAATGAATTCAAATCACATTAAAGATCCTACTACCAATGGGGAATCATATTTGCTGCTCTAGTTGGCAAGGATGACCAATATACCATATACAATGTAGATTACTTCTCCAAGTGAACCAGTTCGGAAGTAAACCAGTTTGCATTTGAACCAATGGTTGGACTCTAAAATTAAACGTATTTTAGTTCTTTTGATGAATCATCTCTATTTATCTTACTGAACTAATTATGAAAGGAAGCTGATATAAAGTGAGCTAGTTCGCTGTAATTGTAATCACAGTGTTTTTTTTTTTTTTTTTAATTACGTATATACGTATATCTTAACAGCTGACTTTTGAACAGACTAACTAAGCGAATAAGTTCGTATGCTTTAAAGTGAATCTGCTCTTAAGTGAATCAGTTTGTGTTTGAGCTTAAATTGAAATCAAATTAAGTATATAGCAGCATAAACTAGTTATATATTCTCAAAAAATTTGAAATTTAACGGATTTTAAAGTGAACCAGTTCCAATTTGATCTTTTAGTAGTAAATAATGGTTGCCTTTAAGCATAATCTAACAATTTAGTAATTATCAACATTTAAAGCAAAAATCAAAGATTTTCAAAAAATTTAATATTGGAAAATGCCGTTAGCTGATTTTCTCTTGTCCCAAATTTTCATTTGAATTTATACAATTATAATAAGAATCAATATAATTATGTTTCAATTTCTCTGTTTTACTAAATGTAATCATAATTAAACTTAATAAATTATATAGATATTCCATAATTTATATGACCCTTTATATTCATTATAATGCGGACACTTCTCATATCTTTTCCACTTGATGCACTCAAAATGTTCCCTCTTTATCACACTCACACACAGTACACTCATATCGCATACGCATACAATGTGATAAGACACACATACATATGTGCATACATACATACATACAAATTGTCTGATGCCGTTGCCATGTGCCTTGGGCCAGTATAGTCGCAACTCCGCAATGTCTAACCAGATTTATATAAATATATATACATTCATACATATATAGGTATACATACACATACATACACCTTATCAATAGCTAGGTATTCCCTAACATAAAGCCTAGCACAATGCTGACAATGCTAACATTTTCTGTTAAGCATAAGTTACAAGAGTCACTTGCCATCTCCCTCTCTCCCGCCCTACGCATGCAATTTATGCCAATTCACTCACTTACGCTTGCATACGGTACATACGCATATGAGTCTGTGTGTGTGTGTGTGCCCGCTAGTTTGCATGATTCTGTCATTAGTTTTCATTAGCTGCTAGTCTTAAGTAAATCATCTTGACACTCGCTGCACGCGTCCACTGCACTTGTCCGCTCTCTTCAGCCCGCGCGCTCTCGCGCTCCCTCTCTCCCTCTCTCTCACGCTCTTTGCAACAAAGTTGCATTCCACCCTCCACAGTTTGTTTGATCCAAAGTGGAATGCAAAGAAAGCGCAGCCCAAAGAGAGGCTCATTCTGGTTTTCGCTGCGCTCTCTTTGCCTGGTGCGGCACATCGATCGATCAATTGAGTTGTTCGGCCATGCGCAGAGGCGTAGCGCATCGTTGCTGTCGCATAGACAGCGCTAATAATTTATTAACTCGATTATCGCGGAAGCGCATTTAAATAGAAGCTTATTGGAAGTGCAATGTGTGCCGGCTCTGTCGCACTTGTGCGACGCTCTACACGTGCCGTTTGGGAAGGTCAAAGAGAGAAACACGCGCGTTCCACACCCAGAGAGGGGCAATTTGTAATTGCAAATAAGAATCGGCAAGAAGCGATGCGATCACTTATACTATATATGTATATGTATATTTATTTATTTATTTATTAATTGTTGCTTTTTTCAATTTTCTTTTTCTGTATAAATCAAAGTTGCTTTGTAGTTAGAGGAAATCGCCTTCGATGTGATCAATCAATAAATTGATAAATTGATATAGACAGATAAGAGTGAAGAGATCATTATAGACATTGTATTCTTTGAATTAAAAAGTATATTTATCATTTAAATATATTTATAGTTATATATTTTGAATATATAATAAATACATATATATTTATTTAAATTAATTTTTTTAACATTTATTTTCCCTAATTCTCATTTTGTTTCCGCTCCACAAAAATCAAGTAAAATTTATTTGGCAAACCTTTTTCACCAGACACTATCTCAAACACAATCTATTAAAACCCGCTCACCAAACACTCAAGATATCAGCAAATGGCAAGGCAGAGTCATAAATACACGCACACAGATACAGGCACACACACACACACACACACACACATAGATACCACCAGCAGCTATAGATAACGCATTTACATAAACATTTATATAAGCACGCTCTTTGCTTATCTCTCTCTCTCTCTCTGCTGTTTCTCTCTCTCCCTCTCTCTCTGCTGTTTCTCTCTCTCTCTCTCTCTCTCTATTTTCTTATCAGACACTGATCACTGCGAAAATCGACCCATTTAATAAAATCATTAGAGCTTAATCGCACTTCAATGTCAATATTATGTGAAGAGATTACAAAAATAGGGACAACAAAGAGAAAAGCAATAATAAAATATAAAATCTATCACTAAATAAAAAAAATTTATAACTAAAGAAGCTAGAATTACCTATTTTATTAAATATTAACGACTAGAAATATAAACAAATTCACGTGACTAGTAAATAAAGCTCAAAAGCTTTTATTGAAATATTTAAATACAACAGAAAACTTTAAAACTAAATTTGAAAATCTCTTTTAATATCTAAGACCTATAGTGTTATTAGAACTTCCTTCAAACTCAAATCAATTTATTTAAACAAACCAATTTAATATCTTATAAGACTCAGAATTTCTATAGCAACTTCCATCAAACTCAAATCAGACTCCTTCCAACTATTAAACTCTAACTAATAAGCCACACAAGCGATTGGAAGGGTAAAGCGAGCACGAGTAAAATGAGAACGAGACAGGGAAAGAGAAGAGGGCGACAGAGGCAGCGAGAGAGCGAAGCGACACGCGCTACAGTCGTCGCTATCAGTGGCACATGCTATTTTTAGACACATTATCAGGCGTGCTCTAATTAAGATCTCTGCACTGAGCTTTCAAACAAAATGTTCACTAATCAAAATCGAAGCGCTGCAGTCCAATACGAATCTCTGGCTCTCCAATTGGAGTTGTACACATACGCTTAAATAATAGTCAAATGCGTGCTCACAAATATTCCTATAGGAAGAGTCTGTAAAGAAGAGTCTGAGCACTATTCGAACAAAAAACTCTCTTAAATAGTATTCGTATAAGAATTGTTTCGTAAAGAGAATATACTCATAGTAGCATAGTATATAAATCTCCAATTAGAATGGTTTTAATGCACAAATGTTTATTAGAATATATAAATAATCGAAATCTAAATCCATATGCCCACTACTAATTTAATGCACAACTACATAACAATAATTAATTGGACATCTTTTTAATACATATTCTTATTGGAATGCATCTAACTAATAGACTTTTTTAAATGCTAATCCGTTTTTTTTTCTCCAATTCGATATTATTTTAATGCACAAATGTATAACAAGAATTAATTGGATATATTCATAACAATAATTAATTGTACACGTCTTTACTGTCTATTCCTATTAGCATACAAATCTAAATCCAATTTCGATTATCAACTACAAAAAACTTACTAATTGGACAAATCTTTAATGGATATATTAGAATACATCTTGATTGAAATTGAATTGAAATACTACAATTTCAATGAACAACTGCATAACCCTAATTAATTGGATAAGTTTTTAATATGGCTATTCCTATTAGAATACATCTAAATGATAGATATACTCAAATCCTAATCTCTAATTGGAATGCTATTATTTCAATGCACAAATGCGCATAATAATTAAGTGGTTAATAATTTAAACATTCACAAATGCATAACAATTATTTATATTGAAAAGGTCTTTAATTTGTATATACTTATTAGATTACGTTTAACTAAACTGCATTTCTAATTGGATAGCTAATGCAAATGCATATTATGGCATAGCGGGCATTCCTATTGGAGCCTAATCAACATAATAATATAATAAACTCATTCTCCATTTGGAGAACTATTGTACATGCCAATAATAATTGCGACTCCTTTGTTAACACGCCTTGAAGGCGCTAATTGAAGACAAGTCTTGAATGTGCGCATTCTCTTATAAGAATTTAGTATGTGCATATTTTAAGTATTTACCTATATCGAGCCAATTGGAAGTTGTGTTAGAGCTGTTTGTTGTTGTTGTTGCTCTTGCTGCTCCCTTTGAATTTGTCGTTGTTGTCAGCTGGTATTATGCACTGTTTTGTTTTGTTATTCTTATTGGGATTATTTGTCAACACTTTTTTACGTGAGTCGTTTTATAGTGCACTTATTTATTAATTAAATACACGTTTCTTGCATTTGTTGTTGTTGTTATTTTGAGCAAAACTTGTGCCGGTTTGGTGTATTAATTATTATTATTATTTAGTTTCGTTTTTTTTCTCTTGTTGAGGCTAACTGGCATAATTTCTTGCTCTTTCTCTCTCTCACACACACACACTCATGTATCGATAAGCATATGTGTATATGTATGTGTGTATTTAGCAGCTCACACTTGCATAAGTATTTAAGCACTTGTTGTTGTTGTTGGTGGTATTTTGTGGGCGGCTTTTGCTGTTGCTTGAGCTATAAACATACAAATTAAAAACGATATTTACTTAGCGACTAAAGAAACGAAGCAGAAACAGAAGAAGAAAACACAAAAAAAAATAAAGCACAATAAAACAAGAGCAATAACAAGAGCAAATTTTGTGGAAATGTAAATACGTATAAAAGAGAACGCGAGCGTTGCGAAAAGAGAGACAGACAAAGAGAGCGAGAGAGAGATTGGGCATTAAAGAGAGAGTGAGCGAGAGATCGCGTCACGTCACCAATTCATGCCAATTGGACGCATACAGAAATTAATTGGAATTCGTATAAGAATTCAATGAAAGCGTGCGGCGCAGTTGACGTCGACGGCGCAAGCACACACACACACACACGCACAACACTAACGATCCACACGCTTCCACACGCACATACAAACAAACATCTGTACAAAAGCTTATGCAGATAGAACACACATGTTTGCCTGTGTGTATTTGTATGTTTGTGTGTGTGTTTAAAGTTCAAATGGAAAAGTTTATATGTATATACACACATATAAGCACGTTTACTGTTTTTTGTTGTTATTTCTGCCTTACTCAAATTTGAATTTGAGCAGCTATTTTGAATTCGCACTAGTGTTTGTGGGTGTGTGTGTGTGTGTGCGTAGCTCTGCCGGCAGCAGTAAATTTCCAAAATATAAAAAAAACACGCAAAAGCCCCAATGAGAAAAGATCATTCCAGCCTTTGCTACGGTATTTTGTTTTTTTTTTCTTTACTTCTTTTTCTTTCAATTTCGTACTACGCATTCCTTCATACACTATTTCTTATTATTGCTCTTGTAACTGTGTGCGTGTGTGTGTTTATGTGTATTTTGCTTTATGCTGTGTTCACTTTTTTCTTTCTTTCACATGTAAATGTTTTGATTTGGAATTTTGCTAAACTCTTTACTTTTGAGTTCACTCATCGTTCGCCTATGCAGGGGCAGGACAGGGGCGGGGCGGAGCTGGGACTCAGATAACGGGAGGGGGGAAACACGTGATCAACCGTATCGGTTTCTTTTTTGTTTTTGGACTCGAAAGAATTTGGTGACGTTGGGGGTTAAGTAGCGCGCTTAACGCTGATCGACCTCGTGGCTTTTAACCGCAAACGCAACGGACTCTGCTCGTTAACTGCTTTCTAGTTGGATGCGAACTGACAACTGATTGGTATACGAAACGCTACAAACCGAAGCAGCGGCAAAACGACAGCAGCGTCGTCGTCGTCGTAGTCGTCGGCGACAGCGACAACGACGAAGCGACACGAACAGCTCGCCAGCCACTAGCGAGCCAGGCAGCGCGCCCGGCACGTCTCTCGCTCTTGTGGCGGCTGTGCGATAGTGTTGGTGTTGGTGTTGCTTGCTGGTGGTGTGAGCTACACACAGATGTTGTTAGGCGCTGAGAGGCAAAGCTCGCTCTCTCTCAATAGTTGCGTGCATGTGTGTGCTTGTTTTGAAATCCACATTTTTGAGTTCCACAATAATGCACGTTTTGTATTTTGGCGCTCACATATTTTTACAACACATAGCAGCACACACACACACACAGCAATTGAGTAATAAAGCCCATGGTGTGCGTCTGTGTGTGAATATATTTTTTCTAGTTTGTTTTGCCTGCCATCTTCTGTGGCGACGATCTGAATGTGGAAGCGATTCGTTTCCAACAAATTTCCAGCATGCCGCTGATAACTGGCAAATGGGCCAAATGTTTGTTATCTGCGCGGGCGCGCGTCGCTGTCGCTGTGGGAAATTTACCGAAAAATTGCAGTCGAACGAGAAATACAAATATTTATGTACAAAAGAGAAAAAAAAAAAGTTTGCTAGGCACGCGCATTCATAACACGAATTTTATTAGCGGCCGCCAGCCAGTTCCGTCGCATAGACTGGTTCGTTCATTTGCCCGGACATTTGAGTTGTTAATGTGGCTGCCACATAAATTCCACAAATGACGCGGCTAATGAAGTCTAGACGCCTGAGCTTAAGTAAGGCTAAGCGCTTTATGGCCCAGACTGCGACACAGATACAATATTCGAAAGTGCTCGAGGCTCGAACCCCTGTGAGATCGATGCCAATTTATGAGCCAGTTATCAATTTTTAGTTCTATTCGTGAACTGCTACATATATTGAGTTCTGCCTCTTTTACCCTTTTATTCTATGCTAGGCAATGTTCTCTTTCTCATTTTAGAGTTGAACCAGTTAGTGAACCAGTTCAATGCTTTCAACTTAAATAAAGCATATGCTAATTATAAGTATTGTCTTCAAAAATTGGAAGTTTAATATGCTAATTGGCTGTCCACAACCGGATAATAACTTTATTATAATTTGCTGCATATCTTTTTCGTTTATTATAAACCAGTAATCTAAGCAACCTATAACAGACTATTTATCCTGCGCATGCATCATGCACACACACACACACACACACTCATACATATGTCTGTATGTATGTAGTTCACTTCCATTGCGCTGTCGCTTGTCAAGCTTTCCAGTCGTCATCGTTGTCGACGCGCAATTGTCGCTAAAATTAGCCTTGGGCTTCGGGCACAGCTTTGACGCTTTTTATGACGTCACAAGCATAATGGGGCGGACAGCAAGTGGCGTTTAAAGCGTAGCCTATGCTGCTGCGCCCACGTTACCTTCCACAGCGCATGCGCCACTGTCGCTGTCTCTGTCGCCGCCGCCTCTATTTCTTCCTCTTCGTCTGCCTCTTCCTCCTTCCTCTCAGCCGCTGCTAACGGAGCCAGGTCCAAAGCTTCATTCCAACAATTGACGACGTAGTAAAAAATTAGCGCGACGTCGGCTCAATTGGAACTAGATGGGAGTAATGATATCAGCCGCGTCGAGTGGCCTTCAAAAAATTATAATTTCTGTTTAATAGCTGTGGCGACTTCGGCTGGAATGCGATGAGAGGGGGAGAACGGTGGAATAGACATAGCCCTGACTGTATATAGAATGTTTGCTCTCAGTGTATGTCTGTGTGTGCGTGTGTTTGTTTGTGTGTGTGGCGTATCGAATTTGAATATGGGTACTAACAATTTGTTGGCTGGATTGGTGTCTAAACTGGAATATAGATTGGTTATTTGCTACGTCTCTCTTTCTCTCTCTGTCTGTCTGTCTCTCTCTGTGTGCTGAATGCGAAATGAGCTGGAATATTAAATTTTATTACTCTTATTTATGCGAAATATAGGAGCTACCAATATTGAATTAACTCTTTCTGTTCTATGTAGCTATTGCATCTAAATTGCGTAAGAATAAATGAGAGCTGATTAATTAAGCGACGTATGCATGTAGTAATTGATGCAATCCACACAGCAGAATTGACGCAATTGAGAGAAAATTTGTAATTCAAACCACACCCCCCGCAGCCTCCCATTGCGCCCGCCTCCGGCGCTCACGGCTAGAGGCGTCAATGACAGTGCGACTTAGTTTGAGTCTATGGAAACTGGAAATTCTCGCAGCGTTTGCTGATGACGTCGCTTCGTATGCAAATGGCAACGGGACTCACACACACATACACACACGTGTGTGTGTATGTAAATTTGATGAAGCACTTCCTGATGGCGCGCTAGAAGACGCGCCACACGCTACAAGATATTAAGATAAAAGCAAAAAGAGCGTGGCGCTCTTGCGGAATGGCATCCACAGCGAAACATCAGTCGACAGTCCACAAGCTCAGGCTTGGCATCCACAACAGCCACAAACTGAAACGAACTGGCGTTTCGCCAGCACAAAAAACCACGTGGTCTCTCAAGTTCATAGCGGAGCAGAATAGCGAAAATAGACAAGGCGTAGAGCGCGCATAACAAAAAAAAAATATAAAAAATACAACAAAAAAGAGCGAAGCGTATAAAAAGATACTTATACACGCTTACTCATACACATGTCAAAGAATGTGTGAGTGTATGTGTGTGTTAGTGTGTTTGTATGTTTGTATGTATGTATGTACATACATATGCCATGTGAATTGAAGAAAACCACATGCTGTGCGAAAATATTTGGGTTGTGGATGGAGGGAGGGAGGAAGGTAGGAAGGGGGAGAGAAGCAACAACGATGACGATCCGCTTGCAGAGAGCGCAGAGAGTGCAGCAAACAGGTTACGTGCCGGCAGCAATGAAAACAGAAAACAAAAACAAAAGCAAAGAAAGCGGAAATAAAACACAAATACTCGAAAAGCTTTTTTTTTTCTTTTCTTTATTTTGTAAACAAACCAGAGCACTTTGACTGAAGTTCAAAGCAAAAAGAGAGAAAAGCGTGCGCGCGCGCAAGATCAGTGAAGAATGGCGCCCACAAAAAAAAAAGTAAATTAAATGTGAAGCTAAACCAGAAATACAAACACACACAAACATGCATATACCTGTGTACGTGTGTGGCAAAGTGCCAGCTACAAAGCGGCGCGAAGTTAGAAAACAAAATTAAAAACCTAACCTTACCTAATGTGGTATGAAATGACACGCACAGCTACACACACATACACAGGCACTCGCACACATACAAACAAGTAAAAGTAGCGCAAAAACGTGGCTTGTGCCGCCGACTGCGGCAGCGCTAGCGACTGCGAAGTCGGCGCCAATTGCGTCGTTTAAAATACTGAACGAAAAAGAAAGAAAAGTAAAATAAAAACACCAACAACAACAGTCGCATGTTGCTGCTGGAAGAACGACAGCAAATAGAATTGTGAACATAAAATAAACGCAAAGAGTTAACGCTAGCATGGCAGAGCGAGATGGAGCTATTAGCTATGGGTGCCCAATTAATGTGAATCAAATAGAAATATGATTCTGTTCTCCAGTTTATTTACATAACTACATAAGTCTGCAAGTGTGTGTGTGTGTGTTAGTTGAAGCGTATGTATTACAGCTAAATAAGTTAATCTAGTACAAGCTATTAAGCTTTTTTGCTGATTACCACAGACATTATGTTCCACAAGACCACTTGTATGATTTTATACTTACACTCCACAAAATGTTCTCAGCTATTCACACACTGACGCACACACGCACACGCACCCGCACGCACACAGACGAGCGCACGCGAACGTTTGCTCTCTCGGGACAGCCCACTACTTACTTTCTCTCGGCTTTTCGTTGCGTGCGCTCTTCTTCTTACGACAAACTTTTCGCAGCTTCGTTCGTTCGTGCGTCGTTCGTCTCACTCAACCCCCGAAATGCATTCGCCCGCTGACCGACTCGCTTGCACTCGCTGCGCTGCCATGCGCGTGCGACAGAGACAGACGACTTTGCCTATGACAGGTAACGGTAATACGTATACGCAACAGGGCCGGGGGCAACTGAATGTCTTGACACACATTCGTTTCGGCTGTGGGTCGGATGGCTGCAGCTGCGGTCGGCCGCTGTCGGCCGTTAACTGTTGGTTAATATCACCTCCAGGCAGTCGGTGGGTGTGGCTCTGCCGGCTGGCTTCGACCCGGTCCCGTTGCAGGAGTCTGCGCAGCGCGTCCTCTGCTCCCATAGGTCCGTTAGCGGCGCTTAATTGTCGCCCGGTTGGTGCCAGGCCGAGCCTCCTGGTTGGGCAGCAGCCGAGGCGAACGCCTTCCACACGGCCTAGGCGCCCCGCTCGCAGGGACAGCAGCCGTCGGGCTTTGGCCTCAGCTCAGCTTGTGCCGACGGGTTTTGCTCAGGGGTTGTTTCTGCCGCTGCCTAACGGAGTGTCCTTGGGCCTACACACACACACACACATACAAATTCAAGCCCACTCATATACATTTACAGTTAAATTTAACGCAGGTAGCTTTATGTCTGTTAATGTTAGCAGCTTGTATTATGTCGTTATGTCGAGCCGCGTCGTCATCGTCATCGTCCTCTTCGTAATCGTAATCCTTCGTGTCATCGGCTAAGCACTTATGCTAGCCATTGCCAATACCATAGGTAGAGTTATAGCACGGCAGAATGCGCAGCATAATAATCATACGAAATTACGCAACATCAAAAGCTTCAAGGTGCTGCCATATCAACAAGTGTCCCCCCTCACACCCCCAATGGCCCCCTCCAACGGTTACCCATTAGCAAATTAAGTAACGCCCATTATGACTGTGGGCAGAAAGGGAAAGATAGAGGGAGAAAGAGAGAGGAAGAAAGAGAGAGAGAGAGAGAGGGGAAGACAGAAAGAGAGAGACAGAGCTGTTGCCTTTGCTAAATTTAACATCTGGCTGCCTAACTGACCTGATTTAAGCTATTAGAAATTATGGAAAAAAAGAACTGTTAATTATACTTTAAGTTCTGGGAACTATAAGCAAAGAGGAAGGAATCCTATATACATAAGTGTACATTAGTATAAAAATTATATGTATCAATAATATTATATAATATATGAATAAATATTACAGCTCACGGTGAATTTCGAAAATTCATTGATATAACATTATGTAAAATGCGCTAAACAAATTTTAGATAATCTCTATCTAAATATATATCTATCAATACATTTTTAGATTTTTGAAGATATAGCAAGGGGGATTTTCTGAACTGTATTTACAATAGATTATGATAAGGATTTTGACCAAAAAGGTACTTCAATTTCTGAAGAGCATTTCTAAAAGATCAGTCAAAAAGCTTAAATCAGAGAGTTATTTCGATCACAAAGCGAATTTTTTTTACATAGATCAAATTAAAATCTGGATCTATAATTTATCAATTATAAAAAATTCATTGAAAAAGCTATTAGAAAATATTTTTTTATATTTTCTTCATATGTAAGAGCTGGTCTGAAACATTTAAATCATATTTTATAAGTAATAATGAATGATTAGTCTAAGTTGTGATAATATGTCTAATCTATTTTCTAGCTTATTTAATAGCTAGTACCTATAGTATCAATAACATTATGGCAATAATATTAAGATTATATAAAGCTGGAATTATTAGAGTTATCGAAGAATTTTTGGTATTTTTAAGACGAGATTTTAAGAGATAGATAAATAGGTAGATAGATGTGCATATGTTTTTGATTAAATCTCATAGAAATATGCCATTTATTATATGAAACATTTATGAAATAATATGCTATATACGAAACAAATTCATACATATCTATAATTGTACAGTTCTGTTAAGTTTTTAGTATATATAATTCTGTTGCAAACTTATATTCTAAGTAGATTTAAGTAACACTGAGTTCTAACGATCCCATTATCTCCAATTAGAATCCGCTAATCCGCTCTTGATTACAATGTTCTGCTCAAAAATTCTCTTAATAATCAACATTCTTTTCTAATATCTAAAAAGAAAAAGCTTTTTCTTCTAGATTTCACTTTAGTTTCTTTATGACTCGACAGATTAGTGGCTCACCCACATCTCAAAGCTTAGTTAGGCATATATGTATGTATGCATGTATTTATGTTCCACATATGCTGCCCAATTGCCAATATGCACGTGGCTGCTGCGGCTGCTGCAAGTTTCATGGCTACATTGAACCTGTCGCAATGGGCGCTGCAGCCGCTGCCGCTGCTGCAGTCGCAGTCGCAGTCGCCGTCGCAGCTATTGGAAAATTTTTGTTTCGTTCGACACTTGCATTATCTCTGTAATATTTGCCCCGTATATGCATGCATGCATGTGTATGTGTGTGTGTGTGTGTGTGCCTTTGATTACTAAGAATACTTTTGTGAACGCACCAGAGTAGAGAGCGTGCCAGAGAGAGATGGAGAGAGGAAGAGAACAAACAAGCAGCAAATGGGGTATGGAGGACCGTCAGCAATCGTCTCTCACATTTCTCGGCCTTGCTGATTATGCATGCACACATACACACACACACACAAGCACACATGCACACACATGCATGTGTATTTGGGCTTTATGCACTTCTCAATGTATGACTGCTGCTGTATTTGCAACTGTAACTGTAACTGTCATTGTAGTAATGTATGCGTAGACACTCACACACACCCACACACACACGCATTTGCTGTTGCTAGCAGCTCTTTTGTCGTAATTATAGATATTTTTGCGATTGAAGTGCAGTCCGACGAACCTCTCGGACCAACCCACCCCACCCATATATAGAAGTAAGTATTTATATATAAATATAACGGCATATCGGTGTCTACTTATATGCTGTGATGGCATTTGTGCCGGTTTGTGTCTGGCGCCTCGCTGATAGCGCTCCTTGCCTCAAGGAATGCGATCATAGTCTGGCGTGATTGTGATGAATAACGGTATCGGAGACTCTAATAATAGTACAAGATTGTTGGGAATTCTATTTACAATAATTAAAAATTTTAAAAAAATCATAATAAAAAAATAATATAGTTAAATAAAATAAAATAATAATAATAACAATATAATAATAATAATTAATAATAATAATAATAAATAAATAAATATTAATAAATAAAAAATATAATAATAAATAACAATAAATTAAAATTCACTCTTTATATATATTTTTTAATTTTAATATATCTGGAACTTTTTTATACACAATATTTGAAAATTTACAAAAAAATTGTTGAGAAAACCGCAATTTTTATTATATTAATTGATTTATATGCATAAATATGTAGTTTTGATTGTTTTTCTTTTCATTCTACTCTCGTATTACAATACAAACTTATTTTTTCATTTGTACAGGGTATTGACTCGTCGACTACTCATCATGAGTATTCAAATTACAGTCGCTTGAATATAATATGTTGGCAACAAAACGAACCACATAATAGATAATAATAAATATATTTATATTTTATTTATATTTCTCCTACTTTCGTAGATAGAATCCAGGCCAACTGATGCCAGGATACCTTATCCTAGGCAACCAATAGCCACTAAAAGGCTTAGATAATCCATTAGTGCCAAAAGGGCAGGCCAAACGGTACAACTCGACGACACCCAGCACAAAGGCAACAGAGGCAGTGGCAGCAACAGAGGGAGAGAGAGAGAGAGAGAGCGTGAGCAGAAAGGGGAGAGCAGAGCAAACGAGTACAGGTCAAAAGATACAACTAGACGACACACAGCACAAAAAAGTAAGGAACAGAAAGGAGCAGAGGAGGAGAGCGCAGAGGACTGAGCAGCGAAGTGGGCAGAGGGCTGGACAGAGCAGAGGTGAAAAGAGAGCGGAGTAGGTGAGAACAGCGAGGAGAGAAGTTCTGCCAGAACGGTGCGTGCGGGTGCGTCTGCCTGTTGTGTGTATGTGTGAGTGTGTGCTGGTAAGTTTTCGTATGTGTATGTGTGTGGTTGTGTGTATGTGTCGACGTCGACACAGCAATTTGTACAAGTCAAAACGATTGGCGCCAAAAGTCTACGGCGCTGGCATTAGCAAAAGAAACGCAAAAGGCACGAGATGAAAATCCGCTTAAAAAAGTGCCGAACGTGCCAAAGGTATATCCCCCGCCAGCTAACCCAGCACAGCCCCAAAGCCGCCCCATGGATGATAATTTATAGCATCCAGAAACTTTTCGCTTCTTTCTTTTGCCCCTTTTATTTTTGCTGCCTCAACTTTGGCATGTTGCGCGGCGTTTGCGATTTTTAATTCTTGTGCTAAATTGTTTAAAAATGTTTTAGAAGAATTCTGCAAAAGCGCGTACAACTTTCAACCGCCCACTTTTCGTCCTTTTGGCAACAGCAGCAGTGGCAGCAGCAGCAGCAGCAGCGCTAACAAAGTTTGCGGCATGTTGACCACTTTGTCGCCGGCTGGAAATAGTTTTTTATTATTTTTTTTCTTTCTATCTATTTTTTTTTTTTTTGTGGAGCTCAACTTCCGCTTGGCTGTCGATGCAATTTGTATTAGCAAAGTTTTGCGCAAAGAATTTTCGTAAAAGCACAAAGTATCCGAGAACTGTAAATTTGCAAGTGCTGCAGAGCTGATTTATGGTCAATTAGCGCAGCGCTTAACCGAATCTCTCGCTGATAAAACTAAAGCTAAAGTTGAAACTCACTATAAATAGCTAAGCTACCACAGCAACCTCTCTCATTATAAGCATGCATGCGTGTGTGTGTGTGTGACAAGCTATGCAAATGAGTTGCTCAATTATTATGTTAGTTAGAGCGAGATGAGGCTAGCTTAAGTGCGGGGAGGTGAGGTGAATATGGCCACCCTGGCATGGGTGTGTTGTAATTGCATGGGATGCGTGGACAATTGCCTAATATGCTTTGTTCTATTTATAAATATCACATGCACACAAACAAACAAACACACACACACAGCTACATCTACAATCCTTTGCCTTGGTGCCGCCAGAGAGCAACATTCATCAAAACTCTTTTGGCACTTTGTTTGTTTGCTTTTTTATGCGTTTGACTTTTATGTGCGACATTTAGTACCAGCAAACGAGCACCAGAGGGCGCGGCAAGGGTCGTAAAAGCATTTAAGCCGATGCCGTTGCTGACGCCTTTACTGATTTTATGCTCAGTTAACCCGATAGTGCGCGCGCCGCGCGGCAGCTGATCGTAAAACTACACGAGCGCGCGCCCATCTCATAAAAGCGCCAGAGTCAATTTCAGGATGCTCTTCTCGACTTTTTCTCCTGCTCCTTTGTGGCATCATTTTATGGCTTAATATGCTTAAATTTAGCACTCGTAAAAAATTAATTTAAATTGCTTTCTGCGGTTCGATTTGCCGTTCGCTGTCGGTGCATAAACTAAAAATAGATTATGCGACTTGAAAACTCGGTTTATTTCTTGCTGCTTCAAAATGCAAAATTTGCCAAATAAAGAACAAAAAAAAAAAAAAACTTTGCATACAGCAACAAATTTGGCACGTTATAACTCTCTCTAGCTCTCCCGCTCTCTCTTGTGGCTGAAGAAGCGTCGTTCGCCGCCGGCATTCACAGTGACGAGGTGGCCGAGAGGTTAAGGCGTTGGACTGCTAATCCAATGTGCTCTGCACGCGTGGGTTCGAATCCCATCCTCGTCGAGTCGGAGCTCTTTTATTATTATTTTTATTTTTTTACTTTTGTCTCTTTAAATGTTGCACCTGGCCAGAGGAATTGTTTAGATGCAGGCTCTGCCAGTTTTATTTATGACAGCAGACACTTTTGCCTCCAATTGGAACTATAGCTCAAATTTCGTTGATGAAAATGGAAAATGGAAAATGGAGCTGGCACTGGCACTGTAGCATTGCCTCTAGCCGGATATGTCAAATAGTTTCCTCCTACCAAATGCTACCCGCAGCACTTGTGGCGAAAAAAAAATGGAAAGGAGCAAAAATCAAAGTCAAAGCAAATTTCGTGCTCGGCAAAGATGCAAAAAATATAAGAATGAAATTTGCAAGCGGCTGTCAACGACTGCCCAATACTCGTTCAGGCAACTATACGATGAAATTTAAAAAAAAAGTAAAAAGTAAGAAGCCTTTTTTTTTTCATTAAGAAACTTTGGACTGTTAAGTGGAGCATTTTAAAAGTTTCTCTTCAAATTTTATTAACAAATACCTAAAATTTATAATTTTCCTCGCCTCCAATGGCCACATCCAAAAAATCCTTCTACTGTGTTAGATTTTCAACTAAATCTAAACATCTATAGAGATATACCGAGCAATTTATACAAAAAAGCCAATATACCGGCTTTTACATTTCGCGAACGGGCATAAAAAAGCGAAAGAAATGAATTGGATTGAATTGAAATCGTAGGCGATAAAAATAAATCTTTGCAAGGCGACGCCAACAGCTGACGGGGTGGAAAGGATGCGTGGGCGAGGGGTTCTAGATGTGACTGGGTTAGAGTTGGGGTTGGGGGTTGGTGGAGTGGAGTAGGACGGGGCCACGGGGTAGCTGCTCAAAATGATGAAATTGAAAAACTACACGAGCTGACGGCTGGCGCTTGCATTGGCCAACGTACATATGTATGGGGTTAGTGTTGGCCATAAGTCATACAATGTGCGTTATCCTTGGCGTCAGCAAGGATATTGTGTCGCCGAGCCGCGTCGCCTCGTGGCAACTTCAATATGCAAATGCTGTTCAATTGCGCTTGTCTTTCTTGTCATTTTTATGCGAGCAGCGCAGCTTCAAAGACCTCTTTAAGGGCAACTACTTTTTGGCTACAGATATATGTATATATCTAGTATATTTATAGATATATCATACACATCAGGACACTCGCCTCTAAAGACTTCCCGTTGCCATAAATTTTGATGCGTTTTCTATCGCTGGCCATTTTGACCGACTTCATAAAAAAGTTTACGATATCAACAAAAAAGAAAAAAAAAACAGAACAAAAAATTTGAACTTAAAAACTATAAATTGAGCAGCTCACATCGTCGACTCTACTCATCCCTGAGTTTATCTATATTCACTTTAGTCTTTTTTATATTTTTACTTCCTTTTCAAACTGTCCCCCAAAGTGTTGTCCATGTGCACAAATAGATGTTGCTTAAGATGTATTTAAAATTAAATTACTCGAGATGAATATGGGTTGATGAAGACATGAAGTCATATATGGTATGCTTATGATGATGTGATATATTATTATTGGTTATGGGGTCTATGGATTATTAAACAGATATGATAAAATGATCTGGAATGAGTATCTGAAGAGTTAAATTGATATTTGAGGCTATGAAAAGGTGATAACTAAGAGAGATGTGTTGAATAGTAGAAAGAAAGAGAGAGAGAGAGACATGTAGAGACAGAGACAGTGAGAGCGAGGAAGAAAGAAAGAAACGTAAAGAGAGAGAACGTGAAAAAGAGAGGGAGATAGATTGCGAGAGAGAGCAAATAACAAACAGAGCGAGAAAGAGCGATAGCAAAAGTGACAGAGAGAGATTGAGAGACAGAGAGAGAGAGCGAGGGAAAGAGAGACATTAGCTGACAGGCAAGTGAGGAACGGAGAGAATCGAGAAAGAGGGAGAGATCTATCTTTATCTTATGATCAACATCATCGGGACTAAAAGAAAACCCAAAACAGTGAGATGAATTGCAGACGCAAAGATAGAGAAATGGTGGTGAGAAGAATGTGGTAGTGGAAAAGAGAAAAAATGGTCCAGAGAAAGATAAGAGATAGAGAGAGAGAAAGAGAGAGAGATAATCATTGATATAGAGATAAAGTATAAGAAAGCATGTATAGACACAGATAAATTGTGAGGATCAGAGTGTAAAAGATTATTGAGTTCAAAAAGGAAGAGAGAGATCGAGTCCCGACTCTAATACTCTATAACATGGAGACAGATTGGAAGAGTCTCAGTTAACTATGGCGATACAGAGAGACCTGGGAGAAGCATAGAGCTAAGACTCTTTGTAGGCATCTAAATAATATAAATATGTACCATAGCCATAGCCATAACATATACAATGGCTACAGTAAAAACTCGTTAAGCATTTAAACGTGTGTAAAAGTATTTTTGTGTTTAAAACCTCTGCAGATTGTTGCGGTAGTCAAGGTCACACACAAAGCTGATCCGAAATGCAATCATACGATACGCTGCTCTTTCTGCTCTTTATGCTCTTTTATCTCTTTATGCTTTTTATGCTGCTGGCCCTTTAAACGTTCAGACGTGCCTCGGCCCTGAGCTCTGTGAGTTGACCCAGCGGCAGTAGACACACGCTAGGCTTGTAAACAAACACACACACACACAAACATATGAATACACACACATACAGGCAAACAGAGCAAATGACTCAAACTGAAAGTCAGTGGTGGTAGGGGCGTGGCAGGGTCTGGGCAACCAACTGTGCGGCTATGCGGCTGGGCTCTGATTGAATAATCGTGCGCCAAGTCGAGAGTGGAACAAATCGTGTCTAATAGACTGATTAATATCACAAGATTTTTGCAGTCGGTTCAAGTCAAGCGAGCAGCCCTGAACTCTGCCCCGCCCCCAGCTTCCAGCCTCCCTCAGCTCTTAGCTTCCACTTCCACTCAAACTGCTGCCGCATGTAACATGATTTCGTGTGGATTAAATGTGCTTAGATTGATTGATTGTTAAAATGACGTATGACCATCGAATGGCTATTTCTTTTTGCCTCTTTTTTTCCCAGAGTCCAACACCTGTCAGCTCTTTTCAATGCCCACCTCTCACTCTCTCTCTCCCGTGAAGCTAAAATTCTTTTAATTAGTTTCAGTTGAGCGAAAATTTGTTATTTTTTTCGCCTTACAGCTGAGTCGAAGCTTTGCAGCCGTGTTTTGTATGCGAAAGACGAAGATAGAGAGAGGGAGAGTGAAGACATTGTAGACTTGCTCTCAGCTCTTCCTTGTGCCGCCGCCTCCAGCTGTCTCCCTCTCTCCACTGTGTGATTAGTTGCACTTGAGTTGAGCGAAAACTTCATTTGACGCCATTTGTTATTATTTGTTTTGTTTTTGCTTCACATTCGCATTGCGTTGAATAATTATGGAGCGAAGAGAGAGAGAGTTTGAAGGTGAATTGGTGATGATCTGAGCTCAGTGCTTTCGCCTCCCACTCTCATTGAGTTTTTGTTTGGCTTAGTTGCAATTGAGTGGAAACTTCAAAGTAATTGTTGAGTGGAAGTTAAAAAGAGCAGAGCGGCAGACTTTCTTAAGCTGCAATTGAGCTAAATTTATTTTAATTGGTTTCCCTTAACCGAGAGGCTAGTCTGAGTCAAAGGTAAAGAGAGCACAGCGAAGAGTTGCTTAAGCTGCCATTGTGTTAAATCTTTTTTAATTGGTTTCACTTGAGCGAAAACCTAATTTGACGCCATTTTATTGCTTGGTATTTTTTTTCTCACATCTCAAATTGAGTTATATTATTTTATTTTGTCGTTCCAGTTAATGGAATAATTCTTTCCCCTTTTAACCCTGCATTCAAATTAAATGTATATGTATATATGTATGGCTAAAGTGATATATATGCACGGATATCCGCATGTGCTCATTGATTTACTTTACTCCAGAGAAAGACGCTCGGAAGTATGCAGAACTTTTTTTTCTTCTCAAATTTTATTATCATAAGCAGCAGCGATAAACCCCAACTCCGAGCAGCGCGTATCCCTTTTGTACCTTACAAGTGGAGAGGAGTAGAGTAGAGCAGAGTACGGCGGATGCGTCGGTTGGTTATAAAGAAGAAATATTACACATTACGCCAAATTGTGGAGACTGTCAGGCGACAATAATAACGTTTAGAGTTAAATGTACAAAAGTGCTACAGACAATAGCAGACAGTTTTTATTGTAGCCAAAGCTATAGCGATAGATATAGCTATACAGTTATAGGTACAGCCATAAAGTCTTCACTTAAAGCTGATAAGAGCAATCAAAAGGTTTAAAAGATGTGCAATGAAAGAGTTTTCCTCATTTCAAGTTGCTACACTGCGAGTAATACTTGATACACTACGAGAAACATTTAAATAGGAATATTGAAATTGAAATTTTTGATAGTAATTTAAGAAAAATTTAAAACTTTATTGGGTCCTTTGCAATTAATAAAGCTGCAGAAGAGCTTGAGAATGAATGAGAAGAATCTTGAGTTTGGACACAAACAATACTATAAAATATTATTTAAACAAAAACGAATAAAATTCATAATGAAAACTGAAATAAATTATATACCAAAAAGCAAAATCATTTGTTTAAAGTTGAGTTAGAATTAACTTTTTTTTTTTAATTTATGAAAAAAATATTTAATTAAAAAAAAATAATAATAATACATTAGGAAAGTTAAATTTTTAAAATTTTAAGATTTATTGCAAATAAGGAAATCTGACTAAAATTGTAGAAAATTGTAGAAATTGTAGAAACAGTCAGAGGCCCGAACAATGAAAATCAATTATACTTCTAGTTAAAAATCGGCTTAGTAAGACCACAAAAATTACTTAAAGAAAACAAAACAGTTAAGTTTAGCTAAGGCTGTATGTGTATGTACATATATATTATGTATGCTTGAAGTCCTTCAGAATATTTATCTAAGAAGTTATGTTTGGTTCAAGTTATTCAATTCAGATAATCCATGTATATTGTGGTTATTGTGCGGCGTGTGTGGTTTAAAGTACTTTCCAAAGGAGGCGTCTTGACTAGAGCCTTACCTCTTCACTTATTTTTCTAAGTGTATGCACTGGACATATGCCTATGGCTTTAAAATGTTGGCATTACTTAAGTACTAACTTAATTAATATAAATGGCATATTACGAAATTTACAAGTTGTAGGCTCTTCTTATACCCCTATGTACACACATACAAACATATATATATATACATACATACACATACATATCCATATACATATATAGGCCAACGATTTGCACGTAATTTATGCGCTGTTCAATTGCTTAGCCGAGTTTATGTAAACGGCGGCAGCCACTAAATGTTAGACGGGGCCATTAGCTAAGCTCAAGCTAAATGGCCGATTCGAGTTGGCCAGGCCGAGAGGATGGGGCAGCAGCTACTACATGGAAATAAAAATTTATTGCCAAGCCAACAGTAAGAAATCAAAGGCCAAGACGAAGGCGAAGGAAAAGGCGAAGGCGAAGACGAAGGCATGCAGAAAACTTAACCCAAGTACTTTGAACCGAAAGGTACACGGATGTGGCGCCCATTTGCTGTGAGTTCTCTCTCGCTGCTAAGGACACTAATAAAATATTGAACGGGCCATCGATAAGCGAAGCAGTTATCCTCCATTCCACCAACCCCCACCCCCTCTCGCACCACTTGAAAACTTGCGATAAACTCTGAACGGGAACGTCAACGAACCTTTGGGCAGAAGAAGAAACAGGGAATTTGCCAAAGTGGAAAGCGCTTACGTAGGATGGCAAAGATGACGATTAAAACAAATTTCGACGACAACCTGGCGCCAGGTTTAGCCCAGCGGAAGGAAGCGAAATTGTTAAACGCAAAAGTTGCAAAATGCCAAAAGGAGTGGAGAGGCAAGCAGAGTGAACGAGAGGGAGAGGGAGAGGGAGGTGGGAGGGAGCTGACGACTTAACGAAACACACACACACGCATCAGCTTGCACCTACACTCTACACATATGCTTGTGTGTGTGTAGAAAAGATTTTACAATGCTCAAGCACACACACACACACATGCCCATGCACATGCAGCTACTCTCTCCATGCGTGTGTGTGTGTGTGTGCAATCGGAAGAAACAGCTTTGCCATGCACGCACACACGCTTGAGTGTATTTGCACCTTCTCGCTCACACTCACTTACTTACTCAAACTCCTCTCTCACTGCGCTCTCGCTGGGTGTGGGAACTTGGCAACTTGCAGACAAGTTTTAAATGAATGAGCAGCGCTTCCGTTCAATGCGTTACACTGCTGTCCAGTGTAACTCGCTCTCTTACTGTACGTGTATGTGTGTGTGTGTATGTGTGAGTGTGTGTGTCCAGCTCCTGCCAAGCATGACAATGCCTTGCCTTGGAGATCTCGAGTGGCGGCCACTTGCCAATTGCGATTATGGTTTATGTACAGTGCGATAAAGGTCGTCAATAGGTCGCCACACACACACACACACACATTCATGCACACATACACTCTCACAGTGTATGTCCTTTTCTGTAACATCCTTTTCTGGGGACGAAAGGAGCAAGTTTCTTGTATCAGTTACTGTTACAACTTACTGTTTGCTGACCATTCGAGCGCCTTCAATGGCTCAATTATTTTTGGACAATTTGCGAATAAACCAAAGTTTGGCAAGTGGCATTGAGGGCAGGATGAGACGAAGTCCATCGATTACACCCAATTCGATAGTTGCTGAAGTAGAAGCATGTGAAGCATTCAAGTCGCGCTGCTCGAGTGTTATTACCGTAATTGAGTTGCTGGCCAATTATGCATGCAAAGGCTTTAAAGGATATGCTTAAGGACACTTCAAGTTTTTGTCTTTGTAGTTCACATTCCGTGTTGCCATATTGATATCCTTTTTTATATTCCCATTCTCACTTATTTCAGGATTCCCATATCCCCTATTCCATATTCCAATATTTCCATTCCAAATCCCATTTTCCATATTCCCATATTCTCATATTTCCATTCCACATTCCCACTTCCCATATTCCCATCTTATTTTCCTATATTCCAATCTTCCCATACTCCATATTCCATAGCCCATATTCCCATATACCCATATTCTATATTCCCATATCCCATATTCCCATATATTCCCATTTTCCCATATTCCACATTCCATGTCTCATATTCCCATATGCAAATACGCTTTCCATTCGCATCGTCTATGCTCGACAGTTCTTGAAAATTGCATTTTCTTAATTTATTTGGTATGCAAATTTATTTATTGACTGCATTTCGGCTGGCCAAATGGCATTGGCCATCAGTCGGAGGACATGCCACAAGGACATGCAATCATAAATCGATTGCTATACACACACAACTCACACACACATGCACATACCGTTGCATCCGTCACACAACAGAACTTAAATCTGTGTTGGAGGCTGTGGATGAAACGGCTCGAAATGAGATTTTACAAATTTGCTGAATGAAACCTGTGGAGGAGGCAAATTATGAGATGCAGATGGAGAGGTACGCTCAATCGAAATCAATATACTATATCAATCAATATGGCAATTGAGTTCATTTTACTGTGGTTAGTGAAGACATATATATGGTTGAAGAAGACAAGATGTAGAGAAAGAGTTATAATGGGAAAAGAGAATAAGACAGTACGAATAAGGAGTAAACTAAGAATTAGAAAGGCAGAGAGAGAAAGAGAGAGATAGGTGCATATAGGCAGTGAGACAGCAAATGTATGTGAATGTGAGACAGGGAAACGGACAGCAAAAGAGTTAGAGAGAGAGAGAGAGAGAGAGAGAGAGAGAGAGAGAGAGAGAGAGAGAGCGAGAGAAAACGAGTTTGAGAGACATTTAAAGCGATAGAGAATAAAAGAGTGATCGAGAAATTGACAGAGTAAGATGAAGAGAGAAATAGGAAAAGAGAAATGGAGAGAGACAGAAAGACAAACAAGTTCCGAAAGATGAGACTTGAGGGAGACAGAGAAACTGAGGAAAAAATGCTCAGAGAGAGAGAGAGAGAGAGAGAGTTTTTACACAAATATATATGACTATACAAATTTATGATATCATTTATAGTCAAGTGTGACTATCTATTGAATTAAAGATAATCTTATAGTAGGGCGATTTAATAAAAATATATTTATTAATACGCTGCTCGCAGGAATTAAAGCTGGAATTTAATCAAAGAGCCAAACAAAAAGAGCACATTTGTACATAAAAAACGGAAAAAAAACAAACACACATATGCATATGAATGCATAAATACATATGATATATAAAACATATAGACACATATACACTATGCCTACTCACACACATATACATGTACATGTACAAAAAACTGTGACAAGTGTAAAGCTGTGCAACTTTTTCTACTTAATTTTAAAGCTCCTCGAGCTGTAAAACTTATCCAGCTACAATAGAGCGCAACCCTATCTAAAGTCACTTTATAGCCCAGTGCGAAATAAATATCAAAAAACATGAAGTTAAACCACGCAAAAGGCAAACAAATATAAACCAACACTCACGCTCACTCTTTACCCTTCTCTCTCTCTCTCTCTCTCGCTCACTCTCTTGCTGACAGCTCAATAAAAAACAATGTAGCTCAATTGGATCACCCGGCCAAGTGCCGTCCGCATTGACGGGTGGCAGCACTGGCAGCGCCTGGGCTTGCACTCTCACTCCTCTCCTTGTCTCCTCCTCTCTCACTCTCCCACTCTCATCCGCTCACTGCTGCTGGCGTTGCCACCCCACCCTCGAGACATGCAAAAGCCAAAATTTACTGTGTGAATTCTTGCGCTCAGTGGCACATGCAAACATGAACAAGTAACGGGAAATGCCAACGGCGAGAAGTTGATGTGGAAAGGGAAGGGGAAAGGGAAGACGAAGGGGCAGGAAAAGCTGAGCCTGAAAATATGCAATGAGCCGAATGCGAAATTTGTGCAGGCAAAAACCACAATGAGAACCAAAATTGCCAACATAATTTATGTATGCTGTGCATGGTGTGAGTGTGCATATGTGTGTGTGAGTATGTGTGAGTGAGAGTGTGTGTGTGTGCAGTGTTTGCCATTGCTAATTAGCGGCATAATTTAATTTCCAATTGGGAATTGGCAACGCGCAGAGCGCAGCGAATCAGCTCACAGCCAACTGGAAGCGGGCCTGGCACAAACATTTTAAATGAGCGACTTGTTGCGTCACACACACACACATACACGCACAGAAACAAACACAGACGCAGTGGTTTCTTACACTTGAAGAAATGGTAATTTAGCTAAGTTTTGGTATTATTGTAAAGTTTAATAAAAAGAAAATATCTTTTTGAACGCAATGGACGAGGCAGAGCTTACATTCTATTTCTACCACCTGCCAGAGATAATCTGTTAATTAAAATAGAGATTTGAGTGGAGAATAGAGTTGGTAATTTCAACGGAAAAAGTGGAACGCAGCATGCAATCCGACAAAAAAAAAAAAAAAGGAAAAAAAAAAATTTAAAAAAAAATAGAAAAAAGGAATATAATAATAAACTATTTTATTAGTACTATTGATAATGTTAAGATTTATTATTTCTTTAATATTAATATTTTTTCATCATTATTATATATTTTTTAAAATTTAGTTTTTTTTATTACTATTTTCTTATTTTTATTATTATTATTTAGTTTATTATGATAATTAAGTTGAATTTGTAGAATTGTTCAATGTCCTGTTAATTTCTCTCAGTGTATGCACATATTGCCACGACACAGCGAGAAACCATTTTTGTTTGGCAGCAAGCGTGTGCTGCATAAAAAATGTTGCATCCACGAGAGGTCTCTCTCTATTTGGCAACAGGAGACTTTAGTCAGTTTCAGTTGCAACTGAGTTAAAGTTAAAGCTGATGAGAGCAAGCGAAATCGAATTAAATTTAAAATTGTACTGGACCCATACACCCACATATACACACACACACACACACAGACACACACACACACATACTCACACAGACACATGTTAGCCATATGTGGTGTATTACACTAACAAATGATTTTGACCGCCCATGGTCGAGATGTTAATTAATCTTGATTTTGGTGCCGGGTCGAAAGTCGCTTGCATCAAAGTGACAATTAAATTAATCATGATGGCAAACGATTATGTCAACAGGACATGAGACTAGTGACTAGAGGAGACTAGGAACAGGACAGGACAGGACAGGACACGCCACGCTACGCCCCACCATCCATGGCCAGGACGCCCGCAGCGAGCGACTAGGAAACGGCAGCAACTGTTGAAGGATTTTGCGCCTTTGTGAATTTCTCTGCATCTGCGACACAATCTCATTATTTTCTGCTCGCAAACTTATAATTAACATTTTGACCGCAATGAAATTTGCACAGAAACCAAATTCAGTTTATGTAGAAAAAGTAGGTATAAAAAAAAAAATATATATATATAAGTGTGAACTTTATGCTAGAGCTATTTTTAATTAGTTTTGCGGTTTTACATACGGCTTGCTTTAAGAAATGGGATATATGTTTGAAATGTCATTTTAAGAATTCTGTCATATAATTTATATGATTATTATTATTATTATTATAACTAATAGCAAATAAGTCAAATAATCAGTATTTTTTATTTTTATTGAAATGAAAAAACACTTTTAAGTTCAAATTGAGTTTTTAGTTTAATTTTCGTGATCAATTGAAATTTCGTGTCACGACATGCAACCAACTCATCCCAAAGCTCAAATTCATATTGGGAACAACTACAACTACCCCTTAGCCATAGCCAAGACAGCATCTTCCACCTGTAGCTAGGACACACACCAAAACCTTAACAATTTCGTTAGGTTTGTAGCCAACATGAGCAATGCTGCTGCGTTCAGTGTCAAATGTGTTGGTTGAATTAATAGTATTATATATTAGTATTTGTATTTGTATTTCACTTCGTGTGGCAGATAACTGCTCATAAAACACCAAAATCAAATTGAAAATAGGAACAGCATTCTTATTGGCATAGCTAAGACACACACCAATCATTTTAATTTGTTCGTTACCATCGTTAGCACCGTCACATGTGGCGGCCAGTCGATAAGTTCTGTTATCGTAATTTGCAGTGTTGAAAAAAACAAATCTAAAGAAGAACTATTCGCACGAGGCTACGCCAAGCAAAATTAAATATTCCAGTAAATTGAAATAGAAATAAACAATAGCAATGGCCGAAACAGAGCCGGAGGTCGAGGTCAATGGCACCGAAGTCGAGGAAGATGGCCAGGACGATGACATCAAGCAAAAGAAGCAAACGCGTCACGACGGCGGCGCCGCCGACCTGGAACGTGTGACGGACTATGCCGAAGAGAAGGAAATCTCAGCCGCGAATATATCGAGTGTAAATTGAAATGAAAATTCTCTGATTATTTGCAAGCTGAATTCACAGTTCATTGATCAATTGCAGGCAGTGGAACAGTTTGGCAACCAGCGCAGCAAAGAGAACGAGCTGAGGGTGGCCAAGGAGAAGGAGCTGCAGAAGGTCCAGGTGAAGAAGGAGGACATTGAACTGATTGTAAGTACCTAAGACACGCCCTCTTATTGACAATAGTAGCCCCCATTTAATGCTCTTGCCACTTGTAGATGAACGAGCTGCTCGTCACGAAGGCCCAGGCCGAGAAGGTGCTGAGAGAGCAGAGCGGCGACGTTGTTGCTGCCCTGGAGGCCATCATCAGCAGTTGAAGGGCGCCCGGAGCCATGGAGGCCCGTTTCTTTTACTTAGCAAAACACTGCTTTATTTGTACATTTATATAACTAGTAAAGAAAGAGGAAATCAAATCAATCAAGTTGAATATAGATTTTGATATATATTTCAAGTTTATTTATGTGTGATCTAAACCATGACTTGTTTTATTGTATTTTGTTATAATTTATTATCCATTTACTTGGTGTCCTTGCAACCAAAACATTTGACTAATGAACCAGCAAAGTACAGTGAAACCTCTCTCCTAACGTAAGCTAACCTTAGAGACTGATTTAGTGTAGTAAAATTTTGCTTAATGTAAAATTAAATTGCACGTACAGTAAAATTTCGCTATAAACTTTCAAGAAAGTTTAGTACAATGATATTGCATATATAGATAACGGATTTGCTCGCTTAACAAAATGTTCCTTTAGATAGGATTTTACAATAGTACAAAACTTTTTTACTTAGATCGAGTGAACTTACATATACAGTGAAAACTTTGCCCTAACGAACAGAGCTTAACTGTAGTACAATTTGTTTTTTTTTTTTTTGTATATAGATAAGATATAGATAATCTTCTTTGCTTAAGAGATTTTATCATCTACTTAGGTCGAGAGAGAGGCAGCTGATGTTTCTCATTAAAAACTATGCGTAAATATTGTAAATTGGATTGATGTGTGTGTGCTTGTGTGTGTTCGCGTGTATAAATGTATGCGTGTGTAAAAAGCGCAACTTTAACAAATTATTCAGAACAAAACTCATATTTTATAACAGATAAAAAACTAGAATCAAAAACGAAAGTGTCTAAATCACGTATTAATTTGATTGCGAGCGTATTGCGGATATTGAAATCATGTGATTATATACTTCTGCAGATTCTCGCACGAGGGGGTGTTTATGTTTTGAGCCTTCCGATACAGATCCCGATCACCAAATGTGCGAGCCTTGGCCAACATTGAGTCACCTGTGCAAAGGACAAATAGAAATTTAAAATCATACAATTCACATCAAGAAAGTTGAGTTTTTTAACTCACGATAATTTCGTTCTCGACTACAAGAGTGTTTCAAGTGATTGATGAAATCTTCCTCCACGGATTCTTCCAAACGGGCAACTGATCCTTGATATTCCGAATAGAAATGGTCCTTTACGTAATAGGGAATCTTGAGGCCGTTTGTCTCACGCTTCACCGAGTATTTACTGAAGCAAGAAAAAGGATTTAAAAATCGTATCCCTATAGCATATATATCATCTATATGGCACTCACTGTGAAGGCGTCAGACTATACATGGGATCCGATATAAAGAAGGAGGACATCATGGACAAGCCGATGAGCAATAAAATGGGCAACAAGTTGATCAAGGCTGAAGAGTTGTTTGTCTGCAAAAGAGTTTGATTTTTTGAGTTTGAAAGTTTGATTAGATTGTTGTAATTATATAAATTACTATTATATATATTATATTGACTTCCACTTACGTCTCTGTCGTCGCGTGTCTGATGCCGGCGCCGTTGCTGGCGCATGTAAACATTTTGCTGTGAGAATCCGTTCTCGAAGAACATATTGAATATATCCTCGGGACTCATGTTCGCCTGGAAGCCGCCATAATCATTGTAGTGCTGGGTATGGCCATGGTGGCCGCGAGTGCCATGGCCGTTCTGCGAGTCATTAATGCCATACAGATCGTAGTTCTTGCGCTTCTCCACATCGGTTAAGACGCCAGCGGCGTTGCCCAAGGTTTTGAATGCCTCCACTGCGCCGGGTGCCTTGTTCTTGTCCGGATGTAGCTGCAAGGCGAGCTTTTTGTACGCCTTCTTAATCTCCGAATCGGTGGCCGTCTTGCTGACACCGAGCACCTCATAGTAGTCCTTACACCTGTGCAAGCATTAGCTATTAAAGATTCTTCTCAGGTGTTATATATTTAATTTGCATACTTTTTGACCTTTTTGACTGCCTCGATCTGATCGTTCGTATATTCCGGCGCATGAGGCTTGGAATCGGAGTTGACACGCTTACGCGGTCCAGAGTCCGCATCTGCAGCAGCCGCTGGGCGGTCCTTCCCATTGCCGGGCGAACTTTTCACCTTGGCCAGCAGCTCTGCAAAGTTTCGTCAAGTCTCACGATTACGCTGCAAATTGGGGTCGATTTACTCACGCTTTGCTTTGTCGGTTGGAAAGAGTTTTTCCGCTTTTAGCAAAAACTTTTCCGCCCGCTCGATCTTGCCCTCGGTGAAGGCCTGCTCAGCTAGGTCGATGCAGCGCTGTGCCTCATCTTTGTTGCTATCCATTGCCGCTGTAGATACGTGGGGGAATACGTGGTCAGCGCACACACAGGGCGAGAGTGCAATAAATAGTTAAGATCTATGCGTGTGTGAGCACACCAACATAAAACAAGCTATATATACATATATACAATATACATGTACGACGTTTTACACACTCACACAAACACAGCCTGCTCGTGCTTTTTTGTAGTAGCTATTGCCACTAATTATTTGTTTAATATTTTAGTGCACACGAGCTGCCTGGCCTGTTAGTAATCCAGTTTCTTTTTCTATATATATGCATATATAAATATGTTGTCTAAAGGCCAGCTCAACTCTCTAATTTAATTGATTTTACTGCGTTTCGTTGATTTTTTCATCAGTTTGCAAAAGGACTTATCGATCTATCGACATACCACCATAGCTGGCTAATCGAGGTTTAAATTATTAGATAAGCATAAGGAACTAGAACGGATTTTTTACGTAAAGTTAATTTGAAGCACATTTTGTATATGTTTTTTAGTGATCTACTTATGATAGGCATAATTTTCGGTGTCAATTACAAATGATTAACTGCTGACAGCTGTTTGGCAGTGTTGCTTTGATCGATGGTGCTGCCAGATCGCAGCATTGCGCCCACTCACATACAATTGCCGTACGTACTTATGTGTGTGCGTGTGTGTGTGTTTGTGAGCGCCGCAGCATGGAATGAAAAGCGCAGCGCGTTCGCTGGCTTAATTCGTCTCGTATTTATTTATAATTTTACAAAATAATAATAGAAGGCGCACGGCATCTGCAATGCAATAGCCAGCAAATAACGCGTAGTAAATTAATATAGTCAAGTGCAGTGCAATAACCGATGCATTTCGGCCCAGCGTAGTCGCCAGTCGCCGTCGTCGTTGTCGTCGTCGAACGTGTGTACGTGTGTGCGTGTGTGTGGCGCAGTTCATACAAGTTGGCCTGAAAAAAAGTGAAAGAAGCAATATCGCCATATTGTTGTCAATACCGAAAAGTGCATTCAAATCTATATCCATTTGCTGGCCCCACAAATACCCAGCGAATTTTGTGTACTGCGTCGACTTATATAAATCGCATAGACAGTACGCAATTAAGGAAAATAACTATCTACAGAAGGTGCGTATGTGTGTGTGTGATTCTTTAGGTGTATTTCTGCATATATGTATGTATGTAGAGATATATGTATATGCATGTGTGCACATTCGTACGGGCAAAAGTACACTTGCATGCCACTGTGTGTGTATGTGGGTGTGTGTAGATTTTCTGTAAATGCAGAGACCCAAATCTTTTTTGGCTCCATGCAGCGGCCTGCAAATTAATCGAATTCAGTTTTGCCACCCCTTTCCACATTTAGTGCATTGCTCATTGTTTTTATTGTGCATAAAAAAATATATCGCTTGCGAAAACATGATAGTGCGATATATGTTATCGATAGCGACAAAATATTGGTCGATAAAAGCACTACAATGTTTTTTGTTTGAAAACAATTCTGATGAAATGATTACTTAGGTGAAAATATGGAAGTATAAAAATATAAATATAGAATATTTAATAATGATTCATATATGTTATTATGGATGTTTGTTGGTATTACAATCAGGCTGCTTAAAGGGTATTGCGTAGTTGAATACACTCCGCCTCGTTTATTTTTGGCTGATTTACTTTTCGGGTTTTTTTTTTTTTTTTTTTTGATTCTGAGGCGAATGAATGCAAGCACAAAGGGAATGTCAACAGCAACAATAACAACAACAACAGCAGCGGTAAAAAGTCAAAGACCGATTTGCGCATATTTAATTTGTTAATTTTGTTATTCGTTAAATGTTTTCGTTAAATATACGCAAAAATAACGAGCATGCAATTCCCAATTGATTCCCAGTCATTATATATTGTTGTTCTTTTATATATTTCCAGATTCTGCTGGATCACTTGTTCAACAAGCGACATTCAAATAGGGTTGCTCGATTGCGGGACAGCGTTGGCTGTCAACAGTTAGAGAAGCAGGTGAGTTATCTCTCAGATTAATGAAAGTCTGTTCAGATTGCACTAGTTATCGATTCATAGGACCGGCTAAACATGTTCGCCTAATGGGAGCTTTCATTGTATATTTGTCTTCTCCTTAGATGACTTCCTGTATGTGGTTGAACCTTGAGTTCTCAGCCATGCTTAAATATAAGTAGCTTTTTAACTATAGCCATAATCCTTCTTACTCCCTGTGGACCAACTTCTTGTTACTCTACGTTGACAGCTGAGAGAAAACACAAGAAAGCTCAGCGCAAAAGCAAAATAAATACAGAACAAAAGGTAAAAATCTAGCGGCAAAATGTGAACACACACACATACACTCTCTCTACTAGGAAAAAGCTTTATCTATCTACTGGCAAACTTCTCATGACAGCTGAGAGCGTAAACACAAAAAGCTCAGCGCAAACACAAATGCAAACACAGTAAAAAGTCAAAAGGTAGCGGCAAAATATGAACACACACTGACACACACAAACATGCGCGCGCTCACATACACACACACCACTGTGAGGCAAAAAGTCAAGAAAAAAGCTCCCTCAGTCGTCAGCTGCTGCGCGTAGCGTGAAGTTTATGTGCTTTTTGTATCGCTGCCTCGCAGAACGCGTCTAATTGTTAAACATTGGCTATAAACTACTAAAAATTACGCGTTAAAGAAGCTGATTTCGGTTTGTCGCAGTGCCAAGGAGTGTGTAAGTGTGTGTGTGTGTGCGTGTGTATCTGTATGTGCTTGTGTTTGAAAAGTTCGGGCGTCGCTTTACATATTTCAATTAATTTGTAACTGCCGGCGCATAGCGTGACCCGCACGCGTATACCCCTTGCTAGTGTTACGGTGACCTTAATTTACCCAAAAAAACAAACAAAAATTAAAAATACATACTACTAGTTTTAAACAAGAAACACGCGCAATTAAACACACACAAAAGGCGAACAAGTCGAGAGCTTTACAACAACAACAACAAGAGCAACGAGAACTACAGAGACAACTTCCTCAATCTGAGTGCAAGGCACTTTTTCACTTATACTCTTGAATTTTTGGTTGTTTGAGGTCATTTAGGCAAAGGCCTTTAATTACGCACAAGTCAATAAAACATCGACTACTACTACTATTAGTTGGGTACATCAAATGATGACAGGCGGCATTAAAGAAACGCACTCAAGAGCGCATTAACTGTTAACTCATCTTTGTTCTTGCTCTCTCTATGCGCTGCTCTCTTTCACTCCCTCTCTCTCTTTATCTGCGTGACGCAAATCACAGTTCAATTTTGGATACTAAAAGCAATGCTAATGAAAAGCAGAAATTATTTGTCTTAAAAGCGTTGCCAGATTTGCTCAAATTTGTTAGCAATAAATATAAATGCTGCCAACAACAACAGCTACTGCAGTCAGCATTGAAATTCTCGAGCGTGCTCTCTCGCTCGCTCTCCCTCCGCCACTATATATAAGTATGTATATACTTGTGTATGTATATATTCGCCTGTATATTTGTATAATTCCATTCGTCTCGCTCGCACACATGACATATGTTTTGATTTCGCCTTGCTGGCCATACACAAAAGTAAAATTCAATTAAAACATGTGCGCCACTATTTTGTTTATTGTTTATAAATGAGCACACACTTAACAGGCTCAGCTGCGCTCTCACTCACGCACGCACTCAGTCGCTCGCTCACTCATTTGTGCGCTCTCCCACTTTGCATGCTCTCCCGCTGAGGTCATATGCTCGGCGCGCGCTCAATAGTCAAATAGACAAACAAACAGACAAAACACCCACCGCTATTTACTGCTATTAAACGACCCTCGCCGGTGCAGGTTTTGCCTCTTTAAATGAGTGAATGAGTGAGTGAGTGAGCGAGCGAGAGGGAGAGTGTGACTCTGAGTGAACGGGTGGCTGTGTGAGCGAGCGAGCACTTAAGCTTCACTGCAAAGTCAAAAGTAAACGCAAGCTTTTTATTTCTGCGCATGTTTTTGGCTTTGCTGTGTGCTTTAGCTTTTAGCTTTTGCTTGTATTTTTATTTTTGTATACTCTCGTACACATGAACTACTAGTATATATACATACATATGTACATACATATGTGTGTATACATATACACACACACACAATGAAATCAAATCGACTGATATAGGAAGAACCTTGTGTACTCTCATGACTGTGGAATGGAATTTAGTTAGTAGTTTTTTCTCTCCCTCTCTCTCTCTCTCTCTCTCTGCTCGTTTGCACTTCTCAATGCTGGTCGTTATAGTTGTTTTTGTTGCTGCTGCTGATGTGATTACTCTACACAGTCGTTTGGTTTGCTCTTAACGAGTGCACTGTGCACCTATGAATTTATCCAAAATCCCTTGCAAAGATTGCCCACAAGACATTCCATCGAAGCGTTCTCTGCCCTCGCTTCACTTGCCATTGAGCTCTTGCTCATCTCTAAATTTGTTCTCATCTCTGGTTTCTCATTTCTGGGTGTCAATGCTGACCTCGCCTGTGCCCGGTGCACAGTTATTGATTTTGTTCTAATACCCTGCTGAAGACTTGAGCATTCTATGATCAATTGTGTTACGTATTAGCAATTCTTTAACGGACAGGTTTATGGTGAGCTTTTATAGGAAGTATTTGTTGTGAATTGAGTTAGAAAATATATTTATGCATATTTATATATGTTAATATACATACGTAAATATATTTACATGTATACTATATACATATGTATTCATAAAAGTATAGAAGGTACTTATGCTTTTCTCTAAATCCGACTGCGGGAAAATATTCGAAAGCTGCGGGAAACAGTCACTAGCTTTTTTCAGTTTTTTCTTTTATTTTTTTCTTAATTTTGAATGTTTTTGTATCAAATTTGAGTATTGCCATGCAAATTTACCATGAAATCGATCAAAAAAAGGGCCAAAAGTGTTAAAATTACAAAAATTCAGCTTCTTTGCTTGTCTGTTTGGCTAGATCTAGCTTTTTGTGCTCTCAAAAATATGTCAGCACTGATACAAGGGCATGCAGCATGCGCCATATGCTTATGTGTTGGAGCTAACGGTATTTTTTTGCTTTTGCTTTTATCAATCCTTTTGCCGGGCGGGCCATGTGCAAATGGACATAGCAGCGTCAGCAAATGCCAGTGGCATTGCTATTGCTTTTGTTGGCGCTGTTGTTGTGGCTACTTTTGTTGTTTTTGCAGTTTAAGTTCTTGCTGTTGCCGTTGCCTTTACCGTTGTCAGTTGCTTGCCTTTGTTTAATTTCGTTGCTTATCAGACAATGCTGATAAGTTGACTGGGTACTTTTTTTCGCTTCGAATCATCTGCTTGTTGTTGTTGGTGTTGCTTTTTTTTTTTTTGCTTTTGGTCGATGGCATTGAACATTGTTTGCTGGTTTCTTCACCCTTCTTTTATGTCGAGTGCATATGTATGTGTGTGTATGTGTTTTTTTTTTGCTGCTTTGGCTTTGGCTATGGCTGTTTTTTTGCTTTGTTGCGCTCTTTGACAATTTCACGCACAAATATCACGTAGACGGGCGTATCAACTTGGCTATAAATGTGGTGACACACGTACAGCCTGAATTGAATGTGATAAATGTTTGATGTGTGTATGTATGTGTGTGTGTGTGTGAGTGTGTTTTAGCCGAATGATGATCTCTGAGAAATACGTTGTTGTTTTTGTTGTTGTTGCAGGTTTTCCGACTAAAAAACGAAGCGTACTTTAAGGCGTTACGTTTGGTTTATCTCTATCTCTATTTCTCTCTGTATCCATCTCTCTCTAGTAACCCAAAACTAAAATTGAAAACTAGCAAAGAAATTTTGGCAGCAAATTGAAAAAGAATTTCAGAATTTTTAAAAATTCCACATTGTACAACAACAACATTCAAGTGCAGTGAACTACAAAATTTATAAATAAATTTTAAAAAATTGAAAAACAAAAATCAACTTGTTTTTGGTTTTTTGTGCTGTGTCAAGAAAAATCCTTCAAAGTGGATGCAATTGCGTTGCCTCACGGAGGGCTTTCTCATGTTAGAATGGCCTTAGCCAGGTAAGCGAACGTTAGTAGTGGAAATACTAATTAAGAATAGCTATAAGGTAGTAAAGAGTTTCATTAAATAGAAATAGTCAATGTCAATAGAGATTTTCAGTTTGCAAAAATATTTTTGAAAGAGAATAATAATAGACCAAACATATAATATATATAAAGATATTTGTACATATGCATATACATACATATACATACATACTTGATATCTCACACATACATACATACATTATTTGTCATATAGATAAACGCTAAGCAGCTTCACACAGAAGCATGTGTATACGAAGACCTTATTGATACACTGTATAGACAAACATACAGACATACATATACATTTATACTCCTACACAAATACATACATTTATATATATATTAATGTATATATGTATTCGAATTCATGGGCAATGTCGTGCTTAGACATGATTACCGTTATGCTCAAGCGCACCAACAACAACAATGACAACAATTATAATTACAACTACAATTACAATCACATATGACAGCTAAATATCTAAATACAACTGACCCCGCTAGCAGCTATGGCTGATCGTTATCATGAAATGGAATAAAATGAAATTTCCTTGCCATGAAAACTCAATGCAACAATTGTAATTGTAATTGCAACCTTTGCCATGTTTAAAGGCAAGAGAGAGAGAGAGAGAGAGAGAGAGAGAGACAGACATCGATACACATGTAAACAAATGAAATTTTGATTACAGTTTGCCTAGGGACAAACGATGCTCAAAGAGAGTGAGAGCGAGAGCAAGAGAGAGCGAGAGAGAGATCGAGGTTAGACTTTCCTAGGGACTAAATGCGACTCTCTCCTGGCTTCAAGGTGAATGGTGACCCGACGTCGTGTGTTTTGCTTAGACTACGTCACTTTCACGCTTTTCGCTGTGTATTTGCATTGAATTTGTAGCTGGAACTCGATTTCAACTATTTATAGAGAGAAAGTAGACAGCAACAGCAGCAGCAGCAGGAGAGCAAGCGAGCGAACACACGGAAGAGAGTGTGTGAGCGAGCGAGCGAGAGTTAGTGAGTGAATGATGTGCACAAGGCTCGTGTTGTGCCGTTTCTGTATACAATTGCCTCTTATGAGATGCCATTAGCTGTGGGCGTGAATGCAAGCGGGCGTAGGGTGGAAGAGGTGTGAGAAGGATGGCGCCACACACACGATGTCGACATCGGCCGAGAGAGAGCAAACTGCTTCAAGAGACAAACCAATCACTGCTGTTTTTGCTACTGCTGCTGTTGATAATTTCAATTCTCTCGCTCTTCATATGTGCCCGTGTGTTTAGTGCTGTTGTTGTTGCTGTTGTTGCTGCTGCTGATAATTTAAATTCTCTCGTTCTTCGTATGCGCGTATGTGTGTGTGAGTTCGCGTTTGAGTGCGCGTGTTTGCGTGTGTGCACTAGGAAGTGAGCAAGCTTTTGTAATTCTGCTAAGGTTTTTGTAATTACGTATAGACAAACATACTTGAGTGAACGTATGCACACACACGCACACATAGATAAATAACTAGATAGATAAATATAACAGCACGTGTTCAGCTCTCTGCTGTAATCATAGGTTACAAATGCGCGTTTTGTTATTTGTTGTTATTGTTGTTGTTGGTGCACATATAAAGTTAATTTATACGATAAGGTCGTTTTGCTCTACGGTTTTTGCGTAATTTGCCTTTGATAATTTTCAATGAGATTCAAGTGAACAATGCACACACACACACGTGTATCTGTTTATCTATTATCTAAACTTAAAATGGGGCAATCTCTTCTCTGAATTATGTGCTTTATTTCATAATTCTAGTATATTAAAATTCCTGAAAATCAAAAAATTTCAATTATAGCTCAATCAATAAACTTGCGCCATTATCTAAAGTTACAAGTGTTCATATATCAGTCATTTTTCAGGGCAATGTGAACTATATATGTATTTATGTATGTATTCCACTTATCGCTGCGACACCTCTCAGTGCGTGTGTGTCTATTGTCCAAGGTTGCCTCAGCTGTCACCTATTGACATGTTCTGAGAACTTGTAGGGTATCTGATGTGTAGAGCTAAAAATAACGGTAGTTATCATATCGCAACAATAATAAAGATAGCTGAAAAAGGAATTACGTACGCTCGCACCCACCCCCAAAGCGTGCTATGTGATTGGGTATTTGACCTCTGTCACTCACTCTACACGCTTATACACACACATGCACACACACAGTCACATCTATACAAAGTTATAAATATGCTCAAAGGCATTAAGCGCAAACACAATTACAGTTAGAACTTAGTCAAGAGGCAGCAACAGCAAAGTTGAAACATTAATTTAAATGCAAGCAGCTTCAAAACGGTCAAACAACAACAGCAGCAGCAACAACAACAAATGTAAAATACAATAATACTGTAAAACAATGCATAGCGCAAAAAGGAGGTGGAGGCTAAAAGCAGACAGCGCGACAAACGCAGCAACAGCAGCAGCAGCGACAGCGACAGCAGCGACAGCGACAAAAATGCAAGCAACTGCGACGTCGACAGAGGCGTTGGCGTTGGCGTTGCCATACATACATATATAAATTGTTGCTGCTGCGCTCGCTTAGCCTCGTTACAAGCGTTCGCGTCAGCCGCGCCCTCAGCAAAGCCAACGCCAACGCTAAAGTCGAGGCGACGCAACGTCAACGGCGACAGCGACAGCGACAGCTCAGTTGCCCTCCATGCGGCCACAAAATCTTGGCGGCGAATTCGTCACCAGGTGGCAACTTACAGCTGAGCGCCGTCGACGTCAACGCCAGCGTCAGCGCAAGCAGCGTGTACTACTTTTGTTTTCATTGAAAACGTTTGCTGTAATATGTTTGCGGGGTATGCTGACGTCGCTGCTCGCTGCTCGCCGCTCGCTGCTTGCTGCTCACATGGTCACTGAGCTTTGCTGAGCAAAACGGCTGACACTTATTTAAACTTAACAACAGAGGCGCAACTCTATATGTGAGTCCGTTTGTGTGTGTGTGTGATTTGGGAGCTTGTACGGCCAGTGCTGTCATTTATTGGAGAGCACAAAAAGCTAGATATAGCTGAAAAGGGAAGCAAAAAAAGCTGAAACGGGATTTTAACATATTTTATGTAGAGCGTGCATATATAAATATGCAAAGATTAGTGGACCTTTTTTTAACTATTTAAATTTATTTTGTATTTTCCACAGATAGTTATATAATTGTGTATTGCAATGCTCCTATTTGATACAGAACAAAAATTAATTTTTAAAAATACCTAAAACTATATGTAGGATATAGAATGGCAAAAAAATAAGCTAAGTTATATTAAAATAGGCTAGATTTAAGGCTATAGTAATGTTTCAATCATTTTCGTTTTCAAATAAGTTAGATCTAGCC
The DNA here is from genome assembly GCA_035045345.1 of Drosophila hamatofila. Lineage (NCBI taxonomy): Eukaryota > Metazoa > Arthropoda > Insecta > Diptera > Drosophilidae > Drosophila > Drosophila hamatofila. The sequence goes on along the minus strand of JAWNPA010000020.1, from coordinate 944,728 downwards.
TTAAAAAGGCTAAGCTGGCAACACTGCTTGTACGAACGTCAGCGTTACGTTTGGCGCGCTGCGCTTCTCTGCTCTGCTCAGTGCTGCTCTGCCCGTTGCGTTGCGTTACGTTGCCACGCTCGTTTGTTTTGGGTTGTATTGACCTTCTTAAAAAGTAGGTAACCTCATTTCTCATTTATCGTATACAACTTACATGCTGCTGCTGCTGTTGCTGCCTCTACGCAGCGACGGCTGCTCGGCACTCTTCAGCTGGCGAAGGTGTAGAGGCGGGTGTGTGCGGGAGGCGTGGTCGATTGCTTGGCAATTGTCTGTCATTCAAATCGTATGCACAGAGCGCGTCATTGTTTGACCAAAGCATTTGTAATTTTCACACCTCCCGCTGCTGGCTTGTTGTGCATAGGGTAATTTGTCATGCACTTAGAGACGGATGTGGGAGAGTGGGAGGAATAGAGTTGGTAAAGAGGGAGGGGAGTGTGTGGAGAGAGCAAACTTAACTTTGATTTAGTTTAAATTGAGGGATAGAAATTTGGAAAGGTAGATCTCAAGATCTCTTTTAGCCCTATACAGTTCTATGTCTCTAATCTTCTCTTTTTTTTTGCTTCTCTGGTTGTCCTAAACCTAAAATTAGGGCAAATTTAAAAGCATTGGAGTCAGAGATGCAGGAGAAAGAGCGATGCGCCAAGACCAAAGCGATTTGCGTGGCCTTCGCTAGATCTCTATTTTTCTCTTTCTCTATATCTCTCTCTCTTAAGATTTGTCTTTCACGAATTCTCTCGCCTATGATTTTTGTCTTTCAAGCTGTCTTTCTCTCTCTCCCAAGCTCTCTATATCTCATGACTTCGCTATCTCCCTCTCAAGATTTATTTTCCCTACCAAGATTTCTCTCTCCGTCTCTAGTTCTCTCTCGTAAGATTTTTCTCTTTATCTCTATCTTTTTTCTGTCTCTCAAGAACTTTGTCTCTCTTTTGTTCTCTCTCAAGATCTTTGTCCCATTCTCTCCTTTTCAAGTTACGTCTTTTTCTCAGTTTTAAGATCTATATATGTCTTTTTTCCCTCTCACCCATATTTCTATCTTCCTTTTCGCTCTGTATTTTTTTTTTCTGTTTCTTATTGCTTTTCCCTGTCTTTTTCACTTTCTGTCTGTCTGTTTCTATTACTGTCTTTCTGTTTCGCTCACTGTTTTCCTTCCATATATCAATCATATATGTACAATATCAATGCATCGGGAGATGTTTCCTGCTTTGCCATGAAGATGTGATCCAATGCATCGATGCCCTGTTTAATGTGAAGCTGTTGCACTTGGAATGCTGACCCTTTGCCCTGCCCCCCCCCTGTGCACAAAGCCTTGCATAAACATTCAACATTCAAAATGTTGTTCGTTTCTCGGTTGCTGCTGCTGCGTCGCAGTCAACGTTGAGCGTCGTCAGTCTCGTTTACTATTGACACCATTAATGCTGCCATGCTGCCTCAATGTAGGTCAATTGCGCGCTAATTGCCCTGCACTCGGCTCACACTGAGAGAGCGAGAGAGCGAGAGAGAGGGAGCAAGAGAGCAAGGGGGTAAGCCATGGAGTCTCTCTCTCTCTCTCTTTGTTTCTCTCAATGTTGCCGTCAGTGTCGCTGCGAATGATTGACGCCAACGTCAGCGTCAGCGTCAGCTTGACCTTTTGGGCAGCAGCAGCAGCAGCAACGGCAACGGCAGCAGCGACGGCAGCAGCAGCTGCGTTTCAAAGAAATTTCGCATATTACGCATACGCCATGTGATTTGGCATTTGGTCCGAAACTTGTGTCCAATGACAGCATTGTTGGAATTCCTCTTCCGCCCCTCTTTCCACGTATTTTTGTAGCTCACTTTGACCCAGTTTCCGCTTTTTAGGCAACTCAAAAACTTAGCTTGACGTGTCTCCAGAGCGCAACACCCACGCGCTACACTTCCTGTTGCCCAGATATATATTTACATATATACATATACATATATGTGTATGTGCATATTTTATGATTTAATCAGATATATATAGACACATATATAGGGAACAGAGCTGCCCCTCTTTTGACTATGCTCGAGGGCAATCAAACTGAAACTTGACCCAAATTCTATTCTACTCAAAAAAAAAAAAAAAAAATCGAAAAATCTGTGCTTGTTGCTTAGCATTTATTTAGGAGAGGGGCCAAAGGGGAGGCGAGGGATTTATAGGAGTTCGAGGCAATAAACAAATCTATTAGACAATCGAATCCTTGAGATATCTGTCCCCCTCAATTGGTTAATGAGAACATATTTATGCTCATAGAGCTGAGCAGATAGCATGTGAATAGCCTCGATAACTAAATATCTATTGTTTCGAAATGTACTCGACTTTTTGAATCACAAATATATCATATATGAGACGATCAATATAAGGAAATAAGAATTTGGATTCGAATTTGCAGGAAAATTTATATAGGGAATCAACACAATAAATTTTTGCTCAATTTTGTCTTGTTTTTCATCTTTTGTTTATATACCAATTAGATTTTTAATATACCCCAATTCTATATAAATTCGTATATCAATAATTACTCATGTAACCTTGAATTCCTTGAACTTAAGTATTTGTAGACAGATGTCTAAATAGCGAAACGTGATTTACATTTGGATTTCGAAATTTCTCAAAAATGAAATGAATTCCAAAGAACAAACATCTTGAACTTTTGAATGGCTTTAGCTGGGATATCTATTGACTGATATATGTATGATAAGAAATATTGGATTTGGGTTCTTTCAAAACTTTTAAAAAATCGTGAGGTAATACTAATGTTTCTAACAAAATGAGATACTTTATTGGATGCTAATTGATTTGGTAAGCGATAAGCAAATTAAGAAATTTTCATTCATTCGGTAATAAACCTTTTAAACTCTTGGAAGGCTTCCAAAGTATATCTGATTCTACGTCTTCATTTGCTGACCTTTCAAAGGCTTTACCCCTGGCATTTTGCGTTTGATATATATTATGATATTTATTATCGTTACGGCAGATTCTTGAATACCGATTCGCATTCTAAATATTTCAAGAAAAATATTTTTCCATTATTGACGTTGTTGAAAAAATGGTAAAATGTTCAAGTTTTTTCTTACAAAAGATTCTCAAAATCAATTTGGACTATAGATTCTCACTTTGTCACACCCTTTTTCTGTATATTTCTATCTCCATCTCCGTTTCTCTCTCTCTCTTCCTCTCTTCCTCTCCCTATCTCTCCCACTGTAACAGTTTGATATAGTCATTTACCTATTGCCAGGGCCAGTTAAGCTCAGACCACAGACCCCCACCCTTGGCCATCGTTTATTCTATTTATCGTTTCATTCCGTTTCGTTTCATTGCCTTGGCTAAATTGTGCCTCTATTTGACGATTATTGCTATTATTAAATATTTTCATTAGCTTGTTGCTAGCCTGGCCCCAATGCACTTAGCCGAATTGGCCGCCCTCTGCCTGACTCCCTGGCTTTCAGCTAAAGCTTTTTGCTGTCTCTCGTTATTGTGGCTTGTAATTTACGCGCTACCCAGCACTCATTAGTTCTAGATGGGGTATATTGATTTCGTGTAAATGCATGTAACAAGAGGGGAAAAGGCGTGGCAGATGATATGGGGGCGAATGGGATTATAATTATGCTCAATCTAGAATTGAAATTCAATTGAAAGAAATATATATGGGTATGCAGATATATCAAATAGATTATTAGAATGTATCTGTCCTACAATTCAGGGTGTTTGCTAGTCGTGCTCATCTGCCTAGAGCACTTTCAGTTGTTTTATCATCGTCTGGTTGCCTGTTTGTTCTGCTTAGCCCAACAGGCTGACACGCCAACTGACCGCGCTTCATTACAACCTTGTGGCAACAACTCTCATTGTTGTTGTTGTTGGTACCTTTAACCTTTGCTGCGTAGTCAGCGTCAGCGTCAGCAGCGACGTCGACGTCGACGACAGCGTATCCTTGAATGAGTCTACTGTCTGAGGGTCAACAACAACAACAACAATTTTTCTGTCGCTGTTGCTGCCCTTACATTACTTACATATTGTAGAGATATGTATATATCGTATATATATATATATATATATTTATATCGTATATACTATCTGTATCTTATAAATTAATATATGCATATCGTAGAACGTATATATTTTAATCATGCTTATGTATGTACATATATCGTTTATACATGTATCGTATATGTGACTATATCGTATATATAAATCCATATCGTACGTATATGCACATGTATACTGTATATACATACATGTAACGTATGCGTATTTATATCGTATACATATATCATGTGTGTGTTCATATCGTATACCTATATATCGTATATCCTATGTATCTATATCGTATTTGTGTATATCGTATGTATGGTTATCGTTAATATGCATATCGAGTGTAGATGTATATCGTATATAACTATATGGAACATTCATATTTATATATGTTTTTCGCTTATAACTATATCGTATGTGTGTATATATTGCTTATATGTGTATTGTACATACATACATATAGCTATATATTTTGTATATATCTCTATCGTAAGTAAGAATATTGTATCGTATATATGCATATTGTATAAATGTATGTATATCGTATATCGTAAATCTATCTATATGGTATATATGTGAATTGTACATACGTATGTCGTATTTTTTAATATCGTATATCGGATAAAACTATTGTGTGCACATGTATATAGTATATATCGTATATAAGTATATCGTATGTGTATGTATTATATAAATGTATGTATATAGTCTATATCGTATCTATATACATCGGATATATGCATACATACACCATTTGTGTTTTCAGGGTCATCAGAATTTGGAGTATTACAGCAAAGGAAGTTCTCCAAGGTGTGGCATTTGACATGTGTGCGCCTGTGTGGGTGTGTGTGTGTGTGTGTGGGAGGGTGTCTGTCTATATGTGTGTGTGTGTGTTTGCCACTGTGTGCGCGCATTAATGATAATTATAAGCGATAGCTGAGCTAGCGACGAGCCATTATCAGTAATTGCCATTGTCCAATATCGATTTATATGGTCTAAAATGCTTTGCATGTTTGCCCATGCCCATAAATATAGCGTAATGTATAAATACATATACATATATATATATACAGATATATGTATAAGTGTATCACATATAGCCCATAGCAAAGCAAATAAACTGGCCTTTCAGGTCAGGGCTTTACATAAATAAATAAAATATACATACAGACATTCATACTTATATACACTCACATTGCTTGATAATTATCTGACAATGAGCATTGCTCATTGAAATGAACCAAAAAAAAAAAAAAAAGCAACAGAGGCCAAAGCGAAAATCTGTCGAGAGAAAAGTAAAACTGAAAACTGGAAACTGGGTTATAATTCAAGTAGAGCAGGTAAAGGGGGGCAAGATTGAGAAGAGACTGACTGAGCCGAAGACGACTCGACTCGAATTTCAACACGAACAATGCGTTTAAGGCAAGAGAACAGCTCCTCGAGGTAATAATAATGATTTATGGGACGTTGCCTCGTGTGTTCCATTCCAGTTTGTTGCGTTGCATTGGCACTGCAAATTGGATTCAAGTGGCAGACGGTGAGAAATCAATATTTCAAGCTACGCCTATCTGGTGTTCCATTCCATTTTGTTTCACTGCAAGTTAATACTTCAAGATATTTATGTCTTGTATTGCTTTCCATTTTATTGCGCTGCAAATTGCAATACGCATTAATATTTCAAGCTCACAGTTATTTGCTGTTTCATTCCGTTATGTTTTACTGCAAATTGATTTGACGACGTTTTCATCAATAATATAATTTAATATATTAAGCTTGATTTCATTTTCTTTCTCCACAAGCCAATACTTGTTGTGTTCCATTCCATTTGGTTTCACTGCAAATTGAATCGAAGACGACAAGCGCAGCAAAATAAAATAAATGCCAGGAGCAGCCTTCAAAAGGCAATGTGCGTGACAAAAATGATGACAGGCGATAAAGCAGCGGCTGTTTTTTCTTTAAGCATACCCTATAAAGCATAGTAAACGGGGTATATATGATTTTAATGTAGCTTATGCAACAAATGAGCAGTGAAAGTTGACGCTGTTATCCAATCGAAATGTCTAATTTTGTTGTACCGAATAGTCATTTTCATAATCGATATATATCGATTTACAGCAAAAAGTTTTTGAATGCAATAATACCCAAAATTTGCCATTTGCCTTTAGAATTTCATTTTGGAAGTAGCTATCACTATATTTACAGGGTATCTGCAGTGCTTCCCACTGTCCACAAGGACACCCTGCTGCTGCTGTCGTTGTTTTCAAGGCATGTGCTTTGCATAAGTTGCCTGCTTTGTTGTTGGCTCGTTGAGTCGTCGTCGCCTGGCTGCTGACTGCTGGCTGGTGGCCTGCCTGCCTGCCTGAATGCTCAAGGGTAGCCTCGTTTGTTTCAATTCCAATTCGTTTCGCTGCCAGAAAGCGAGCTGGCACCGCCCCGTTGACCATGAGGCCGTCTACCTTCGACTGCCACTTCCTCCACTTACACTCGACCAGACATGCTCTTTAAGAAGCACTTTTAATCATTTTCATGCTGCTGCTGCCGACTGCTGCTGCTTCTGTGTGTGTTTGTGTGTTTATTTATTGCCCTCCACTCGACAACAACAACTACAACAACAGCAGCAACAAGAGCAACAACAACAACAACAGCAGCAACAAGAGCAACAACAACAACAATGATAATGTTCGCTTAGGCCTCAATCTCAATGTCTACCTCTTGTAATTTGTATCTTTAAGATAGCAAGCAAATGCTGCTCTCATCTTTCTCTCTCTCTCTCTCCCTCTCACTGCCTCTCTCTCTCTCTCTGTATCTCTGTCTCGACATCTGTAGATCTTCGCATTAAATATTTATTATGTAGCCAAAGAGTTAACTCGCTCTGTCTGTCTGCCTGTCCGTCCGTCCGTTGGTCTTGTCTGCTCGCCTTCATTCTTTTGTTGTATATCTACTTCTGCCTCTGCTTCTTCTTCTGTTTCTTTTTTTCTGTTTGTGGTCGGCCGTGTTTCCGCTTCGTGTCCAAAAATGTATCTCAAGAGCAATAACTACATGTGCTCTGCTATGGCTGCTTTGCTGTTGCGGTTTCTATCCGTATCTGTATCTGTATCTGGCAGCAGCTACCTAATGCCCTCGCCCTTCTCTGCCCTACCTCTCTCGTTTGCACTTGCACACTACGCTTTCGTTGGGCATCATTGTTTTGTCTTGCAATATGTAAGATCTTGGTAGTCATGCCTTTTGGATATTAAACTTTTGGGCTAGCTACTTTCAACTGCCCTTTCTCACTCTCTTTAGTCCTCGCACTTGCATCCGACATTAGCGTTGAATATGAAGTATAGGAATAAGAATTTATTTCTGTCCTATATCCCTTTCTCTTTCCTAACGTGTCTCTCTCTCTCTCTCGCTCTCTCTCTCTCAGTTTATCTATACATTTTCCTGTATCTTTTTTATCATTTCCTTCCATTCATAACTTTTCACTCTCTTTCTTATCTGTGTCTGAGCTTCGTGTCACTTGTTCATGCTTCTCCATCTTTATCTCTTTCTCAACTTTTTTTTTCTATCTTTATCTACTTTTTTCTTTCTTTCTTTACCTTGCTCTCTCTCTCTTTCTCTCTCCTTTAACCTTTTTCTCTATATGGTTCATTCTCGTACTCTCCCTTTCTTTTTTTTTGTCCGTCTCTTTCTCTCTCCCATCTTCCGATTCTCTCTCTATCCCTGTCTCTCTAAATGTATTTTTCTCTCCATCCTTCTCATTTCTTTCTCCTGCTTTATATCTCTTTCATTCCTTCTAACATTCTCTTTTTATACCCTGAACCCATTGAAAATGGGATTTCAGGGTATAATGTTTTTGTGAAAATGTATGTAACAGGCAGAAGGAGGCGTGGCAGACCCCATAAAGTATATATATTCTTGATCAGGATGACGAGCTGAGTTGATCTAGCCATGTCCGTCTGTCCGTCCGTCCGTCCGTCCGTCTGTCCGTCCGTACTAACGCAGAGATCTCCTAAACTACAAGTGCTAGAGACTTGAAATTTTACATGTATACTCGTGTATACCATACGCAGTACGAGTTTATCATATTTTTTCGATAACTCATCTCATTTCTTTTTTATCGATAACAATCGAAAATCTGACTTTGTTTTTAAAGCCTAGTTTGAATACTGTTAGACCTAGAGATGCTTTGGCATATACACACATTTGAATGTTATTATTACGTTCTGAAAATTTGATGAAGATAGTCCCACTACAAAAAGATTTATTCAACAAACAAATTTTCGTAATATAGCCCACACGGCAGCCCAAGCGCAGTAAGTGCGCAGTTAGCAGAGCAATTGTTTATGCGTTCGTATGGATGCATGCGTACGGGTGTGTGTATGTGTTTTTGTATATGTGCATGAAAGAAGTGTAGAATGATTGGAACCAGTACTTTGCAGGGTTCAGGGTATCTCCTAGTCGAGCAGTCTCGACTAGAGCCCTCTTACTTGTTCCATTTGCCTCTATCTTAATCCCCTCTATCAGTATATCTTGTTCTTATATATCTTATATAACTTTGTCTAAGTTTCTCTCTCTCTCTATCTATTTATCTATTCTTCTCACTTACCAAATTGTTGCTAAAAGGGTGTTTCATAGTCGTTGCACCTCTATGCATACGTAGAATTAGCTGACATGCTCGTCATCATATGCTTCTTTTTCTTCAGTTTTATTTTAATTTTTCTGTATTTTACATTTTATTGTTGTTAATCGCTTCTATTATATCGCATTTGCCTGCTCGTTTCTGCTTCAGCTTCTGCTTCTGCTGCTTTTTTCTTCCTCTTCTTCTTCTTTGGTTATCTGTACAGTTTGATCTCGTTTGTCTTCGTCATTATGCCCAGCCCCGCCCCTTTTTTCTTACTAATTACAGTTAATCATTTCACAAAAGGTTTTTCCTACGCTGTGACTGGTTCTTCTTCTTCTTCAGCTCTGTGATCTCCCAAGTTGGTTGGCTTTTAATTTGCATAGTAAATCAGTTCTGTAAATTGTTTTCTGTTTTTTTTTTTTCTTAGCCGGAAAAGCGTGAAAATTATGGCAGCTAATCGGCAGCTTTCACCAAAATTCTTCAGCTTCGTCGGCGCCTTCTTCTGCTTGTCTTTAGGCTATCGTTTGCCAAGAATTTAACACTCACTTTTATTTGTTTTCGGCTGTGAAATTTGATAGTGGCCTTAGAAAGTACGCAGGCTAATGGAGATGGAGGGCGCTAACGAGGGGTGGGGGCGAGTCAAGAGGCTGAGTGGGAGTGCGAGGGAAAGTGGAAGGGGTAGGAGCAATGGTAGGGGTACTCAAGAGTTGAAGAGGTTTCAGAGTAGTTTAGCTGAAAGCAGCTGAAATGTAGCACCCACTTAGCTTTGGAGATTTTGATGACACATTTTAATGCTCATTCGCTGACTGCAAAAGAGTTGATTGGTTTTGCGCATACATTGGGGTTGTCTGCATAAACGCCGATAACTGGAAATTTAATCTTTGATTTTTTGAGATACAGAAAATTTTAATTTAATTTATTTTTACAATTTTTTATATACTTTCATTTAATTTTTTAAATATTATTTAAAAAATATTTTTTTTATTTTATATCATCTTTTTATATTTTTATTTTATTTATTTAGTACTTAACATTTTTTCTTTGTTTATTATCAATAATTTAATTTATTTTATTTTATTTTTACAAACATTTGTGTTTTAATTTTATTTTTTATTGAATAATATTTATACTTTTATTTTATTCATTTAGTACTTTAAAATTCACATATGATTATTTATTATTTTTTTCTTATATATTTAGTTTTTATAATTTATAATATAAATTTCGAGCCAATTAGACCTAAAAGCAATGCTCTTAACGTGTTTAAAATATAAGTAAAAGTAGCTTCCACTTCCTGTTTTTGTTTGTCTGTGTGTGTGTGAGTGTGTGGAGTAACTATAGCTTACACACACAAACACGCACACTAGTATATATAATTAGCCACAATATATTTTCGTGGCTATTGGAAAGCCGTCGTAGAGTCGTTAAACAAATTGAAATTGGTCCTTTTCACTGACAAAAATGAAATGAAAACGGCCAAACACTGGAGAAGGAGAGATGGAGTGAGAGCGAAAGAGAGAGAGAGAGAGGAGAAAGAGGAGGGGCGCGGTACGGTGCATGCTGGGCCAACCGCACGCTTAAGCTTAAGTCAACGTGAGTATCTTTCACTCCAAATGAAAGTAATGAAAGTACTGCAGCAAGAGGCGAAACGATACGAAACGAAACGAAACGAAATCAAATGAAGAAATGAAATTTGCTTTCAAAGAGTTGAAGCGCCAGGCGGGCAGCCAGCCTCAGCCTCAAATGCCGCAGCTGCCAATTGTGACGTCGGCAGCGACGTCGACTGCGGCAAATGAAAGCTCTTCAGCTTGGCATTGGCCAACAACAGCTGCAGCAGTAGCAGCAGCAGCAGCAGCCGCAGCAGCAGCAGCAGCAGCGTGGCTCAAGGTGGCAACTGTCATTCAATTGGCGTCTGCTGCTGCTGCTGCTGCGGCGTCCTCAGCTTGGCATTAACTTGACACCTTGCTGCTTGAGATTGAAATTTATGAAGTGAGAGCGAGAGAGTGAGTTCAGCCCCAACTCCAAGTCCAACTCAAGCTCCAGCTTCAACTCCAAGTCCAATTCCCATTTCAACTGGCTTGCATTACTTTCTCTTCCTGTTGGCGCTAAATGTTGCATATCTCATATAAAGAGAGCTACGGCCACATGTGGGTGGTGCCGCGCCCTCTGCCCCCGCACTCCATAGCCCAAAAGACAATAACAAATGACAGCTGTCGCCCGTCGCCTGTCGCTTGTCTCTTGGCAACTTTTATCTCAATTGCCCAACTGCAGCTGCTTTTTGACAATCTCCAAAATCTGGCGACATTTCGTGAGCTTTTCTTTGTGTTCGGGAAAAAATACGCCCACATTCGGAAAATCGAGTTATGAGTCTAAGACCGAAGGAAAATTATATACTAAAGGCAAAGAGTTTTCCAATAATAATGATAAGGAAAGTCATCATAACATATAGTTTATAAAGAGTAAAATGAAAGGGTATTTAAATTTTGTAATAAAATAAAAATAAAAAGTATATATATATAAAAGTAATAATTAAATTTATATATTTTATGGTAATCTAATTAATTAAAAAAAAGAAAAAACATGTTTTTCATAAAAATATATCTCATTTATATTTTTATAGGGTATTTAAGCTTTTATAACTTGCAAGTTATCGTCAAGACTTGTTCTTGTTGTAAATAAAATTTGCATTTGTAAATAATTTTTTTTTCTTAACTGTGTTTTGCTTATTGCACAATTCGACAACATTTGCGCTAAGCATAAGCAGCGCACAGTGGAGCAACAGCAATTGAAATTGAAAACAGGAGATATTTGTATGTTGTTAAATATCTTTAATTTAAATATATTTATTGTAAATTATAAAATACACAATTTAAAAGATCAACGCCTGTTGTCCCGCCCTCTCTTTTCCGCACTTGCTAAGCCTGCTGCTCACTTGCATTCAACTTGCTCTTCCTGCACTCTTCTCTCCCGCTCAATGCGCCTTCGGCTACTCTCTATCTACTCCTACAGCCACACTGTAGCCCATTGCCGTTAAGTTTCGCTTTATGGCTGCGCCAGTTCATTAAATTTAGTTTACCAGACAGCGACAACAATGTCTACATAGGCCACTCACTCCCCAGTCGCCCTCTCCCGTTCGCTCTGCATGCAGCTGATTGCAGTGCTCGCCCGTTTCAACTTCGCTTCGAGTTGCTTGCAAAAGGCGAAAAAAAGACAACACACGCACGCACACACACACACGCTTTGCTCTCGCATATGCAACTGTTCAAAACCGCAGACACCAACCCCCTTTTTGTCACGTCTTTAGCAGTGTTGCCATTTTGCCCTACTTAAGGCTAAATCTAGCCTGTTTGAAAACAGAAAGCTTGAAAAATTAAGAAAATGCTTTTAGCCTTAAATCTAGCCTTTTTTTAAATATCACTTGGCTTAATGTTGCCTTTTAATATCCTACATATAGTTTTGCGTATTTGTAAAGACAAATCGAATTTAGTTTTGTTAATTTTGTATGTTGTACAAAACAAAGCAAAAAGTCAAAAAAATGAACAAATGCATAAATATATATGCATATTTTACATAAAATCAGTGAAAATCCCGTGTCAGTTTGTTTTTGCTTGTCTTTCCTGCTAGATCTAGCTTTTTGTGCTCTCAAAGAAATGCCAACACTGGTCTTTAGTTGCTGCGCTGCACTCTCTGCTCTCGCTCTGCCGTTCTGCCGCTCTCACACAGTAGTCGCCAAAGTAGTAAATTTAATGTCAGTTGCATTTAAATTGAAACGAGCTTTGTCGGTGCAGTGCGCTGGAGTGAGGGGGAACGAGAAGGGTATAATGGCCTGCTGTGTATCGTCTGCATCGTTTTAGTTACACGCTGCGTCCTCGCTCTCGTTCTTGCTCTCGTCCTCGTCCTCGTGTCCACGTCCTCGTGCTCATCAGCGTCATCGTTGACGTTCTCTTTGGGCTGTCGACAGTTTGAGTTAATTTCGTAGCCACCGCCTTTTCCACACATTTAGTGCACACACACAAACTTACATATGTATATGCGTGTGTGTGTGTGTATATTTGTTGTGTATGTTTTGCATCTGGCATGCAATGCTGTTTTTTTTTTTTGTGTTCCTTCTTCGCTTGCTTCTCCTGCTTTTTCTTCTGCTGCTCCAGCTCAAGCCCTAGCTCAACACTCAATCCCAATCCCTTTTTTATGGCCTCCGTTCGTCTGTTCGTTCGCTTTTCTCATCTCCTCTCTCCCTTTTATCCACACACAAATTTAAAGTTAAGCAACAGCGAGTAAAAGTTGGCCCCTTGTGTCGTTATTGTTGTCGCTGTTGTTGTATTGCTTTAACGCGCTCCACTGAAAGATACAAATTGTTATGCAAAATGGTGAAAAGTTTCATTTGGCATCCTCAGCGGCCGAGTTTTTTTTTTTTTGTTTGGTTTGCTTTTTATGCAAAAAAAAAAAAAAGTAACAAAATTTTGTATTTTTTTTTTTACATTTTGATTTATTTTCATTTTATGTTGATCTGCTTTTCGTTGCCGCTGTCTCTCTGTCTGCGCTTTGTTGTTGTTGCCCTCACTTTTTCGTGCTGTTGTTGTTGTTGTTGTTGTATGTCTGCCATTGTGTGCAACTTCAATTGACTTTATTTGACTTGATGGGGGCTGGTTCGCTGTGTTCTCTTGTCGCTTTTTTGTCAGCGCTGAAAGAAAACGAAAAAAAAGATGAAGATGATTTTTTGAAGGAAGATCCATCCCATCTCGCTCAACTCAACTGGAGTCAGGCACGAACAATGCCCGATGCTATCTTAATCGCGACGAGGCTGTTAAATCGTTGTGATTCCATGTCATTTACAATCTTTAATAAGCGCTTACAAGATATTAAAACTTATCTTGTGCATTTGCAAGCTATTAATCTGCAGACGGAACGAATGGAATAGCACAGCGTGACTTATGCGCTTAAATTGTATTTGAATGGAGCTTCTGACATATTGCAATTTAAATTTAAAAAATGTCCAAGTTATATTAGACTTAGCAAGTGTTTATTTATGATCATTAAACTATGCTGTTGATAGGCCAATGAAATAGCTGGAATGGCACAGCATATTGTTTATCATATGAACTATTTGGCAATGAAACAAGTTATAATACTTTAAAAAGTTGGCATAATTAAGTTAACATAAATAAAATAATAAAAGTATGCAGTTGATCTACTAAAGGAATGCCTGGAATAGTAAAACATGTACTTTATCATTCGAGCTATTTGGCAATGAAACAATATATTGAACTTATACAATTTGCTTATTTTTGCTATCAATATGCAAATGGAATATCTTGAATGGCACAGCATGTCAAGCATGGTTAATAGTTTGACACATTGGAAATGGAACGTTATTCGCTTTACTTTTACCTAAATCGTGTTTGTTGGCCCTAGTTTTACTGTCTTCTGTCTGTATCTGTATCTTGTCACAATTATGTTGCCAAAAAATATGCAAATTTCGGCACTTAAAAGTCCAGCATAACTTTTTTTATTGCCCATTTCGTGTACCTCTAAAATAAGAAAAAGAAGGAGGAGGAGCAACAAAAGAAACAGAATTCACTGCTCTCAAGGCCAGGCCAGGCCAGGCAGTAAAAGAAGAACCCGCTTCGCCTGGGGCACTACCAAAAGAAACAAAAATCGGTGCCCAAAATCGCCCTAAAACCTTGAGAGAGCTCATCGCACGTTTAATGCGCCCCAAACGATTCACACTCGAGACAGATAGGCAAACAGATACTAAGACAACCATATAGACGCAATATATATTCATAACTATATATATATATATATATATATCTTCTAACGCTTATAATTATGGGACAGACAGACGCGCAGCTCGTTAATTATGCCGTCTAAAGCCAACGAAATTATGACAAATTTCAATAAGGCCAACAAAAAACGTCGAGAGTCAAATGAGTTCAAATACTTCTCGCCCATATCAACGTCCGTCACTCCTCTGGGCATGGCACAAACCAAACACACATTCTATAGCAAACATTGCCCGAAAGCAGAAAGAACAGAGAGAGAGGGAGAGAGAAAAAAACCCTCAACAAACCCGAAACTTCGGCTGGGTTCAGGGTCAACAACAAAAAACCAACTCAGTTCATTAAAACAATAAAACCTGAAAAAAAAAAATGGGAGGATGGCATACGAAAGTTGATGTGAAACTTAGCTGGGTTGGGTACAAATTCTAGTTCCATATATAAATAGACGTTAGATAGATCAATATTTGCTCAGCTAGAACTTCATAGCGATAGTTTTCGAGTTTACTTTGTAGTTGTTGGAGGAAATGGGCTATAGGGACTGCTTAATACGCGTTCATCATGCAAAGTAAAACTGAAATTGAGTTAGAAATGGAAGTATTAGAGGGTTATACATAGAGGGAGTCTATAGAGTCGATAACTGATATATATAAAATATGGAAAACTAATATACCCTTTTTGCTCAGGTAATTAGCGGGTATCAAAGCAACTGCAGAGCAGGTAAAAACAATTTGTGAAATAACTTTGCTTCGTGCTAACACCTTGGTGACAGATTCTAAGGAATTCGCAAGTTGACAGTGATTCTTAAAATATTTGTTTGTCTTTACACTCGCAACGTTTTTCAACACTGGACGTGAAGAACATTTATGGGCTGTAAAATATTATTAAGAATTTATTAACTTTGCAAATTCAAGGACAAAAATGTTTTTAAAAATAATTGGAAATTTACTGCGACTCTCTGCACTAATGACCGCACTTTACAACACTAAATTATTGTATTTTACAACACACGCAATAAAAGAATGGCCAACAGGCAGAAGGTGCTGAAACAACCAAAATGAAGAAGAACTTGATTTTTATTTTTTGATTGTGATTGACTGATGAAATGAACTGAAAATGTTTAATGAACTATATAAGTAGTTTTATTTGTGATGTGATGCTTGAGATGATTTTTGAAAGCTTAAGATAAGCCATGTATCCTGCTGACACAATATACTCATTTCAAACGCATTTAATGGGTGCTAAAACACTTTGAAATTAATAGAATACTCAAGCCCTTGTGATCTCTTTCTCTCTCTATCTCTCTCTCTCTCTCTCTCGCTAAACTGTTCGCGTATAGCAGTTACTACTGTAGCCATAAACTTGAACATGACATTTAGCCAACTACTGCTGCTTCTTCTTCTGTTTTTTAAGGTTTCGGTATTGTTGTTGGATTTTGGAGTTTTTGGTTACGGTTTGGGTTTGCATTTGGTTTTTTCTGTTCACTTGTTGTTGTTGTTTCTGTCTCTTTTTATGGCCCGGCACGTAGCGCAAAATGTGTGCATTTTAATGGTCGAAATGATGGTTACTTTACTTTAGTTTATTGCGTTATTAATAACATTTTGATTGCATCACGTACGCACACGCATCGCCCCTCAGCCGGAGGCGGGTCCAAGGGGCGGGGGGCGGTCGGTAGGGATAGTACTCACTCACGTTTCGTATATGGGGGAAATGGGCAAATGGAAATGGGTGCAAGACTGACTCCTCCTTGGCTCTTGGGTTTCTGTTTCTGTTTCTGTTACTGTTTTTCTGTCTGTGTCTGTCTGTCTGTCTGTCTTTAGCTGAGCTACAAACGAAGGGCAGTTAAAAGTAGAAATCGTGCCGAACTGCTGCAGCCTTGATTCAATTTCAGCTTTTTGTTGGGTCTCTTATCAATGCTGCCGGCTGTCTCTGACTCTGACTCCGGCTCCGGCTTTGACTCTGGCTTTGGCTCAGTTCATTTTCCATTTTTTTGTTATTGAATTTTTACAACTGCCAGAAGTAGGTCAAACATGCAGATGCAGATACAGTAACAGATAGAATTATGAATGCAGATACAGTAACAGATATTAAGAGAGATACAGATGAAAATACAGATAGATAAAGGCATGGAGATAAATAGAGATTTAGATAGAGTCACACAAGCTTCGACAGATATAGATAGGCATATAAATAGAGATACACATACATGTGTAAATACAGATTTAGATGAAAATAGAGAATTAGATACACAGAGATAACAGAGATAACACATATAGATACTGATACAATTAAAGTACAAATATAATAGCAGAACATACTTGCGTGACTACATATATAGATGCAAAAAGAGAATCTGGGGCAAATGCACATATACATAAGTATCTGTATAAGATATGACTTTAAAATACAGTTAAGAATACTAGAATTCATACAGATATAGATACAGATTCAAATACAAATACACATATATATGCATAATCAGATACAGATACATATGGAAATATAGTTACAGATACAGATACAAATACAGATGCCTATATAAATATAGATACACATTTAAAGCCAGATACGGATCTAAAACACTATGTAGATTTTGATACAGATACAGATTAAAATAGAAATTCAGATACAGATTTACATATAAATGAAGATTCAGATACATAACTATATAAAGATAGATAGATATACAAAGATATAATTAGTTTGATGTACAGATATATATACACTTGAAGATATAAGTACGGAAAAAAATTCAGATACATGTTTAGATATAGTTTAAGATACGGATAGTGATACTAATACATGCACATACATATCATATATATATCGATATGGGAATATGGGGAAATACAGATAGTTAAAAAAAATATTATCACAAATACAGCAACTGCAACTGCAACAGCAACAATTGATGCAATTATATCCACATATACATATGTAGGAGAAAACAGGCATACATCCACTTACATACAGATTAAGGCAGCATGAAGGCTGCATACAAAGGTCGGCTGTAAATTGCCAGCGCTCCACATTTTGGGCTTCATTAACTGCCCTAATTGGGGAACTAAGGCGTCTGTCGCTCCAGGCTACACGAAGGACGATGGTCGTGCTAAAAGTGGAACTGGAACTGGAACTGGAGCTATAGTCAAGTACAATTGCAAAGAATAAGTGTTGAATCTTTTAGTTCAATTTGATTAGCTACTCAGTACTCAGATTGCACTAGTTCCTTTTATGGAACAATTAATGAGCTTAAAGAACTATTGAGTTGGAGTCTTGAACGATTCATGAACAACTCAATTGGAAGTCTCGTTTACTGAACCACTAAACGACTCAATCGAGTCTCTGGCTAAACAAACTGTTTCCTTCCTGAATGGAACTGCCATTCGATAACTGTATTAGTTCATTTCAATTAAGTGATTCAATTGAACTTAGCTAGTTCTCGCCTGCAGCTGCTGCTTTTGCCCTATCGACGCGACTTTCCCGCGCGACTTTAAACGCTCGCAAAACGCTTCGTTGCACCAAATTTGCATTTTGCGATTGTCACATGCAAATGGGAAAGCAGCAGCAGCAACAGCAGCGAAACTACCAGCAGCAACAACAACTGTCATAAATATAACTCGAGCTCAATTGAGCTTTGTTGTTGTTGTTGTTGCTGTTGTTACTGTTGTTGTTGTAGGAGTATATCTTGCTTTGGTCTTTAGCTTGAGCCCTCGTTTAATGATTTCTCCTTTAAACGAATTTCGTTTTCTTTTTTTACAATTTACAATTTATGATATCGTTGCTCTATCTACTTTCTTAGTCTGTGCTCTCGCTCTCACTCCCTCTCTCTCTTTCTCTTTCGCTTTGCTAAACTCAATTGAGTTATAGATAGTCAATTAGGCTTCACTAATGCTTAGCTCTAATTTGTATTTAAAGCTTTATCTCAACGTAAATCGAGTTATTATGTAAATTGAGTTATCGCTAAAGCATTTTAATCGATCATTTTTCTTGCTCTGCTAAAAAGCGATTTATTATATGGACTTCGCGCTAGCTTTATCTTAATGCTAATGGTTATCGATAAATTGTACCATAATATTCGATAATCTGACTAGAAAGTCAACAGATTTCCTATATAGGTTTCTCTTCAGCTTTATCGCAATGCAAATGATTATCGATAATTTATCTCATAGTAATCGATACTTTTGGCGTAAAACTCTAAAGCTTTCCTTCATAATACTCGCAATTTAAATTGTTATCGATAACTTCACCTATATCAACAATTTGCTTGCTTGACAACAGTTTCTTTCTTCATCTTCTTTAACTCTTTTACGTGACTATCTCTGCCCATTAGAAACTCTTTAGTCGACCCTCGTTTAGTGAACTCTTCTATGGTTTAGTCTCTGCTTTAATTGACTTCAAATTGTTGCCAAGCGGCGCAGAAAACATTTTTTTCTTCTTCGCTCAAATGTCTCTTCAAACGCAAATTGTGATTGTTGTTTGTTTGTTAGTTATTGTTGTTGTTAGTTGCTTTTGTTGTTGTTGTTGTTACGCGGCCATTGCCGTCAAATTTGTGTGAAACAAAGCGACAACAACAGCAGCAACAGCAACAACAACAGCAACAGCAACAAAGCACTTGACAAGGCAAAGCGAGCCGGCTTTTCACTTCAAGCTCTGCAAAATATATGCCTATATTAAGGGGGGCCTATGAAGCTGAAGCTGAGGCCGAAGAAGTGGGCAGAGAGGGCGGGGCAGGGGACTGGGGGCTGGGGAGAGCGGATGCTGGCCGTGAAACTAGCCGCTGTTAGAGACGTCGGCAGCAGCAGCAACAGCAGCAGCGGCGGCAGCATCAACATGGGCATTGCCTTCGGCGCGGCAATGGATAAAAATGCGTGCCAATGTATTTATTGTTTCAACTCGAGCTGTATACCCATTAAAAATGTAATTAAAATAGGGTATATTAGTAGTTAGATGGGACTGAAAGGAAGTTTCAATTGAATATGATTGTAAGGAGTACTTCATATTTGATTATAATGTATGTGAGAGGTAGAGCAGAGGGAGGGGCTGACTTGTGAAACATTTATAGACTAACACTGGGGGTGGATGGTTGGTGAGAGGGAGAGGCAGATAGACTGATCAGACTGATCTCTAAGACTGACAACTATGATTATATGGCTAGCTCAACACAGCTTATTTATACTATTATATGCTGAAGATACTAAGGGATATATCTATTTCTCACCTATTCCTTTATATGAGCCCATTGAACTCAGTAACTACAAAAGCTAGAGACTTCAAATTTGTAGCAACCATGCTAGCAGCGCTTATGCAGTATAAGTCAATCATTTACTTACGATATCTCAATACGTTTCATGAATATCGATAAATATCGATTCTTAGAGTTCATTTTGTTGAAGTATAACTTGAAAGCTTTACTTTTGGACTGTCTCTTGCTAAAAGATGTACTCTTAATGAATACGCAATATATGTGCAGCGTTGCTACTTTGAGCATCGATAAATATCGATATTCATAATTGATTTCTTGAGCATAGCTCGCAGCTTATAAAAGCTAGACAGGCCCAATTTCGTATGTAGATGCTTATATTGAAGATATTCACTTTTCACATTTGTGATTTTAGATACCTGCCCTGTGTACTCCTGCCTAGAATCTAGAAGTCTATATACCACTGTTTCGCATAGCAACTTCTCAAATTCGTTTAGCATATCTTCTGATTATGTACACCCGACACACTTATTTGTCTTTCTTCTATACACACACACAAATATATATATAATATCAGTGTATTTGAAGCGGTGCGACCCACAACAACAACAGCAACAGCAAAAGCTGCTACATAACTTGGCTCATTGCCAGCAGCGCGTTGATTCGGCTCGTCTCTTGGCTGAGCTGGGGAGTGGCTTTAGATGAGTTGACCCTAACAGCAAGACAACGCTAGCTACGCTTGTCGCATTGGAAATAAGACATGGGGTTTGCGACAAACAAGAAGAAGAAGAAGCAGCGAGTCATAGGCCCAGTAAACAGAGCCATGTCCCATGTCAACTTTTGACGTGACAGTTGATTTATGGCTGGATTAATATCACAGCTACCCTCAACACACACTCAAGCACACACACACACACACGCACACTCGCACACACTTTTGTTAACTTCCCAGTTGTAGATTTCGAAATGGATTTCGAACTTTGTTCCAATTTCACTTTGTTTCGTGTCATGTTTATATTTATGGCTCAGTTGTATTTCGATTTATCGTTTATCAGTTTTTAATGTACGAAACATCAATTTTTCTTTTCATTTACCAACAAATGTTTTAAAATTGTTGGACATATTTATGACATTTTCACAAGGCATTAAACACAATTTCAATAGACTTTTAAATGTAATAAAATTTTGTAGATTTCGGCTGGAATTATGTTTGAGCCTGACTCCCTTGGGAATTGATTAAAGTAGGGTATGTGGGTTTTGAGAAGCAAAATATGTATAAATCTATGGGTAGAACTAACCAGCTCAATGTGTAAATGTACTTCAAGTCATGTTCTTTGGTCTATCTATATATTGAGCTGGCTCTACGTACTTTCGTTAATCTGCAATGATCCCAAATATCTCAGCCTAACTACAAAAGCTGAATATTGGAAATTGGGTATTTCAAGACATCGTCATGTAATACAAACTTGATATTTTATGATATTTTCTTAATATCAATAAATATTAAATTTTTGATTTTTATATTTTTGTTTTAATTCTCATTTAAAAACCTTTTATACATTTTTTACGAAAAAAAGTATTTATTAAAAAAGAATTTGTGTATTTAAATAAATTTTTTGAAAATATTTTAGCTTTTAAATTCACATAATTTTGATACCCTTACCATTTTGCTCTCTAAAATTGCCAATCTTCAGATATCTCAAATGATACAGACTTGATCTTTGGTATATGACCACAATTTGATCTCATAATTACGCTCCGATCATTTCATTAAGATCGTGCAGCTAAGACTGAAGTTCAATTAAGTCAATTCACAACGTGGGGGTTCTATAGGAAGCACGAGTATGATCAGTGATCACATGATTATGTGGGAGTGTGTGTATGTGTATGTGGATATGCGTATATTGCTTGGTATATATGAATGGAGGATGATTGCAATAGCAGTCAAGAGTATCTACTAGTCGGTCACTCCCGACTAGAGCATTCTTATTTACTTATCAAGGGAGGTAATTGTGATAGAGTATCTACAAGTCAATCATTGCCGCTTTCTAGCCCTTATTTATTTTAGGCTTTCAGCTCGTTCATGCCTCGAATGTAATTAATAAATATTTCTTACCTCCTCTCTTTGCAGGTATGTAAAAGCAAACCCTTTAAAGGCTTTCCACAGCTGCAAATACCAAATCCTGCACGTGAGTAATTATAATTTATTTAAATTGCGCAGCTCGAGTGATCCATCGATCGATCGTTTCGATCGACCCAATTTACAGAGCCTGCTGCAATTATTCATTTAAATCGACACCAGGAAAAAAACCTCTGAAAAGAATTCAATTTACTGAAAAAACTTAAAGCTCAGAAAACCAGTTGAAAATTCCTGATGCAAAATTAATTTTTTTTTTTTTTTTGACAATTTTTTGCCTGAATGCCCTAAAATTTGGTTGTCTTTGATGATGATATCATGGCTTCCGCTTTAAACTTGGCTTAAAGGGGACAAAACAGGTTGAAACAAATGTTGAACTTTTTTATTAACATTTTTTAAACCTAATGAAACTTTACAATATTTAGAATATTTAAAGCTCATCAGCTACTGATCATAGCAGCGCCACCTATTGTTTAATTAGTGTACTTTAAAGGACATGAAACGGAAAACCGCGCGCGTTTTAAAACGCGTTCAACTTTTTTTGTTTAACTCTAGCTCATTGAGCCTGGTCAGTTATTAGAGCTGACATTAGCGCCATCTATTGTTAAACAGCTGCGCTCTAAATGAGGTCAAAGAGAAACAACGAAAAATTAAAAACACACGCGTTTTGCGGGCGTTTTTAGACGCGGTCAAAAGTTTTTGTTTTAATTGCGGATGCGCAGACTTTCGATTTCGTTTCATTGTTATTGTTGTTGTAGTTATTGTTGTTGCTATTGTTGTAACTGTTGCTCCCGTTGTTGTTGTTGTTGTTGTAGTTGGTGTTGAGGCCTACGCTCTGCAGCAGCAACAGCGGCACAGTCGGCTTCATGAAGCGTCGCGGCTTTCCAAAAACAAAAACAACAACAACAACAAAAAATTTCAAAAAGTTGCTGCACAGTTTCACTTGAGGGAAATCGCAGCTCCCGGTGTCGCGACGTCGTTGCTGGCTATGACATAACAGACGTCGCTGCCGACGTCGACGTCGACTGCAACTACAACGGCGTCGTCTGTGGAAAGTTGAACGCAAATTGTCGTTTTGGGCTTTTGCTTAACAGCTTTTGCAACTGCTTCCAATTGACGTGAAAAATGATTTTTCTAAAATTTTGAATTGTGCAATCCGAATTTGAAAGTATCCAAAAAGTATATCTACAGCTATATCTATGATAGATGCATATATAATGTAGAACAGCTAAAGAGCTTGGAGTTGGAATTGCAGTTTTAGTCAGCTGTAGAGTCGGGGCAATAGACGAAGTCAATGTAGGAACTGAAAGTTGAAGATAGATTCGGAGTCAAACTTCGAAACGAGCTCAAAATGGGTTTCATAAACGATTCGGAATAAGAGTCGAAGTTAAAGTCTGAGCTGGAAGTGAAGTTGGAGCTTAAGTCGTTTTTATTCGGGATCAAACTCCGAAATCGGAGTTGGAATTGGATTAAGAGTTAAAAGTTAGAAACGTACTCAAGACAAATAAAAAATTGAATACGGAATCGAGTCAGATTTGGAGAAGTTGGAATCGGAATCGTAAACGTTGGAGTGCTGGAATTCGGAGGCATTTTCGGAGTTGGGAGTAGAAGTGTAATGTCTCCAACCTTTCGTTAGAAATCTACGAGTGCAGTCGAAATCAGAGCTGTGAAATTGAAAATCAAATTCGGAGTTGGAGTCGCAGTCTGAGACGAAGTGAGTGGCGCCCGTCTGAGCGCTGGAGATAATAATAATCACTTAATTTGAACTCTAATTTGTGGCATGGGGGGAGCATTCACTTAATGACTTTCTCAGCAGCGTGAAAAACGAAAGGTGATCTGCTTTTTTCTTTTTCATGTTTTCAAGTCTTTTCTCTTTCATTCAACTTATGCAAAACAATGAGCACTTTTTGTCCAGCTGCCCCCGCCCCGCCCCTTTGATGCCCGTCGCAAGTCAAAGTCAAAAAATTTGAATTCAAAGTTCATTTCCATTTTGTTTGCCAGTTGTTGGGCCTAATGGGGGAATTGGAAAGGTAATCGCAAAGCCAAAGGCGACTCAGACACACGCAAAGTGGGGAATGGGGCTGGAGTTGGGGGTGGAACTATCAGTTCCATGACTCTTCAAATCACATATTCATGCTTTTCTTTGGTAACAATGAATTAACAATAGTGTATGCTTTGCGTTTGCTAGCTTGTATAACAGTTTTAGCATTGCATTTTGAATCCTTATCAAGATAAGTGTAACATGCTATAAGATATTGTATAACAGTATAACAGATTAAATTTAGCAGATCAGTTTCACTTGGTGTTTAATGCTAACTAGCCATATCATTTATAAATATATATATATATATATATATATATATATATATATATATATTTGAGTATAACAGCTCAAATTTTATACAAGCTGGTTTGCATATAACAGTGAATTTGTATATAACACTTATAAAACAGTATTTGTAATATAGACCATTATTTTCTTCAGCATTCTGATTATTAGTATAACAGTTAACATTCCACAACATGCTGGTTTCCATATAACATATCATACCTAAACATTTTCTCTATATGTTTAACATATCACTTAAATATAAAGCAACTGAATGTATATAATAGTTATATAGTTGGATTTATTGTATAACAGTTTGTACAAAAGTTACTGTATTGGATTACTTTATGTAATGCTTAGGCTATATGCATAGAGCATTTTATACTTTGATATGATATATAACAATTGCCATAACATTTAACAGTCAGGTTGAAAACAACTGAAACTCACTTTTATCATAACAGTTGGCTTTTAATCAATGCATGTATAACCATTAGAACAGTTTCTAGTTAAGATTAAATATTTGTACATTCCATGTATAACAGTTGTCATGCACTAGTAGAACAGCTGTTCATTTAAGCTGTACATTGGAAATGAATGAAGGCAGCAACAACAACAGTTACTTTCATTACGCTCTTCCCCCCAGCCCTTGCCCAACTTAATTCATCTCCCATCTGCACTCCATTTGAAATTCAATTTCCTTTCGTTTTTTGTTTTGGCCAATCAATTTAAGTCTCGCCTGCATATCCAGCTGGCTGGGCAAATCCAAACAATGCCGGAACTATGCGCGATCCAAAACAAACACCAAAAAAAAAACAGATACATGATGAAAAAATATATAAAGAAAAAAAACTCATGCACTTTTTACCTTTTACGTTTTACGGGACGATTTCACTTGAATTCGTAACACCCTAAAAAAAAAGAGAGTTGCAAAATTTGTCGAGTTGAGATTTGTATTAAAACAAAAGACAAAATGAAACCACCCGCGATTTTTGTATTGTGCACACACACACACACGCACATACACAGAGGCGAAGCATGCACAAAAATCTCACCAACTCTCACATGAGCTGAACACACACACACACACACAAATATGCATACCCATGCATGCACAAAAATCTTTGCCAGCTCTCATATAAGACACACACACACATGCGCGCAGGCCTGCACAACAATCTCTCTCTCTCTCTCTCTCTCACACAGACTTACTCGTTGCTCTCACATGAGTCAAACTCTCTTTGCTGTTGTTGTTGCTTTTGCTGCTCTTGCCGATTATCTACACCTTTCACCTTTCACGCCAACAACAACAGCAACAACAACAACTAAAGCCACAAGCAGACGCTGTTGCTGCTGCCTCTGCCTTTGTTTTCATTTTGATCTCCAAAAAAAAAACAGAAAAAAAAGAGGAGAGACAAAATTTGCAGCCTTTCTAATTTCAATTGTTGTCGTTGTGCAATCTAAGCTTAATTGCCAAGGATTGAACTGGAATTGGAATTGTTTCCAATGGAAGCCAAAGCTGCAGTTGAGTGACATTTATACACACTCACACACATGCACACACATATTTACACATATACATATGGCAGCGCCCACTAGCTGCAGCCTAGGCAGCAACAAAAATCCAAGACGAAATATGTATTACATAAACACACACCGAGGGATTTCCACACCAGCAACAACTACAACAACAACAACAAGTCTAGCTGCCACACACTCCCCAACAAATACCAAACACACAAAAAAAATTAGTTTCACCTCTTTTTCATGCCAAAGCGCTTAAAAAGCGCAGCAAATTATAAACAAGCGCAGCTCAGCAATAGAGCGGCAGCAGCAGCAGCAGCAGAAAGACGTAAAAAAAGAGAGAGAGGGCGAGAGTAACGCAAACGCTAACGTAAACGAATTGCAGCGCCCACAGTTTCCAATGCTGTTGCTGCTGCTGCAGTTGCATACGGCATACATTTTTTTTATTTTTTGGTAACTGCTTTTTGGCAACACCAAAATTTGGCATACACGAACAACAAAAAAATGAATAAATAAAGAAATAAATAAAAGAAAACGTCTAGAGCCAAATGACAAACCGTAGCCAGCGTCAGCCAGCAGCCAGCAGTCGGCGTCGCCGTCGCCGTCGACGTTGCTAACTGTGCCTCGCCGCCTCGTTGTGAACGATTACATAACAAGCGCGACACGTTTTTGTGCAAGCGTTAACGGCGGCAGCGCAGTCAGCAGCAGCGGCGGTGGCGACGGCAACGTCACATGGCCAAAAAAAAGGGGGCACGACTGCGCGCCACAGGCCTCGCCGGCGCAGGCGACGTAATAAGCGAAACGAAGCAGCAGCAACAGCAGCAGCAACAACAACTCGTCGTCTTGGTTTAGTTGCTGCTGCTGATTGAACTCCTAAAATACGCCAGCGCTTTGCGGCTTTCTTTTTCGTATGCGTATTACACACACCCAGACAAACACACACACACACACACAGACAAACACACACACACACACACAGACACAGGCATATGTGTGTGTATGCATAGCACACTCGACACAAAAAGGAGAGACAAAACTTTAAAAACTGTAACTTCAGCAATTGAGAACAAGGCGTAGAAATAGCTGACTTTTAAATATCCTGTAACATGTGAAGTTGTAATTTGTATGGCTTTTTGACTTGAGTTACGTTAAGTTAAAGTGACTTACGCTTTTTTTTAAAGTGCAATATTAAAAAAACAATTTATGAAAATTAAAGATATATGTTATATTAAAATTAATATACGACTTTTAGTAATTATTTTTTTCATATTCTAAATTTTATTTTAGAATATTTGTATTTACCAATGGCAGTTCTACCAAAACAATATAGCCCATGCATAATACTACCTTACAGGGTATATCAAAAAAGTGGTGCTTAATAAGTTTTCGACTGTTGCGCTTCCCCATCTTGTTTGGCGTGCGCCTTTTGGGCCGCCCTAATTTCGCTTAATTACACACAAGCACACACACACACATACTCACACACCGTATAAGAGTCGGTATAAGAGTGTTAACTACGTTTCGATTTGTACGTAACAGTCGCCTGCTGCTGCTTCGTGTTTATTTTTGTTTTAATGTTCATCTGTCTGCGTTGGTTTTTTCTTTTTTCATTTTCTGTCTTTTTTGATGTAATTCGACTTTTGAATTTATTTTGAGCGCGCAAAGTTTTCACTCTTGCATTATAAGACATTTATGTTTATTAACAATTTGTCTTCATTTGGTCCACGTTTTTTGGGGCCAACTCTCGAATATCCAAACTTTGTTTGTCTGTTTGTTTGTTGTCTCTTAACTGGGCCTTGACGCTGGGTTTCTTTGTGCGTTTGTTTGTCTGTTCAGTTTCGAGGTTTTAACATATATGTATGTATGAAGTATGCCTTTTTCGATCTCTAACTGATTAGCGGCTCATTTTGAAAGTTTACCTTTAAGTTTAGAGCCCACCATGAAACTGTCACCCTTTTACTGCATTGAATGAAGTACTTAAATCAAGGTACAGTTGTGTTTACAGCTTGTAAGTATAGTAAATAGTCTATCTAAGCTTTACTTTTCCCTTATATCCCCTATCATTTGATCTAAATTCTGATTAATAACTCCCTCTCCTCTCTAGACATCATCACTCACTTGTTAAACATTCTTAAGTCCCACCTTAATCATGTTTAAGCCTCAACATCAACAACCAGAACAACCTGTAGCTATTAGATACTCAACTAATTACCAGATAAGAATCCATAAACAACCAATAGATGGCGTTTTATTTTTATGACCTACCCAAAGGTCGCACAAAGAAAATGAAATTAAAATCACATTAAACTAAGGATGCGACTGGAAGTGGCGTGAGAGTGAGAGAGAGAGGTAGAGGTAGAGGTAGGCGGGGGTAGAGCAAAACAAACGATGACAACCGAAAAACAATTAAGCCCAAGCAAACCAAAGGCAATAAAAATGAGCAGAACAATGAGTAAAAGTGTGCTAGCTATGGACTAACGACTAAGCAATACCCTGTAATCAGAAAACTGTATATATGAATGAATGAATGAATGAATGACTTTAAAATATCACGTTCATATATTATCTTATACTCCCACTCTCGCCTCCCACTCTCTTATATTCCAGCAATTGCTTAAATTTGTTCTAATATACCCTTTCTCTTTGTTACACACATTTTCAATTCGTGTAGAGCATTTCAAAAGAAAGCAAATAAAGTGAGGAGTCGGCTCTCTTGAAATATTCTACGGCTGCCGCGACTTCTGTTTCTGTTTCTTCTTGCTCTTCCTTATGCTTAGTGGTAGCGGCAGCGACGTCGCGTCGCATCGCCGCGCTTCGGCCACCAACGCTGCTGTTCGAAAAGTAAGTAAAGAAGAAGAAGAAAAAACAAATTCGTGTGTGGCTCCTCCACTCATCGCTCTGCTGGCAGCGCCGAGGCCGAGGTCGACTCTCATGACTCTGTGAGTGCGCGTGTATGTGTGCATGCATGCCTGCATGTATGTGTGCATGAGTGTGTGTGATTGTTTAGGCTCTGCGTCTGCGCTTGACACACACACACACATACATATATGAAGAACCGCACAACTTTGGTGGCATTTCGTATTTTTTTCCTTTATTTAAATTATTAAAGAAACAAAAAGATGTATTATAAACTGGGAAGGGGTTTCCTTTTCGGTCTGCTGCACAAACATATCCTACGCCGCAGCTCATCTCGCCATCTCGCCGCTACCTGTCCAAGCCCGCCCGCCCGTTCGTTCGTTCTGCTGCGGCTGGGCCACACACAAAGCTACTCGCACACACTCACACACACTCACACACACACGCACGCACTTCAAATTAGCCTAGCCACAACTATAAAGTCTATGTGTGCATATGTGTGTGTGTGTGTGTGTGTGTGAGTGCTGTCTATCTGTCTGTCTGTCTGTATTCTTTGCATGTTGCTCCAGCTCTCTCGCACATCCATCACGCCGGCCGAGGAGTTGTCAGAAGAGCAAAAGAGCGTAGATTGAATTATTTGCCATTGAGTCGTAATTGTTAGAAAAAAGAAGAATCACTTGAAAAAATTTGTATGAACATTGATTTCTAAATTCAAATATTAAGCTATTTAAATGAGAAATAAAATCGTGATACAAATTTATTTAAAGATAAGATAAGATAAGATAAATTAAATATTTTTAAAATAACTGTTTCTTCTTATTGAAAGAAAATTTGAAATGTTGTTTGGAAACGTTTGTACTTTAAAGTTATCTAATTGTATTTTTGTGATCTAAATTCAAAACTGAATACGAAGTAAAATTCGAAACTAAAATTCGAAATCGAAAACTTTAAATTCATTGGAGTAATTAATAGTATAGATTCACAAACTCCGAAATTGAAATTCAAACTGCCATATTAAAAGGCGAAACTGAAATTCGAGATTCGTACCTTGAAATTTATTGAAATAGTATCTAGTATAGGTCCACAAACGGCGAAATGGAAATTCCATAATTGACTTAAAAATCTAAATTCGAAATTGAATTTTGAATATGAAATTCGAAATCGAAATTCGAAAATGAAATTCAGAGCACCAATTTTTAAAATTTAATATTAAAATTCATAAGTCGTATTCGCAATTTTATTTCGAACATGTAAGTTTTCGCTCATATTTTATTAAAAAATAAATAAAAATTGCTCTGATATCTCTCAGTGTATGTAAGAAGTAAAGACCATATATGTGTAGGGACCACACACGCCGCAATCCATTTACAGGTGCCACACACAACAGCTGCCTTGCCAGTGGCACCTTTTTACGTTTAATGAGCGTAAACAAACGCCGTGGGAAGTCTATTACCAGGCGTACGGCCATTGTCCTACGTGAAGAAGCTGAAGAGGAAGCAGGGAAGGAAACCCTACTTTGTGGTTAGCGTCTGCCAGCGGGTAAAGACTTCAGCAATTGCATTTGTCAAGCTGCACAGACTCAATGGATGCTGCATTGTCCTCTTTTTCTTCATCTGCCTTTGCTTTAGTAATCATAAAATGTCCTTCGATGTCCTTTTGCCCACCCAGCGACCTGAGCGAGAGGACAATCAAATTAACGATTGTTGTTTAGACATCTTACGGTCCATTCGTGGGTGTTCCCTTTCGATGGCCAAATGGGTGATAAGATCAGGTGGCAAACCTGACTTAAGACTCGCTTTGACAAATTGTCTTCAGCTCGAGCTGTAAAATTTTGCAGTTGGATAAACAAAACACGAAATTCTATAGATCCCATTTAAGAGATTGAATTGTCGTAGAATATGAGCAGGAAATGGCTTAAGGAATACAAATCCTTTAAGCAAAACGTAAGACAATTGAACAAAGTCTGAGATTAGGAATCGTAGGAAAAACGTTAGATATAATACAACAAAAATAATGAATTGTAAGAGATGTTGAGATTAACGTGACATATATGAAAAACGTAAGGCAAAAACCCTAAGAAAAACGTAACGCATATGTCTGAAAAACGTAAGACATATAACTTAAGAAAAATGTAAGGCTAAAAGCCTAAAAAAAAAGCCTAACGTAAGATGACTTAACACAAAAAAACTTAGAGCGACGTATTGCAAAATCAATTACGTAATGTAAGACAAAACAAACTTAGAACCACGTAAGGCATAAAACGTAACGTAACGTAAGGAACAGCAAGACCGTAACATAGGGAAATGAATCGGAAGACGACGGAAGGCATTACGAATAATGCAACTTGAGAAAATGAAACGAAAAGCAAAGAAACTTAAAGCAACTAACATAACGTAACGTTAGGCGAAATAATGTGAAACGACGTAAGACAAATCGAATTATCTGATTATATGTAGCTAAACATATTGTGTGTCAAGTCTGTCATACCCACCACTCGCAATAGACGAAGGAGACGAGCTTGTTCACGAGCGAGTTATTTCCATTGGGTCGCTTCGGATATTATTGTATAATCGACGAAAGCAGCATAAACCATAATAAACCAAGGCCAAGTCGAGACTCGACACGCATTTTTTCGACACTTTTCCCCCACTTTGGCCAGCCTAAAACCTGGTTACGAAAACTAAAAACCAGAAAAAGCAAGAAAGAAACAGCAACAACAGAGAAAAGTGAAATAAAATAAAATAAAGTAAAGAAATGAAATGAAATGAAGAAGAGGAAGAGGGCAAACATCGAATCAAAATAATAAATAAACTCTTTATGAATTATCGCTGAACTAGTTTCAATGGGCGCGTGACAGATAAACAAAGAAAAAGAAAAATGAAGAAAAAACATTACTAAATTTTATGCGTATGCTAAAAGGTAAATGGAAATCGAACAATCGTAATTCGAAATCTTTGTTCGAAAGTTCGAATTTTGGTCAATTGATGACGACAACAAATCGACACAAATTTTATACACATACATACATGTGTGTGTGTGAAATGCGGAAAATAGCGCACGCTTCAATCTCACTCATTTCGTTACATGGATCAGTCACAAGAGATTATGAAAAATTTCAAATGTAAATTAATAGAAACGAGTCGAGACGAAACACAAAAAAAAAAAAACCAAAGTAAAAAGTTGCAACCGAAACGGCAATTGCTATTGCTGTTGCTGTTGTGTGCAAAGTGATTACGAAAAAAAAAAACTAGCGAAAAAAACTCTCAAAGTTTCACTCCATTCCTCGGCACGAGTGCGGAAGTTAAGTTATCCCACGGCATTTGGGCAGCGCTCTCTCGCAATGTGTGAATGTATTTGGACGCGCTTACAACTCCATTTGTCTGCCTGCCTCCCCTCTCTCACACCCCCTCTCTCGCTCTCACTCGCTCTCTCCGTTTTGAAGCTTGTCCAACTCGTTCCACATGCGTGCGAGTTTATTTTAAGACACATCGATCAGCAGCGCAGTTAAAGCAGCGCTCGTAGCCAATAAAATCAATTAACACTTTCGTCAGTGGCAGCGGCGGCGGCGACGACGACGCTGCCCACGCACTGCTAGCGTCGCAGCTGGGGCAGCATACAAAAGCTTCAAACTTCAGTTTAACTTTTAAATATTGTCAAATATAGTAGAAGAATCTGACGATAAGCCATGAGAATGGGAATGCGAATCAGAATGAGAATGTGAATTCGAATTCGAATGAGATGACGTTGCGGTCGCTGCCGTTGTCGATGTCAGCGTCGCTGCCTGCCTTGGTCGTCACACACGTACACAGATGTGCATGTGTGTGAGTATTTTGCTTTGTTGCTAGTGAAAATTGGGTTATTGTCAGAGAGCCATCCATTCATTGAAGCGCTAACAGAGCGTGGATAGTGAGATAGAAAGAGAGAGAAAGCGAAAGAGAGGGGGTGGGAGGTGGGCTGAGAGGTGTTTTGTTTTTATTGAACTTTTTGTTTTATTTATGGAAATTAGTGTCAAGTAAATCATGTGCATGCGCTTTTACACACACACACACACACACACACACACACATACACACGTACATAGAGAGCGTTAGGAATTTCTATTAACAGCTTGTAGAAAATCGATTAATTGTAAGCTAGCTCTTCAGCTCTTTGTGAAAGTCGATATTAATAATCGATAAGCATTGAAGGGGGGCGGGCGGAGGCGGACGTGGAGGCGGGGCTAGCTGAACAGCAAACCAAAACCAAATGGCATCGAAAGGTGAACCAGTTGTGTTATTTCCGCTATTGAAGGAAGTGGTCAAAGGCCAATGGACGTGGAATGGCCTTTAATAATATATATATAAATGTATATGAATAATCAAACTGAACTTGAGTCGCTCTCGCCCAATAAGGCGCGTTCGCTGTGTGTGGGAAGTGATGGCTCGTACGTTGATGAGAATCTAATTTATGTATAGATGTAAAAAAAAATGATGTTTTAATTGAAAGAACCTTAAAGAAACGAGAGACGCGCCAAATGGCTTTCTTAATTGAATTTGCTCGACAGCTGAAATTAGCCAATTTCACAGGCAGAGACAGAGTCGAAGTCTGTCAGCGCTAAAGACTTTTCCTGCCTCCTGCCCATCTATCGATAACTCAACGCAATCACAACTCTCGCCCAGCTTTCAACAGCAACTGCGATGTTCGTCTTTCGGCTTTCGTCTTTCGAGTTTCGAGTTTTCGGCTTTTGCAACTTCAAAGCAAACGACGCATAACTGTCAAATTTTCACACATTCAAATGATGCCCAGACCCGACTAATGGGCAACAGATTGACAGACACTACTGAGAGAGACAGAGACAGCGCCACACACATACGCACACACACACACAGACACAGACGCTCACTTACAGTAGCTGTCGTCGTTGTGTAGTTGATGTGTGGCCCGAGCTAAAGGACATGCGAACCACACACGATGCCCCTGCGGCCGATGCTAATTTGCACGCCATAAATGAAACGAATGTGTTGAGTGGGCAAAGCAAAGCGAAGAGAGAGCGGCGAAACAGATATAGAGACAGAGAGAGAGAGAGAGAGAGAGAAAGAATGGTGGAGTTAAGTGATGAGCCGGCTGGCTGCTTCTATTTGGGTGGGCCACAGCAACGGCTGAAGACGAAGACGAAAACTGAGACGAAGAAAAAGAAGAAGAAGACGACAACAACGACGACGACTGCAAACGACGTGACATGCGTTGCCGACAACGCCCCTGGGCTTATACATAGTTACGAGTACATAGTATGTACCTATGCCTATGTACATACATACATACATACATACACTTGCAGAAAATAACAAGTAAACTGAATTTGTACTAAAAATTCTTTTTTCTTTGAGTTTAATAATAATCATAAATAATAATCATAATAATCATATTCTTGGCGTATACGCACAGCGTAACGTAACGTAGCGTAACGTAACATAATACACCCCCGCCGATGCAGAGTCACGCGGATTAACGTAAGAGCGGCATAGGGAAAGAGCATAAGCGATATGTGCAATCGAAGCTGAAGCCGTCGCGCACTTTGATGTAAAGTAGGAAGCGCCGATAAGCCAGCCGCAACAGCAACAGCAGCAGCAGCAACGGGCAGCAGCAAGGCCATCGCGGCGGTTCAATTGAAGAGCTGCTGGTTCTGTGACTAAATGATTAAGGCTTATCTGCTGTTGGAAGGACCTCCAGCTTGGCCTGGCTGTCCCATCAGCCATCATCATGCCATGGCCTCGTTCGCCTCGCCCTCGTCATCAGCCTCACACACGTACACGCACACGCACACGCACACGCACACTTGAATACATACAATTATCAGCTGCCGTTGGCCCTCAGCTAGTAGCTCTCGCTCTCGCTCTCTCACACGCTCGCTCGCTAGCTGGCGCACTCTCTCCGCAGTTGCGCTCAGTGGTTTTTCAGTGTCGCCGCCGACTTTGCTTCCTTTCCCATACGCTAATCGACCTCACACAAAGCGCCCCACCAACGCCTCTCACTTGACTAACCGTGGAGAGTGTAGGTGTAGCTATGTGTGTGCTCTGTACTAGTCTAAATGTGTCTGTATGTATGTGTGTGTGTGTGTGTTAGTACATTTCGACACAGTCGTACTGCTGCAGCGTCGATTTTGTTACATAGTGAAACGAAACGAAAAATGAAACGCTGCGAGCAGCGCTGTCGGCGTCGACACCAAAAATTCACCGAGCATTGAAATCGGACAGCCCGCTCCGCTCACTCAGCAGCAGCAGCAGCAGACAGCGAGCAGCGAGCAGTGAGCAGCGACGTCGACAGCAGTCACCCGAACCGTTGCTCAGTTGGCTACACTGAGTTCAGTTCTCCGCAAACTTTCAAGCGAAGCGGTTGTGGTTCGTTGTGAATTGCGTGCGTTAAACACAGAAAAAAGTAAAATATAATAAAAGCAGTTGACGGCCAAATTAGCAGCTGCTACAGCAACAACAACAACAGGGTTTCAATAAAAAGTGTTGCAATAAAAATGCATTAATCAAATTTTGCTAAATTTTCAAAACAAATTTCAAGTAATACAAACGGCGAACGGTTGAAAGCAAAAAAAGTCCCCGAGAATTAGATAAATCTAAATAATTAATTTTGATACATGTGCTTTGTGCTTTTGTGTGAATAAATGTGAATACATAACAAGTTTCTAAGCAAATTAAGCAAAACAAAAAAAGAAAGAGAAATAGAGAAAAAACAACCACAACAACAACAATAATTGAGCAAATTTTCAATTATAAAATGTACGAGCCGTATGTGAAAATAAAAAAAAAGCGAAATCTGCTCGAAATCTATCAAAATGAAAATCTTGTTGTCGATGTGAATTTGGAGCAGCAGCAGCAACAACAGCAACAACAGCAACAGCAGCAACAACAACAGCAACAACAGCAGCAGCAACAAATTTCAAGTGATAATTGTTGCTGTCAAAGTGGAACGCAAAATGTTGCCGCTGCCAGCGCTTTGAGCAGCGCGTTGGCAGAGACGCCAGCAGCGAGCAGCAGCAGCAATAGTAGCAACAACTGCAGCCGCTTGCAGCAATTGATATCAACGCCTCCAGTATTACTGCGTAGATCGTCGCTAACGACGACGCAAGCATCGACGTCGACGTCGACGTTAACGTCAGCGTCAACGTTAACGTTAGCGTCAACGTCAGCGTTGCCGCAACACCCACACGCTGTTGCTGTGAGCACGCCAACGCCAACGCCGCCGCCGTCGCCACCGTCGCCGCAGCAGCAGCAGCAGCAGCAGCAGCAGCAGCAGCAGCAGCAGCAGCAGCAGCAGCAGCAGCAACAAGCGGCAGCAACTTCAGTTTTGCAACAACATTTGGGTCACCTGAATTACGAAAGTGGAGCAACTGCAGCAGCAGCAGCAGCGGCAGCAACAAGAAGTGGCACAGCAACACTGGCGCAACATTTGGCAACACCCAGCAGCATATTGCAGGCTGCGTTCAGCAACAACAACAACAGCAGCAGCAACAGCAGCAGCAGCAGCAGCAGCAGCAGCAATACCAACTTACAAAACATTTTAACGCGCGCACAAAGTTCCTCCTCCTCCAGCAACAATTGCAGCAGCGCCTGTGCCGGCAACAGGCACTACAACGGCAACAGCAACAACAGCAATAGCAACAGCATCATTGCCAGCCGCCTCTTTGGACCCACTTCATCCACCGCCAGCTGCAGCAGCAGCAGTTCGAGCTCCTCCTCGTCCTCCTCGCTGTCGCCGCATCATCATCTGCATAGCCATCATTCCGCTTTGACCAATTCAATTACGAATCGCATTAATCAATCGATACGTCGGCATCTCAATCAGCAGCAACATCACCAACACAGCAGCAGCAATAGCCACAGCAGCAGCAGCAGCCACAACTCTGCCTCTGCCTCTGCCTCATCCTTAGCGAGCAATAGCTCCAGTTCTTCTTCTTCTTCATCGTCTTCGTCTGCCTCCTCATCGCACTATCAGCAGCAACATTTTAATTGCGCTCATCCTGCACAGCAGCAACATCAAAGCCACAGCAACCAGCAACACCTCCAGCAACAACAACAACAGCAACAACACCAGCAACAACAACACCACCATCAGCATCAGCAACACCACCAACATCATCATCATCATCATCACAGCAACAACAACAACAACAACCACAACCACAACAACAATCAGCAACAACAACAACAACAACAATCTCCACTGTGCCTAGTATTATTAGTTAAATGCCCCAATTCGAAGGAGTTTTGTAACGCCGCTGCAAATTTCTGTGATAAAAGGTAAATAAACTTACATACATACAGTTTATTTGAGAGAGTGACTACTAAAAGGAGAAACTAATGGAAGTGAAACACAGTTTCAGTTCAAATAAAACTCAGTTTCAGTTAAATTTTGAACTAGATTCTTATAAATTTGATGGTTTTGTTTACTAAAGAGTAAAAGAGTATATATTATAAATTTGAAATTTTTAAATAAAAATTACATGTTTGTTGAGCTACAGTAAAAGCTCCATATAATGAAAAAAATATCATAAATTTATAAAGAAAATATATGAATATATTTCCTTATATATTAAAGTGAAGAAAAATTGAATTTTTGTTGAGCTATTGCAGGGAAAACTGCATGAAATTTTAACTTATTCAGATATTTTTGAATAACTTTGTTTAAATATATCTTCATATAACAAAAAAAAAAAAAAAAATGAATGAAGACATTCCCTTTGAGCGCATAAGCTTTTCTATTTGTTCGTTCTAGTGCGCCTTTACTGTAGTTATACAACACTGGTAATTCGTGTCGCGCATCCTTGACTAGCAATAAACAACGTATAATAACAGCAAAATATTTTTTTTTTTGCACAAATTTTCATTGCATTTACCAACATTATTTGCTGTGTTTATTTCGATGACTTGCAATGGAACACACATACATACATATAACTCTGTATGTGTGTGTATGTATGTGTGTGTGTGCTAGTTTGGCTCGCAACCTCGGCGTAACCCACTTTTAATTGGTTAACGTTTTGACCTTAGTGAGACTTGAGCGTGAGCGAAAGATTGAGGCAGCTGCTGTCAGTGTTGGTAAATGCAAAGAAAGTAAAAGAAAGGTCTGGGGGAGAAACACTAAACAGCTGTCTGGCTCGCATTACACACACACACACACACACACACACACATGTTTTTTATCGAAATGGTTTTGAGAATATTGCTGATTGAGTTTTTTTGTTCAGCTTTCTATGCACTTGTTGCTTTTAATTAGCCTTGGGAATTGTCGCGCCAGCGAATCGGTCGATAGGCCCTGAGGCGATAGCGATTTGTTATTTATATTTCCCTTTATTCAAGTGATTCATATGGCACAAGACTGCGAGAGAGAGGGAGAAAGGTTGCGGTGCAGAGTGGCAAACACACTCATATATACACACATATCCCTATCGCACTTCCACACTTGCACGCGCTCCTGCTTTTTGTTCTCCCCACACTTGCACTCAATCCAATATGATGTTCTCTCTTCACTCTTTCTCCCTCTTGCTTAACGAAAGACTTGCAGAGTCATTTGCGTTGTGTCTTCGCTTTGATTTTCGTAAATGGACAACAAAATGACTGAATTGTGGTTTAATTATGGTCTTTTTTTTTTGCACGCCCTCTGCGCAAACGGAACGGGAAGTTTGCTTCAGTGCGCCTGCGGCAAGGGTCAGACGTGACTCGAGTCATTCTTCTGACCGCTAGCAACATGTGTCTAAAGCTTTGATTTCTGCTTATGCAATGTTTGTATGCATTTGTGGATCCTCTCTGCACTCATCACTTTCCAAATCCAAGTCCCAAGTGACATGCTGCTGCAACAAGTTGTTAAGCCTTTGCCAAAAATAAAAATATGAATTTGAATCGAAAAACGTTTTCAAAGCCAAAGACAGTAACTTTCTCATTTTAATATCAAATAAGTAGATGTACGTAGTTAATAAATAATTTAAAAGTAAAAAAGCCTGCAAAACTTTCAAAATTAATATAGATATCGATTGCTGCAGCAACATGTTGCCAAGGCGGCGCTGTGGCTGAGTGATTTTCGCTGCGAGTTGCTTGAACTCTGCTCCGCTCTGCTCTGCTCTGCTCCGCTCTGCTCTGCTCCAATCAATAAAAAATCATTGCTACAAATGTTTTTTATTATATTTGGTTTTCACTTTGCCTAACGCATTTCACCCAGCATCATCGCCTCTTTCACATTTTGAATTTAGAACAAATCTCTACAGCGAAATAAATTTCTAAGCCAATAAAAAGATAGTCAAAGAGCAAAAGAGAGAGAGAGAGGGATACAGAGAAAGAGGCGCGAGTAGAAATCCGGCAGCAACAACAAAAACAACAAAAATGAAAGCACGACAAAAACAAAATGTGAAAACGCATGAAAGCCAATTTCTTGTCGTCGTCGTTTCTTTCGCTTCGTCGCAGTCGCCGCACAATTTGTTTAGAAAGTGCAGAGAAATGGTAAAAGCGGCAAAATGCAAACAAGCCAACAACAACAACAACAACAACAATAGACAGGCCAAGTTTGGCCCCAAACTCTTGTGCAGTGTAAAAAATTGGGCACAAAATGTTTATTAATTTATTGATTTCATATCATGGCTCAACACATTAATGATGTTTGCTAATGACGTACGCTAATGATAATTAACCATTTTTTACTATTATACAATACAAGCGCCACGCGCTCGCCTCAGCGGGCAACGTGCTGACTGAACGTAAGCCACAGCAAGAGAGAGAGCAACAGAGAGAGGGCGAGCGAGCAGGTAGGCCGCATGTAAGCTGAGCTTTGTGATTGTGTGCGCTACGTCATCAAACGAGTTTTTTTTCGCCGCAAGCTTAGCGCGCGTTTTTGTTGTTGTTGTTGCTGCGCTGACTATTACATAAAGAGCTGTCGTCGTTTCGTCGTTATTCGTGCCTAACACCGATTTGCTCTCGTTTTACGTCGCCTGGCTTCGGTTACATTGCGGTCGGGTGAAATTCGCAGTCGCTGCCGCAGCAGCAGCCGCAGCCACAGCTGACGTCTGTCTCTGACGCCTACACGCCTGCGCGCTTACAGTGCGCGCCATACAAATAAATACAGGCCAGGCCAGCCCAGGCGAGGCAACAGCTCATTTCATTGCTGCTTGTAATGCTTACGTAACGGAAATATGTTTTCCCTTTGTCATTATTCGTTATTAACGCAAAACTAGTGTAAACTTTCATTTATGTTGCAATGCGGCCCGTCAAAGTGTCAAAAATTAAGCAAGATCGCATCTACATAAGAGCAACAACTGTATTTTCCTTATCTAGATAAAACGGCTCTATGAAAATAAAAAGAAAATGGTTTCATTTGGGGAAGTAGAACACAGCAAATATTCGTTATCTTCTTCTTCTTCTTCTTCTTCTTCTTCTTCGTCTCCTTCTTCTGCTTTGTAAAGCTTTGTTGTACAAAGAGCAGCCTTTCACCGTTATAGCAGAGATTTGCCTTTTTAATAGTAATAAACAAATGCAAAATTGCAATCGTTTGCAAAAAAAAAAAAAAGTGCAAAACTTACAAATTTCACTCTACTTAAATGATTTTTATACATTTTATATAACAACAGCAACAACAGCAGCAACAGCAGTAGCCGCAGCAGCTGCTGTTGGAAGCGACTTTCACGAAAACTGCAAGCAAAACTGCAGAGGAAGCGAGAGAGAGTGAGAGAGACAGAGAGGCTGAGGAGCTTTCTCCTTATGGGTCGGCCTTTGCCTCGACTGCGCTGCGCGGCGCTGCGTTCGTAAAAGGCAAATGGACGCAGCGCAACGCAACGCAACGAAATTAACGACTGACTTCACACAAAGACAATAAGCAACAATACCACCAACAACAACAAATAAGAAACGTAGCGAAACGAAACGAAACTTAACGATAAAACGAAACTTGAGCGTGGGAGTTTACAAAAATTGATATGCGCTCAAGTGTTGACATCTCGGCCCCCCCGCGAAATACCCCCACACAGACACACATGCGCATGCAGACATGCATATGTATGTATGCATGTGTGATGACGAAGAGCATAAATGAGCAAGGCGTAGTCGAAGAGAAATTGCATGAACCAATGGGGTGGGTGTCTGGCAATTGTTACTTTTGTTGTTGTTAATACTGTTGCTACTGCATTTAGTAGCGGAAGTGAAGAGATGAGCAGGGGCTAAGAGTAGTTTCTCTTTTCTTCTTCTTTAAATCATTTACATTGGCATGGAAGATCACATTATTTAAATTAAATTGCCAGCTCGTTTCTGTGTTGTTGTTGAATTTATCTTTGCATCGCTTATGTGTGTGTGTGTGTGTGTGTGTGTAAAATGAAAAGCATTTCCTTTTCTTCAAAACGTTTTTCACTCGACTCATTTGTTGCTGTTGTTGTTGTTGGACGAGTGAAAGGAGCATTTTCTGCCGCCGCCTCTGTTTGTTGTTGTTGTTTCTTTTTGTATGTTTTGTTGCTGTTGGTGAAAACGCCAACAATAACAACAACAGCAGCAACAACGGCAGCAACAACAACGGCAACCATCAGCCGAGTGAAAACTCATGCGATAA
Source organism: Drosophila hamatofila (assembly GCA_035045345.1). Taxonomy (NCBI): domain Eukaryota; kingdom Metazoa; phylum Arthropoda; class Insecta; order Diptera; family Drosophilidae; genus Drosophila; species Drosophila hamatofila. The sequence goes on along the minus strand of JAWNPA010000020.1, from coordinate 903,666 downwards.
TTTGTTGTAAAAATGAAATTTTCACCATTTTTATTATTGGCCTGCCTTTTGTTGTCGACATTCGTTTGTTCGCTGTGCAGCGGAGGCTTTTTTTCTTTCTATCAAATTTCATTTAAATGCTAATGAAAAGTTGCCGGAAATGTGTTTCGACTTCAATTATATAACAAGCGACTTTTGTTTTGGCGGAAAATTGGTGAAAAGTTGCTCAATTTGGCGCGATTTTCATTTACAGACAGACAGCTGCAAAAGACCCCAAGTATGTTTTGCTTTTCTCTCTTTTGTTTGCCTTTTCACATTCTACTCCTTCGCGTTAGGCTTTGCCTCTGCCTTCGTCTCCTACTCTCTTTGGCTCTGGCAGCTAAGCCGATTTATAATGCGCAGCTTAACACGTGCTGCTCTTTGTCATAAATTCTCTTTGCTTTGTTGACCTGGCAGTCTCCCTCTCTCTCCCTCATTCTCTTTGTGCTGTGCCCGCACAATTGAATGGAAGCATTCTGTGCAACGGTTAAGATCACTCAAGGTGCTGCCTTGGCAGCGTGTCCATGACCAAATGCATTCGATTCAGCTGCCCACGGCGTCGGCGGCGGCAGCGACCGCGACAGTGACTGCAACAGCGGCAGCGGCAGCGTTGTAGACAAAAGGCATGAAAAGGCTGGACCTAAAAATAAGCAGCTGAACTGAGTACAGTAAAGATTCGTTATGATTGATTGTAAATGCAACTTTACGGCTACTTTTATTTAATTTTCTTATTTATTATTCAGATTTATTTTTAAAGAAGAAAAAATTCTTTTAAATATTATATAAAAATTTATCATTTAATATATAATTGTTTTGTTTATTAGTTTAATATCAGCATATATTTACCAAATTCTAACACTCAACAACTAATTGCTTCTCTCTACAATTCCCCTTTAATATATCACCATATGATGCTCTTTAAGATTTCTTTCGTTAAGTAGTTTGGGTCCAGCTTAATCAGCTTGAGTGCTGAGTCATTGCTCACGCGCTGGGAGTTCTCGCCGATTGCTGTAACTCATTAATCATCGTGAGCTTTAACTGTGCACTGCGGTTGCCCGAAAATCACTTTGGCTTAGCTTCACGCTGTCCCCTCTCCCTACGCTTACAGTATTTAACCTTAACTACGAACTTGTGCGCCATGGGCTTTGCCTTGTGGCGCCGACGACGCCAAACCATGTTTGAGCTAAACGTTTCCAATGTCATAATAAACAAAAAGTTTCGACGGGCCCTTCAGCAGTCGCAGCAGCAGCAGCCGCAGCAGAGCAAAAAAGAGAGCGCAAAAAGCGTAAGAGAGACGGATGGTAGCTTGTGCTGAGCAGGTGTTTGTTTCTGTTCGTGTGTGAGTGTGTGTGTGTGTGCGTGTTTCGTTCAATGCCAAATCAATGTCATTAACATTAAAGCACACTCACTAAAATTGTATAAAGCTACTTGAAGGTACTAAACCCGACAGCAACGACGACGACGACTCGGCGGTTGACTGCCCCGCATGATTGACGTCGGCGTCGGCGCTGGCGCTGGCGCTGACTGCGCAGCTGCTTGTTATTTCTGTTGTTATTTGTGCTGCTGCTGCTGCTGCTGCTGTGGCTGGTTGCTGTTGGCAACTGTTTCCGATGCTGTTTTACGGTTTGTTCACCTTGATAAAATTCGCGTCAACCTTTTAACACACGCACGCGCTGTCACACACAGGCGCATTGAAGGTCCTTTTCAAGCAATTCTGATGGCCATGGCTGAGCAGCGGGCAGCGGCAGCTGAGCAGCGAACATTTTGTGGCAACTCTTAGGAAAATCTCATTCAGCCTTGTATAGATTTTTCCGTGTTTTTCTTTGCTTAATTGTATATGAAAATGTTGCTGCATCTGCGCCCAGAGCTCTCTTTGTTATTTGTCTAGCTGTAGCAGATCCTCCCTCTCTATATCAGTCTCTCTCCCTCTCTCTCTCTCTCTCTCTCTCTCTCTCTCTGTCTCTATCTCTACGTCTCTCGCCCGCCCATTGTTTGCTGTCAATTTTCCACTCTTGGCTACAATTTTTGGTCTATTGTTTGCTGTCATCTGCAGGACTTATTGCCTGCCTGTGACTTATTCTTGTCTCAGCATCCTGTGACGCATCCGTCTTGGCCGTCTTGCCAGATTTACCTTTACTTTTGGCAGCCCACACAGCAATTTCAGAGTTTCAGTGTTTAGTTACAATTTGCCGCTTTGGCTGAACAGTCGCGTCTGCATCGCTCATCGACTGCTAACAGCAGATATAACTGTATACTGTAAACGCGCTCTTCTCTTCGCTCACTCCTTAAGTCAGGCAATCGTAGCTAAAAAGCTTTTTAGTGAGCGCACTCAGTGCTTAGTGCTCGCTCTCTTCACTCTCCACTCTCCCACTCCCACTCCCACTCAATTGCTGAGGACTAACGGTTAATGCTCAGCTTTGCGCGCGCGTCTTAGTCGCAATTATGCGCACTGTGGATTTTGGCGCATTTTACTTTGTGATCTCCGTGTGCTTTCGTCTCTTCATTGTGCCTGTGCCTCGTGTGTCTTGTCTCCGTCCCGTTACAATTTGTTTTAAATATAAAAAAACAATTTAGTTTAATTTCGTGTTCTTTTTCGTGTGCGCTTTGTGTGCGTGTGTGTGTTCAAGCTGGAGAACTCTTTGCTGCTGAAGCTGCTCAATCTCTTGGACAGACACTCCAGATCCGACAGTCGCTTCGTCAAGATTGAGTTCGAGCGCAGCATCATGGAGATACTGCAAGAGCCAAGGTGCTCCTTCTACTATACTACCTAAAAATCTATATGCATAATTATATACATATTTAATGAAATTTCTTCAATCTAACCACACTTTACTCATGCTCTGTCTGTCTCGCTCTCTACTTGCAGATTGCCGGTTAACGAATGTCAGGCAAGCCAAACAGCTAGAGTCACCTCGAACCTGCACGCATCCAGTAGCACAATGGCGGTCAGTCGCGTACCCTCGCCGCCCCTGCCGGAAGTAAATACGCCAGTCGCTGAGAACTGGTGTTATACGCAGGTAAGCCACCCGATACCCGATACCCGATTACCCGACACTCCCGATTAACGATTGTCGTTTATCGATGCCCTCTTTGTCTTTTGTACTCTTCTGGCTCGTCTGCCTGCTGGATTAGGTTTCAGTTCAGTCTCTGTGTACATTTTTTGCATTACTATGGATTTTCCTTAACATCTCTCTGCTCGTATTTCATTTGTGTAAGCCGAATCCAGCCCTATGGAAACTGCATTTCCGCTCGTTACGCAGGTGTGCGCTTCAAGCCAAATCGAAGCTGAAACCAAGTGCAATTGACATTCATTGACCCATGACAGTATTTAGCTGGTATATGAACTATATACTAGTTTGTATATATGTATATCATATAAAAGTATTATTTGACAGATTGGTTGAAGATTAACATAAAGTCGTATAGCTAGTTAAAATTGATATTGATGCCTTATTCTACAGGTTTAATTGGTTGAATGATGATCAACTGATCAAGCTCAAGTCCACTTAGCTTAACTTATCTTTTGATTGATTAACGCAGAGTGTAGACCAAAGCAAGTTAAATCAGATGATGACGATCCCTATGAAAATCTTTCTTAAACATATGAAATTCGAAAAGATCTTACTTCCTTCACTCAATCAGTTTTAAATTAGGTGTACTTGCAAACTCGCCAAATGTAAGGGAAACTATCTATATGATATATATCATATATTTCAATATATATGGATATCATATATCTATATGAAAGAGTAGCCTGAAATATATCTAGAACTTAAACTAAAACTTGATACATTCAAAATCTAACGATGGATTTTCCATTTTATTTACAGGTCAAAGTGGTTAAATTTAGTTATATGTGGACCATAAATAACTTTAGTTTTTGTCGGGAAGAAATGGGTGAAGTACTCAAATCTTCCACATTCTCAGCGGGTGCTAATGACAAACTGAAATGGTAAGTAAAGTCGGATATATAAATGATATATATACTATATATATATATGCCATACAATATACTATAATAGACTATAAACTCTAACTAACTTGATATATCTTCTGTTTCGCTTAGGTGTTTACGGGTAAATCCCAAGGGTCTAGATGAGGAGAGCAAGGATTACTTATCATTATATTTACTGTTAGTATCGTGTAACAAATCTGAAGTCAGAGCCAAGTTCAAATTTTCCATACTAAATGCAAAACGTGAGGAAACCAAAGCCATGGAATCCCAACGGTTAGTAACTGCATGATTCCAGATATAATCAGAATGTTTTACTATATATCTATTCGATTCTTCTGTATGTTTGCGCAGCGCATATCGTTTTGTTCAGGGGAAGGATTGGGGCTTTAAGAAATTTATACGCCGCGATTTTCTCCTGGATGAGGCCAACGGTCTGTTGCCAGAGGACAAGCTGACCATCTTCTGCGAGGTGAGCGTTGTGGCGGATAGCGTCAACATCTCGGGACAATCCAACATAGTGCAGTTCAAAGTGCCCGAGTGCAAACTCTCCGAGGACCTTGGCAATCTCTTTGACAATGAGAAATTCAGCGATGTCACGCTCTCCGTGGGCGGTCGAGAATTTCAAGCGCACAAAGCCATATTGGCAGGTAAATATAGAGAATAAATCTCTCAGATATGATCTGGAATATATCTAATAAAACTCTCTTTTTTTGTCTCTCTCTTGTGTAGCGCGCAGCGATGTCTTTGCTGCCATGTTTGAGCACGAAATGGAGGAGCGTAAGCTGAATCGTGTCGCCATAACCGATGTGGATCATGAGGTGCTCAAAGAGATGCTGCGATTCATATACACGGGCAAGGCGTCCAATCTAGAAAAAATGGCTGATGATCTCTTAGCGGCTGCTGATAAGGTGAAGAATTCGACCCAAGCTGAATAGCTGAATACCGAATGATGAATGAGCTAAAGCAGCTGAATTTGTTATTTGATCCGCCCATCCATCTCCATTGTAACTAATTGTTGTGTGTCTCTCTATCAACTGTTACAGTATGCACTCGAAAAGCTGAAAGTGATGTGCGAGGAGGCGCTGTGCGTCAATCTCTCTGTTGAAACAGCAGCCGAAACGTTAATATTAGCTGATCTCCATAGTGCGGATCAATTGAAAGCACAAACGATAGATTTCATTAATACGTAAGTATTTATTTGCAACAAATTGCTTTAGCTTCGTTGTACTTAATTTAATGTTGCTTCATTTACAGTCATGCCACCGATGTGATGGAAACCTCTGGCTGGCAAAATATGATTACGACACATTCACATTTGATAGCGGAGGCATTTCGTGCGCTCGCAACACAACAAATCCCACCAATTGGACCACCAAGGAAACGCGTGAAAATGAGCTGAAACCTTAATCCAGCAGCTAACCATGTAACACTAAATGCAACAGCAACAAGCAACAACAACAGCAACAACAGCAACACCAACAACAACAACCACAACAACAATACCTACAATAATAACAATAATATTAACAACAACAAGTGTAAAATAGATTTAAAAAGTTGCAAGCAAATTGTTAATTTGATCAAGCTATTCATATGCTATGCTGCAACAACAACAGCAGCAACAACAGCAACTATTATTCATAGCAACAACAACTATTGTCAAATTGATTCTAAAAGTTGCCTGCAAATGTTTAATTTGATCAAGTCTACAAATAATGCTATCCATAACAACAACAACAGCAATACCTACAATAACACTAACAACAACAACAATTGTAAAAAACTTTTCAAATGTTGCATGCATGTGAATCTTTTGATCAATACTAAAACAACAACAACATCAATAAGTGCAGCTACAAATAATATAAACACCAACACCAACAACAACTACAACAACAACAACTGGCTTGAGCCACAACAACAACAAGCATTCTATATGCCGTTTATTGTTTCAATATCGAGTAATTTAATTTTCAAACACTTGATAAATGTAATATTTTTATTTTGTTGATTTATGATTTATGATTAATGCTTATTTTTAAGATGAAATTACAAAAAAAAAGAAAAACAAAAACAAAAAAGGAAAAACAATTAAAAGTAAAAGTAAAATAAATATATAAATTTAAAACTAAAAAGAAAAAGAAAAAAAACAAGCAAAAAACACAAAAACAGAGAAAACAACACAAAATCAATAAGAATAAAAAGTGTGCATAAGAAGAAGAAGAAGTAGAAGATGATAATGATAATGATAATGATGATGATGTAACGAAAAGAAAGGCAAATATAAACGTAAACGAAAAATAATAAATTGCATAACTATTATAATTATTATTATGATTATTATTATGAATTATGATTATTATTATTATTGTATAACTATATTATTATATTACAAAGCGTACACTTTGATTGTGATGTATATTCGATGAGTATGACTAATGCATAATGATACGGATATGATAATGAAGTTGATTTATATATTGTGTATATGTAAACTCTGCTAATTCAATTCAAGAGAAGCATTCAAATCTTTTTATTTTTGTATTTAACTAAACAACAACAGAAACACCAACAACAGCAACAACAAATTGTAATCCTCTTCTCTTTTCGTTAAAAAAACAAAAACAGCAATAAACTTTAATGTTTTTTTTTCTTTGTTTTTAAGTATTTAATGCAATCTTCTTTATTTCTTGTAAAAAAACAAAACAAACAAAAACTCTTAAGAGAAAACAACTTCAAATAAAAGCAAATTGTAGCACTCTGTGTATAGTAAGCAAAAAACAACAACAACAACATGAGCAAGTTTTACTGGATCAAGGTTAGATATATACATATATATATATATATATATATATATATATATATATATATATATATATATATATATATATATATATATATATATATAGAGTTTTAGATGACTCGAGTCTAGTCAAGACTTTCTTCTTTTTCAGCAAAACAGAGGAACAAACGAACACGAACGAACGAATAAACTAAAAAGTGATAATCCATAACAACTATAAATAAACAAATAAATAATATTCAAATTTTGTTAAGATCAAGAGAAATCGAACCTAACCTAACTTAATGCCGCTGCATTCAGATAGAACTTTGGGGCTAAGAAACAAGAAACAACAAAATTTGTAAATACATTTAGCAATACTTATTTTTGATTCCAATACAAATGCACAATATAAATCTGAACAATGTTTTTGCACAGCATAGAAGAAACTAATTGAAATTTGTGACATTGATTGATTGATTGAGGAGACGCATTGCTGTGCGAAAGTTTGTTTAGTTTAAATATCAAAATGCAAAAAAAATAAATATATATTAAAGCTACTAAGGAGAACATTTTTATGCATGCCAATCTAAATGTGTAGAAAACAATAAACAATTGAAGAAAGCAACTGGGAACGAGAACGAGTACTTATATATATATAAGCCTATATATATATATGCATATGTAATAGAACTTAATAGTAAAACTGGGGCGGGGTGAGGGCGGTTACAAGACGGGCGAACAAGCAGTAAAACCATTTTTAAAGTGACATATTGTAATTGTATTTAACAAATTAGATAATAAATTAATATGTTCTAAATATGTTGCGCCTATTTCTTCTCCTGCTCGTCGAGAAACTGTTGCAGGAGCGAGGCATCGATGGGTATGTTCAGCTGCTCGGAGCCATCCACACTGCGCTTCGACTTGACCAGCTTGTGATCCAGAAACTCTGTCAGTTGGGCACGCAGTGCCAGATCGGAGCTAACCAGAAAGGCCTCACGACAACTCGAGTAGAGGTCCTTGAAGGGCATGCCCTGATAGTTGGCATTGCCCTTGTTCTTCAGCTGGTACTTGACAATCAGCATGTAAATGCCGCGCGAGTTCGTGGTCAGCGAGGAGAAGACGCTGCGCAAGGAAGAGAGCGCCAATTCGCCAGAGTTCTGCACCAGCAGAGAGTTCTCAAAGGCCGTCTCATCCGTGTAGGGCAGCATGGTGGTGCAATCCCACCACGAGAAGTTAAAGTTGCTCAGCTTGTTCTGGTCCCAAACTGAAAATGTGAAAAAGAGAAATTAGAAATCAAAGTTGAACAGGAGGCACGCTCGCCTGGTGAATACCCTAGACAAAGCATGAATACGTATGCACTTATTTCTAGCTTGGTAAATGAGGTTTAGTTAAGCTCTGTTTAGGAGTTCTTCATCTCATCCAATCTATTGACTCTAGCTACAGACGGACAAAAGTGTCAGCTCGCCTATTGCTTCTCTTCAAGAATATATAGCATCAAGGCTCTCTCTCAATGCCTACATGCTGTAACTATGTCATGTCTACTTACGCAAAGGTGTATTTATATGATCAATCGAGGCCAGTAGATGAATGTTGGGCACGCGTGCCAATCTGGATAGGATGGCTTGAGCTTTGACATTGCGCAGCATAGCGCCGTCTAGATTGTGAACAATCAGAAAGAGATGTGTTTCGGGTATTAGTGCAAACTCCTCTTCGATCATGTCGACGGCCTCGTGTGCATTGGCTGGACTCGGTCCAGCATCTAGAATCTCGCTGGTAATACTGTCCAAGACATCCTTTAGTGTCAGACTGGGAAAGAAGCCATTGATGACTAATACCGTCTGCTGGGAGAGAATGTCGCGATGAAAGGATTGCAGCAATTGCCGCTTCGAGCCAAGGCCGTAGAGCAGGATGTTGAAGCCCTCGTTGAGAATACACATCCATTTGGCAAAGTACGAGCGGTACTCCTCCATAATGGCATTGATGGCCGTCTCGTGCTCTGGGGAGGCTTTCATATCGGCCAGCAGACTGAACAAACGATCGGCGGCTAAACGTGGATTCTTCAGGCGATCCAGCGTATGATCCGACGTGAGAATCTTGCTGCTGGCATGAGAGTGAAAGTAGCCATCGCTCTCGGGCACAAACTCATTCGATCTCTTCACCCGCGCCGATTGCCGCTGGCGGGCAGCCGACGGCGTCTTCGGCAGCACGGGCACGACAATGGCACGACGAGCCTTAGATGGCGTCTTGGACTCATCGTCGGCGCCATCGTTGTCAGAACTGGCGCCGCCTTCACTACTGCTGCTGCTGCTGCTCGAGGAATTGTCGTCGCCTGGACGAAAGTCGCTGTCATCCGCAGAGAAATCCTCGTCGGAGTCAGCCACAATTTTGGCAATCTCTATAGCAAAATAGAATATGTTAAGTCAATTTCATAATGGCATTCCAAGTTCTACGCACGTTGCTTCACCCGAGTTCTCACATGTGCCGGCGTCTTGGGCTGATCTGCCTTTTTGCGCTTTGTGTCTGGAGTCTTGACACCCAGTCGCGGCGTCTTGGGTGTCTTCGGAGTGCAGGGCGTGGCATTAAGTGCGGCTAATGCCATTGCATCACGCTTCTTGGGCGTATTGAAGCCGAATAAGCTAGTGCCCGCCACATTGTAGTCTGCCTGTATTAGCTGCAGATCCCGTGCATTTGGCTTGGCAGCACCCACGTTCTCTACCTCTTCATCATCTTCTTCAGACTGGGACTCCTCCTCAACATAGTTGACGACTAGCTGACCACCGGACTTGGCCTTGTACTCTTTATATTTCTTAGTGGGGCTCGGTTTGCGAGTGGAACGTCTTGTGCGTGGATGCTCCTCGGGCTCAGCGACACTTGAACCGTCAGAATTCATTACATCAGCCGATTTTCGACGCCGTGTTGTTTCTTTCTGTTTCTTTGGTGTCTTGTACTCGCCGGCAGCTGCGTGCATTTTTGTTGGAGTCGTACTCATTTTTTATATGGTTTACTCACTACTACTAACAAAAGCTGTTTATTAAAATATAAAATACAAATACAGCTTTTGTTGTTTTTGCCGCGGTTTTGCAAACATATCGAACAATCAACTTCTGTTACTGATCAGCGACTATCGATTATTTATTTGAATGCCATAAAAATCTCTTTTTAGTTCACTTGTAGCATTTTGCAGCACTGCAGAAATTTGAATTTTGAAAAATCGCTTAGCAGCAATTTATATATTATTAAAATTAAAACTATTTTAAATAATACAAATTCTAAATTTTTGAATTTGAATCTATCATTTTATCTATATATATTGATTAACATAAATTTTATAATCAATTTAAACATAACATACAATTAGCTTTCAGCAGCAATAATCGATTGCAGGTTGCCGATATATCGCGTAGAAGTGCATCACTAACTGTGAGTCAGGCGGTTTAGCGTGCGGCAATTTTTCACAGAAAGCAGTAGCAGTGCTTGTTTAATTTTTATAAAATTTTTATTAAAAGTCGCACAACACAGACAAAATATGTCGACTTTAGCAAGTCCCTTATCCATCGCTGGCACTCGCCAGTCCGGCGCTTCTGTGCGCACACAGAATGGTAAGAAATCGTAGAATGCAGCAACAGCTGCAGCCATTGAAATAAAATTGCCGGGGCAGAAGCACGTTGCCAATAAGACCCCCAGATGGTAGCGAAGAATATTCTCGAACATGTTGTTAGTAATGTTATTTTATTTGAAATTTGTTAATTTTGAAACAAATCAACTAAAGTAATGGAATACCGAACAGTGTCTAGCTTAAAGTGAGGTTAGGATGTCCATTCATGACTAATATGAGACTCCTTTTTACAGTTATGGCTGCGCTGTCAATATCGAATATTGTCAAGAGCTCTCTAGGCCCCGTTGGCTTGGATAAAATGTTGGTCGATGATATTGGCGATGTTACAATTACCAACGATGGAGCAACTATTCTTCGTCTGCTCGAGGTGGAGCATCCAGCAGCAAAGTAAGTTCATTACATCTTGGCAATTGATTGATTTGACTTAAACTGATTCTTCTCTTCTATTTCAGGGTTCTGGTGGAGTTGGCTCAGCTGCAGGATGAGGAGGTTGGCGATGGTACCACATCCGTTGTTATACTGGCCGCTGAATTGCTGAAGAACGCCGACGAGCTGGTCAAGCAAAAGATTCATCCAACATCGATTATCTCTGGTTACCGCATTGCCTGCAAGGAAGCGTGCAAATACATTTCAGAGCACCTGACTGCACCAGTGGACGAGCTGAGCCGCGACTCCTTGATCAACATCGCAAAGACTTCAATGAGCTCCAAGATCATTGGTGCCGATGCTGACTTCTTTTCCACCATGGTCGTGGATGCTGCTCAAGCTGTTAAGATCACCGATCCCAAAGGACAGGCAGCCTACTCGATCAAAGCCATCAACGTGCTGAAGGCGCATGGCAAGTCAGCTCGTGAATCGGTGCTGATACCCGGATATGCACTGAACTGCACTCTTGCCTCACAGCAAATGCCCAAAAAAATAGTTAACGCGAAAATTGCCTGCTTGGACTTCTCACTGCAGAAGACCAAGATGAAGATGGGCGTCCAAGTATTGATCAATGATCCCGACAAACTGGAGGCTATTCGCGCACGTGAGCTCGACATCACTAAGGAGCGCATTAATATGATTTTGGGCACCGGCGTCAACGTTGTCCTCTCCAGTGGCGGTGTCGATGATCTGTGCATGAAGTACTTCGTCGAGGCAGGCGCCATGGCGGTGCGTCGCGTCAAGAAGAGCGATCTGAAGATCATTGCCAAGGCAACTGGGGCTGCATTCCTTACCTCGCTGACCAACATGGATGGCGAGGAGAGCTTTGATGCCTCGATGGTGGGCGAAGCAGCCGAAGTGGCACAGGAGCGCATTTGCGATGACGAACTCATTCTCATCAAGGGCACCAAAGCACGGTAATATAACTTGAAAGCAACATAAAATCAGAGAAAATTCATCTGAGTTCCCTCTAAATTTCCAGTGCTGCTGCTTCCATAATCTTGCGTGGTCCCAACGACTTCTACTGTGATGAGATGGAGCGTTCGGTGCATGATGCTCTCTGCGTGGTGAAGCGTGTGCTGGAAAGCAAGAAGGTCGTTGCTGGTGGCGGCTGCGTGGAGGCTGCTTTGTCCATCTACCTCGAGAACTTTGCCACATCGCTTTCATCGCGGGAGCAGCTGGCCATAGCCGAGTTTGCCAAGTCGATGCTGGTCATTCCCAAGACCTTGTCTGTGAACGCAGCCAAGGATGCCACCGATTTGGTGGCCAAGCTGCGCTCCTACCACAACTCCAGCCAGACCAACTCCAAGCATGGCGACCTCAAGTGGACCGGCTTGGATCTAATTGAGGGTGTGGTGCGCGACAACAAGAAGGCGGGTGTGCTGGAGCCGGCCATGTCCAAGATCAAGTCGCTGAAGTTCGCCACAGAGGCAGCAATCACCATTTTGCGCATTGATGACATGATCAAGCTTAATCCCGAGGACAAGAGCGGCAAGAGCTACGGCGATGCCTGCGCCGCTGGCGAGCTGGACGGTTAGGCTGTTGCCTTGTCACCTCTTCTACTTGTTTAGGCATTTAATTTTATGGAACACTCACTGAAAACTTACGCGCCTCCATTTACAATAATTGTAACAACAATTTAATTGTTCTTTCTTTGTGCTAACTGCGATTTGTATTAACCACACATCCATTTCTAAACCCTCCTCATTCACGTAAAATGCATAATAAATGAAACATCCGAATGTCTGAGTGTCGACTGCTGAGAGTTGTGAGAGATAGAGAAAAGAGAGAGATCATATTGAGAGAGTCTATTAATAGCGCCTGCATCTATTTTTTCTATAAATACAAAAAGAAAACAGAATATGCCAAAGCAAAACGTAAAAGCAGCGTGTGGAATAATTTTAATAAAATTGTAGAAAAATTAAAAAATAAGTAAAAAGAAATGTCTGCAAGCAACAGCACGGAAGGCGACGTGAATAATAATGAAACGGTGGCTGTAGCTGCAGCAGCACTTCCTGGACAGGATGAGCCAGTGGAGCAGGCGGAACAGCCAGCGGCGCAGCCACAAAATGAGCTACTCGACATGGTATTCACATTGGAGAGCGAGAAGCAGGCGCTGATCGAGGAGTCTCGCAAAAGAATCGGAGCACTGCGCAAAGATTTTGAGGTTAGTTTCGAAAGATTAGTATTCTGAATAGAGATTTTATTTGAAAGAGAAATCACATTTAGGATACGCGCTGTGAGAATGAACGCTTGCAGAAGCGGGTGGCCAATTTGGAGCAGTCGCTGAAGCAATCAGTGATGCTTGGTGGAACAGATGCACCGAAGTCTCGACAGGAACAGGAGGAACTGCTGCTCAAGGCCAAGACATTGCTGTTCGAAAAGACCAAAGTGAACAAACAGCAGGAACAACAGATAGCCGTGCTCAAGAATCAAGTGGAGTCCATTAAGGACGTGCTGCAAGTGACCAAGGATATGCTTCAGCTGAAGACGACAGAGTGCGAGCACACCCAGGCGCGCCTGGAGAAGAGTCAGCTGTGGATCAAGGCCGAGCAGGAGAAGTGCGCGCTCACCGAAAAGAAACTCGCGATATCGAAATCCGTTTACGACAAGTTACGCGCGGAATACGACACGCAATCCAAAATATTTAAGGTGAGCTGAGATCTTCTAGTCAATGCTTAATCTAAATTTAATAACAATTGCTCCAATCGATCTCCGTAGGACTTGAAATCAGCCTATGAACAAAAGTTGAAGGTGCTGACTGTCGCATTAGCCGAAGCCAAAAAGTAGCTGAACAATTTAATAAACTACATATGTTAATTAAATGCACAAATATTCTTTAGAAGTTCAATAATTTAATCAAATTTGTCCTGGCGCTCGTCTAGGCGCTCTGCTTGCCCTGCTGCTGTTGTTGTTGCTGCTGCTGCTGAATCATTTTCACGGCTGCCGCCTGCTTCATCTCCAGCACACCCATCACAGAATTAAGGAAACGCGTCTTTTGCAAATGTATCTTCTCGATCTTTTCAATCTGTTCCTGGACATACTCGACGCGTCGCTTGAAGTAATCCTTGGAGCCTTGCAGATCCTAAAAAACGAATTGCTTTAGCAAGGCATAAGAATTGCACTGCGTTCGGTAGTCACCTTTTCGATGTAGTAGCCGGTGCCGATGTCTATGATGAAGTTGTTCAAGTCCTTTATGCGACCCGGCACATACATGCTGCTGGTTAGAGGAACGAGTATTTGACGGTTCTCCCAATCCGGCTGAAATGCTTCCAGGGCATCTTTGGAGCCGGCGTATTTTGCTTTGCAGCTGTGCAAAGTGGATAGCGAATCCTGTATGTTGGTCATTTCCTAAACATAATTGCAATTAATAGTAGCATGTGCAACTGCTGCGGCATTGCAACGCCCTCCCATCTCTCTCTCTCTCAGTCGCTCTCCTAAGTGGATGAGTGAGAGACACGATGGTGGTGAGCAACACCCACACACGCGACTGGCACACACTCACCTGCTCGAACTCTTGTTTGATTTGCATTAATTGGTCCGGACTGAGCTTGGTGAGATCAATCATCTCGGACTTTGCCGCAGTATTTGCAGTTCCAGCCATAATTTGTGCTTAAACTTATAACTTAAAAAGCGTAAATTTTATTATAATAGTCACACGCAAATCGTGCAGTGTTGTATTATAGCCTTTGGAATACGCTCGATAGCACGACTCACGAATCGGAACTAGTTCATCGATGACAAATATCACATGTACTATACTGTTGGCAGCCAAACATTTAACATGATTGTCAAAGATTTGATTGATGACTGTCTAAATAAAATTAGTATTTAATTGTGAAAATGTTAATATAACATTTTACTGATCTATTTCTTTTTAAAGTGAAGTTTAAAAATATTTACTCAAAAATAACATTTTTCGCTCGGGTGATTAACAGGGGCACCTATAGTCATTTAACAGTGGATCTGAATGCTCATTTAACAACAGAGACTTCATGTAATAAAATCTTCAATGCGCTGGAATGTTGCCTTTTAGCAGAAGCTCCCAGTGTTGGTAAGTGGTGCTGAGTTCTCATTTGAAAAATAAACGATTTTTTTTTTTTATATTTGTATTTTATTTATTATATGCAATGTTATAATTTCTTGTGTTTTGTCAGTCATTCTGTATTTGTATGCAATTTTATACCGTTATTTCCATTTCGTAAATTATAAAATCTAACACAAAACAAAGCCATTTCATTAACAATCACTGCCGCTACATGTACGTCTAAATACACGTTACGATTTGCTATATAATATAGCCGTTACACATTGTTCATATACATATTCTTTGTCGCTATATACTGGGTATATGTGTGTGTATGTGTCTGAGTGTCTGAGAGTGTGTATGTGTGTTAATTTCGTATATATATATATATATTTATATTAGATAACAATGATATTAAGCCTAAATAGATATAAGTTTAAGTTGTATTGATACATTGTTTTGCATTTCGTACGCATCTGTTTATCGGTTCCTATTTATCGATCATTCAACTATTACATGCTTTAACTAATTTACTGTTACTCATTAAACTAACTGTACTTGCTGTCCAGACCCACTTATCATTTATGGTTTTGTGTTTATCATACATAACATTATTGTTTAATTCAATTTGATAGTTGTATTGTTGTTGTTTGGGTTTTTCTTCCTTTTATATTATTTATATTGTTTCTAAACAATTTATTCATGGCGTGTAGAATTTTCAATAGTTTTCATTTGAATAATCGCAAGGCAAAAACTTTAAATGAAAATACAAAATGAAAAATTAAAACTTTTGTGTGTTTTACTTTAAATGCAGAGAGTTTTTCTTGTGCAGCATTAACATTGTGAATTTATATATATATATATATATATATATATATATATATATTATATATATATAAATGTATATATAGAGAGAAAATTGTCATTATTTAAGTGGGAATCGTAATTTTGGTATCAACAGCATTTTAAAAAGGTTCAATTCAAAGGGACGTAATACATAATAATAATAATCATAATAATTAATTTCATTTTACATTATATATTTTTGTTTGTGTGTATATATGTTGTATAGATACATACATACATATATATATATATATATATATATAAATTGTTGAGTATATATACTTATGCATGTGTATGTGTATATATATATATGTATGTGTGCATTGTATAGTGTTTAAATTGTTCTAAGTGTAAGTTTTGTTTATATTTTTCCTAGATTTCCTAGTTTGTTTTCCTTTGTTCAAGTTTTCCATAACTCAAAAAATATATCAAAAATTTGTTTGAAATGCGATATAGATATATATATATGTGTATATAAGTAGTTAGGAGTCAAATGTACATATATCTTGAGTATATATGTATATATACTTCTGATATTGTTATACAACAATGAATTCAAATAGAGCGAGAGAAATGAATGAGAAATTGATTTAGCT
The DNA here is from genome assembly GCA_035045345.1 of Drosophila hamatofila. NCBI lineage: Eukaryota > Metazoa > Arthropoda > Insecta > Diptera > Drosophilidae > Drosophila > Drosophila hamatofila. Next base: position 887,397 of record JAWNPA010000020.1, on the reverse strand, counting down.
AAGCGCGTGTGTATGTATATGTATGTGTGTGTATGTATGTAAGTTGTATAACTCCAATATATATATATATATATATATATATATATATATATATATATAGGGTTCTGACTATATTTATCAAAATAAAATTCTTATACAAATAGCAGCAGAAAAATAACAAAATGAAAAAGCCGTCTACAAATTGTGCTTGAAATCAATTGTCATCTAGGTGAGTGTGCATGTGTGTGTGTATGTGTGTAAGTGTATGTATGCATGTGTATGTTTGTGTATGTATACTTTGTCTTATTGATAGTTGCTTTAGCTGCTGCTGATTGCGTATACGTCACGTAAGCCTCGAAAAATATGCACAAAGCGGCTCTAATACTGTAAAATTGTTGCTTGTTTCCATCGCCATAACCGTTAACGTTACCATTATCGTTTCCCTAACCGTTTCCATTTCCCTTTCCTCATTTCTTTCAGCTGTAAAGTAATTTTGCTCACAATTGGATAGCATTTGTAAAGAAAGCTAGGTAGGTTCGCTTCAGTGTCGAGTGTCTAGTGTTAAGTGTGTGTGTGTGTGTGTATTAGTGTTGGTGTTGGTGTCTTTTTAATTGATATGTCAGAGTTCATATTGCATAAGTGATTTATGACAATATATAGTCTCAAATACATATACATATTCAAAGTATATAGTTTAGGGTTCATTTTTGTTTGTTTTGGTTTCAACTTAAGTTCAATTTCGGTTTTTCTATTTCAATTGAAATTCGAATTTGAAATTGAATTTTAATTTCCTTCTGTGTATGTCGATTGGTATTTTAATTTGAGTTTTTCAATTGCAATTAAAATATGAATTTGAATGTGTTTTTCAATTTTCATTTCAATTAATAATGGAACCTCAACCTCAATTTCGATTGAATTTCAATTTCAATTTCAACTTCAATTTTAATGTAAACTTCAATTAGAATTTCAATTGCAAATTCAAATTCCATTTCAATATTTTATATTGCTGCACGCTAAAAAAAGATACAAATTGTTGTATTATAAAATTGATCGCTTGAAGTCAATTAAAGCCAGTTACAATTGAAATAATCGAACTTAAGCAGAGTTTTCTTGTCTTTAGCACTATTATTTGTATGATATCTTTTATAATATATATATACCAGTATATATGTATATATACATATATACATACATATATACTATATATATATATATATATATATATATATATATATATATATAGTTAGATTACAGCACCACATTTTGTAACAAACAGAAACTGCTTATAGAACATTATATATATATTATCATATATCATATATATATATACACACATATATATATATATATATATATATATATATATATATATATATATATATCATATATTGTATATTGTGTGTTTTTTTTTTTAATAATATTTAAATTACGTTTTACATCAATATTCGCTAATTTGTTTTCATTTCATTTGCAGTTTTCGTTTGTTTCAATGGGGCCAACATTTTAGCGAAATATTTTACACAATTATTCGATTGGCTAGTGGCGTAATTAGTTATAACATAATGATATAATGCTTGTATACCTATATAGTATATATAGAATATATATATATATATATATAGTGTGATTCCTTCTTCACCTCCTCCTCTTCTTTTTTTTTTTGTATTTTTCTTTTAGCAAGTCTTTAGTTTGAAGCTTTATAATTTCTTAGGCAATAATTTCTCATTTGCTGAATTTAATATTTTGTGTTAATTTTGTTTTTAAGTAAGTTTTGCCCATTAAAACTTATGCATATGCAGCTAAAATATTATTATTTATATATTTATATATATATGTGTTTGTGTGTGTGTGTGTTTGTGTCTGTGTGTGTGTGCATAAACATAATCAATCTAATGCGTGGCTTCGCTTATTATCCACCTATCCATTATTTTGTACCCTACGCACGCTTTGAGGTTGTCAAATGAATACTCGTTCTTTAGGTGTCTCTAAAGGGGTATATAGGTTTTGCTGCCCAATCTGCAACTAGTGGCATAATGTAGCCTTATCTGAGTATGAGATATAAGACATATGTAAGGGATGCCTACTTTGCTACAGTTATTGATCTGAAATCGGATACTTTCTAATGCAGTTGCATCTGTTTTGATCTAGTATATGGCATGTCTCTTATGGAAACTGAAACTTTGAACGAGTATTATATGCAGTCGTTGATATCCGATTGCAATATTTTTACTTCAGATAAGGGAAATCGAATGTGAAAATAAACTTATTTGAACACACCTCATCCATAGGTACATATGATATCCATAGATATATGTATATATGTATATGTATAGAGATGGTTACTGAAGAGATCAACCTTTAGCTTGGCATTAAAGCTTTGTGTGTGTGAGTGTGTATGTGTGTTGCTTTGTATATTGCTAATTTGACGCTGGTTCTCGCTGGTGGCTTTGGGGCCTTACACATACCACTCCTTGACGTCCTTGGAGTCACGTTTCTTGGCCTTGGGCTGCACCAGGCCCGCCATCTGTGGCCGTCCATCGCTGCCGTAGCCGAGGGAGCCGCTGCCGCTGGACATCATGCCACCGCCTCCTCCGCCGCCGCCACCGCCGCTGCTGCTGTGTCCGTTCAGGTTATGATGCTGCTGCTGCTGGTGCTGCTGCTGCTGCTGGGTGTGATGCTGCCCGCCCGATGCCTGGTGATGCTGGCGCTGCTGGTGGTAGGAGCCATTGGTGCTGTTGTTGCCCAGCAGCGCCGCATTCGGATTGTGTGAGCCGTAGGCGGCGGCCTTCTCGCTCTCCGTCTTGTAGCCGCGATCGCCGTTCGACTTGAGCCAGAGCACGAGCAGGATGACGAGGATGACGGCTATCAGGATGCCCGCCACAATGCCAATGATCATGGCCGTGCGCTCCTCCTCAATCGAGTTGATGCGCCCGCCCTTGCCACCCTTGGGCCGGTAGCTGCCGCTGTTCACGTTGCTGGTGTAGGTGTTGCCGCCATAGGGCCCGTACGGTGGTGGATCCGGCTGTGGTGGCAGTGGTGGCGGCATCGGCGGCAGCTGGTGCTCATCCGGCAGCTGCATACGTTCGTGATCTCGATTGTTGCCGCCTCCTATCGGCATGTAACTGTCGGGCGTCGTCTCTCGCTCGGTGGCTGGCAGCTCCGGCAACTGGGTGGTGCTGGTGGTGCTGCTGCTCGTTGTGGTTGCTGACGTGGTTGTGGTGGTCGAGCTCGTGCTACTGCTGCTGCTGCTGCTGCTAATCCGCTGAGTGGTGGTGCCCAGGCTGGCGGTGCTGCTCGGCTGACTGCCTGACGTGCTGCTGCCGGCGCCGCTGCCTGCACTGGATATGGTGGTTACATAGGTGGTGCTGCTGCCACCGCTGCTGCTGCTGCTACTGCTGCTGCTGCTATGTTGCTGCTCGGTGGTTATATCGCTGCGTCCAGTGGTTGAGGCGGTCACCAGCTCGTTATTGGACTCTGCAAGTGGTTAGCAGCGGTTTTTAGTGTCTACGTTAAGAATACTCTGCGTATGTGTGTGCGCTGGGTGTGCTCTGGATGTGCTCTGGGTGTGTGTGTGTTTGTGTGTGGGTTGTGCCCGCCCCAATAAAGATTGAATTTAGTTTTAATTATTTATTGAACATAAATTTAAAGAGCGTCATAATTGATATTGAGAGATATGTTGCAGCTGCTGCGGCTGCTGCTGCTGCTGTGCATCGAATTTCTGATATGTACAATTGGAATATAACTAAACGTACATTAGGTACTTAGGTAAGCTTTACATTCGTATGTATGTATGTAATATGTAAGTTAACTATGCAAAAAATACATATATTCACTCTCTACCCTCGCTCACTCGCACGCACATTCACCTATGTATGCATCTATATGTGTATATGTAAATACCTTCGTTGATCTCTCATTCGCTCCCACTCCCATTTGTCTATATGTGTAAGTTGGCTATGCAAAAATTGCATTATATTCACTCACTGCCCCTCGCTCGCTCGCTCACACAGTCACCTATGTATCTATATGTGTGTATGTAAATACTTTCGTTGATCTCTCGTTTGCTCCCACTCACATTTGTCTACATGTGTAAGTTGACTATGCAAAAATACTTTCGTTAACTATTTCGCTCTCTATGCGCTCGCACTCATCTATACATGTATATATATATTTGTAAGTATGTGTAAGATTAATATGCAAAAATACTTTCGTTAAATAGCCCTCTCTCTCTCTATCTATTGCTTGTACTGACAATCACCTATACAAATGTGTGTGTATATATGTATGTGTAAGTTTGCTATGCAAAAATACTATCGTTAAATAATTCTCTTCTTCTGCATATACATATATACCCACACAAATGTACATGAATCTTTTATTTATATACATATACATTTCTTAGTAGCTGCACACACACAAACACAAATACATTTGATATTTTATATGCATGTGTGTGTGTACGTCTACTTTGATGCATTGGCAAAACTTTTCTGAATTGAATTGGTTAATTAAATATGTAATTGGATATGTTCTAATTGTAGCTGCTAATGCATCAATCAAAGTTATACTTAATTCTCTCATTCTCATCCTTGAACCCGCCCAAACGCTTTTGAATGTGTTGTTTTAATTAACTGTTGGATTAATTGTAGTTGTTGTTGTTGTTGTTGTTCGATTTGTTGTTGCTGTTGTTGGTGGTATTGCTCAGTTACATATAATACATATGCACATATGCTAAATATATATATATATATATGTATGTATATATATTGATATATGTATATTCATACAAGTAGTTAGACACTGTCTAAGTGCTTAGGAGCTTAGCCTATATGTGGTTTGCATTGCATTGCATTGTGTTGCGTTCTTTTTGCATTATTCAAAATTTACAAAGTATCCAAGGCGCAATCAGAGTCAGAAATATGAAGACCTGTTCACATTCTGAAAGAGACACATAAGGCGTACTCATTGTCAGTTCAAATTCATCATCAGCAATTGAGTGGATGGAGTGGAACGCTGAATTGAAACTGAAATTGAAACTGAGGCTGTGGCTGTGGCTGTGGCTGTGGCTGAGATTGAGGCTGAGAGGATGACACGAGTTGAGTGAGAGTTGATTTGAAGAGTTTTGAATCGTTTTTGTTGAGTTCGATATTGAGCCTGATCAATGTCTGTTGAGTGTGTTGATGTATGCGTATGTTTGTGTGTAGCAGTGTTGTCAATGTAGCCTTTTTCCGGATAGATTTGAGTTCTCTTTTGAGTTGAGCCAGATCAATGTATGTTGAGTGAGTTTCTCTGTATGTATGTATGTACGTACGTATGTGTGTGTGTGTGTGTGTGGGTGTGTTCAAAGCGTTATCAAAAAGCGTAGCATAGTTCAAGGCGCGCAAAAAACCCAGCGAACAAGATCGTTAACGAGAACAACTAAAATACAAAAATTTACGTATATATGTATACATATACATATGTAGGTATGTATGTATGTACTAGGCATAAGGCAAAAAAGAACCCAGATTAGAAACATGAAACGTTCTACATACGAGTATATAGGTTTCTAAATATATATGTTATATATTTCATATGTACTTGAACAATACAGTTTTGGCTAGCTAATTATGTCACATGTGTGTCTCAGTGTGTGTGACTGTGTGCGTGTGTGTGTCTGTGTGATGCAAATGTCAATGACAAAATGACACCACACTGGCCAACAAAATGAAGGCAACAGGTTCAAAAAAAGAGACTCAATCTTGCACTCACCTGCACCTTTGGCCGTGCTCGACGATGTGAACTGCTCCGTAGTCTCGCCATAGTCCCCAGATCCATGCACACAATCCTCATCATCGCAGGCACGCTCCGTGCCATTGTTGTTGTTCGTGTTGTTGTTGTTGCTGCCCAGCGAGCTGCCCTGCTGTGTGGTTGTTGTCTGCTTGGTGGGCGGCACGTAGACAGGTGTGATCAGGTCATCTCCACTGCCCGACTCGAAGGGCGGCGTGCATTCATCCTCGTCGTCGCCGCGACAACCGGATCCGGCTCCGGAGAAGATCAGGTCGTCTATGGCGCCCGGATAGCCACTCGCCGGCGTCTGTCGAGTAGAGTTCAAAGTCTAATTTTACCTCAGTTGATCCACACACACATACATATGTATGTTTATTGTATGTTAGTGAATGTTAACTGAGCGGTAGATTACGAGTAAGTGCATTAATTTTTGTATGTGATCAAATGTAAGCTGTGCACACTCAGAGAAGGATTCGAATTGGAAGTGTAACTCGAAGATGCGTTGGAAATATCGATAAATCGATTTTGTTAGCGTTGAATTAGTTCTTTTGGAGTCCTGTTCATAGCTTAATTGATTCTAACGCGAATGAACGAAGAGCCATAAAAATGCATAATTAAATAGCTGAACTAAAAGTATCGTTTATGAACAAAGAAGTGACTGTACTAAAAGTATCGTTTGTAGCCGATGCATCGCTCAAAAAAAGATTACATATTGAAGTTTCGTTAAGTCGAGCTTGACGAGCAGGTCAAATAAATAGAAGTGTTGAAAAATACGAAGATTTGAATATTTGAATAAATGGAATCACTTCAATTGTTATGGTTCGATAAGCACTTCATAGGAGATCGTTTCGATGATCCGTTAAATCAAATTTATTTGTGGCACAATCGGCAACATTTCTGTTTCCAAAGACACATTATTCTCTGTTTCTTCTCCAAGTGTACAATTATGTGTGTGTGCGTGTGCGTGTATGTATGTATTTGTGTGAGTGTGTAGTTATGTTTTTTTCAGTGCTGGGTAAATGTATGTGTAGAGTCATGCAGCATTAGTGCGCAGTTACAGTGCAAACAAAAGGAGAGATATCTAACTGCATATGGAATATGTTATATATAGTATAAGTATGTGCTTTATAATATATAGTATGTAGTATATATAATACATATATATCGCTACATATGTATGAATAGCTGATAGCTCAGGTTAGTGGCAATTGCAGTGGGTTAATTTTGTTTTTTTTTTAGCTGGTGCTGTTAACAATAAGCGTTACTTTAAGATTAATGTAGAACACGCTGACAGAAATAATGGGAAATTAAAAGATTTTTAAATATATATATATGTATATATAATGTATATGAAATTAAGGTCAAGTAATGACAAAAAAGGCATTTACACTAGCTTAGACATTTAATTGGCTAATACTTTTAGTTTTTTTTTTAGTTTTATTCTTCAATGTGGAACCAAATTTTTCCAAAATTCTAGCAAAGCAAAAGCTTAATTTATATATATGGAAATCTGGTTGAAATGTGGTTCACACACTGAATGAAAGCTGATTAATTTACAATATTTGGATTTAGTTTTAGTTTTGTTATTGATTACAAAAGTAAGAATTTGGAATAAGACTTTTGTTACGATGATGAGAAAAATACTTGAAAAACGTTGTAAAAGTTGAGAGGAGGAATTGAAATAAAATTTCAAATAAATTCCCTAACCTGCTGCATTCTCTGCAGATCATTTCTATCTAATACTCCAGTTACCAATTGAACATCTCCGCGAATTGTGATGTGTGGATCACGTTCGACAGCCAGGTCCAGAATGCGCAGCTTATTCACCGACAAACCGGCGATGACACCAGCAAAAGGACGCTCGATCCTCGTGCGGCCATTGCGACTAAATTTACCGCCAACTTGAATGTTCGACATGGTATTGAAGACCGTGGAGTGGTGGGCTGCCAAACAGATGTCAGAGATCATAGTTAAAGGAAGCTTCAGTAGGCTTTCATTTCCAGCTCACCCTGCGGCGTCAGCGTCTGCACGTTGTAGTCGTCCAGCTGGAGGGTCGCATTGCCGCCCTTGCGCGAGAAGCGCACCACATGGTACGCATTGTCGTTCACCTTGGTGCCGATCTCGCCCAGCGGCAAGTCCACGCTGCCAATGTTGTAGACCATGAAGATGTTGCCCTCAACTATCTCCAGTTCCATATAGTCCTGAGTCGTGGCGCTCTCAATACGTAGCAGCACAGCATCCGACTTGGTTGTTATGAAGCCCAATGCGATGTTGTCCTCATCGGTGTCGGCCTGTGCGCTCTCCGGATAGTTGTACTGCACCATGCCCTTGTTGCTGCCAAACTCATAGGCAATGGACTCTGTAATGGGACGAGGAATAACACACATAAGTTAGCTCTATTCGGAACTCAATTTCTACAGTGCATGGCTCTCTCATCACTCTATCACTCTCATCTCGCAGCGATCACTCACCGTCATAGCAGGTGGGGCCCGTGTAGGAAGTCATGTCGCACTCGCAGGCATAGGTATTCCACTGCTGGACACAGAGTCCACGGTTCGCACACGCGTTCTGGCTGCACTTGGTGGGTCCCTCACAGCCGCTGACCACCAGGGAGCTGGGCACGACTGCATCGCTGGTCAGCGAGGGCGAAGCATCGCCCAGATCCAAGGATGCCAAGCAGCCCTCAAAACCAGACCGGGAGGATATCGAGCCCGGCAGCTTGGAGTACATATCCTTGAATACGCCACCAACGTACAAGATGCCGGCCAACTCGAGGTGCATATTATTTCCAGTCAATGTGATGATCTCAAACGAATCATCCACGGTCAAGGTGTGGGTCTTGGGGCCGGGACGGCGTATGCTGACCTGATGCCAGCGATTGTCATTCATATGAATCCGAGACTTATCGCGCATCGTGATCGGCCCATCGCCCAGATCGAAGTTGTAGTGTATATGTCCATTGACCAGCTCCACGGCCACAAAATCATTACGTCGTCCCCCATTGAAGATCAGCAAACCATTCGGCTCGACGGTCTTGAAGCGGAAATCAATCGAGATACTGGTATAGGCCTTCAGCATGGCCAGGCCCACATAGGAGTGCTTCGATCTGAAGGTGGCTGCATGGTAGGGCTGTCCAGCTGGCGAATTCACGAATCGCGCTGTCAACTTGAAGGTGGCACTGGGCAAAGCGGATAACTCCGGTCCCAGGGACTTTACTATATCCAGATATCTAAGTGAAGCAAAGAGTTATGTTAAGGATTCGAGAACATTCTTATATATAGATTTAATCGATTTACCGCTGTCCATTAAATATGAAGCCCTGCATTTGGCCCACAAAGTTGGGCATGGTCGAGGTCATCTGTATCTCCTCCTCGGCATGGAATAGTCCACCCAGATGGATTGAGCGTATCTCCATGGTGCTATGTCTACCCAATATGGTCTCAGCTGTGTTTGGAAGAATACAGCAGAGATTGATAAACCTCAGGGGGCTCTCGGATATTATGGGGGCAGATAGGGACTTGCTCTAATAGTTTAGTTTTTAGACTAGGCAAAGTACCGTTAACATTTTGTTGATATAGGCATACATATGTATAGGATGTATATATATATATATATATATACGTATACGAGATAAGGATATATATATTGGTTAATTGAGTATAGTAGTTGTTGTAGTATTAGTTAATTGTTGTTGGTGACAAACGAATGTTACAAGAAGCACATACGGCATATGTATTCAAATATAGTAGAGTAAGTAGGATAGAGAGTAGTTATATAGAGGCATATAGTTGAGTATATATATGTATATATATATATATATAGTATATATAGTATATATATTCATATATTGATGTATGCATTTAGTAGACATAGAGCTAAATTTGATTCAAAAATCATATCAAGCAGTTAAGTTAAGTTTTAGTTGTAGTTGGTGTCACTTGACAGTGGGCTAAACAATTGTCGATGCAGCATTTTTGGGTACATACTAAGAGAAAAGTGCAGTTACGATAGTTATATCATATACTATATGTATATATTTATATAGAGTCTATACATATAGTGAGTGTATGTGTTGGAGTGTGTATGTGTGTCTATGTTTGTAGATATTCTGATAGAAAAAGAAACGTTTGTTCTCGCTGCTCTGCTTGAACTAGCAAAAACAAGTCGGGTGCAACCGACTACATAATACTCGTTCACGGCTTTTAGATTTGCAATATTTTACTTACAGATCTATACAACTTTAGGTTGTAGTGAATAGCAAGTGTAAAACTTGGTAAATGTAACTCTAAGGGTGTGGTATACAAAACATATCTTAACATTTGATATGAAAAGGGTTTACATGAGTATACAGAGTCAATTCGATGACTATAATAGCAGACAATACGGACTGAGCACAATGCCAATATACTCTCTTTTCATTTTGTGAACAGGTATATAAAAAAAGAAAAAGCTAAATCGTTTGGTGTAGTTAGATAGAATAGGTAGTTAATTAGTTAGGGTGCGCTTGCTGATATATAGAGATACATATATGTCTACACACATACATACATACATACGTATACGCATATACATATATATATTTACACATGTGTGTTGATCAGCATCTGGTTTTTGGTGTGTGAGATACATTTTTGATTACGCATACGATTACGATTATTACGATAACTTTACGTAGCGGTGACATTTGATTTGTTAGAGGTGCAAATTGCTCGGTAAGTTTAATCAAAGTTTACTTAAAATATAACGTTTTTATATATATAATTTAACCTACACTTCAAACCCATAAAATAAAACATTTAATAAATCAAAAATTAAAAAAAATAATTTTGCTTCATTTTTTTGGAACGACATTTAAACTAAACATCGATTAATACTCAAATCTTGTATTTTTAGTATAATTGTTGATGTTGTTGATGGCAGTATGTGTGTATGTGAGTGTATGCGTGTGCGTGTGTGCGTGTTTCCTATATGTTAACTACATTTAGCTAATAATGGTGCATTTATTGCCTCAATGATGCGTGATCTGAAGCATGCAAAACACTTTAAAAGAGAGTGAGAGAAGAAAAGAGCGCGAGAGTCGATGAGAGTGAAATCTAATAAGAGCTTTAGGGATGGGTCATAAGTTGGCCAGTTATTGCTGCTCAATCACATACATACATGTTAAGCTGCACTTATGCAGGCAGAAAGAGTAACAGAATATGAGAGAGAGTAAGGAAGAGAAAGAGAGAGAGAGAGAGAGAGAGAGACAGATCCGTAGCTAGCGCCATGTACAGCAAGTCATGCGATTGGTTGTTAACAATTTTTTTCCATTTGCCTAAGTACTTTCCTTTATACTATACTTTTCGGGTGCTCACATGCAAACACTTTACACGCGTGTGCGTGTGTCGGTGTGTGCAAAATTATTCGTTGAAAGTGCGTGTGCTCGCGTGTGTGTGTGTGTGTGCGCTTAACAGCAAATCTTTGCATGCGCGTGTGTGTGCATAACAGCAAATCTTTGCATATGTGGGTGGGTGTGTGTGTGTGCGAACGGCCTATGGCCAAGTGCCATACACAGCGAGAAACTAATTAGTACGTTTGGACACGTTTGGTTGCTTAGTTGTTGCTATTGCTATTGCAGTTGCTGTGGTTGTTGTTATTGTTGTTGTTAACGAGTACATAGTTTAGTTAGTTTACTTAACACAAAGCTAATTACATATTAAATGGTGCAAAATTACAGCCCTGGGTGCTTCCAAGCATTGTTTTGCCTTCTCGTCTCAATAAGTCGCAGATCGCGTGCGTTTTTCATTTTCCATTTGCCCATTCGCCCATTTCCCTTAAACATTTCTCTTTTCACTATTTTTTGCTTTATTTGTTGATTTTGTTTTGGATGTTGTTTTTACTTTGTCGTCACGCTTGCGACTTTTATCGAGCGATTTGGCAAAAAAATGCTTCACCGAGTTTCTTGCGTGTCGATTTTTTTGCTCTCTCGCCTAAAAGAATTGAAATTATTTTTTACTTTTTCATTTTCATTTTCATTTTCATTTTCTGTTTGCATTTTGAAATAGAAAAGGTCATTTAGATCACAGATTGTGATTAGAATATTGCTGTTGCTGTTGCTGTTGTTATGCTTGTATATGTATATATATACTTTAAAGATATATATATGAAGTAACACGCGCCTCAAATTAAAAAAAATTAGAACATTCTGTTCACATACCACACTTTCACTGTTTTTTATAGCTTATGCTTAGTATTGCCTGTAAGTACAAATCTTGATATTTACATCAAAACAAAACAGAGAAAACAAATTGAAAAGAAAGGAAATTATAAATTATAATAGTTATACAATGCTTGATGTTGGGCACAATAAAAATAAATAAAAGAGAGATAGCTCAACATCAAGAAAATAAAAGTTTGATTATTTTTCACTTGAACATCTATAAGTAGTCAATATATGATATGATATTATTTATATTTTCATGGACATAACAATTTACAAGACAATCATCAAATTTCCATATTTCATATATATTTATAACATACAATGCGAGTTCAGCAGCTGTAACTGTAACTCTAACTGTAACTGTACACCTGGACATTAGTTTTTTATTCACTTTTCGATTTATACACAATACACATACATACATATAGAATGCTTATATGTATGCACATATATAGATAAATATATATAGCTTTTTAACTGACGCTGTTTAGATTGGATTTTGGTTTGGTTTTTGACTTAATTTTGGTAAATCAAACAAAATACTTAGATGGCAGAGAGTAGTAGTAGTAGTAGAGGGGAAATCGCAAATGAAAACACAACATCAAGATGTTTTGAAAAAGTCTCAAAAACAAACTAACGAGAGTCGAACAAAATTATTATTTTTAATGAATGATGAGAACTGGCAAAGGCATTTTTAAAGTATTTTTTTAGTATTTTTGCGGGTCTTTTTTCTTTAATGTCAACAAATTCAAGTTCGAATTGGAATTGAAATTAGAATACGGCAACGTAAATGTGGTGAGAAGTTACGTTAAGTTAATGTTAAACGTTACGTAATTACGTGAAAGAGGCGTACATATGTATGTATTGGTGTAACGGTGATTTTGTGATACGTATACGTGTTATGATCAAATATCGGCTATTGTAGTTATGTATGTAAGTATGTATGAAGAAACTGTGTGTGTGTGTTAGTGTGTGTGACTGTGTTAGTGTGTGTGACTGTGTCTCATGATGAACAACAAAGATATGTTGGAAAAGCAAACGTATGTATATATGATATATATGTATGTATATCTTTTAAGATTTCCTTAACCATTTTGGTATGTGTGTGTATGTATGTATATATTCTTGTCTGCATGTGTGTGTGTGTGTGTGTGTAGTTAAACCAAAAAAATAACTCTCAAATCAAAAATTGAAAGTTTTAGAATAAAACAAAAGAAAAACCGCTGCTAACTGTTTTGTTTTATTATTACTTTGTTTAACTGAATGCTAGCACCTGCACACACCTTTACGCAAAGGGGTAACAAGGAGGAGAGGCCGGGACAGGTACAGTACGGAACTGTTTAGACGGGTTCATGTTTGTATATATACATATATATAACTAACTGCAGTAATGCACTGATTCTGATTGTGGTTCGGGCTGCTCTGATTTAGGCACCTCAATGCGAAACTAATCAAGTTGGGTTTTTAGGGGGACTCGAGATTTTTGGGAGTATCCTTCCAAAAAAAAGAAAAAAACGACACGGCACGACACGTAGTAGGGCGTTAGATGGTGCTGTTGATACATACATAACATACCCCTGACGGGGGGAGCCCCGTCGACTTGGAGGCGCAGATTCGAGGCTCTGCGCGAGAATCGAATCGTGTGCCAATTGTTGTCATTGAGCACCGATTGGCCAGCGAGCAAGTTCTACAGGGTATACAGATGCGGATTAGTTGACGTTATTAAACTATTTTCCATTTTCTATAATCTCTACCTTCTCTCGATCGCTGAGCCGCACGCTGGCGCGTATACGACCTGCCACGAGTGCAATCTCCAGACGATCCGGCGAATTCGACTCGGCGCTCGTCAGGAGAAGCAGACCCGCTGGACGAGATGTCTTGAAGCGTATGACCAGCTCCTCCGTCTGGGTCTTGGTGCCCTGCCCATTGGCCAGCCAAATGGTCATATGTTGGCTGCCGTTGAAGGCCAGCGTGGCCAGCTCCCTGCCGCACGTGGGTCCGCCGTATAGCGTGGCTGAGCAGTCGCAGATGGGCCGGTTCCAGCCCTCCAAACAGGTGCCGCCATTCAGGCAGGGATTGCCGCCGCACACGTTGCCCTGCACATGGCACGAAGGCTTCACCGAGGCTGTCGAGCACATTCCGTGCGTCAGTATTCAGGCTAACTAATATATGCTAATTGCCACGGCACACTCACCTGAATCTTGGACGCGTGCAAAGGCTGCTATATCGATCGCCTTCCCACTGAGCACCAGGTCACGCAAGCAGCCAACAAATCCTTGTCGCAGCGTTGCCGTCCAAATGGCCGCCGGCCAGGCAACACTGTTGTAAGCCGGGCCAACGCCGCCCACATACATGTGGCCGTCCAGCTCGAGTATGGTGCCGTCGCCAGGTGTGCGGAAATCATTCCACACACCGTCCACACTCACCTTGGCATCACGACCGTTGCGGCGCAAGATAAGATCATGCCAGTCGCCATCGTCCACACGACGTCTCGAGGCGCGTACCTTGGAGGCGCCCGAGCCCAGATCCAGATGTATATAGATGTGACCATTCAGCAGCTCTATGGCAATTAAAACGGGCTGCAAGGCAATACAAAGTAGCAGCTGAATCAATCAAAATCGAAACTCATCTAGAAATTTTGGACTTACGTTCTTAGCGCGAGGCTGCTTGGAGCCGGTGGCCAAAATGATGATGCCATTGGGTTCCTTGGTGCGAAACTTGAAGCTGATTGAGCTCTGCTTGCCTGTCTCCCAAGGCGGCAAGACCTGAAAGATAAAGATTTCGAATAACTTCTTCAACTGCAGAGCATTCTCGCTCCGATTCACTCACCAAATGGGATTCACGCGTGGTAAAGGTCACCGGATCCTGTGGATCGCCACTTGGGCACTGATACTCCACATTGCCCGCCACTTGAATCAACTTGGAGCCGGTCTTGGCCAGATCGATTAGATTCAGATTCAACGTGTCCGCCGAGAACTCCACCTTGCGCAAGCAGCCCACAAAGTTGTTGTGCACCCGAGCGCCCAGCAAAGCTCGCGGATTGACGGCGCCGCCGACATAAACGCGCGAGGAGGAGAGCATGGTGAACTTGCCAGCAATGTGAGAGTGATCCGTGTATACGTCATCCACGACAGTGACGAGCTGTGAAAGATGCCCCATTAGATCTCTGCTGGCTAGAGTAATCTCTGTTGATCTCTGATCTCTGATAATACTCACTCGACAGAAGCTGGTTATGGACGAGATTTCCTGGATGCGTCGATGGACGGTCACCTTGTGCCACTGATGATCATCGAAGCGCACCTTGGCTGGCTTGATGTGCATCTCCTGCTTGCCATTGGCCAGGCCCATAGTCAGCGAAACGCCGCCGTCGCGCAGCGCCAGATTCAGATAGTCAGTGCCATGGCCCGTATAGAAGAGTAGTCCATTCGGTTGCCGGGTGCGGAAGTAGAACGAAATTGCATCCTGGGCACTCACAATGGGCTCAGCGCCTGTCTGGCCCAAGTCGTACGAGAGGAACTGTGTACCGCGGAACGTTGCCTCCGATGGCGCCTTCTCCTTCTCACAATACTGGCCATCGTACTCCAGATTGCGACACTCGCATATCGGACCCGAATCAGTTGATATACATATGCCTCCATGCTGGCAGGGATCGTTGCGTTCGCACGCATCCGTCGTATTTCCTCGAACGCCCTAATAGATTAGATTAGCATGCTAAATAAGAGCTCTTTCCAAGATAGAAATTTTCAGGAGTTAGCTTTAGAGCTGTAGAGCTTATGTGTGTAAACATTGAAAAATCCTAAATAGGGGATATTGATTGTGTTGTTCGTTATATTGAACGACAATATCCTACGGTAAACGAATGATTGTATTCCATTTAAGGGACTGTTGCCCAGGGACTTATTAAAACTTAAAGATTTTTATAAATACATGTTTTCATTGAGGACCGTTTACCGTTTACCTATTCGTCTGTCTGCCTATCGTCCCGTATACTCAGTTTTATGTTCGCTGTTCGCCTTTCTTTTCGTTTATCTATCTGTCTGTCCATCCGTTCGTCCATCTGTCTGTCCATCGTCATTTAACTTTCTGTCTATCTTTCCTTACGTCCGCCTGTTCCGTTCTTCTGTCTATTTCTCTATATAATCTTCAGCTAGTCTGCCCTATTAATGAATTTATTAAGCTGAATACTAAACCCATAATATCTTATTCCAGTTGTTCACTTTAAATGTTTTTAACATTGAATCACTTACCCTCAATCCCCTCTCCCGGGTAGGCATCTCGCCATGGTCACAGGGCGCATCGCCGCACTTGATGTCACGCGGCTGCTTCATTTCCTGTCGTCGGGTGGTGCCACCCGGCTGATCCGCATAGACCAGATTGCGAATGGCGCCGCGGAATCGTGGCTCGAAGATGACGCTGGGCAGAGCCAGCAAGGCGAGCTTGCTGCTGTACCAATTGGGCATGCCGCCCACATAGACATCCGAGTTGCTTGCGAATTTGCCGAACTGAAACTCCTTGCCCTTGGTGGAGCGCTGCTGGGAGACGCCGTCGACGATGAGCGAGGTCTGGTCATCATTGCGCAGCACTTGGACCTTGTGCCAGTGTCCGTCGTGCAGCTCGCGTCCCACTGTTATGATCTGTGCTCCTCCGCCCAGGTTGTAGCGCAGACGCAGTGCACCCTCGACAAGTTTCAGCTCGAAGAAGTCATAGGTGCCGCCATCATCTGTATAAAGGACGAGGCCGTTCGGCTGCTCCGTCTTGAACTCCAGCTCCAAGGTGCCGTTCAGACCAGTATACCATTTGCGAAAGGTGTAGAACGAGTTCTGCGAGCCGTCCAGCTGAAAGCCAGCGCTAATCGTTATGAAGCTGGTCACCAGGCTGACCAGGAGCGCCGTCACGATCAGCACTCGATATGAGCGACGATGTTCGACCATTACAAGCGGCCGTTGGCAAGGACGAGGCTGAGCACCTGGCTGTGGACGTGGACGTGGACTGAGCTGCGAGTGCCGTTCATCCAGCTCTCTTCGACGTCGACGCGCCTTGTTAAACAGCAAGTCGGAGGTGGAGGAGCAGGCCTTAATGGGCGCGGGCAGCAAACGCGTGCTACTATTATTACTATTGTTATTAGTATTGTTATTATTATTATTATTATTCTTATTATTCTCGAGTTGCGACAGTAGCTCCTCAGCGGCGTCCATTTTGCGGGCGTAATCAATGCTGTGGTCTGTCATTGTCTCAAGTGCATAGTCTGTGTGAGAATGATATAGATGTGTGTGTATGTATATATAACTTAAGCTTTGATATGTTGCACTTGGCGCGCGCTCATTCACACACACACACTGGCACTAACACTAGCACACTAACACACTAGCACACTTACACACACACGCACACACAGAGTTGCGCGCGTAAAACGTAAATGTCGCCTTGCTCTGCGCTGCGCTGCGCTGCGCGTATACACGTTGTATTCCAGTCCTTGAGAGTCAGCTTTCCTGTTTCTGTTTCTATTTCTGCTTCTGTTTCTGCTTTGTGTTTGTCCTTGTATTGGTGTGTACTATTACTATGGGAGGCCGAAACGCATTGGAATTTTATCCGCGCTTCGAACTTTCATTGAACTTTTTCCAGTTGCAAAGAGCGACAGATTGAGAGAGAGAGAGTGAGCGAGTGAGAGAGAGAGAGAGGGAGAGAGTGAAAAGCTCGTCGCGCGTAATGTTGGCTGCGGCTGTTACTCAACTGTTACTGAACTGTTACCGTCACTTAGAATTCACTTGAATTGATGTTTTTCACTCTTTGATTGCGTTGTTCTTTGAGTGTTTGGCATTTTGTATAATTCATTTGCATATGGGTTGACAAGTTAATGGCACGCTCTATTATTTCAACAGTTTATTCGTGTTCGAGGGCCGTTAGCAGCAGCAGCAGCAGCCTAATATGTGGCTAAACGTAGGGGTGGAAAAAGCTCGCCGGACACCCCCTCCACCCGTTTTGATAGCTATGGCGCCCACAAGCGCCTCAACGTACATGTACATACTAAAAATCGGAAAATTTTCACTATACGTAGGCGAAAATTTTGAATGCCAAGTTAAAATTGGGAGCTCTATGCACAATTCAAACAATTTCTGTATATCAATCAATGCGTATCTGATGATATTTTCACTATTGATTTTAGCCGTCAACTGATTTGTGGTTCAAGCACTTGATTTGCTTACACAACGGTCCAGCACACACTCGCACGCACTTTTCTTTTCAGACCACAGTTTTAAACAATCTGAATTTCACTTTGGGGATATTGATTTAGAATTAATGATAAGGAATCTGGACTCATTTTACCCGAAACGGGCTTACAAATATTATATGTCGAATTTTTTCGCCCAGTTCAGCTTCCCGCTGCTTCAGGCTTTAATATCGATCTGCGCTGCATTCACGACAAGACTGAACTGCAATTTCAGACTCAATTCCTTCACAGCGTTTCCAATGGATAACAAAAGCTCCGACTGCGAATTTACTGTTTGCTTGCTGACGGCATAGGCAACAATCCGTATACGCTACCTGCGTACTGTAAAGCACATAAAGCACATTTAATACCCTTAGATAAAACGCTCACTATTTTATAAGTTAAATATGCAATATTTGATGACTGAAACAGTTGTTATAATTTAACAACAGTCCACTTTTCACCACACTTCCATTCGCCCCGAGAAGTAGACTACAAATCAGCCTTGTCTGTTGTGTGTAGGGCATCAGAATGCCAAAAATTAAAAGCTCGCTTGCTTCGACGAGCCATGCATATGCGTACTACTAACATACATATATGCGCGCACACACACACACACGCACACACATACACTCACACATGCGTAATGAGCGCAGAACACGCAGGTTCATAACCTGCACCACTCGAAGCGTATTAGAAGGGACAGAATATACACTTGCATATATGTATATGTATATATTCACATATATATATATATATATATGTGTACATACTTACATATGCACATACATATATACTGATACAGGGACGTCTAGGACGACCCGTGTAAATGCCTTGACATTTATTACACACTTCACAACTTCGACAGCTCGGCGTCAAATTCGATTTGCATTTGCAACTATGCATAAGTTAATGTGTATGTGCATCTGCATGTGCGTGTGTATAAGTTTGTGGGATATTTTCGACCGCACGCGTTAGTGTAAAGGGGAACAGTTAGGTTAAGCACATATAATATGCAATTTCACACGATTCTTGCAAGGCCGACGCCAAGCCTTGGTATGGGTGTGCGTGTGTGTGTTCGCGCATGTAAGAATGTGCATCAGTATTAACGTCACTCTATACACAAATCACGCACTAACCATTACGCACTAACTGCAGGATATTTTTAGAATTTAATTATAAGATTTTTCCATTAGACGAGCAATGTTAAGCTGAGTCCCGCACATGAAAAACGCGTTGTCCGTTTTGACTGCTGCAACGTGATGCAGCGACTGTTGAGGAATGCCTAGCAAGAAGCTTTAAAACGTTTGCAGACACAGGGTATTTCATATGATTGAGGCCACAGCTGAGTATGCTATAAAAATTTGAATGTCCCTAATGTCAAGGGGAAAGGGAATAAAGGAATTTTTTGACTCGTTGAATTTAAATAAATTGTTAGCATACTTTTACTACGTGGAATGCAAGGATATAATGAGCATTTAAAATGTTGCATAGTTTTGAGGATGTAAATTAATATATACGGCTGTAAATTTCAACTGCTAAACAAGAAAGTAAAAATGTTGAATAACAGCTACCATTTTAGCCGTTAGGTTCAAATATTAAGAAGATTTATATTTGTTGAATCTAGACTTTCAGTTAATAGTACTATAATATTAATTATTTAATATTATTTATTTATTTTAAAATCTTATCTTTGTGAACTTTATTAACAATTAATACGAGAATCACTTTTAAACTGACTTCTGTTAATAACAGCTCTAGTTAGTAGTAGCAGTGCTGTAAAATGTCAGGCAACTACAGCTGAACAACAGCTTGCCGTCCATCTCTTCTGCCCGCTGTCCTAAAAGCCGATTGTTGTCTTCGTGACGTTTACAGCTGTGCGATTAATTTGAGATTTATTATCGAACACTTTACAAGGCAGGTGTGCAGCTGTGTGCGTGTGTTTCTTAACACAAGCAACAGGCAAACGCGCTGATTTAAAGGGTACTCGATAAAGACAATTTGACTAACGCTTATTCCCTTGATAACAGCTCGATTACGCAATGATCGTAGGCACTCGACTTAGCCGTCTGGCAGCCGGTCGCCTCTTGCCGGCAATGGCCAGCAGATGCGCCCACACGGAGCGCAAGGTGCAGGTGCCCGATACAGGTGACTTGCACATTGTCGAGAGCGGCAGCGGCTCTCGCAGCTTGCTCTTAATGCCGGGAGCCTTGGGATCCGCCTGGACGGATTTTAAGCCACAGATCGAACAGCTGCCCAAGCTACTGCCCGATCATACGATCATTGCTTGGGATCCGCCCGGCTATGGCAAATCAGTGCCGCCACAAAGGAAATTCGGGCTAGAGTTCTTTCGCGAGGATGCCGAAGCGGCTTTCAAGCTAATGCGTGCACTGAACAGACCCAAGTTCTCAGTACTAGGCTGGAGCGATGGCGGCATCACTGCGCTGATCCTCGCCGGCCGGCACGCCGATGCTGTGGAGAAGCTGGCCATCTGGGGTGCCGGCGCGTATCTGAACAAAGATGAGGTGCAGTCACTGCAGGCAATACGTGACGTAGCCAAATGGTCGCCACGTATGCGAGAACCCATGGAGAAGGTCTACGGCGAGGAGCGGTTCGCCCAACTGTGGGGCGAGTGGGTAGATGCTGCCTGTGAGTTTTACAAGCAACGCGATGGCGACTTCTGCCGCAGTGAAGTGGAGCAAGTGAAGGCGCCCGTCTTCATATTGCACGGCAAAAAGGATCCAATGATTGCCGCAGAGCATGTGCCCTGGCTAAAGCAACGACTGCCCAAAGCACTTTACCACGAGTTCCCCGACGGCAAGCACAATATACATCTGCGCTACGCCGAGGAGTTCAACAGGCTGGTGGCCGACTTCTTCAGGGGCAAGGAATAGGACTTGATTTGATTTTGCTTATGAACAAATAGGTATAAAGATTTATTGATTCATGATTTACAGAGAACAAGAGTGTGTTGCTTATTTGATCAGGGCACGGATGGTGGGCACGTAGTCATCGTACTGAGCCTGGAAGAAGTTGCCGGCCACAGGAATGCCGAAGCTATACTTGGACACGTAGTCGCGGATCTTCACATTGAGACGACCCTCCAGAGTGCTGCAAAAATAACAAAATATATATATATATATTTGATAATCGCGAGTCGGAAGTGGATTGCAGATCCGCTTACGTCTTGCTGATGAACTTGTCGCTGGTGATCTTGTCGTTCTGCTTGAAGACCAAGAAGACATAGCGATGCAGACCGCTGCCCTCAGCTGGACCGGCGCCCACATATTCGGCGAGCACTTGACCGTTGGCAACGTTGTTGCCGGGAATGTTGATCACGGCCCAGTGGAGCACCTCGCGCATCTTGGGATCGCTGCGGCTGGGTGCATCAGGATCAACCATGAGGAGAGTGTACAAGGCGCCAGCCTCGGCATCCCAGCTAACGGTGGGCTGATCCTTCACCTGGGTAGGCGTCAGCTCCTTGCCCAGATCGACCTGAGCACCGGATGGGTAGGTGACGGTAACACGAGCCTTTGGCTTGTCGTCGATAATGTCGGGAATGATACCGCTGGTGTCCATATTGCTCTTGCTGCTCTGCTGGTTATGCTCTGTCTGGCCTTAACGCAGTGACTCTGCCTGCCAATGACAATGCGTGCGCTATTTATCGATCCCGGCGGCTCGCCGTAATCAGCTTTTTATTTTCGTGCACTTTTGTTTTATTTTATTTTTTTCTTTGCCCAAATGCGCTCTAGATAAAGATAAAGATAAAGATAAAGACGAGTCGAGTCGAGTCGACTGACTTGGCCGGCTGATAGCAGCGGCGATAAGTGCACTCAATGCTTCAATTTATTGACAAGAATGACTACTACAATAGCAAAGGCAAACATTGAACACCTGCTTAGGCAGGAAACTCCTTGTTCCTTATGTCCACATAGTCGTCGTACTGCGCCTCGTAGAAACTTCCGGCTATGGGCTTGCCCAGGCCATGCTTGCCAGCAAAGGCTCGGGCACTAAATTTGACGCGACCTTCGCGAGAGCTGCGATTGGATATACCCGGTTATATAATTATTCAATTTAATCTATATATATATATATATAAATGTATGTAAATACCGCTTATCTATGTGCAGCGTCTCCTCAATCTTCTGGCTCTGGCGATAGAGCAGAAATATATAGCGATGCAGTCCGGTGCCCTCGGGCGGGCCGGAGCCAATGTATTCCGCCAGAGTTTGACCCTTGCACAACTGATTGCCGGGTATGTTGACAACGGCCCAGTGCAAGATCTCGCGGTACGTGGGCTCCTTGCGACTGGGTGCATCGGGATCGACCATTAGCAGCGTATGCAGCTGCTCCTCTTCGCCCTCAGTCGTCTCCCATGTGACCTGCGGCTCGTCTTTGACCTGCAAGGGCGTCAACTCGTTGCCCTCTTTGACAGCCAGACCTCCAGCGTAGGTGACCTTCAGTTTGTCCTTGGGTGGCGCCTCATCCACCACATCGGGAACCAGAGCATTCATATTTCGTCTTCTTTAACTGGAATTGCAGCGAACTTGGTTTCCGTTGTTATCTATTCAGTTAAATTGTAGTTCGATTTGATGATTCAGGTGAGAGATAACTCGCAACACCTTATGAGTGCATATATGTATGTCTGTATGTATTTGTGTGTGTATGTCTAGCACATATACATACATATATTCTAATTAATTAATATCTTACCGTAAACGAACTGAAATTCAATTTCACAGGCCTGGTGACTACTATAAATAACAATAACTATTGTCTCCGTATAAATCAAAACTGAACTTTGGTCAACGAAAGTTTTCCATTTATTGTGTAAAGAGCCAAACGCCAAGCACCAAGCGGGCGCTCACTATCTAATTAGACCCTAAACCACATTCAAAGTGAGTAAATAGGGTATATTGGTTTTGCTATAATGTATGTAACAGACCCTAGTATATATACATAGATACTTGATTGGTATTAAGAAACAAGTCGATTTTTTTTTCTTTTTGTATAAGAGTTTCAGAGCAACAGACTGACTATACGAAAGTATACTATTTCCTCGTTTCTGACAGTGTATTTATATAAAGTGTATTTGTCCGATGGCTTGTATAAGAGTTGGATATTTGAAACTTTTTATGAGTGTCTATCTTCCTCCTTTGCTTTTTTGTATAAGAGTCAAAAAGTTTATGATATAAGAGGTAGCGATTTGAGTGCTTAACAGTGCTCGCGTAGTAGGCGCAGATCGTTAGTATAAGCAATAACTGTTCCCGTTATATGAAATATCTCGTGAATTTAAAATGCTGGATGTATCAAATGTCGTATATGAATTCTTAGCGTATATTTAGATGATACTACTTTCTCTTTGATACCTTGTGTAAATAACTGTATACCTACAAGTCGTTGCAGTAGTCTGTAGGGTATTTTATAGTCGGTCATGTCAAACAATATTGTATTTCTTTCTGATATACATAATTTTTAAGGCCAGTTAAAGATATCAGTGCACGTATACAACAACAAAATGTCCTCACACACACACACACAGTCATACGATATGTCATTTGTGTGTATTTATCAGCAAATGGTTAATTAACTTCAGCTGGGCATGGTCTATATATAAAATATAAGTCCAGTTGGGACACATATCTAAACATTTATTATGTGTCCGAAGAGCCAAGCTATATCTTTCCAATTAGTCATAATATAAAAGGCTAGTTATTCATTATTCTGATTATATATGTATATGTATGCTATTTATTTATTAAACAATTCGAATAGTATTAACACTTTGAATATTAATATCAATTAGCTTTGACTGACAGGTTTTGGTCTACATTAAATGTTCATAAAAAAGAGAAACTTTTTAATATAATAATACAAATCAAAGTTGGGAGCAGCAAAAGAACATATGAGTGTGAGATTTGAGACGCGCGCCAGGGCGTGTGATAAACAATAGGATTATAATTATAATGATGTGTAAATAATAATAATAATAATATATATATATTGTATATATATAATGGTATGTATAATATATGTATGTGTGTCCGTTGCGTTACTATATATGCTTTTTATCTGTATATATAGGATTGGTTTGGGCTAACAATTTGCCCAACGTTGAAGAACTAAATTTGGAATACGAGACAACATTTGTTCAATTTGGATTGAGTTAAATTCCAATAACAATATATATTGGCTTTAACATTCAATTCTCTTATTTGTGTTTACTTTTTATGCACTTTTAATTCAATCGTGGGACACGCTTAGCAACGGGTTTCGTAGAGACCGCTACGGCCAATGTAACGCACCCATTTGACCACGTCGTGATCGGAGTAGTTGAGCTTTGGCTCGAAGACTTTTAGGTAGCGCACCTTGAAGCCCGATGGCGCAAAGGGCACCTCAAAGTTCATGGAGATGGGTGGGCGAGTCCATTTCTTTTTGGTATCCGTTTCGAGTAGTTCAATTTCGGCCGAGAGCTGCGTCTCCTTCATGCCCGCCATACGCTTGATTTTCCAGACAATTGCATTCTCCGACGCCTTGTACTTGGCCTTGCCCTTGAGGCAAATTAATTGCACGCCCGATGTGTTGAGCGGAGTGGGTATCTTCACCTCGATCTTCTGGCCAAGCAGCGAGGGCTTGAAATTCGATTTGAGCACCACCTTCACCTCCATCTTGGTGCGGCCTACTTCCCGGACCAAGGGTATGACTCGGAATGGCAGCGAAATGTCTTTTGTTGTGCGATAGCGCATTAGCTCGAATTCACCGTCCGGCGGTATGAAGCTAATCGAATGCTCCGTCTCGAATTTGCTCAGCTTGACGCATTGATGGAACTGACAATCGTCAATTACAACCACCGGCTTGCCAGAGCGCGAGGTTTCCGCCTCCGAATTGCCGGAAAGGCCTCGACCCTTCGATTCCATAACGATTTTGTCATTGATGCCAAACTTGCACTCGGGCATGCCTGAGAAATAAGATTGATAATCATTATAAAGCGAGGGTAGGGTATTTCATGACCTACCTGACAAATAGGACTTCATGACCACCTTGCCAGCCACGTGAGCTGACAGCACTTGCCCCTGCGGGCTCATTAGCAGATTGACATACTCCAGCACATCGAGGAACAGTTCGTTGCGTCGGTACTTAATGCCCTCACGTCGCCATCCAATTTGGCCCGTAACCTGGGAGGTGATTTGCATTTGCTCCTCCTTGGTGGCCGACTTGATGCCCTGCTGTGTGATGAACGTCTTGAGGGTGCCCGAGTCGGTGTTTTGCGGGTAGCCAAAGTCCAAGATCTCGTCGAGCAGCTCATATATGAGCACAAAGTTGTTCTTGATGTTCTCCTCGGAGATCTTGCCAAAGTACGACTGCATCACCTCAATGATCTTTAGCAAAAACTCGAACACCATGGCAGCATTCACATTTTGCTTGGTCACAGCGGCGAGCCAAATGTTGGCACGCTACAAACATAGAGGGGGAACAGTCATTAAACGAAACGATCTTTCATATCCGGTTGACGTGGCACAAACCTTGATGTGAAAGAAGCTGGTTCTCGCAATGTTCGTTACTGGGGAGCGCACCTGCTGACGGGCATGGATGACATTTACCCTAAAAGCGTCCACGGCGTTGCGACCAATGTCATCGCGATATACTCGGGATATGAGTACCTCGCCCTTGTGGTTGTAAACGAACAAACCACCAATCATTGTTGCGTCTTCTATTTGCGCAAACGCACCCTAATTGAAAATTCGTACTCTAGTTTAGGCTATTGGCTGGAAAATCAAAAATTTTCCACAAATTTGGGGCCCACTATCACTTTTCCTCACAAAAAATCAATTGCTCTCGCACTCCCCCTTTTTTCTTCGATAAACAAGTTTGTATCATTTTTATCGATTGTAGCTGCGACATTTTGCAGCACTATTGAAAACAGCGCAGCCATCTTTAGTTCGTACATGACTCTGCGGCTTTGACAAAAACAGTTCATCTTTAATTGGAAATTATTTCCTTGTTTAATTTAGTCGAGACGTCAAACTAAACAAAATGCCAACTGAAAACCTTGAGGAGCAGGGCCTGGAGAAGAACCCCAACCTGGAGTTGGCACAAACAAAGTTCCTTCTCACGCTTTCCGAACACAAACAAGATGCAGCACTCAAGACCAAGCTGCTCGACGCTATTCGAGCCGATAATATGGCTCCATGGTATGAGCACATCTGCACAGAGCTAAATTGGACTGTGGACAAAGAAATGCTGGCACGTATGCGTGAGCAGAACCGCGTTGCAATTGAACAGCTGGACGCTGCCATTGAGGATGCCGAGAAGAATCTAGGCGAGATGGAGGTGCGCGAAGCCAATCTCAAAAAGTCGGAATACTTGTGCCGTATCGGCGACAAAGCAGCTGCTGAGTCAGCTTTCCGCAAGACGTACGAGAAGACCGTGTCGCTAGGCCACCGCCTGGACATTGTCTTCCATCTGATTCGTCTGGGTCTGTTCTATTTGGATCACGACCTGATCACACGCAACATCGACAAGGCTAAATATTTGATTGAGGAGGGCGGTGACTGGGATCGCCGCAATCGCTTGAAGGTATATCAGGGCATTTATTCGGTTGCTGTGCGCGACTTCAAGGCAGCAGCCACCTTTTTCCTGGACACTGTCAGCACCTTCACCTCATACGAGCTCATGGACTACCCGACCTTCGTGCGCTACACTGTTTACGTGGCCATGATTGCGCTGCCCCGCAACGAGCTGCGCGAGAAGGTAGTGAAGGGCTCGGAAATCCAGGAGGTGTTGCACGGCCTGCCCGATGTCAAGCAGTTCCTCTTCTCCCTCTTCAACTGCCAGTACGAGCAGTTCTACGTGAATCTAGCCCAGGTGGAGAAGCAACTGCGTGCTGATTATCTCGTCCATCCTCACTATCGCTACTACGTGCGAGAGATGCGGATCTTGGGATACACACAACTGCTGGAGTCCTATCGTTCGCTAACGCTTCAGTATATGGCCGAGTCGTTTGGCGTTACTGTCGACTACATCGATCAGGAGCTGGCCCGGTTCATCGCCGCTGGACGTCTGCATGCCAAGGTGGATCGCGTGGGCGGAATCGTGGAGACCAATCGACCCGATAACAAGAACTGGCAGTATCAGGCGACCATCAAGCAGGGTGATCTTCTGCTGAATCGCATACAGAAGCTTAGCCGTGTGATTAATATTTAAGTTCATAATCATACTCATACACACCCAAGAAAATATAAAATTTTATTAAAAATTCAAGTTATTACAATGTAAAACTAATATAACATAAAACGATACGACTTCATGTTTGTCTTGCTGCAGCTAACAGAAATGTATATTTTTCTTAAATTCGCTAATCAAATGTAGTTTATTACTAAATTCTTTGGAATTTATTTTGGCATCGTCTTTTTCATTTATTTGAGTATTATTGCATGCTTTCCGTTTGTACTTAATTTGTTTGCAATTCTTTTAAATTGACATCTAAATGCGCCAGATGGCGCTTGCCTATCGAAAATTTCGACCACTGTTATCGGCATCGAAAATGCAACATTGCGTTCGCGCACTCTTCAACAATTTGAAAAGTGCGCTCTCAGTGCACATCAGCACCCTCATTCTTGCACGGCCAATCATGCTCTTTGGTTAGATCAGTGTCGTTGTTTGGGCTTTGCTTGTTGCTGCTCATGAAACTACGTGCCATATCCTCCAGCGCTGCAGCATTGCGAATGCCACAGTCTAGCGGCTCGTCGCTCTCATACTTAAGAGCCTCATTGGCCCGCTGCTGTTGCTGGCTGGCCTCGGCCGATGCCTTGGCCAGATCGTGCAGATTCTGCACGACCTCATCAATGATCGGTGCACCCGATACCATGCCCATCGCTGGCAACGCACCCAATCCAGCCAAATTGTGGCGCCGCATCTCGGCCAAACGATTCGTGCTCAAATTGATCAGAGCATTCATCATGACCTTGTTCCGCTGATAGTCCTTGCGCAAGTGCTGCCGTATCTCCGTGTGGCAGTGCTCGTTGTTCGTCACAATAATCTCGCCCGTCTCCGTCGTCGTCACCCGAGCTTTGCAGTTGAACTTGCGCGACAAATTGCACTGCCAATATTTCTTATCCTTGCGCACGTACTGAATGCCGAACGTGTGCCCGTCGTGGACCAGCAGCGGCTTGCCCCGCTGGCTCAGCATGAACTCGAGCTTGCCTTGGAACCAATGCTCGCCGGGTGCTACTACAATATACACAAGATAGCCAGCATTGAAAGTATGTGCAGGTGTATATATGTGTGTGTGTGTGTTGTCTGTGTATAGCGAGTGTGTTTGAGTGTGTGTGTGATTGAATGACTGATTGATGACTGGACATTCACAAATGAGCCCCATTATTAAAGTCTCATGCAGTTACCATGAGTTAGAACTTACCTGACTGCTTAAATCTAACTTAAGGCACGATTATCTCATGTGTCTAAGCTAGGCTTAACGTAAGATCTATTAATCACAATTTATATTTTTCAAAATCTAACTAAGAGTTAGTTCAGTTTTCAATCATATCATGAACTCGAACTAAAGTTTATCAAACCTTGACTTGTTGAAAATATAACTGGCAGTTAGCATAACTGACTTAAACATTTAGCTTAGTTTAGACAATGAGAAAACGTGCCTTCGTCTATAAATTGATAATCAAACATATCAGATCAGTTCAGTTCAGTTCCGATCTCATCCGAATCAGTTGAAAAGGGTTCGACATTGTCAGAGTATGTTTCATTTTTGCATTTTACATTCGGTACATACATACATATGCAGGTCGTATATATACATACATACAAATAATCGAAAATTAAATCAATGAATTTCATCTAGACAAACTAACTAAGCGGCTTCCAGCCGCAATAAATTATCATCAACTTATGAGCTAATTCCTTTAGATGTTCTCGATCTTGAAGTTGTGTCCGCTGCCAGGCGATATCGTTATGGAATCGATGACCTGAGCACTCTCCGCCGAGCCATCTGCACTGGCATTGATATCCACATGCTGCCGTTGCTGCTGCTGCTGTTGTTGCTGCTGCTCGGCTGCATCCATTTGACTGGCAGTGGGCGGCGGACTCTTCATGCCCAGCGGCGATTCGTTGGCATGCATGGAGGCGGAGTGATTGCTCCTATTCGACTGCGGACTCTGGTCGGAGAGGGGCAACATCGTGGAGCCAGCTGCTCCCAGTTCCAAGTGTGGCGAATGCTGTGAGTGCTGTGGCAAGTGCATCAGATTCGGATTGTTGTGCATCATGTTCTGAATGACGCTGTGGGATGCTGCGGCGGCGGCGGCAGCAGCTGCTGCTGCTGCGGCCGCTGATGCTGTTAGCGGTGGCGGTGGTGGAGGCTGAGGTGGGGGCGGAGGCGGCGGACCTGCCGTCATGCCTTGCTGATCCATGCTGTGATGCTGCACTAGGAGATTGGGCAATGCCTGCGTCAGCTGATGATGCTGCTGCTGCTGTTGTTGCTGCTGTTGCTGCTGCTGCTGCTGCTGTTGGTGATGATGATGGGGATGATGGTGATGGTGATGGTGATGGGGGCCAATGGGCAGGGTTGCTCCAGCTGCTGTTGGAGTGGTCTGATTGGCATACGGATTGCCGCCTAACCGTCCAGCTGAGCCATGGTGATTCATTTCCAAGACACTAGCTGTGGGCGTGACATCGTAGCTGATCTGGCCAGGATTGGGATTTGGCGTGACAGTAACTAGATTGCTGCTGCTGCTACTGTTGTTGTTGTTGGCGTTACTGCTGCTGGAGTTGCTGCTGTTGTTGCCACCGCTGCCGCCTCGCATGTGCGGCATATGATTGTGCACGCCCGTCGCGGATATGATCCTGCCCAGATGGGTGATGCAGCGTGCTCGGCACATGCTGATCCGATAGGACTTGCACAGCCAATAGGTCTTCATGCCCTGCTGCGTGGCGACGGTGTTGTTGCGATTGAAAACGCAATTGCCGTGCAGCAGCGATGTGGTGGACAACATGACCATGTTGCTCCCATCTGATCCGGAGTGCAGTGTTCGCAATAAATATTAAGTATACGTACAATTGTGGCAGAGATTAGTTGGGGGGAAAATCTTTCCAAAAACAAATAAATGCTTTACGAATGTTATGTACAAGAGGAGCGAGAGAGAAAGAGAGAGAGGCTAACATTTTGGATTCGGTAGGTTTGGGAAGTGGGCAAAAGCATATACAAATATTTAAAAAAAAAAAAAAAACATTACTTAATGCTTAAACAAATGTTAAATGTTATGTACAATTTTGATTTGTCTTTTTTTAATAGATTAGATAATGGATAAAAGCATATCAAATCAATTCAGGCAGCAAAGCTGTGGTTAGGCTAGAGATGGAAACAACATGCGTACGTCCAGGCCCTTGATTACAATTCAAATTTGTTTTCAAATTACGCGCGCAACATATTCATTTTTGCGGTTCACCAAATTCTAATTTCTTCTATTTCCATCTATTATGAATGCATTGCGCGCAATATTTGACCAATAGTTTTTTATGCGATAGCAAAAACTTGCCAAGGACATCTCTAATTCTATCGAATATGACTTATGCGTGGAATTTGAAATTGTACGTAATTTATCGTGTGTTTTTCGATAGCAGAATATCGCTAATGGACATCTCTAACTCAACGAAGATCAAGTCTACGTTGTGCGCGAAATTTGAAAAGTCTCGAAAGTAATTGGAAAAAAACTCGCAGTCTATATAAATGATATAATAATAATATTCGCAACATTGAGTCGATCGGTTTCCATCCCTGTGGATTAGTAAATTGCAAGACATGGAATATTTTGATGATATGATGAATCAATTATGTGAGCCGAGCGTATGGAAACTCAAAGTCGAAGCGAATTAAACATGCAACAGAAATGATGTTTATATAAACAGGAATGTTTTGATTGAAGCTTTGTTCACCTACTTGACGGTATGTCCATGTGATTGGCAAAGTTCTTGGAGTAGTCGCTGGGCATATACAGCTCATTGGGGTATTCGGTGGCTGGCACAATGCCCAGCCCGCTGCTGCCGCTGCTGTTGTTGTTGCCTCCGTTGTTGTTGCTGCTGTTGTTGTTGTTGCTGCCTGGCAAATTGCTAGAGCTGTTGCTAGCTGAGCCGCTGTTGCCCGTTGCCTTGTAGAAGTTATTGTAGTCCAGATTGAAGGCCGGCGCAAACGGGTTGCGCAGCGAGCCCATCGCTGTCGACGAGGATGCCGAGCTGCTGCTCGTGCCGGCAGCGCTGCCAACGCTGCTGTGATGACCCTCACCCTCGCGCTTGAGGCTGCCCAGATCGTAGCGCGGCTCCACCATCGATATGTGTGGTATGGGTGGCATAAAGAACTCCTCCGCATTCAATGCGTGCTCCATGCTCCCGCTGTCCGTGTTATCGATGCCATCCACAGATCGCCGCTTGCGCGAATAGATCGACAGCGAGTCGCTGCTGAAGTCGGCGGGCGCTGATCTCTTGCTCTGCATATACAACGCGTGGTTGCCATCCGTTCGACAGGTGCCCGGCGAGGCTGTGGGTGTGCGCGAGTTGCTCTTTGGCTCATTCTGCTCTGCATCGGATTTGCTGCTGCTATTGTTGTTGTTGTTGTTGTTGTTGCTGCTGCTGCTGTTGTTGCTCTGACTGCTGTTGGGCTCGTCGCCGGCGCCAGCGGCGGCACTTGTCACCTGCCCAGTCGACTTCTCGGACACATTGGAGCCGGGCGGACTGTTCGAATTGGTCGCCAGCCCCTTGATCTGTAGCAGTTGGCCAATTTTCATGAACGATTGCAGCTCCGTGTGCTTGACATTAACAACGCCTTGGTACATGAACTCCAGCAGCTCGCACATAATATTAAAGCTCACATCTTTGAGTATGACTGCAATGGAGGAGAGAAGGAGAGATAGACAGAGTGAGACACAGAATTTGGTCAAGATGGAAACAAAATTAATTAGATATTGAAGATATCGAGAGATTTAACTACAGACAGCATTCCACAATAAATAGAAAGTAGATATAAAATGGAACTCTAGTCGATACAATTCGCTCTTCCTCCTGATATACCATATACATATATTCTCATTGCTTTGTGCCACGCCTCCTTCTGCTTGCTAATTAATGCAATAATTTAACCTAAAGTCATCAGCCCTAATCCACAGTGCACAGGAGTCGAAGCGCTGAATCGAGTTTTAGATTTTGGCATTGGAATTTTTTCTAATTATATATATTACGCTCTATATATGTATGTAGTGAGTGTGTTTGCGTCTCTGGGTAGGAATAAAAAACATGATCAGCTTGAAAGGAGGTCACATTCCTAGTGGAGATGTTATCATCGAAGCGTTCAAATACTAAATCAATACATAAAAAACACACAGCTATAAACAGCTATGATAAGAATACTGAAAAACTTAAATATAAAATATATAATAATAAAAAAAACACTCGACAACCGTCGAACAACAACAAGTAGAAGAGGAGGAAACGCAGCAATAACTAAGTAAATAAATAGCATCTCATATTATCGCCGCTGTCTGATGAAACGGTTCGCTGAAACGGTTCGAATATTTCAATATTTTGTTGAGTTTCGTTGCTGCTTCTGTTGATGCGGCACAGTGGTCCACATACGAGGTTTGACCCACGGTTCACCATAAAATATGCCAAATCAAATTTGAAAAATCTATATATCATTTGTTTTCAAAATGCTGGAAAGTACAGTAAATGCTTTCTAAGAAGAACATTATCTATACTTTATTAGAAGACATTTACGAAAGAAAATGATTCCTTATTAGGTTCTGGCTTTAAAAATGAAAATGATATAGTGTACTTCAATTCGTCGCGATGGCATGATATATATATATATATAATTATATGGGTCAATGTATGAAATATGTCCGTTCAGTTATGAAAAGTGTGAAACCTCTAGATGTATAACAAATTTATATGGGAGATGATATATGAAATATATAACGGAAATACGATATATAGGATATATGATATGTTTCCTATATTCATATAGAACGTCCCGCAGTATATTGCATATTTAGAATATATAAAAATACACAATTAGTCACAATCTTGGTGGAAAACTCCAAAATTGTAACAACAACAAAAACCCAATCACCCACGATCCTGATGGATAACTATAAAATCTTAACACTTTTAAAAGAACGACGGCAAACATGAGATAGTATATAATTAATCTACAAAAGTTTTCAGTTTCAATAGAAAATAGAAATATTATTATTATTAGATTATTATTAGAAATATTATATCCTCTATGTCCATGGTAGGTATCAAGGAATACCAAAAGTATGCTTTTGTATTAAGTGATAAATTCTCTAACCTAACTTTTCATTAATTTTATCCTAGCTCAGCTGAGTCTCTACTATCTATATGCATGCTTATTGTCATTATCTTATTATTATCATTGTCTAATTATCTACATATTCAATAATTTCTTTCGTCCCACAATTCCCATACGGAGCTAGCCAATGCGAACCACTTTGCCTCATCAGCTCATAATAAGCTGCTAGCAACATCTAGTTAAATAAATAAAATATAAAACACAATATTATCTCTTGTTCTCAATAACAATTTCTATATATATACGACCAAGTATATGTCTGTCATTTGTTGATCTGTTGCTTAATCTCATGTCGGCTACGGCAAGCCAAGCCGTCATCTATCCCATCCCATCCCATCCCATTCCATCCCATTCCATTGCTATCTGCTATTCGTATCTGTGCGTCGCCACGTCCGTGTTTGTAAGCAACGCAAAGATCAAAATCCGAGCAATTTATATATATAAGTGGAGATAATAACCCTCAATCGATCGATCTAGTTGCCATCTATATAAATGTATATGTATATATATATAGTTATTGACGGCTGATCCTTAGTTAGATACGTTCGGAAAATGAAACTAATCAAACAGATTTCAACAGGTTCATTTGCCCTTAAATGGATTGAAAGGGTATATTGGCTTTTGGGGCAGCAAGCAGAAGAAGGCATGGCAGCTGCTACTAGGATATATCATATTGTTAAGGATAACTACTTGAGTCGATCGATAGATGAGTTCATCTCTTTGTCTGCCCGTCTGTATGCACAATTCCTTGAACTACGAAAGCTAGATAAATTTTGTGGAGCGGGAGGATATCTGGAGGATATCTTCCAGTCGAGCACACCTGACTGGCGCACTCTAAATATAGCTTATAAGCAATCGTATCAATCGACCGATCGATTGATCTGTCAACGATTCAACTATCTGTTAGTGATCTTTACAATATCTGATGCTACAAAACAAATATATGTGCATTATATTTATATATGAATATACAGACTCTCATACAAAGCGATCTTTAGACACTCAGCATGATCGAGTCTCACACACACAGACACACACACACATTGAAATATGTTATTGATATTTGTATAGCGCGAACAAATCTGTAGATAAACTTTGTCTAAAGTTCACGGAAAATGTGATAAATACGCATAGAGTAAGTATGCTGTTGATAAGCAGCGAGATCGGAGCAACCCAAAAACCAAGTGACAATTCGGGCACGATCAACGATCGTCAATTGTGTATGCTGCATATGTATGTATGTATGTATGTATGTGTCTGTGTACGTATATGTATATATTGAGATGTCGTTGTCATTTCTGTTTTATGAAACTGAACCCAAGTTGATCTTTGCTGATATCGCATAGCTATATGGCAGATCATCCAAGCGGAGCAGCCGCAGCAGCAGCTAAACGAATGCGCAGGACTGTGAGTACGATATATATGCATGTATGTTTCTATACTATTTGTATAGCTATATCAAGTAGTTCTATTACCACCCATTGTCTCGAGCACACGCCCACTTTTGGCGAGCGACCAATAAGATTGCAGTCGATCGACTCAATATACGAAAAAACACTTTTATTTTATGATTATGATAAATGTTTATCGAATCAGAACGACAATTGATTTCGTTGCGTTCTGCTTCTTCTCTTTCATGGGCCTTCTCTATTTCGAATTGGAATTGCTATTGGAATTGGAATCGGAATTGGAGTGGGCTGTCAGCGCACAAACATTAATAATATACATGTTATCAGTTAACGCCATATTAGTCGGACATTCATAGTGTTGCTGCTAGCCATATAAATAGTACAATCTGATTAGGGAATGCGACGAGCGCCTGATCACGATCTCCACATAACACGTATCCCAACTAGGATATTTGTCGAAGGAATATGTTTGATTGCGCTTGTGCAGGTATTCCACTTGAGATATAGATATTAAGATAGAAGAAAGAAACTATTATTTATAACGGAACTGATTTCTTTAAGAATGCATTTAAATTTTATTTAATTTTATTTGCTTTTTATTATATGTATTTATGGGTCTACTACGTATTAGGGCAGCATGGATAAGCATGGAGTTTGAAAAGGATCCTCAATTCTATTACATCATAAATGTACATATATATTATATAGTCTATTTAATATATTCTCTTCTCCCTTGATGAGTAATTCATAAATATATTCATTTTTGATTATTTTTTCTCCGTTATCTCTGTAGAGACATATATAATTTATAATTATTATTTAA
Source organism: Drosophila hamatofila (assembly GCA_035045345.1). Taxonomy (NCBI): domain Eukaryota; kingdom Metazoa; phylum Arthropoda; class Insecta; order Diptera; family Drosophilidae; genus Drosophila; species Drosophila hamatofila. The sequence goes on along the minus strand of JAWNPA010000020.1, from coordinate 851,637 downwards.
TATTCATCATTTCCGGTCAATTTGCTGTCTTCTATCACAACCAAATATTTGGTATTTTGTGTAAAAACTCGGATGGATCCTAGTCAGATAACGTGCTCGAATTTAATTTAATTTCTAGCGTGGCAAATAACATATTATATTAGTTTTCACAACATAAATAAAGATCATTAATATTAAATTTGGAATTTACTTATACAAATAGTTCTACAGATAAATAGTCTTGCCAAATGAAACTGTCAAAGTTCTAAAGCTACAATTACTGAAGACGCGATGATTCCCTGAAAAACTACATCTTCTATAGCTTTAAAGTTGGAGCTAGAGTTTTTATAATTGTATATCGGGTGAAAATTGCTTTGGGGAGTAATCAATTGATATTTAGAAATTAAAAAGCAATGTTTGAAAAAAAAAAAATAAATAAATAAAACATAACCAATTTTGAGCAGACATCACATTATGATTTGATTTTGAGAATAATATTTTCTTCCCTAAATAATACATCCTGAAATCATATCATATACTTAAAGGCTTAGATTATTTAGCTGAAGGTGTTCTACATTAACATCACTATTATATTATTAGTTGTTGCCGTGCCATATTTTGGATAAGCATTATCAAAGTATTTGGGAATTAGCGCAAGGAATTACCTACACCGATAAGTAAATCTAAATCTAAATCTATTTATTTCTGCTACTGACTTTTGACTCATAAATTAAAAATATTGTTTGGCCAACAGAAGAGGTCCATAAAAGAGCCAAATAACTTTTTCAAATGCCTCAAAGTCAAAGTCTGATATTAGTTATATGATACACCCATAAAATGTGCTCCTGGTTCGCATACGTCAGCATTGCGCCGTGACTGACACCTGCAGAGGACGCAGAGGCGTACCATGGGAAGTATACCAAATAACTGGGGAATTACGTTTTGGCGATTATATATTGAAGGTAAGATAACAAAATTATATATGGAATAATATCTGTATATATCATAAATAGAGATTAAATACTCTTTTATATCATAAATATTGAATTTGATATGGGATTGATATAGATACTGTGCAGAAAGAACCTTTTTGCTATTCGATTTAGTAGTTCTCCAGAAGTAAAATTCGAAAAAAAGCGAAACTAATGAAAATTGTAAAGATTTCAAATATTTTATTTGGTTTTCTTCTTTCTTCTTGTTTAGCTTTCTTCAGCTTACTTATAAATAAAGTTATATTTTACTACCCCCATTAGAAATGTATGGCTTCCTGAATACGCCGCCCCTGCTACTGGTTACTGGGTTAGTATTGATGGCAATAAAAATAAAAATTTGAGTTTGATATTTATGACAAGTTCATTCGGTCGATATTATATTATCTACATTTATTGCAGCTAATATCAGCAACAGCCACAGCTCCGATCGCTGGAGCACTTGAAGAGAAAACACTATAGCTATCGTCTAGCGTCTGTAATTGGTTTAGGTTTACTTACTCCTATACCCTAAGCCAATTCAAAGTTGTGCCAAACTTGGCATATTGGTTTGGCTGAACACCTGAACTATATTTAGAAATATACAATATTCATCGAGACGAGTCAATCTGTCTATTACTTTGTATAAGAATATAAAATACAAATTAGATGCGCTCGAAGTACTTGAAGCTTAAATTAATTAACTTTCTTTAGCTTGTGTCGACCGAGTTTGAAGTAGGTTAATCAATAACTTTTATCAAGAAAACGATCAATATCGGAAGTATAACTTTATATAGTTTGATAAAGAAACTCGAGACTTCATTTTATGCATGTTTCTGAGGGTATCTGCTAGTCGACAGACTGAGATGGAGAGACTTGTTTTTGGGCTTATTAAGTGGCAATAGTGCCCGCATACCCCACAGTAGGCGTCTCTGCGTCTCTCTTATCTGACCAACTGGCCATAAGTCAAAAATCTTATTTTACGATTTCAAATGATACCAAAAGCAGAGTACCAGGCGTATATACCGGGCATGGGCTGATAAACACTCAAGCTGATACTTAATGCTGTTTATGCCAATAATAAAACTTTAACGAAATCGAAACAAAACATTGAGGAGAGGAAGAGAAAGAAGAAGATAATATACGAGGATTAACGTTGTGTACGAGGCCAACAAAATGGCGTAGATATCATGTTAGAAGTGCCTAGTTGCATGAATGGGCATATATACGACTATATATACAGATGTATATATACATGTATGTCTATTTCTTAAGTATTTTGTATATCGATCGGCAACAAGGCAACAACAACAATAGTAACAACTGGAACTGTGACAACAACCATGGTTATATCAATATAGCAATTCATATCGCTTTGGTTACCAACTCGAGCGTCAGAGCAACCCTAATCAATATCTCGAAAAAGTCTTCAAGTGCCTTTTTTCAACTAGAGACGGAAGCGTGTCGAAACTACTTCTCCATATATTTCTAATGCTCGTTGAGTTGAAGTGCAAAGAGAGTATATTGGTTTTGTGCAATCGAAGCTAGACTGTTCGAAATATTTGATAGTCTGTATATAAAGTCATCTTCTTATCTGATCAGATGGTATTTCTAGGCTATCTGATTTGATTTCCTTTTATTCTGTAGTTTAAAAGTAACTTAAGCTTATTCACATCATCTAGGCCTAGTCTACATCTAGCATCCACAATCTGTTGAGTGAGTATTCCTGCTCTATAGATAGACCTTTCCTTGGGTGCTTAGACTTATTATTAGATACCTCCTCTAGTCAGCTATCATTTAGTCTAAGCAGTTGCAAAGCTGTTTAGTTTCTCCTCAAATGAAAAATGACGCTCGTGTCACGCCAGGCAACACGGCACGCGTGCATCTCTAGCATAGACGGGCAGAAGTGCCGTTAAAAGTGGCAGCCGGACAAAGGGTTGGGTGGGTGAAGGGGGGGAGGGGTGAAGGGGGGGGGGGGTAACCAGGGAGCGGGCAACCAGTTGCGCGGCTAATGTTGCTCGTTGGGCAATAAATGATTGTTGGGCGCGATAAAAAGATAAAATGTTTGACTTATTGTTGTTGTACAAGCTGCTGTTATTGTTGTTGTTATTTAAGTGTAACACGCAGGAGCAACAACCAACAACCAACAACCAACAACAACCGACAACAACAACAGCAGCAGCAAGCAAATCATTTGGCTTGTTAGCACCTTTTGCTCATTGTTGTTGTTGTTGTTGTATTATGACTTGGTTTATTTATAATAATTTGTAGCCCATAGCATTATTTATAGCCTATATTAATATTCTTTATCTTTGAAAATAATAATAATACTTCTAGTAGTGTTCCATTCTCTAGTTTCTCATACCCTAGTGCGGAGTCGAAATGTGTGGGCAAGATGGGATACCTACGCTATGTGCATTTCGATATTGATCGATAAATATCGACATAAAGTTATTGATTGATTTTAACATATAACTAAACTTGGGCGTCTTTCAGCTTGACTTAGTGTACTATACATATGTATTTTTTGTTTTTAAATTAATCAATGACTTTTAAAATGAAATTTATTCCTTATTCGATTCCTTATCTACGAGTCATAGAAAATTGTTTGCAAGGGTTGAATATATCATTTGATAGCTAGATCTCGATAGCTGAATGCGATTCAAATTTGATCGAAATTATCGATTAATATCTTAAATTCTTGCTGTTAACTTTATTTATAAGATACTTTCCTCAAATTCTTTAAGTACTTGAATTGTACAACAAAATTTCATAAATGAAGTATAAACATTAAACTTATTCAATAATAAAATTCTAGGGTATCTCAGAGTACGTAATTTTCAACTAGCTGATTTAGGTGTTGCTGTTGTTGTTATTATTATAGTTAGGTAGCATATTTCTACAGCTACTTGAAAGATAAAATATTGTTGTTTATTGCCGCTTGATCTGATAAAGCCACCGTGCAGCAGGCGTGTAGAACAAGCGAACGAGTCAGGCAGACCCCAAGCCCAACCCCAACCCCGAACCTCCAATGCCCAAAACCAGGCATTGGTAGTTGGGCGGGCAGGCGATATGATATCCATATGAACAATTCCAGAGTCCATGCACCAATATCTAGGTTGAAGTGAGTTAAGCATTGGATCTACATTTGATGAGGTCAGCAACGTACCCAACTTCAAGCGGACGAACGGGCAGCCTTATCACAAGCGGAGCACGAGCAGCGTGTGATGCATGTGCATATGCATGACAAGGGGATGGGGTGTGGGTGCGAGTGCGAGTGTGGAGTGGATATCAGTGTGGATGTGGAAGGAGTGGGCTGCACGAACAGACAACGAGAATCTAGAGACAATATGGCGACAGCTGTCAATGTGGATGTGGAAAGTAAACGTGATATGGTATATATGAAGGTGGGTGAATGTGGATGAATAGATGTGGGATGTAGGATGTGAATGAGGAGGGGCAAGGAATATGGATGTAGCTGTGCTGTGGATGTGGAGGAGTAGAAAATGTGAGATGTGGAATGTGGATGAAAATGAATCTGTGAGTTTCGATGTGAATATGGGTGGCTAAGATGATTGGGGTAAGTAGGCTTGAATGTGTGTGATATTGGAATATAGATGAAGAGTGCAGATGTCGATGTATAACATGCATGTGGAATATGAATATGGATATGAAATGCTAATGAAGTGGAAATGTGTTGGAAACTATGAAGTAGCTGGCCAGAGGGATCTAGGATCTAGAGCAGCCGATAATGGGGATGTGGATGGTAAGAGTGAATGTGGATAGGAATGAAGAAAGCATGTGGATTCGAATGTGAAGTTGGAAGGCAGATGAGGTGTGGAAATAAAGATTGATGTAGAATGTGGATTGTGGGTATGGAATGTGAATGTGAAGGAATGGACAAATAAATATTGAGCTGTATGAATATGGATCTGGCTGTGGGGGAGTGGAAACTATGAAATAGCTGCAGTGAGAGACAACGAGGCGACAGCTAACCATGAAAGATTATCAGCAGTGGCTATTTGATTTTTGATTTATCACTGAGGCAAAATAGTGAACCAAGCATCGGAACATATACACGTATATCTATATATAAATAGAGCACAGTTTGGTTCGTTGTTAACTCCCAAATGTGACATCGAATTTATTATAAAGTTGATTTATATCGACGAGCACTGCTTGGGCTGGCATTTGACAATTGACGGGCGTGCTTAGATAAACTGACAGGTGGACGGCGATAAAATTTCCACCCTGTCGATAACACGTAATACAAGTACAGTAAATGCAAGTTAGAACGAACAATGTCTAGACTTTAACTCAATTATCAATCCCAATCTTGGCAGTGAAAACATTCTTCTTATGCTAAACTATTGAAAGATTCTTCGCATGATTTAAATATAAGATGCTAATAGGATTTTGTTAGAAGCATGTTAATTGGAATTGCTATTATTATTATAATTTATTTTTATGAAAATAGGATATACTTGCTAAACAGCACTAAAAGCCTTTTGGCTATTATCTGTTATCTTATTACCGCAGCACGTAATCTCTAGAGCTTGAAATTCCTACTCAAATCCTTATTTCAGCGCCAAAAATACAAGTCTAATTAGAGAACTCATCTTTAACGAAACGTCGCTGATTGGAATTATAGCTAAACTAGAAATTATGAATTGGATTCCAGTTCAGTAGAGCATCTACTGTACATTCCACAGCTTGGCAGCCGCCGCGTGAACATTTTCGGCAAACAACAGCAACCAAATAAATCGGAGCACCGCAAAAAAAAGAAAAAACAGTAACTTGTGAAGAGAACGTGAGCAATGAGAAAGTGAGAAAGGGAGTGGGGGAGTCTGAGAGAGGGGGCTGGCTTAGTTTACTTACTGATTGGATGCTGGCACGGATTGGTCGTGAATATCTCTTGGAAGTATGGACTGCATATGGCCAGGACGATTTTGTGCGCCTGCAGCAGTTTTCCATCGCAGGCCAACGTGACGTCCACTAGATCGCCGCGGTCGTATAGATTCTGGAAGCCGCTGGCAATATTGTCCTGGAAATTCTTCCAGCAAAGCTTGAACTCATCATCCATGGCGCTCGCCCGCCAGCCAGCCAGCTAGCAAGTGCTATATATCTATATATACTGATGTATATATGTAAATATATTTATAAATATGTTAATTGTATGATTTGCTGCAATTATTTTGTTTAAATGCAGAGAAATCGCGAGCGGGAGCTAGAGTCTGTTTTTTTTTCTTTTTTTTTAATGATTCTTGTTTATTTGCTTTGGGCCGTGATTTGTTGGCTCGTTCACTTTGTGGCTGACATTCACAACTGAGATGCCACAGAATGTCAGATAGAACATAAACACAAAAATATATCTATATATGTACGTATGTATGAGTGCAAAAGAACGCTCACGAGCGCCAATTGCCGTCGCAAGCGAAACTCTAGGAAGATGCGAGAGCTATTTAATTTTTGAACAGATGCTGCAAGCGTTTTGTTTATTATTGAGGTTCACGCGCACGAACACGAACCGCCTGCGACAACAGCCACATTGACTTTGATTTCGGTTTTAATTAACACTTTTTGATTTAAAACATTTTTATCAGAAAAGCGTGAAATGGCAGCGGACGCTGTTTACGTTTCGATGCGATAGAGAGACGAGTGAGCGAGAGCGAAACTAAAGAACATGCGCACAAGAAAAACAGCTGTTGCAGCGGCAGTGTTGTAAAATCGGAAAGAAACGTGGCGGACTTGTTACATTTCAAATTGTACAAAATTTATATAAATATATATATTTCTCATATATGCGATTCTATTAATATTTATTAAACTAACAAAAAATATTATATTCATAATGAGATATAAACTAACTTTTGATATTATAAAAATATTTTCTTAATAGTCATATTCACGTTTGGCAAATATAATTGGCATTTACTCGATTTTTTCGATCGATTTTCGATAAATTACGGACGACGACTATAAAATTATAAACCGCCAACAATGCTGATTGATGATAAGAGCTTATCTAAAATTTGTAAATTTAGCGACATATGTTGGTTGAGGTCGACTTGGCGAGTGCCCTGAAATCGTAGAGTCAAAATATGTTTCTAGGTAGCAAATGCGAGCGACTCAGCAGATAACGTGGCCGTGTATAACCCACTTAGTAATTTTAACAAAAACAAAGAGCTTCTTATCAGAAAACCGTGGATGGCTTGCACGTTAATTATATATATACATTCATACGTTCATAGATACCAATGCCAATTGGTCACCGGTTGATTTCTCTAATTTAGTGCTTTAAAAACGTTCAACTACTGCGGGTACAAGCGATCTTTGATAATCTCTCTAGCAAAATGGGTGGTTGTTGCAGTGAGTATATCCGTAAATTACCATAATATCAACGATTGAATTCTATTTCTTTTATTGTCATTTTCTGTAGGTAATCGTAAATCGGTTGATTTGCCAACCGTACCCCCAGCGCCAGCAAAGGAGCGGACCACGACATTACCAGATTTTCCAACAGTTGCAAACAATAATTCCGGCATTTCTTCATTGGGTGCAGGAGGAGTTACAAATAGAGCACTTGAAGAGGATTAGTCCTACAAGAAGTGCATAATACATGTGAACAACATGTGAATTAAAGAAATATGTGTTTAATGTGTAACTTAATTTATATTTATATTAAATTTCACATTACAAATTATAGTAATTAATATCTACATATGTGAGATATGCTGCAATAAATATTAATTGTAAATGGAATTCATAGAAAATATTTTGAGTATGACCGCCAACGGAGATTCTACAGCACTTTTAGCACACCTGTTTCTTCAAGGAACGCATGACAAAAAAAAGAAGAATAACAACAACAACAGCATTAAGTACTTATGGAAAGTAACTGGCAAGCAATAAGCAATAAACATGAATTCAAAATGTAATTATTGGTTTACCAGCAAACGTTTTACAGCACTGCGAGCAAGATAACTGTTGCTGAAATACTATAAAATACTTATGCAGAGTAACTGATACGCATGGCGCATTCATCTGGCACCGCACGTGTATGCCACTCGTGTGTTTAATTTTTGTAAAGAGTTTTTTGTTTATTTTTATTGAATATTTTGAAAATTGATGCGAAAATCACATAAAGATGGCCATACAAACGAATAAACGGAAAAGAAAACATGAAGCGTCGACCGTAGACCAAGCCGATGATGCCGAAATAGCGGTACCCAAAAAGGTGCACAAAGAATCCGAGACGCCAAAGCGAAAGGCAAAAAAGGCAAAAGACAAGGAACACGAGGAACAGACGCAGTCACTGCGGGAAGAAGAGCAGCTGGGAGAAGAAATTGACACAACAAAAAAGAAGAAGAAGAGTAATAAGGCTCAACAGGAAAATCAACAGTGCGAAGAACCGGAGACATTAACAGAACTAAATGACAACAAAGAAGAGCCGGCTGAACTAGAAGAAGACCAAGAAGTAGAAGAAGAGCATGAAAGAAAGGATGAAGATGAAATCAGTCCCGATTCGGGCATTGAGCCCGAAGAGAAACCTCTACGATTTCCCAATGATTTCAAAATGCTGAACTTTCGGAGCAAATTGCTTGGAAATAATTTTATAACGGGTAAGCTCTGATCGAGACTATGTGATTTCAATTGATTTTACATTTTTGTAGAGTTGCGGCATTTTCTGTACATGTGTCAGATCCGTCCAAAGATTGTGGCCAAATATATTGAGAAGCGTGGCAAGCCGTTGGAGCTAGCCGAAGCCTTCAATCGCATCGATAAGAGCAATGTGCTCCACTTGGGCTACCTCTGCGAGGCGCTGCAGCGCGTCATCATGGAAATACTGACGAATCAAAAGGATCACATGGAATCGGCTGCACATGCCGGAAGATATTTCCTCAAAGCCCATGGCCCGCTGTTGGAGCAGTTGCTGCAATCGGCGCAATTGAGTCATCGTCGCAATGCCCTCAAACTGCTGACTGCAATTGTTTGTGTAGACTCACAGCTGGGCCGGCAGGTGCTGAACTCCTATGACATACTCTCCAATGTGAACACGATAGGCGAGATGCTGTCTCACTCAAAGCATGATTACCAAAACGAAGACACTGTGCGCAAAGCATATATACACTTCGTGCTCTCCTTTCTGGTGGATGGCAATGCGCTGCTCATTCGCAACATTCTCGATCGAGCTCATCTGATTCGAGTGCTGGCTAAGGGTCTCGTCTACGATGATCAAGTGACCGTTTGCGTGGTGCTCAACACACTGCGCCAATATGTTCTCGAGAATCCCAGCATATTGAAGACAAAGAAGGTTCATGTCTTCGATTTGGAGTGCTGCAAGTATTTGCGAAGCCTCTACGACTGGGAAGGCCCTCAAGGTCTAGCTGCCTGGTACAGTGGTGGACGCAAGAATGCTGAAACAGCAGCAGCAGCAGCAGCAGAGAGCTGTGTGCCGGAGGGACGCGAAGCTGTGGCCGCTGCTGTACATAAGCTGCTCCTGCTGCTCTTCACCTCACGCAAGCATGGCATCAGCTTCGATGCGATGTCCAATTATCGCCTGAAGCACAACAAGCTGCAAGGCAAAGTATTGGGCTCACTTTATCGTCCGTATGCTAATCCGCTTAAGACGGAGCTGATACTCAAGACGCTGCAAGCTTGTCCGGATCTGGGCAGGCACACGGTACGGAATTTCTCCTCAATAGTAAACCCTATGCGCATGGCAGCGACTGATTTACCAAGTGCAATCGATATGCTGGCCAAGATCATTGAAGCCTTGCCGCCGACCTCTCTGTCCGTGGCCCTAGATAAGATGACCCTAACTGACTTTAGCTTTTGGATCAAGGAGGTGTGCTTGCCCACCGAGGCATTGCTGCATATCGTTAGCAAGAATATGCTGAAGAGCAAGGGCTTCACTGTAAGACTGGCTGTCAATCGCTTACTCCTGGCCATGATGACGCAGTACAGCAACTATATGAGCGCCGTTACCCTGAGGGAGCAGTCGAAGCAAGCGGGCAACTCGTTGCGTAAATTCAAGTTCGAGCTGCTCAATCATTTGCTAATCAACTTCCCACCCATCGAGGGCATACTGTACTCGCTGTACCTAAGTATTCAGGAGCGAACTACGGCAGGAGTGAACGTGCTGGATCATCTGTCTGTGACCCTAGAGTTAATATTGATCATGTGCAAAGAGAATCGAGCATTCGTTAACAAAACGAGTCAAATTCTTGATTATTTGGATGTTCTGCGTCCACTGTACGAGACGAACTTCGACGAGGCGGTCGAGCAGAGTGTGGATCAAACTGAACTCTTGAGCAAGGTGGAAAAGATAAAGCTGGAACTGAAGTCAATCAAAACGATCTTGTTGCTCTTCCCACGTTCACTGCACCCGCAGGAGCCGCTGTTCGAGAAGGTGTTCCGATCATTCATCAAGGCCTATATGCTGGAGGACGATTTGGCAATTAAGACAGAGGCTGGCGAGCTGCTGCATAGCCTGCTCCAGAACACGGGTATGTTCGATTCGTCGAGCTACGAGATTGATATTTGGCTGGAGGCGCTAATTGGCTTCGACGGCCAAACTGTGGACAATGTGACGAGTATTTTGCTGACCATACTCTCACTGGACCTCACAAAGGTGGAGCAGCTGCCCACACAGAATGCAGCCGAGGTGGCCAGCAATGTGGAGAATCTGCGCAAGCTGTTCAAGCAAATCGAGCAGGGCCAGACGGTCCAGGCGTACGTGGAGACATTGACTCTGAGCAAAATGATGCCGCTGCTCTTGCAGGGCGTGGACATCGAACCTCCGTACGATGTCTATGTGGAGTTGGTCTTTGTGCTGCTCTTCCACTACCACACGAAGCCGGAGCATGTGCAGCAGATGTACAGCACAGAGCTGTCGAAGAACGAGGCATACATGCAGGTCGGACAGCTGTCTAAACTACCCACTGGCATTGCTAAGCATTGGCCACAATTGGCCAAATTGCAGCGGGCGGTGCTGGAGTCGACGACTGAATCGTTTGACCAGATATTCAAGCCTTCAGCTATGGATGGCGAACACTTCGAGCTGCAGCTAGAGGACGGCAACAAACTGCAGCTGCAGCTTAGTCTGCGTAATCCACATCGCAACATGATCTATGCCCATGACTTGCTCTTCCTGCTCTGCCAGCTGGTCGAGAGCAAGCAGCTGAAGGCGCAGCAAGCGCAGCTGATAGCTGAATGCCTGATTCGATTGCTGCAAATAGCCCAGCAACTGGATGGTGGACAGCAAGTGAAGCTAGCAGATGAGCTAGAGAAGGAGCAGCAGGAGGAGTCGCACACGCAACGCCTGCTGCACTACATCTACAGCATTCGCCTGAGTCAACTCCCGGCAACGCACTTGCTCAGCGAGACGAGCGAAACTCAGCTGAATTATGTGAGCTGCCTGCGTCGGCTGGCCGAGCACTGCCGCAGCCTGGACAAGTTTGTCGGCTACACTGGCTACTACAGACAGCAGCTGGTGGTGGGCTTGGAAATAGCGCTGAATGATCCCACAGCCTTGAAGTCCGCTGCACTGCCGGCTCAACTCTTTGAGTGCGTTGCCCTTGTGGATGCCTTTGAGCTGAATGCCAGCGAATGTGCCGAGATGCTGCAGATGCTCACCAAGAAGCTGCAGGCGGAGGATTACCTGTTGCCCACTGGCAAGACGAATCATTACTACGAGCTCTTACTGCGGCTGCTGAGACGGCTAGCCCAGCTGGAGCAGCCCATCGATTGCAGCCAGTCCATGCTGCAGCTGCAGAGCTATTATGGCGAATTCTATGAGCGAGTTCAGCTCGCCGAACAGCTGGAGCAGCTGGAGTCGGCGCTGCTGGAGTTCCTAAGCAGTCAGCATCATCACCTGGCTGGCTGCAATGCAGAGTTCTTCAATAGCTTCTTCTCCACCTCGAATCGAAAGCTGAGCAAGTCAGCCATTCGACTGGCTTGTCTGCTCCTGGAGCGCAATGCGCAGTTGGCCACGGCGTTTGTTCAGCTGTTGCCGGAGCATGTGGAGCAAAAGGAATTGATTTACCCACTGCTGGAGGTTGCCTTTAAGCGTGGCTATCAGCTGGACCCCTCGCTGTTGCAGCGCTGCTACCAGAGCTACAAGAATGGCATACTCAAGAGCATCGAGAAGCCGCAAAAGGCGGCGTTGATCTATCGGGAGCACGCGACGGCGAGTGCTTCGCTCATTGTCCATTGCATGCCCAAGTCCGAGTGCCTGGATTACTGCCAGAAGCAACTGAAATTCGATGCAGTCGAGCTCTTCCAGATGCGCGTCCTCAGCGAGATTTACAGCCAGGCATACGCAAGCTGCAAGGATGCAGTGCAGCAGTCCAGTGTCTTTGTCAGCTATGTCAATTTGAATGTGCAAATGCTGGCGCTTGATCTGAAGAAGCAGAGCGTGCAGCTGGACAAGCTGGAGCAGTTGGCATTCAACTGCTACGACTGGTGGCAGCGATTGCCCCAGCTGGAGGAGCAGCAGCTGGACTGGAGTCGCCTGCTGACAGCCTCGCATTGGCTGAACTTCTGTCGCAGCTGCCTGAAGCAGGCCATGCATATGCCAGAGGAGCAGCATCGCACACCCGAACAGGATCACACCAATGGACTGCTGCTCAAACTGCTGGCCTATCTGTGCGACCAGCTCTACCCGGACTACGAAGAAGAGGTGGGAGAGAGTGCAGATGCTGGGCTGCTGTATGAGATGGCCTGCACCCACTCCTGCTGCTATGACCATTTGCTGGGTGAGCTGAGCGAGGTGAAGACACACCTGCTGCAGCTGCTGGAGACGCTGGCAAGGAAGGCGCCCACAGCTCTGCATAGCGCCCACATACCCGTCATCCTGGGCGCCTATCATGCACGCCTGACTCCCGCCGACCGATATGCCTTGGCGCTCCTGGAGCACTATGAGCGCTTCGACGTGGGCTTGGCGCAGTATCGTCCGCTCATCTGGGGCGAGAGTGCCGTGGCTCACTACGCGCTGCGTGCTGCTGACGAGGATGAGCGCGCCAAGCTGCAGCAGCAGGAGACGAACGTGTCGCAGGTGCTGGCTCTGATTGTGCGCTCCTCCTGCCAATATACCATTGAGAACTTTCCCATCTGGCGCATGCTGCACGCCAGCAAGCAGTTGCCTGAGCTGCAGTTTGTTGATCCTGCAACCAAATCCCAGAGATTCGGGGATAATCTGCTCGAGCAGCGCATCGAGCAGGGCTGCACGCAGTTCGATCAGCAGGTGCGTCGATTGTGTCCCAAGCGCGAGGAGATCTACGAGCAATGCTATGATCCAGCCTTTATTCTGCCCCTGATGATTCACTGCTTTGCGCCGGAGTCCGCGGTGCGGGCCCAGTGGCCCGTCCAGAATGGATTGCTCGCTGTCAGCTTCTGTGCGTTGTCGTCCTTGGACAAGGACATGAGGCTGGCTGCCGCCTGCTGTCAGCAGAGATATCGAGCCCACTTCGAGCTATCCAAGTTCTTCGAGAAGCCCTTGTGGACGCAGGCCTACGACAATATACAATCGGGTCTGGGCGAGCTGCGCAACTACTGGCTGGCACAGCGTCGCGTCCACGGAGGAACACCTCGAGTGCCGCTGATTCCCGTGCTCTTCATCGCGCACAGCTTCAACATAAGCACGGATCCCACGCACTTGCTGTACAAGCGTCTCATGATGTACTTGCAGCTGAAGCAGAGCTTCAACTTCCAGACTATACCCGAGTTCAACATCTTCTTCTACTCCCAGGAGCCGGAGCATCAGCAGTTCAGAGAGTTCATTGTGCAGCTGCTGAGCCATGGCATCAAGTGCAGCGCTGATCTTTTCCTGCTGGTGTCCACCAACACGTTCAAGGTGCTGCTTAGCTTCTATGGCTCCAATCTGGCCACTCTGGACACCAATCTGCTGCTCCTCTCCGTGCTATCCACGTGCGTGAAAATACCAGGCGCCGTGCAGATCATGCTGGACCATGTTGGCATCATATCCTGGCTGATGGGCGCCATACGAGACACTCAGTTCCATCAGTTCGACATCATTGAGGGCATCATTAGCATTGTCAACAATCTCTGGTATGCCATGGCCGCCAGCCAATCAGAGCTGCCGGACTATGCCCATGTCCAGCTGCGCTTGCAGCGTCTGGTGCTGCATCTGTTGCCGCTGCTCTCGCCTCGAGTCTCCATACCCGGTCTGGCCCGTCTGCTCAATGTGCTGCAGAAGACCACCGCCGCCTCCAGTGGGCAGTATCGAGCGCTGCCTGGCCAGCAGCTGGATCTGTTGCTCGATTGCGTCTCTCGTCACTGGCCGGAGCACATAGCAAGCATCCGCTACTTGCGCAGCTTTGGCGGCACCTATGCCTGTTCCCGCTCTGAGTACTGCGATCAACTGGCCAAGGATGATAAGCTGGACACCCACTCGGTCTTGGCTTTATCCAGTCTGCGGCAGTACGTCAGCGACTGGTGGCAATCGCACAACCATCCTGATGAAGTGGATGCCTCAGCTTAGTTAATTCTACACAATGATGTTGAAGTGTTAATAATAATGTAATATTTGCTTTTGAATATATATAAATACTTTGTACATTTTATAATTATTATTATACATATATATTAATTATTGCGTGGATATAATATTTCGCATTTGCCGTATGGCAGTCACCAGGCGCGGCTCGCAGCCAGAGCTGAGGTTGAGATATTGATCGGGTGCAGCCTTCAGTAGAGTCAGGATCTGGGACAGCTGCAGATTGATGGTCAGGCCCAGCTCCTCGAGCACATTGGACAAGTACTCAATGTCCACGCTGAGCTGCGTGGCCGATGAGGCTGGCAGGGATTTGATTTGCAATATCTGCGCCTGGTACATCACACAGCATTGCTCCACGACCAGGGAGAGCAAGACATCAGCACAGGGTATCGCCTGTGTGTACTTGATGTTGCACAGCTCGAGAGCTTGCTTCAGGAGTGCTGAGGGCGACAGCAGCAGCGGCTCCAGATGCTGTGGCAGCGTGAGCAGATATTGCCCAATCTGCGTGATGCTCTCCTGTGGAGCGTAGCTAAACGCCGGCATATTGATGCCCGATGAGTTGGAGTAGGCCTCCACGGGCGGCCGTATATGCGCCAGGTGCGCCTCGATGGGCTGCAGCAGTATGTTCAATGTGATATCGTGCGTCTCCGCCAGGTAGGTCTTCAGCGTGGCATAGATCTGTGGGAAGATGCCCAGGCTATCGGAACTAGTGGCCGCTGTTGCCTCGCTCCTCTTCTGCTGGTAGTCGGCAATGGTGGCGAGTAGCTGCTGATGCACAGCCCGCTCACAGGTCTGGTAGATGCTGATCTCCTGCCCACTCGCTGGCTGCTGCAGCTTGTTGGCTAAGCTGCTCATCCGCGAATGCAGCAGCTGCTCGAACTGATGCAGCTGCAGCTGGAAGTCGGTCAGGCACTGCAGCTGGGACATCGTGTACTGCAGGAGCGACCAGTTCTCGCTGCGGGCTGTGCCCTCGCTGCTACTGCTACCCAGGCTGAGGCTCAGCTGGCGTTGCGTGCGGCTAAAGTTCTCTAGCTGCCGCTTGAAGATGCCATTGAGGACCGTAATCAGTTTGCACAAGGCCAGATCGTTGGTTATAGCCTCACAGCGTGCGCACGCCTGCTGCAGCCACTCGTAGAGCTTGCGAGTGCTGTCCTCCAGATGACGCACTGCATCACTGGGCGTCGACTGATTCGATAGCAAGCGATCTACTTGTGTGGACAGCTGCGTCTCTTCGAGCCGTGGATATTGTTGGATGAACTTGTGAAAGTATTCAAACACCGCCTCAGCCAGTTGGCCATGCAGCTCGACAGGCAAGCTAATCGACGAGTGCTTCAGCATCGAGTTCAGGTGCAGCACGAAATTCTGATTGGCTTGCGCATATTGAGCCAACAGCTCCAGCCGCTCATTGGAGCTCTTCAGCAGCTGCAGTATGTGGGCATCGCGCGTTGGCTGCAGAGCCGGCAACAGCTCCGCAATGACCAGAAATGGCTGGGACTGAGCTACGTCCATTGACTCATCTGCAAACAGTTGCACGCACCATTTCAATTGGCGCTGACCATGCTCCAAGAGCTGGTCGTAGAAGAGCGTGAGGAAATGCTGCTGTGGCGATTCGCTCACCTGCAGCTCGAGAGTTTGTTTCCATTGCTGTTGCAGCACATTCTTTTGAACGGCTCGATAGTACTGCTGCAGCTGCGGCAAGCGCTGAATGCTGCTGAAGATTTGCACATGGCGCTGCGCTTGCTCCAGATTTGATTCGGCAAAGCATTGCACTAGGCTAGGTGATGCCATTGCCTCCAAGCGATTCTTGAAGTCCTCCACCTGGGTTTGGCGTTCAGCATGACCCGGCAACTGCTCCTGAGCCTGCAACGACTTCTGCAGCGCTCGCAGCTTATCGCAAACGCCCTGCAAAGAAGAATTATAAATAGCTGTTCCACTGGTTCTGGAAAAGTTCGGTTACCTTCATATCATTGCGTTCAAAGCAATCTTCCAGTTCGGAGAGCAGATTGCCCCAGCCATCCGACTCCTGCAACGATTCTTTGGCCGCTTGCAGCTTGCTTTGCAAGCTATTCAAACGCTCCAAGGTGGCCATGCAGTCGCCGGTTTCCTCTTGAACCGCGGCCACCTCCTGACGCATCGCACTCATCTTTTGCTGCAACAATGCCACATCGCACTGAAGCGTGGCCGCTTCCTTGGCAATGCGTGGCATGCTGGCCACAACCTGCTGGCTGGATTCCTCGACAGCATAGTTCACCTGCTGCACATACAACTGCAGCTTAGCCACGTAGCTTTGTATGAAAGCTGTGGCAGAAGCGCCCTCTTTTTTATTATTCTCCTCAGTGTACTTCTTATAATTTGCATTAATCCAGTCGGCGGCTGAAAATTCAACCGGCTCTGATAGCGCCGATATATCCATTATACAAATATTCGTAATACAAGGGAATGTTTTTTATGAAAAGATTCTTGATCACACAGCTGTTTAATGTGCAGTGCTGGTAAATGTTTAAAATCCATCTTATTAACATAGCAATGAGCTTTCGTCAGTAAGCAAATTGAGTCCCAAAGCTTGGCTCGTATTCGTGACACGCAAATACACAACATAAGCTGTTGTTTTCTTGGTTACAATAAAATCAATTTTAAGCTTTAGTATTTTTGTATATTTGCCGTTTACTGAACACAGCTGTTTATTTGTACAGTGTTGGTGAAGTGGGTCAGTTCCAAACTTGGAAGTATCAACGTTAACAACGCATGTCGTGTCGTTGGTGTCAATTATATGTTAAGTCAGAATTTAATATCGTTTAAGGAAAAAGCAGCACGCGCTCATCTCTAACTTATGTACATGTTTCCCTGACACTTTGCTTGTGAAAACAACAACGATTTGCTTAAAAGCCGATGTTAACGTTTTTAGTAAGTGAAACATGTCAGTTTGCCAAGCCGACCCCTGGCAAGTGACAAGCAACAGCATTAAACAACAAGAAAACGGAAATAGCAAAGTGATTGACAAATTTGAGGATAATTTCACAAGCAGCACCGACAAAGAAGAGAGAGAAAGACGGACATCGTCGGATATCGACCAAGGCTTAAAGGAGAGTAATGTTACAGGCCCACAACAACTTGAGCCCTTGCCAGATTCGGCAAACTACTTGCAATTGCTAGGTGGGTATATCTAGACATTTATCTAAATATTTAATATTAATTTGAAATTTTTATATGCAGAGCGAAAACTGCAGAAAGTGCAAAAGGGAACTAAATTGTTGGACTCACTGCAGGCGAAGAAGGAGGATTGCATGCGCTCGCTTCTAGCCTCAAACGGTGTGCCGGAACCAACATTTGAGCAACTGCTCCAGTTTGATACACCCGTCGAAAGCGGTCGACTGCATCGTCATCTGCTGCCCGTTCAGGCGGTTACGGTGGGCGAAACATTGCAGATCGTGAAGTACGACGAGCTTGAGGTGCAGGAGGAGCACCAAGACGAGCAGCAGCAAGAGCAAAACTAAAATATATATATATATGATGGACTCTGCGTTTGGCAATGTGTTTCTGTTCCTCACCGACTTAGCTTGGAAGAGTCGTCTAACCATACCTTTGCTGGTCACAACTGCTTTCCTGGTCATGGACATACGTTTGCAGATCGAGATTAACATACAAACGGGTCAAGTGGTAACAGAGAAATGTTAATGCTAACATTTATGTTAAGCTGACTAAATATATATTCATTTACCCTCACAGAACGCAAGCGACCTCGATGAACCCGAGGAAGGTCTCGAAGAGCAGATGGCACACGGTGCTTTTGCCATGGAAGAGGAAAGCGATGTCTATACGGATGATCTCGAGGAGTATAATAGCGAGTATACGATTGGCGATGGAAATAGCAGCGATACGTCTCGCTATAGCGTAGACATGTACGATGACTTGGGCTCCGAGTATGATCTTGATGCCTACTCGGCCAGCGAACTGCGCTTCTAACTAACAAGTGGAATACATATATATATATACATATATATAAATTTTAAGAGTAACATGTACATTGAATAACTTAGATTAGTATACGTATCTATTGCCAATATTATAACGTATTTATATATTTCGGTGTAATCACAATTTTGAATCTAGATCAGAGCCACATGTCGTTTTATTAGCCAGCCTTTACATATACAGTTTGATCAATTCGTCGCTAACCGCCGATGGCGTCAAGATACCCAGGTCCGTGAATAGCAGCGTGATGTAGGCAGGCGGTGTATAATCGACCAGTGGGTGCACCTTTGAAATGTCATTCAAATGCTTGCGGGAGTACTAAAAACAAATGGGAAAATATCATAGCAATAGCTCTGCAAAACAATCTCTTAATCTTGCCTTACCTTGTACTCGTTTGGCAGATCTCTTTGATTTAAGGGATACAGGCGAGAGAACTTGAAGCTTTCGGAGAGAACATAGAAGGGTTTTTTCATTTCGCGCGCACACAAGCCCATTGTATAGGAACCGATCCGATTGATAATACCGCCGCTCTCAACGATCGCCTCAGCGCCCACCATGACAAAGTCAACGGATTCCATAACATAGCCCGTCGCCGAGTCCAGTATAAGTGTGCAATCGATGCCAGCTGCCTGCAAATCATGCACCATCTCCTCCCTAACAAACAGGATATTAAATAAATGTGAATTTCCTCTCCTATGTGTACTTGCCCTGAGTTCCCAATGCCGCCTTGCGTCACAAACACATGAAAAGTCTTTTTGTTCTGCGATGCAGCTATGAGAGCTTTGAGAACAACACGCGATCGGGAGTGTGTGAGGATTCGACAGCCGTCGCTGATGAAACGCTGCGCCTGCTGTGAAATCACTTGACGCGAGTTTTGCAGCTTGGTTAAGAAGATTTTTCCTCGATTCAGCATAATTTGCCGACACTCCTCCATATGCTTGTCGTCCAGGCTGAGAGTTATAAAACGACAGAAGAGCTCGCCCGCCGACACAATCGCAGCTATGGACAGATCAGTGTTCCGCATGGCTGCCACAGCCTCTCGCATTGTGGTATGCAAAATGTGTATGGTGCCAACTGGGAGTGTGCAACAAATACATTTGTTATTAATAATTAGAAATGTTTATGAAACGTGCTTGCTTACATTGTTTCTTTTCCAGGATCATGAGCAGCGTTTTAATGGCCGCGATGCCAGAGGACATGTCCTTATCATCCTCGAGCAGCTGTAAAAAGTATTTGACCACATCTGTGAAGCACAGAGTTCATTATGAATCAGTTCAATGATAATTAACTGCTGCTTACCAAATTCTTCGTTAGATTTTGTAACTTGTGGCATTTTTAAGTGTAAATATTTAGCTGTTCCGCGTTGTCAACAATTGTGATTGAACAGCTGATGCCGCAAGGGCTACACGTGACGACAGGTTGACAGACTCAAAAAGGATATTGTCGAAATTAAATAATAACATTAATAAAATAATATAGGATAACAATATCTAAGAAATGTATGTAAGAGCTTATGCAGTATATCAAATTCATATGCTAATAGCCAAAAAATGATATTTAATTGCTCTATTTGAATAACCTACATTGTAGAAGCAGTGCTGCAACGCAGACAGTTTACGACATTAGCCAACACTGTGCGCCGGTGCTCAAAAGTAAACAATTGAATAGTATAGCAAATGTAATTTTGTTTTTATTTTGCTTTTCGGCATAATAAACGTTACAAAATTAACGAAATGTGCATTAAATTAAAAAAGGAAACGTTCAAATAACTAGGCAGAGTTGGTTAATGCGCATTATCATCGTGTAATTGTCGTTGTTGGGCGACGCGATAATGTTTAAACTAGAGTCCTATATAACACCAATTTTGCTTAACTACGTGGCGAAATATGTTAAAAACATTCGCGATGAGGATGCACAGGTATCGCTATGGGAGGGCGAGGCATCATTCCATAACTTAGATCTGCGACTCGATGTCCTCGAAGAGGAGCTGAATCTACCCATTGAACTCGTATCCGGCCACATACACGAGCTCTCCATTCAGGTGCCCTGGACAAAGCTGACATCGGAGCCGGTGCGCATTGAGATAAACACAATTGAATTCGTTGCCAAACTGCCAAATGAGGAGAGCAAGCAAAGGCGTGCTTCACTGCTGGAGGAGCAGCGTCGGAAGCGCAACCCGACCGAAGGCGAGGAGTCACCGCCGCCAGCTGGAGCACCCACTCCATCGGGCGTTGTCAACAAGATCATAAACAACATCAATTTGCAATGTCACAATATCATATTGAAGTATGTGGACGACGACATCGTCGTCTCCATGAACGTGCAGTACTTGAACTTCAGCGCTGCCGACGAGACCTGGCAACCAGCCATGGTGGATGTCCATCCGGTGAATGTTTACTTGCGAAAGCTACTTCAAGTCTCTGACTTGACCATTTGCCTGGATAAGCGGAACACGGCTGGGCGTATTGAGGTGTGCCAAGAGCCTATACTCTACCGTTGCACCCTGGAGCTGCGTGTGCTGCTGAAGCATAATGCCAACACTGTCAGCACTTCGAGCACCAAGCGCATCGGCGTCTTCACCAAGTCCCTGGACATCAATGTGTCGTCGCTGCAGCTGCCCATGGTGATGAAACTGGTCAAGTTGCTGTTGGAACTGAAGCCCAGCGTGCCTGCGCAGGAGGAGAACCTGTTCGATTTGGAGCAGCCGGTGGCATCGTCAAGTGGCGCTGGCTCAAGTACCACTCCAACCAGCGAGGCGACTGGCTCCGTGTTTTGGCGTGCCTGGAATCTTTTGCCCAGCTTTGACGGAAATAACTCGAATTCCGAGGAACTAATTGGCCATGCCCTCGACATAGGTGTCTATGCCGAGGAGTTCAATTTCCAGCTCAAGAACTCTGAGCTAATCAACGATCAGGCCATGGGCGGCATGAAGCGCATTCGCTATACGCCGATCGTGCGCCTCAGCCTGGGCGGCATTTACTATGAGCGATCGCAGCTGAAGGAGAACGACTGGACCAACGTGAGGGCGGGCTTGTCCAGCATTTGCATGGAACCGTTGGGTATCTATCGCAGCGATGATCCAATCGATCGCAATCTGGTCAGCACCAAGGAGGTTAGTTTGGTATATACCTTTGATCACCTGACCTGAAACGTTTCACTTTTAGCACAAAAACGTACGGGCATTTGTGGACAAGAGTCTCTTTGATGATCAGTATAAGTTCGCGGATCGCGTCTGGTGTGGCCACAACCATGACGACTATTTCGCACGCCACACCGACGAGTATATGCTCTTCCGGACTCCGGTGCTCGCCTTTGATGTGGTCGAGTGTCGTGCACCGAAGCCAGCGAAGAATCAAAAGACACCGGATGGGCAACTGAGAGATCTGGGCCTGCGCATGAAGTATCGAGTGCTGTCTGCTGGCATCGCATTCCACTTTTCGCAGTCATTTGTACAGGTTAAAAATGTAATTAGTGATTTATTGCGTCCTTACGATTATACAGGATATACTGCAGAATCCCCAATCAGAGAAAACAGCCGCAGCACCAGCAGCAGTCCGGTGAAAATCGAACAACAGGAGTCGACCCACCACCAGTATATGACCTATGCCGATTTGGAGTATCTAATCGGTTTTATGCCCACCTGCAACTATAAGATCGAGCTGCGTGACATGACTGTGAAGTTCTTTCCAAGGCAGCAGAGTGCCGAGAGCTCTACGCAATCCAATCAGCATCGTTTATCCACCACTGTCAACCAGTCCCAACTGCCCTATTTACAGCTGACCTTATCTTTGGCCGAGGGCTCCATTTCGGCGCCCGCGAATCCCAAACGCCTTGTGCAGCTGATTACGCAGCTGCAGGAGAAGCCGCGTGAGCTAATCGATGCCTGTTACAACAACTTCAAATTCAATGTAAAAAATCTGACGTTGATGGCCCAGAATACCACGCCGGCGATGGGACAGGCAAAGCTGATGAATATACCCAGCATGCAGCTGCAATTGAAGAACTTACTCCTACCCAACGATGAGAGATTCAATTCGGCTCCCATGCAGCAGGCTGATGTACAAACGGAGCTGATCAACGTGGAGTTCTCCAAGCGTGAACTCGTGATAATAAGTAACATTGTGCCACTGATATTAGACTACAATGGAGCTCAGCTGGGCGCCTTGGCTAAGATGGTTGCCGAGGCGAATGTCTCCGCCGATGTGATAAAGCTGCAAACGCTGATCACCAAGGTGCAGCTCAACTATCTCAAATATCACACGCATTTGGCGATGCTGTTCTCGTTGCGTAACCTGAACACCGATGTATACCACACCATGATGAATATACGCAACGTGATCATATCGACAAATAAGGGCAGCAATAACAAGTGGCTGGAGCTTCAACTGCAATTCCCGCAGGAGGCATCGCACTCAAACAGCAAAGTGGCGCCAGCTACAGCCATTTGCCTTTGGATAGATAGCTTTCGCCTAACCCTAGACATCTATTTGCTACAGTTTCTCAACTCCTTTGCAAGTCCCGAACAGTGCATTGAAAATGGTGAGTGTTTAATTTGAAAGAACCAACAATTCCTCATTTGCGAATCGTAAGCTAAACTCATGGACTTCTTATAGTGATTATAATAATAGAATCTAAATGCTATCCTCCTTTTCCATAGATCCAGAAACTGAGTTTGACAGTTTTAGTCAATCGGAGCGGTTTCCCTCCTACGCATCGATGACTTCAGTGCCAAAGCTGACGCAGAGTGAGGTGAATTTTCGTCGCACTAGCCGCTCGAACAGCCGTAAGATCTCTAATCCGGCGGAGACAATACACGCAAGCTCCGAGCGCGATGAGAAACCTGTCACCCACATAGAACAACCAAAATCAATGCCAAAAATGGAGTCAACCTCCAGCATGGACACCCGTGGCTTGGTTCAACTGATAAGCCGGCTGAATAAAATGGTTGTGGTGTTCGAATTGAGCAAAGCGACCATCGATGTGTGTGATGTAATGCTGCGCAGAAGCAGCAAGGACTTGCGTGTGGAATACACCTCCATTCGATTATCCCGCCTCCGGATCAGGTCCAGCAACGGCGACGACGTGGTGCGCGGCAACATACGAGCCGTGATCAATGTGAACTACGAGGTGGAGCTCTGCAACTGGCTGATGGAAGCCAACGAATTCTCCGTCGGCTATCACCTACCGCCAGATACAGTGGATATGATTGTGGAACCTGTGCGCACAACAATTGTCTTGGCCTTGTCTCACAAACTGTCGAATCCAGTGAAACTGAGGAATATAGATCTCGAGCCCAACGAAACAGTTAATGAAGTGGATCAGCAGTTGCCCATCACTTATTCAATCAACGTCCATATGGATATGACGCCTATAAATATCTTTGCACGTCACGTAGGTGGTTGAGTACGCTTTCATCGATTTCATAACATAATCTATTTCAATTTAAAGTTAAAGCTCTTGACTGAACACCTTACAATTGTGAATGCAGTCTGTAATTCGCTGAGCTCATTCAAAGCCTGTCCTTGCCCATCCAATGAAACTGAACGCAAATGTGATTTGGAAATTTACACGGGAAGCGCTCAAAGTTATAGCATCTTGAAGGAATTCTTGGAGCTCAAAGCAAACGTGAAGCCACTGGTTAAGAGTCCTGGTGAGTTATGGCTAAGACTAAAACTAAGGCTACCTGAATTCATCTTGCAAATGTATGTATGGGAGTTAGGAGGCACGTCCTATATAGTCTATATAGTCTTTAGGAGTATCTTCTAGTCGGACACTCTCACTACTCCGCCTTGTTTACATTTTATATTGTATTCTATTTTGTACAGATCCCAAGTCCAAGGGCATTTTGATATTCTTCTGTCAATGGACTATACCTCGCATATCCTTGGAAGTGGAGAGCTATAGTGATCAGAGGCAACGAAAACTGCTGTTAAGCCTCGAGGATCTGTTGCTGAATGTGGACAGGCATGAGGATTTCACAAAGATCACCACCAAACTAGAGAACGTGGCCCTAAACTACTACGAAGCAATAGACCCGGGCGACTGGAGACTCATGGATGATTTCAACATCAAGGTGCTGGGAGATAGCACTAATTTGCCACTGATTAGTGTAGTGATTACAACGGTCAACCTGCAGGATCTGCACTCTAAGATCGGGGCTCTCAATCTGCACAACAAACGTCGCACGATCTCAGAGCTGGTCATTGAGGTGCAGCCGATCGAGATGATATTCAATGTGGATCGCATTACCGAATTCTTGCTATCCCAATGCGAGCTCATTGACATGCTCTGCGACGCCAAGCCTGCAGAGGTGGCTGTGAGGCCAAAGCAGGCACGGAATGATTGTCTGCGAACTGTGCAGCAATTGCCCATAGTGCATCTGAACAGCAAGGGCATCTACATATATGTGCCCGTGGAGACGGATAAAAGGTGCTGCAGCGTGTTGCTGCTGCGGGTAACTAAATGAGCATATTATTCAGAACCATTTTATAGATATTCTCTTACCTTTGCAGATCGAGAGCATTAACCTGACTCCAATTGTGGAGAATCCTTTAGTCCGTCAACCCATTCGCCAGGACATCTACAACAAAGCAGCCGAGCTGAACATGCTTAGCATGCCAGGCGGTTTGGTCGAGGATCGTCAGTATGAGTTGAGTGTGCGCAAGATTTCTTTGTCCTCGGGCAATTGGCTGCAAACTCAGAAGTTCCGCTTGGAAAAGTTGATGTCCAATAAGCACAGCAATCCGGCCTTGGAGTGGAACAAGCAATCGCAATCCACAGAGCTTGAGCACATGGACATATTCAAGGACTTCGACCTCATCGTTGTCTATGCGCCAGCCATCAGCTACGAACGCTTCCTAATCTGCGGTGAGAGTGTTGAGTTCAATTGTGTGACAGACTTTGTGGCCACGCTGAATACGCATCAGATTCACATGATTTCTGGCATTTTGAATCGCGTGCAACGCTGGCGCAGGTAAGCTGCGAGTGTGTGCAGGGTATATCCCGTCGATCACATAAGACTCGACTCCTTTAATATTCTGGCATGTACAATATAGATTCTCATTTCTAGCATCATGGACCAGCCCTGCCTGAATGTCTGCCCAGCAGCTAAAGATTTAACAAATGACAGTTGCCTAAGTGGTTCAAGCAGAGATTTAAAAGCATTGCACGTATCACAGCAGAGCAGTAGACAATGGCCTTTACGGGAAAGATTCACGGATGCCAAGAGCAGCAGTGGCACCATGCTCGGCTCCTGCCAGAGCGACTCAGGCATTAATGTGGCCAAGTATAGCATGACAGTGCGTGGACCTCATCAGTTTCAGCCGATGGAGTCACAGAAAGTGTGCAGTCATAAGATAGTCTATCCACGCAGCGTTTCTTTTGTGGCTGGCAAGTTTGAGCTGCGCATCTATGATGTGTTGGAGCAGCAGGATAAGCTCAAGCTGAGGCCGCTTCTATTGTTCACCGTGTCGCAGCCCAGTTTTATGGCTGCGCAAACGCCACGCGGAGGCATCACCCAAGCTTCCATTTTCAATTTCAACGTTCATCTGGCCAAAGAGAATCCAGAGAGCACTGAGAATAAAAAGAGTGAAACGTTCTGTGTGGCTGTCTTCGATACGCAGCCCGGAACGCTGGATAGCTCGGGAATACCGCCTCCCCTGCTCACAGTGCGCACGCAACTGGATCGCTTTGAGCAGTTGGAATTGGACGTTGAGCTGCGCAAGCCGATGGAGTTGAGTCTGTGCGAGAGCAGCATCAAAAAGTTATCCAGCGATTTGATACGCATCTATTCAATGGTCAGTGCCGCGCCATATTTTCCACAGCGTAGCGAACGGCCCGTGGTGCATACGACGCCTTTGCGACAGCTGAAGTTGCAGTGCTTCAATGCGGATCGCTTGCATTTGGCCTGCGATCGCATCACAGTCAAGTTCTACGATGATGAGCAGAGCTACAATTGCAGCGCAGTCTGGCTGGACTTCAATGCGCACATCAAATTCAGCGCACGGCCACAGAAGGCTTCGGTCAAGTCGACCCTGGGCTGTGTCTATGTGCAGGCGGGCGATAAGATATTGCTGCATCCGCTGCTGATGCGACTCTCGGCCGATCTGCTCAGCGAGACGTGGTGCGATCAGCTGCTGAGCAGCGTCACGCTCAAGCTGAATGTCCTGCACGTGGATGCCAGCATTGAGAACATTTTGCACTTGCGCCAAGCGCAAGCAGGACTCGATAAGATCAAGCAATATATCAGTGAGCAATGGCAGCAGTTTCTACTCAACCGTCCCATGCTGGGTGAACCGCCAAAAGTAGCTCCCAACGAGCTCTTAAAGTATACGCCATCCGAGGAGCAAATCGTGCGGTCCAAGACGACGCCAAAAACAAAAATGGAATTCTATCAGGATGATCTTCGGTTTGTTATCCCCTAAATTGTAAATATTTGCATTATTTAATCATGCATATTTGCAACAGCGCTGGCGCTTTTCAGTTTGTCGATCTGACCACAGACACCGTGCTGCCCATGCCCTACCAGGTGCAGATAATCAAGAAGAACTACGGCATCATTTGCTGGCGCTATCCGCAGCCGCGCCAGATGAGCCGTTTACATATCTACCCGGTGCCAATGCCCGTAAGTTCTGCAACAAGTCTCTGTTTTGTCTGTCCAAGTAATTGCTTTGTTCGTCTCTTAGGTCGACAATCCCATTCATATCAAGTGCCGCATGGAGTACTTTAGTGAGACACATGAGACCTTTTTGCATTACTGCGACTTCGAGCTCTCGGAGATTGACACCAAGCAGCTGGTGCCACCAGATCGCAATATAACCGCCACCATTTGGCGTGTGGTTATCATGCAATCGCTAATCTCTGTGGATGGCACCTGCTTTGAGCCGGAGGAGGATGATGATCTGCAATCGGTGAGCTGCTGTTGCATCCATCTGTCTGTTTTAAAGATTATCAAAATGAACTTTCTCTTCACAGATCGACAGCAGTCACGTGATGCAGGAGCATAAAGGCAATGCGGACAGCGATTTCATATTGCATCCAAAGGTCTTGGTTGGCTGCATGCGCATCGATACCATCTTTCAGGCGGAACTGGTTCCGAAGCTCCAGCTACTGCTCAGCTGTCAGTACGTGGAGCTGAACTTCCTCAACCAGCCGGATGCATCGAGTGTGCTGCCCGCGCCGCTGCAGAAATACTTCCTGCGACGCACCACAAACATAACGCAGACGTTCCTCAGTGTCAACGTGGATGATTTGCAGCTGCATTCGGCGATCTACTCACGCGACAATTACAGCGCCGAGCTGAACTTTCGAGGCAGGGTCAAGTGCCTCGATTATGGATCGCTCAACATGATGGACATCATGGAGCCGATGAGCTTTCAGAGCTACTTGCGCCTCAACGCAATGAAGCGCTTGCTGCAGGCCAACCTGTTGCTGGATAAGCTGCGCTTCAATTGTGGCCCCTGTGTGATTCACACGCTGCTCTGCTCCAAGCAGCACTGGGTGGAGCTGCTGCAGCAGCAGCAGCAGCAGCATCGCGATTCGGTGCACACCCTGATGCCCAGGTGCGTCATTGTCAATCGCATGCAAACGCACTTCGTCTTCGGCCAGACGGGCACCAACGAGCGCATCACTGTGGTGCCACAGGAGCTGCGTCCCTATTACTTCTGCAACGATGCCCAGGGCCAGGAGCTAACGTTCTACATCGAAGATCTGGAAACGAATATACTGGACAGCAGCGAATCGCTGGCGATTGCCCTGAAGTTTGAGGACGAGCATCGCGTGCATCATTTGCGCATTGGCCAGTACTGCATCACCGTAAAGCTGAGCAAGTTATCGGCAACTCAAGTCTACATCCTGGTCAAGGGGCAGATTGAGCTGGTCAGCATGGTGCCATTCGAGCTGCTCACTGAATTTCGCACTGAGGGCAAGCAGCTGGATGAACACGCAACGAATCAACTGGCGCATCTGTTAGTGGCCAAAGGTCGCATATCCTTCTACCAGCAGGTGCAGCGCAATGAGCAGGTTACCATGAGGTAGGTCAATGGGCTTAAAAATTAAAAGATTTGCGTTTCTAATCAATTTCTCTTTCTTAGACTCAAGCTAAGCTCGCAGAATGCCAAAGGACGCACTGGCGACATCCCACTCAAGCCGAACAATAGTCTGCCCTGGCTGGTTAAGGTGCCCACCCAGACGTCGCAGCAGTTCGTCAGCTTGTGGGTGCGCATCCTAAGAGAAGATATTGAGCTTGCCTCTGGTGTTGAGGTTGACGACTTCAAGCCGCAACGCATACTGGTTAGCATCTGGCCCATATTCGAGATCTGCAATCTGCTCAGCTGTGAGCTGCAGGCCACAGAGAGCAGCAATCATGACACACTTATCATTGCCGGCGAAGGCGGTCGTCTACCCCTGAATACGGCTACAACCCACTCCACGGAACACTGTGTGAAATTCGACTTTCCGTAGGCTTAGCATATCTTTCACTGATAATTCCTAATACTAATATAATATATATATATAACTATTTTAGTGCTGCCTTGGGCGCCGCTTCGAAAAGTGAATATACCTTCATGTTGAAGTCGATGGACTGGCACAAGTTCTTCCATTACAACCCAGCCGACTGGACCATTGAACGCACGCTGGATCGGCTGGATAAGAGCGTCAGAACCAAGTGGCCATTGAACGATGCCGAAGAGCTGCGCGTGCAGCGGCCGTATGAATTACTTAGCATGCTGGATGTTCAGTATCGAGCGCAGGCAACGCGCGAGTTCTCCTGCACCTTGGGCCTCGAGGTAGCTCCCTGGGCTATGTTCATCAATGATACAAACCTGGATGTTAGCATCTGCCTAGTCGCGGCTGGTGTGCGCCACAAGGTCCGAGCAAGCTGCTTGGAAATGCTGCCTGTGCTGAGCGGTCACTTCACCATTGACGCGCCCTTCGGCTCCAATTGGGTCTCCTCGATGGCTATTTGCGTGGAGCCGCAAGGTCAGGAGAGGAGCTCAGTGCCCAGTGGATCGGGTCGTCATGTGCTACTGCGGGCCAATTCCTATTTGGACATTGTCTTGGTGCGCAATGACGAGGTGCTGCGTTTGCTGCTCGACTTCAAACTCGATGATGCACGACGTGTCTTCAAGTTGCGATCCAAATATGTGATAGCTAATTGCACGGACATAACGCTGACTGCTCTGCCACTGACCATGGATCACAAGGAGACCTCGGCACGCGCTGAGGTAAAAGCGTTGCAATGCGACTTGATCAGTCATCGGCTCAAATCCGTGCAGGAAAAGCAACATTCGTAAGTGGAGCACTCTCATCTGCTATGTTATCTAAATACTCCTTCTTCTTCTTCACAGCAATATTGGAGCCAGCATTGAGAAATTCCACGATCTGAATGCGCACAAATCGAAGCACACCTGTGATACGGCCTTTGTGTATTTCGTTTGCTTCTCCGTGAATGGGGGAGAGAATATATCCATTCCCATACCGCTGACAATGCCTTTCACGCGCCGCTGCTTCAACATACAAGACGGCAGCGACTCCATACCACTGATGAGCACACTCATCGAAAAGGACAATGTTTACTATTTGAATGTATTCAGGGACTCGTCGCCCGCGATAATCATCAACAACAATACGAATGTGAAGTTCATTGTGGCTCAGACCAGCGCCTCGGGCAACAGCAACGTGACCTGCACCTCGCCTGAGTTCACGGGCAAGCACTTCGAATGGAATCAGCTAATAGAGCCGTACAGCAAGTGCTATTATACGCCGCCGCAAATGTATGCCAACTTCCCCGACGTAGAGTTCATCATGTGCAACCTATCCTTAGCTGTCTACACTGGTAACATCTAAGATACAAATAAGCTAAAGTCTTGTTGAGTAACTCAATCTCTCTTTATCTCTGCTCTGTAGACTTGGTTGCCTGTGGCAAGCAAAAGATTGGCTGGTCGAAGCCCATACGCACGGACAAGTCCTGGAAGAAGTTCATACACGTGCCCAACCACGGCGATATCAAAGTTGTGATTTGTGATAAGCATCGAGTGATACGCTTCAACATCTACTATATAGCGCAGCAGTTGGAGTTCTCCGTCAAAGATTTACGCTCGCGCCTGAAGGAGCCGGACGCCGCGCAATCCGTATTGTCGCAGAGTGTTAAGCAGCAAGAGTCGGACTCAGAGCTCCCAGTGAGGACCCAACAGGAACTGGAGCTCAAAAATGTTGATTGCATCCACCTGAGCGAGGAGTGCGAAACGAACCTTCAGATCTCATTTCGCCTGTTCATCAAGAGCTTTGTCTTCAGCCTGCACACGAACGACCGACAGCGCGACTCCCTCAAGACTGAGGTCTGCAACATGTATGCAGACGACATGATGTTCGCCTACGACGACGACGACGAGCGGCGTGAACTCCATCTGCAGCTACCCAACTTACAGGTGGACAATCAGCTCCATTCCAATGGCAAATACGACTTCCCGGTGCTGCTGTGTGCGCAGAAGCTGTACAAGCGCGACAACTGTCTGCCTCAGGTGTACGAACTGGACGAGCTCTACAGGAGCCAGGCGGTGGGCAATCCCATTTCGGAGCTGACCTTTGTCCTGTACCAGGATGAGCTGCAGCTGCAGGCTGTGTGCTGTAAGCTGCAGCCACTGCGCGTCTACATCGAGGATGCCTACCTCAACCAGCTGCTGGACACGCTGGTCGAGTGTGCGCCCTCCAACTGCGTCCATTCGCCGCATCCGGAGTGCAAGCGCCTGCAGTTGGAGGCGGGCGAGACCTGGTTGCCCGAGCAAGTCGTTGGCCAGGCTTTGTGCATTGCCGAGCCGTTGCGTCTGCATAGCTTCATCGTGGAGCCGCTCGGTCTGCTGCTCTCGGTGCACACATCGTCGCGTCTCTACATCGCCTTGGACCACTCGCCTCTCTCGTTCTCCCGCTACGAGCGCCAGCAGATACTCACTGTGCCCTTGCGCTTCGGCCAGTCCCTGGGTCTGCACTATCTGAGCGGAGCTATTTTCGGCGCAGGTTGGGTAGTGGGATCGCTGGAAATATTGGGCAGTCCCAGTGGATTGGCGCGCTCCTTTACCACGGGTCTGCGCGACTTCATTTCGATGCCCGTGCAAGGTCTGTTCCGTGGTCCTTGGGGCTTCCTGGTGGGCATCACCCAAGGCTCCGCCTCGCTGCTGCGCAATGTTACCGCAGGCACGGTCAACTCGGTGACCAAGCTGGCCGGCTCGGTGGCTCGCAATCTGGACAGGCTTACGCTGGACTCGGAGCACATTGAGCTGACAGAGGCGCGACGTCGTGCACGTCCCCAGGGCTTTGCCGATGGCCTGACGCAGGGCTTGACCGGACTGGGCATCAGTCTGCTAGGCGCTGTTGGTGGCTTGGCCCATCACACACTGGAGGCACGCAGCTCTGTGGGCGTGCTAACGGGCCTAACCAAAGGCATTGTCGGTGCCCTGACCAAACCCATCAGTGGAGCTGCCGAGATGTTGGCCCTAACCGGCCAGGGCGTCCTGCATACAGTGGGCTTCAATGCCATGCCGCTGCAGGTGGAGCCGAGCGTGACTCGCAACGTGGCGCTGCACACCAGTTCCTATCGCATCTGGCGTTTCCTGCACGAGAAGCTGAGCAGCGATCAGTTGCTGTTCTTCCATGAGATCACGCTGCTGCTCAATGGTCAACTGCATCCGGCTCTGCTCTATTTGACGTCCACCGTGCTGGTGATAATGGAGCTCAAGTGCAATGATCTGAAGTTCATTTCATCTGTGCTCAAGCTGGAGGTGCTCGCCGACCGCGAGGACTCCTCCAAGCTGTACCTGAGTCTAAAGCCAGAGCAGTCGGACGACATGGAAGGCGTAAGTATCAATTACTAATTACCTAAATGTAAATAGTATTTCTCATAACTCTTTTCTGTTTCATCCGCGTAGCAAATGAAGTTCACCAATGAACGCATCATTAGCTTCCTGAATGCCTCGCGTGTCCATGGACCCACGTGCAACGATTCGTTGAGCGATCTGCTGCTGCTGCACGACCAGGACCAGGCTCGCGACGATCATCTGCGCCGCCAGACGCAGTGCATCTTCTACATCAAGCCAAACATCGGCCAGCACCTAATACACTATCTAAAGGTCATCAGCCAAACACAGTGAACGAGAATCGAGCTGCCACAGGCTTCGCGTGTGCAAAATGTATTCCTATCTATATAGACATATGTATATATATGTATATAATTATATTTTATACATCCATGTATATATATGTATATATTTATTCCAATGTCCCGCTTGTATTGTTGTGGAATTCATCGTTCCACGAGTATTTTATACCAAAAACCAAATGAAGACACGACTAAATTTAATGCAATCTTCCAAATTGGTTGTATTTTTGTAATATCAAACATAAAATTATAAAATAAATTTATAAATGTATTATAAACTTTGATTCACTTGATCTACTCAATAAGTCCATTTAGAATATGAAAAAAAAAATTGGATACGAAATCCGTATACTTGGAGCATCGACAAGGATTCGGCCAAGCTAAAGCAATCTTTTCGAGAAGGGAAATTTTAATTTGTATGTATTTCCTTGTAATTCTTTATAACACTAAATTATTATATTTAAACGATTCCTTGGAAAGTTGACTTAAAATCTCGTCTGGAAGAGTAATCGTTAGCTTCATCATGAGTTATCAGAAGGTAAGTACGAACCTATCCCAATCCCAACCCTATTGCTATTTAATATGTATATCTTTTATGCTTTCAGAATATCCAATTACAGCATTATCCTTGACCGCATATTATCTAGCAGATATAAAGATATGCAAAGCAATCATGTTCCAGTAGTCTTTTGCTTAGGGCTTAAAAGCAGTGATAGCCATCATGAGTCATCACAAGGTAAGTATGAACATATCCCTACCCGACTGCATTAGCCCTAATCATCCTTTCTCTTTTACACTTTCAGATTATAACGCTTCTTAAGGCAAGAGTGTCTAATAATATAATTATCATAGACCGCATATTATTTAGCTGATATATAAACATGTAAAGCAATGTTTGTAAATGTTTAATTTAAGAGATAATGTAATTTATGTAAATAATATAGATTTAATTCAGCAATAGACATGTAAAGCAAAAATGTTCCTTAGTATTAATTTAAGAGAAATTGTAATGTATGTAAATAATGTAGATTTAATTCAGCAAAAATACTGGAAATTTGAAAAGCAATAAATAATTTTTGTCAATAAATAACGAAACTGTGTTCTTATTTAACAGGGTTTCTTTGCTGGCAGTTGATGTTTAAAAATCAACGGCCAAAAATATACACTATGCAAAATTTCGTTGCATAATTTAGGGGGCTGTTGTTGCGGCTGTTGTTAACATAATTCGGTTAACGGACTGTTAGTTAACATAATTATGTTAACAGACTGTTAGTTAACATAATTATGTTAACGGACTGTTAGTTAACATAATTCTGTTAACGGACTGTTAGTTAACATAATTCTGTTAACGAACTGTTAGTAAACATAATTCTGTTAGTCCACTGTTACTTAACAGTACGGTAACAGTACACTGCTACTCTACTGTTAAACTTACATTTTCACCCTGCAGCTCTGTTAAAGTTTTGAAAGTACCAGGCGAACAGAAATGAGCAGTAGGGTGAAAAATGTTAGTTAACAGTTGATTAACATAATTCTGTTAGATCACTGTTATTTAACAGTACACTAACAGTGCACTGTTAAGGCACTGTTAACTAATATTTTTCACCCTACTACGCATTTCTGTTCGCCTGGTACTTCACCAAGATTTCCGTTCAAATTTTGGTGTCAGCTGGCGCCACAGAGCGGCTGCAGCTCAAATGTAAAACGGCTGTTGACAGCTGAATTGTACTTTCAAATAACAATGGCCAACTATTGTTGATATCCAAAATCAAAACAAATTGAAATCTCTGTATACATTAGACGGAGCTACGTTGTTTTTTATTTTTTTTTTTTTTATAAAACAACTAATTAGACAGACGGACAGAACTAACTCAACTCAGCTCGACGTTCAAGAATATATACATATATTTTATGGGATCTGCCACGGCTTCTTCTGCCTATCGCATAAATACTTCCATAATTTATATTCACGCTTATTAGCGGGCATGACAATTCATAGCTTCGAAGGTAGAGCCTACAAATTTTGCATGTGATCGACGCCCTTAATTTATGGCATAACAAAACTCAAAACAAATTTGTTTTTTGTTATCAATTCCGTGAAACTAATTGCATTCTAATGCAACGAATCAGTTATGACTGATTATTCACTGTATAATTAGTCTATCCATATCGTGTCAATCATTGTAATCAAGTTTCATCAAGATTTATCGCCTTCAGTATTGATCAGCAATATATAAAAGCCGTGTCCAAGTCCCAATCTAGACAAAACAGTCTGCGATCAATCTGTTTGAACTATAAATGGCTACTTATAGAACTGAACTGGATAAATGAAATGATTATGCATAAAGTTGTTCATTTGACTATTCCAGTATAATAATAATCCGATAGGTAATGAGGACTGAGCTAACAGCAAGCTTGTTAAGCTGTAACTGGGGCTATTTTTGGACGATCTATCCATTGCAAATGGGAACTCAGGAACTTATGTATTATAGTCTCTGTTAAGTTCCTCGAACGGCGCTATCTATATACAATATATTGGCGGAAGCAGAGACAGTCGAACGAACGGTGCTACATCGATCTGTGTTGCATGAACAGTTTCTGTCCATCAATCATAGGACTTGAAGACTTTAGGGAATTCCAGCTTGATCCATAATACATCTGTCAGCCGCTTACCTGTATGAATAGACCTGCATTAGATATGAGGCGCAAGTTTATGATGTTGTTTTGGAATTTCCGCTCACGTGCTGCAAGCACGAGGCGTGTTCAGCTCGTGGGTTGGACTCTGAACGTGCATGCCAATGCCGCAGAAATTCAATTTAATGAAATTCGATTTCTTATTTTAGCTAAGAACAGCAATAAAACTATTTGCCGTCCGGCAGCTGAAATACCTGCAATCAGTGGGGCCAAGAAATGCGAAATGCGAAATGCGAAGGACGCGACGTGTCGATGCAAGGCAAGACGAACTTATTTAGTATATTAAACAGAGCCAAACAAGCCCAGAGCACAACAGCAGCAGCAAATTTGTAAAATGTTCTTGGCACCACCCACAGCCGCAGCAGCCACCCGTGTCCACCCGTAACCACCCGTATCCACAGCATCCACAGCATCCACCCGCAGCAAATTGCTTCGTATTTTTTTTCGCTTAAAATATAATTTGCTCGGCGGTTGGGTTCAGAGTTGCGCTGCAATGTGCAAAGCTACGCGGCTGCATAACCGGAGGATTCAATTATAGCTGCGCCAGCCAAACCCAAAAACCACTTTGCACCACTCTGTGTGGCGTGCGTGTGTGTGTGTGTGGCTGTGTTTGTGTATGTTTGAGGCATACATGCGGCTTACATCATTCATATTAAAAACTTTACAAAAGTTGGCCTATTTAATGTATTTGTATAAAGACACACACACACACAGGGTAGTTCACACACACTCTCACACACTCACACACTCACATGTGTTTATAAGCACATTAGATATGGCCATCAATTGTGTTTTAAAGAGTGCTGCGCACTTTTCAGCCATTCGCACCAAAAACTTTTCCTTTTGCCTTTGTCTTCCGGTTCCGCCTCACCGCTCGCGTATGTGTGTGTGCGTGTGTGTGTCTGTGCCTGTGTGTGCTCTTGCACTTGCGCTGCGCTTAAAAGTAGGCAACGAATTGTGTCAGCCACAGACGTTTGGCCTTTGAGTTTACAAAAGAGTCTGTGCGTGTGTGAGTATGTGAGTGTGTGAGTGATGTTAGCTTGTCGATGTTAGCGCACCGACAGCGATTTAAGAATTATAGAAATTTATCAATATTTTTATATAGATATATGTATATAGATGTAAGTTCAATTGCAAAATTTTTATTATTTATTTCAAAGTACTAAAAATGTGTGAAAAATATGCAATACAACAAAATCAATTCACTTCCTCGATACGTTATTAGACCCGCTCACAAATAGCATCTCAGAGGCTGATTTAGAGAGAGAGAGTGTAATAGGGAGAGAGAGATAGAGAGAGATAGAGAGATATAAAGAAAGGCAGTATAATCCATTGGACTCGCTTTTGATTAAGTATTTAAATATTGTGGGTTGACAAGGGGCTCGCTATGTCTCGGTTTAGTTTTAACCGAGTCTAGCGGAACCGTAAATTGCTACAGTATCCATAAATGAAATAGTTGATACTTAAGTTGCTCATATACTCATTCAGAGGCTATCAAAATTAAATCAAAATTCTTTATAGATTTGCAGCTGACTATATTGATGGTAAGTTACATATTCAAAGGCATTTATGCTAGAGTCGCAAAACTGGATATTTTCATTATTTCTGGTGCTACAAATAATTACTAATAGTGTTTTGTTATTAATTTAATATCCATTTCAGTTATGACGAATTTAAACACTTGAATCGGTCTATCCGTATCTTATCAATCGATTGTCATCGGTCAGAACGGTATCCCTCGAGTTATATAAAGATTTATGCCAACAACTCACTTATCGGCAAATGATTCGCTTCACCACTGATCAGCAATATATAAGAGCCATGTCACAATCCAGGCAAAACAGTCTACGATCAGCCTTTTCCAACTATGTTTTCCACAACGAAACTTTTTGCTTGTGCGTTAATTCTGGCCCAGCTACTGGGCACAATTCACGGCGGATTCTATGACTGGACGGATAATTGGGTCATCTCTGACAAGTCGAAGACTTTTCCCGAAAACGCTATTCTGGGTGGCTACGATTCAAGTGGCTACGAGAACTACGTGGGACGCGTCACCGCCTATAGCTCGGTTCTGCCAGCGCGTGTGAGGGCCGAGACTGGTTATGCTAGCTACAACAGCGATTCTTTCTCCGATAAGGCGACTTTCTACCACCTTCTGGTGAGCAATGACACCCTCAGCTACGACTGGGTACGCAGCTACGACGGCTTCAGGGAGAAGAATGCTGTATCTGTGGGCACCAGTGCCTTAAACGAGCAAGTCTACGTCTGTCGTGCTCGCACTGATAATGGCATCTACATTGGCACTCTCTATCTGTCGAAAAGGGCCTGCTTCATTCGCTACGAGAACACTCCTATGCTACGGCTCACCAAATACCAAGTGCTAGTGCGAAAGAATGCTCTAACCCCATCGGCATTTTTCGAGGCAATGCTTAAGTAAAAAAATTCAGAAAGCAATTAGTTTCGAGTAGAAGCAGTCATTATTAAGTACTTGTGCTTAATAAATATTGTAAAAAAGTGAACTAAATAAATGAAATGATTATTGCAAAAAAAAAATCCAGCTGACTATTCTATATAACAATATTCCAGTATATCAATAATCTGATAGGTACTGAGGAGTGAACTAACAGCCAACTTGGAATGAGTTTTTATACACTGATACCATTGAAAATGGGTCTCTCCGTCCGTCCATCTACCCGTACGGCCGTATGCCCTTCTGTCCCAGCTGAGTTGATTTACCTCGACCGCCCGTCCGTCTGTAAGTCAGCCCATATGTATGCATTATATGCTTATATAATAGTATTCGAGCGTATAGATATAGATATATATTAGAGTAACTCTAGAGAGTCTAAGGTGCTATGACACCTCTACTTCAGTTTCAGATTCATATGAAGCACATCCCCAAGCCGTTGGCAAAGTTGATATATTTTGACTAGATTACTGAATTCCTTTCTAAGCATCAAATGGATAGGAAAACTTAATTTGTTTAATCTATTATGCTGTGATCTAAGCTCGAAGCCAAATGCTGTTGGCTATCAAGGTTCTGCCTTCTCTTTGCGTGGATATTAAACTACTTAAGTCAATAAAAGTCAATTTATACACAAACTTCGACAAGTACTGAGGCTAATGCATTTCTGGCTGCAATATATAATTCGTTTAAGGCACAAATTACAAAATTACAAAATTTATTATGCATTTTGTGTGGCAACGTTTCACATTTGTAATTAGCAACGTTTCAGATTTGTAATTAGCTGCAAGCGATTAAATTAATATTAATAAATTGATGTGCCAGCTGGCAATGTGCTCGATATATGCTCGATATATATGCTCTATGTCATGTAGGAGCAGCAGCAGGAGAAGCAGGAGGCGGATGAAGCATCAGCGCCGCAAGGACATCAGAAATCGACAAATTCGTTTCGCTCAGCGTAAGTGCATGATTTCTGATACATACATATTTATTTTGGCATATGAGTTGTATTATGGATTGAGCTAACACATGTCTATAGCACACACACACACACACACATGTGAGTGCCTGTGTGCGTCTGTGTGTATTTGGATACTCATAAGAGACATATATTGTGTACGCCGCACATCTATGCAAATATTAGTGGCGCAGGCCTCGAGCGATTTCGTTCGCGTTGGGCATGGCGAACGAGGCGAGCTCAGATGCTCAATTACTTTGACACACACACACACACATACAGTAGCACACCCACACACACAAGCTCACCCTCACAGATAAAGTAAATAAAAGCGAATGCAATTTATTCAAAAATTTGTTACTTATCAAAAATTTATAGAGCAACAAAGATAACTGGAAAGTTGAGCAT
Organism: Drosophila hamatofila; assembly: GCA_035045345.1. Taxonomy (NCBI): domain Eukaryota; kingdom Metazoa; phylum Arthropoda; class Insecta; order Diptera; family Drosophilidae; genus Drosophila; species Drosophila hamatofila. The sequence goes on along the minus strand of JAWNPA010000020.1, from coordinate 812,523 downwards.
CATCGACTATCTAATGCGCGTTCATTCTATAAAGAGTTGAAGTTCTCTTGCATAAAGCCTGACATCATCCAATGTGTTGTTAAGATACCGAAATGGAATGGCAAATACCAGGATTGCCCATATATTTAATGGGGATCAAGGTAAAAAAAAAATAAATAAGAAACTCACATTCTATAAAACTGTAGAAGATACAGTTTGAGATTTGTATAGCACAGGCATATCTGAAATGAGGGATCTTCATATTATGCGCCAAATCGCAACTCTCTAGCTAGAGGCAAGCGAGAGTTAGTTCAACCAATATACTCTCTCTCATCACTCTTTTTCAAGCGAGCTTCAAGGTGTCTATCTAGCATGCGTGTGTGTGTGTGTGTGTGTGTAAGGGTAAGGGTGTATAGGGTGCGTATGCTCTAAGTATGTTACAGACATTTTTGCAACATTGCAAAAACGTTGTTTTGGCCGCTAGGCAAACGAATTATTTATATTTACATATGAATTTTTTCTCATCTTTTGACAGAGAAACTTGGCCCAAAGCTGAGACGGAGCGCTCAGCTAATCGGTTGAGATTTCATCAATCTGTTGCGTCCTATGCTAACACTGTGTATGCGTAGGTGTGTGTGTATGTGTGTGTATATCTCCCTATTGTATAAATAGTTAATGCAATATATGTGGGCTTGAGGCTTTTGAGTAAGATGCTTTATTCACAATTCACAGAGAGGGGAAAACAAACTTACAATATATATACAGAAACTTTCGCCTTAACTTATATACAGATAACATGTGGGTAAAGAACTGTGAAAAGTCTTCATTTGCTTTGAAATCGCATTCGAGTTCGACTTTGAACACCTTAATTATACATATATATATATTTATTTATTTATTCATTTATGTCATATATCATTTAGCATTTACACATATAGATCGTCAAAATTGTTGTATTTAACACTCACTGTGGGTAGTATTGTATATGCATTTGATTAAGCTGCAATTATATCATATATATTCGTAATAGGATATGAAAAGCAAGCGAGTGATGTCGCCACCTAGCGGAGATTTCTAGCAACATTAGCTGCAATTAAGATCTAGTCGTAGATGTAGCTGGCGACATCTAGCGCCAAGTAGCTTCTCTCACGCCACGAGCTGCTTCGATCTGTGCAGCGCCATCTAGTTGTCATCAAAGTGTAACTCATACGCTCCGTGGGCAGCTCAGGCAGCAGAGATACTTGAGTTATGTGAGATATAATGAGATATCTGAGATATATTTAACTGTTTTGCTTCGATTAACGCTGTTTAGTCATTCACTAGAGATAAATTCGAGACTTAATTAGAAGATGGGGAAATCTAGAGCCAAGTCTTGTCGTCGGCTGGCGTCGGTGGTGCGCCGCTGTTGATGCGCCTGTAGTTGTTGTTGTAGCCGCTGGAGGTGCCCACAATCTGCATCTGCAGCTCCAGGCCCTGCTCGGCCGTTGCCGCCGGCGCTGGCTGTCAGGAGAGCAGCTGCGTGGTGCGACATTCCGTTGCCGAGTTGAGGGAGCTGCTCGACTTATCGCTGGTCCAGCGCTCCTGCAGCTCCTGCTGATAGGGCGACCTGTGGGCACGTGCGCTGCTCCTGTTGCCACTGCTCAGCTGCTGCTGCACCACAGGCATCGAGTGCCGCTCGACCTTCTCACCTGAGCGCGGCGCCGAATTGCGCAGCACACCTGTCAAAGCAGAGGAAAATGTCAATGAACCGGAAAAGCTCCTTGCCAGGCGCTTCACTTCTGCTTACCACAATGCGAAACGCGATGCGACTTGGGCGAGCCGGGGCAGGCATAGAGTATAGACTTCTGAGTGTCTGCACATTAGTATAAAAAGAGAGAGAGAATGGGAGAGTGGGAGAGGGCGAGTCATTAGTGTGTATGCATTAGCATACCATTCCGTTTGATGCGATTGTGATCTGGCGAGCCGGAGCAGGAGTAGCGCGATGTTAGATTCTCGCGACGATTCAGCGAGTCGGCGCCCACGTTGACAAACGGACACCAGCGAAAGACCATCTTGAAGCCATAGCGAAAGCTGCAATCAGAGCAAAAAGAAAACAAAGGAAAACTTTGCATTCAATTACGGATGGAATATGAATATTAATGGCACCCGAACAGCCATCAAATTGCATCAGAGTCTCGACAGCTCGTTAAGCAAAAATGTTATTGAGCTGCAAGGCACAGCAATCTTCAAATGGAATTGTCCTTCTGCATTTGTAGTTATCCTGCTCATTCCCATTCCCAGTTCGATTGAGTGTGGACAGAAGTCAAGCATTCCATTCACTTATGTCACCTCTCTATCCATCTAGCTGGCTTTCTCTTCTAATCCTATGCATTTCTAGTTGTCTGATATTCTCACCCTGGGCACTGTTGAAAAGGGGGTTTGTTACTATCTATCTAACTGGCTTCCTCTTCTAATCCTATGCATTTTTAGCTGTCTCATATTCTAGTCACATACCCTGAACACAGCTGACTATTTCGACTACGACTGTTGTTTTAAGTTTCCAGTAAGGAATAGGAAATTTAATGGTAGTATAATGGAATTGAAATGCAATAAAATTGGAAATTAACTTGATGTGGAATAAATAAAGCAGAATTAGAATTAGCAGAGTGACAAAAAGTTGAAATAGAATGAAATAAAATTGTGATAAATTGGGATTGAGATGAAATGAAGTTGAAAAGTTATGGCACTATGATGTAATGGACTTAGAATAAAAAGGAATAAAAAATGTAAAACAAAAATTAAATTGAATTGGAGCAATAACCCTAAGCAAAAGAGCTTAATGAGCTCGAGAATATATATCTTTACATAAAAAATATTCAAAAAATCGTTTACACTTTTAATGTCTGCCAGAGATGTGAGCTAGACTATTCCCCACTTGACTTTATGTAGCCAGCCTTGACTTATGTAACCCACTGTATGTTTTACAGGGTATCTGCGAGTCAGTTATTTTCACAGCTGTTGCTTGTCAACAATGCCAAGTTGAGAATTTGCACCTGCAACAGAATCTTTTGCCCTTGGAATGATTTGGTGCCAAAAGCCAGAGCCACAGTCGGAGATAGAGCCACAGTCGGAGCCAGAGCCAGAGCCAGAGCAAAGCTAACCCAGCCTTGAAACATGCCAAATAGCTTGATTTATGCTCTGGTATTTGAGTGGGTTATCTCTTTGCTGCTCATGGGTATGGTTTGCGTGGGGACAACCCGTTAACAACCACCTGCAATAATAATAAAGAAGCAGAAAGCGAAAGAAGAAAGAAAGCGAAGCAACACCTTGATGGCGCTCATCATTTACATAAGGGCGGCGGCGACTCAGCAAACCTCGCTCCACGTGTCGAACTATTCACGCTTAAGTCTCGTACGTTGCACGTAAAACAGACCCAGATGTCTCCCCCGTCCCTCACCCTGCCTCAGTCTGGTCGATGGCAACAGTCATTGGCATGTTGACTGGGCCAAATTAATTGCAATCAGTTACGCTTCCCCTTGGCGGATGTGGCATACGGACGCGACAGAACATCAACAGTCAATTTGTGCAAACGAAAACGAATGTATGTCTGTGTGTGTGTGCGTGTGTGTGTGTGCGTGTGTGTGTGTGTGTGTTGTGGTTACACGTGCGGTGGCAAGGCATCACATAATAAAAGTTGCTCTATCAGGTGAGCTGCTACTTAGTTTAAGCAGTCGTCAGAATAGAACACGAAAGTCACTTAATAAGCAGCAATAGTTGAACAACTCGGCTTATCGAAGATATAAATATTTGAAATCTAATCTTTTCATTACAAATAATAGAAACATTTCATAATAACAGTGGAATACTTTATATTATTTCTCGAGATGTAATATATGGAAATGCACAACTTGAACAATCAAAAGACTAAGTAATACATATATATCACATTGAAATGGAAAAGAAATAAAATGACTGTATGGCGAAATGAAATGGAATTTATTTTGAATTTATTTTTTTATATTTATTTATTATTATTAACATTTATATTAAATAGAATTTTATAATAAAATGAATATGGATTTAAATATAATTGAAATACAATTTAGTGGAAATGAAATGGAATTGGTACAAAATATGGTTGGACTGTGATAAAATGAAATGAAATTTAATTTGCAATGAAATGGAACTGGCATAAATTGAATTTAAATGAAATGGAATTGGGGCAAGAAAGAATTCAAATAAGACGGAATTGGAATCAATTTTCAAAAGTCCTATTAATCTAATCTAAACCTCAACCGAAATTCAAACTTAAGCAAAATTCAGTTATACTTGAGCTTTAAATAATTTTACTCTGGTGCCTAAAAAATGAATGTCTCAAAATATATACATATGTTTTAGGAAATTGTCAGTCCACAATCAAAATTGAAATTCTTGGCTGGAAACTTTCAATTCGGCATTCGCGTCATGCATAATGACTGTCATTAAATATAGTTTTGGACTTTCGTCTGTCGAACTAGCCTTGCTTGTGAAGAACTACGAATATGCTGCTGGATGAGTCAACGTGACGGGAAAGTTAATGCTGATGTCAATGATAGTGATGTTAATCATGCCACCGATAATGACAATGATGACGATGATGATGATGGACGGGCTTCATTTCCGGATAACGAGCTAAACGACCAACCGCGACTAAGTGACTTTCCGAGGACCCAGCTGTGTGGATTGTGTCAAAGGAATACAGCGGTGAACACACGAGCGTACTTAGCGCCCTCAACTCGACGTAAATTACATAATTTGCAATGAGTTCGCAGGGATGTGGACGAGGACGATGTGCAGGAGCCATAGCTGTAGCTGTAACTGTTGCTCGTACTTACCGGGAATTCATCCAGCAATATATAATCGGATTGTACATGGAGTTGCTCATGGCCAGCCAGTAGATAACCAAGTAGAGCTCCTGAATGAATGGCGCCTCGGTAATAGCCGGATAACAGGATGTGACTATAAAGTAGGTGTGGAACGGCAGCCAGCAGAAGCCGAATATAAGGACGACCACAATCATCATTTTGACCACCTGAGCGGAAAATTGAAATTTCAAATATATATAAATACAAAAATTTAATTCTTACAATGATGATGATGATGATAATAATGATGATCAGAATGAGAACTTAGCATACATTGTCAGAGGGGTGCGAGTTGGGTCAGTATTCAAATTAATGAATGCCTTTGCAAATCTAGCTGTGTGTGTGGGTGAGTGTGTGTGTGTGTTTGGGGAGGGGTGTCTGTGTGAGGAGCGAGGAGAAACGAGCTACCCCCTCGATTGCTGTGTGTAGAACAAGGAGGAACGAGCTACCCCCTCGCCTATTGGGAGTGAAGCAAGGAGGAACGAGCTACCCCCTCGATTGCTGTGCAGGGTATAGATATGGGGTGTAGATAGGGAGATGCGACTTACCCTTCGCTTGCTGCGGACATTCTCCACTTGCCTAGGCGTATACTCGCCAATTGTCTTGGAGCCCCAGAGCTCAATGCCCACGCGGGAATAGGTGACAGTCATCGAGATGATGGGCAGGAAGTAGGTTAGTATTAGAATCAGTATATTGTAGCTAAACGAATAGAGATTGTTAGATAGATAAGTAAAATAGGATGCGAGGATAAGCTTTAAGCTCTCTGACCATTTCAGCAAATGGTCGACGACTTCCACACACACATACGAGTTGGCTTACACAATGCGTTGTTAGTCCCTCTTTTTTTTATGGCTGAAAACTCAATTTAATGGTCTCGCATGCCCGGAATGCATTGAGCCGAGGCAGTTCCTATTTGATTGCCCATATTTGCTTTCAAATTTGTCATATATACCATGCCAAATGACTGTAAAGAGTTGCATGTCTTTTATGAGCGTTGCCCCAGGGCCGTTGCTCCGATACCAAATGAAAATTCGTACAAAAGGGTATATTATTATTTTTCGAGTATATTTTCCAAACGGGCAGAGGCGGAGTGCTGACGTGATGAGTCCGTGGGCACATATTGACTTTTCCATTCATTTATACGTCGCCCTGTGTGCGAGGGTTGCTCCACTAATAGCCCAACCTGACACACTCTGGGCTCTTAAGCCTAAACTGTGAAAGCCTTAGGCCCTTTAGTGTCTGCCTAGAGAATTTCAATAGGGGCAGCTATTCGTAACCTGAATCTTATTTCTCTTTGAAATGCCTTAGATCAACAAATAAGGGTTCTGAATTTTGCCTGAATTAAAGGAGATATTAAAGTTCCTGTTGAATGCAAAGACAGATCTACAATCTATTCATAAATACTGAAAATTAAAACTGTATTTTTCCTTCATTTTTTTTATTAACCTAGCTGGTTTTAGGACTACGCTCTCTCTTTAGTCATCTCATCTATTCTTTCTGTATCTCTTCTTTTCGACTACTTTTTAGCCTTCAGCATCTCTTTCTTTCTCCCTCTATCTCTTTCTTTCTCCCTCTCTCTCTCTTTCACTCACTGTCTCTCTCGCTCTCTGTCTATTTCTATCTCTAACCCCAATAAGTCTTTAAGGCACTCTCTCTCTCACTCTCTCTTCTGCCTCTTTCCTCTATCTCTTCCTCTTATTCCCTTACTCTGTCTCTGTCTAGGCCTAACTTTATAACATTCTATCTCTATCTCTCCCTCTCTCTCTCTCTCTCTCTCTCTCTCTCCCTTTTACACTATCTATATCTTATCTACCCCTTGCTCTCCTTACAGATTTAACTTGATAAACGGCTTCTCATCGCAACTTTTAGGGTATTTACCAGTACATTACTGCCTTCCTTGTTTTTATATGCTGTGCGTGACTGTTTTTTATTGCTTGCCTGCATATTTCGAGCCGTGCCGAGTTGTGCATTGCTTCCATTATAATCTGATAGCACAGATTTTGTCTGCTGCAGTGCGCATCGCAAATTTCTCAATTTATAGCTCCCGACGATTTCCCATGTAACAAAATGCTCTCGTTTACTTACCCATACTCATACACACATACACACCCTACACAAACACACACACACACGCACGCACACACATACATATATTGACTTACATATGCTCCTGTTTGGAGTGATTCGTCTGTCCATCGGGCCACTCGGAGAAGCAAACGATGCGTGTCTTGTTCTCCATGGTCACCGGCACCTTTGCAGCATTAAAATAAATTGTTTTCATTAATATTAAAAGTGAGAACGAGAAAGAGGTAAATTGGTATATCTACCTCCTCCGTCTTGAAGAACAGCAGCATGGGACAGGAGATGAGCGTGGAGGAGAGCCAGATGATGGCTGCGATGGCCAAATTGCGACGTTTACTCATCCGCGGCTGCAACGGCTTCATAATTGCCACATACCTGAGGAGGCAGGGAGACGCCCATTAATAATGAAATCTAAGTGGGCTGTAAGCCGATTACGTCTGGGTTTGCGTATACACTTAACGAACATCACATTATCAACCTTTTCCCGAAACTATGGACACTTTTCTGACAGCTAATATCAGAGAAGGCGGCCAAAGTCTAAGTCCAAGTGGAATTAGGGCCGAAATGAGTTGAGATGCTCGTCATTAGGGTGGAGGTTGGGGTCCGAACTACCAGATGGTAGTTGGGAATGGTACTAATAATAATAATATTTATATCGACAATGACAATGACAATGACAATATTCTAATGCATTAATGAGCTGATGCGCTAGGGTGAAAGACGGTGCTTGAATTACCAAATGGAAGTATGGCAACTTCATAAATAATGGAAATAACAATGATAATGACATTGGCAATGTCTTAATTCTTATTGCATAATGCGCTCGAACTACCTGATGAAAGTATAAATATATAATTTATTAAATTGCGCTAATGCATTAATAAGCTAATGCGACAATGTACTAATGAACTAAGAAGCTATTACGCTAATGCTCCAATGCGCTTATTAGCTCTAATGTATATATGAGCTAATGCGTTAATGTGCTAATACGCTATTGAGCTTATGCAGTAATGCACTAATGAGCTAATGCATTAATACACCAATGAGCTAATGCGATAATTATCTAATAAGATCATACACCAATGAGCTAATTCGCTAATACGCCAACGCAAACGGCAGAGGAATGCGCAGAGTATCTGTACCTCGACCCTTTGCCTTGGATACCGTGAACCCTTCCATCCCTTTCAAACAAAAATTAAATAAAACTTTGCAAATTTGAATTCACGTCAGGCAGGACCCCTAATGAGAGGCTATTTATATTTTTGATGAATATTTGACCACCCGCATTTGCTTTGCATACCTTTTTATGTATTCAAGCCGGAAATTAGTTTACTCATAAAGATAATAAATATCGATTTATGTTATATAAATTAAATGTAAAATAAAAATAAAAGAGTTTTCTGTGCTGCATTCGTATATTTCCGTGAATATTGTGATAAATTGATTGTGTTTGATTGCGTCAAGGGTTGACAGGGCTTGTCAGAAATTTGATGAGCTTCGCAAAGAGTTTAAAGTTGGAAAAATCCTTTTTGCTTTAAACGTGCCCCACGCTAATCGGGGATGAAGGATGGCATCGATTTGGTTAACCCAAATGCAACAAGCTACAAGCTACATGGGCGTAACCCCTTGGGCTAAACATGCCGAAAGACAAGATGTATATGTGTATCTATCTATGTATGCTCAGAGGGGTGCAGATATTTCATATCTAATATTAAATTGAGTAGGTTTTTTGTTATGGGTTCACAAAGTCAAGATTGATAAGGGTTCTGCACCCAAGCCGAGCCCAAGCACATCTACAATCTGTTGATTATATGTTCATATGTTACATAGGCGTGTGCATTGTTTGTATGTTACATAGGCGTGTGCATTGTATGTATGATACATCACTTACCTGTCTATCGATATGGCCATTAGCGTGAAGACCGAGGCACAGATGCTGAGCATTGCTATAAACTGTGATACCTTGCAGTAGACCTCCCCGAATATCCAATCGCTGTCCAGCATATAGTAATAGTTGAAGGTCACGTTCAGACTGGAGACCATCGCATCGGCTATGGAGAGGTTCACTGCAAACAGAAGCAAACAGACGCGCAGCACACAAAAAGTGCGTTTAACAACAGTAACACGTGCCAAAGCCAACAAATGAAAATCCAAATGGCAAATAGAGAACGGCCAGAAAAAGTATCTCAAGGTAAACATGGGACAGAACTGTCGAGGGTAAACATGGGACAGTTCTGTAGAGCTCTGTGTCGAATTCTTAATACTCTAATAGATATGATGTACGTACAATGACAATGACAATGACAATGACAATGACAATGATAATGATAATGATAATGACAATGACAATGACAATGACAATGACAATGACAATGACAATGACAATGACAATGACAATGACAATGATAATGATAATGACAATGACAATGACAATGACAATGACAATGACAATGACAATGACAATGACAATGACAATGACAATGACAATGACAATGACAATGACAATGACAATGACAATGACAATGACAATGACAATGATAATGATAATGATAATGACAATGACAATGACAATGACATTATAAAATATGAAAAACGCAAAACAAAATAAAATTTATTAATGATTTTCTATAGATGTTACATATTTAGTTTCCCAGCATAAATACCCTTTACGAAAGAGCATAGAAAGATAGGAGAAGAAGAACCCATCATATTTAAGCAACCCATTTTTTGTTTGTTTATGCGTCGTACATTTATAATTAGTGTGAAAGCCAGTGCAATCGACTTTGTGGAGAAGATGGGATCAGGCAGCGCATAATTAAATGGAGGCTGCAAATGGAACAACGGCCATTTGTCTGTCTCCCTGTCTGTGAATGTGTGCGTGCCTGCCAGCCTGTCTGTGTCTGTGAGGGTGTGTGAGTGTGGGTGTGAAGAGAGTGAGAGAGTGTTGGCGGCCATCATTTATTACTTAGCACATTTGTTATTGTATTTCGGTTTGTGAGTGTCTAACGATTTACATTCCAATGAATCACTAAAAACAGCGTGGGCTAAAACCACAGACCCACTTCAATTGACGACACCTCCCCTACCCCCTCCCTTACACACACAAACAGACTTACACACAAATTAACATTACAGTAGGGATCCATTGACGATATAATACTGGCTCAAGGCTTTGTAGTATTACATCTGTGGAATAGGTTTAACTGTGTAGGTCTATGTGTAGAGGTTCATATGTAGAGAACTATCTGTTGGGATCTATTTATAGCGTATTTCAACATTGAGTCAATAAAAAAGCTTGTATTTCTATTCTTTTAATTACCATATAATTATTATAATATATAAACAAATAAGCTTAATAATCTAAAAATCTTAACACATTTTCAAATGGGAGTATATACGACATTATATGTACATATCAAATATAAAGTCTCTTCTACGAAACTTTCAAGAAACTAATATACTCTCTTTTCCTTTCGTGAGCAAGCATTAAAAAGGTGAGCAAAAAACACACAAAAAAATTATTTTGGCCATTGTTTACTTTTCATTATCTATGTAGATAAGCAGTGTCAGAAATAAGCATAAAAAGCAACACCCGAACAACCAACAATAACAAAAACAATGGGCATTGTTTTACCGTATAGTTCTAGTCACGCCCCCAAACGTGTCGAATTTGGCAAACGATGTGGCAACACTGCACAGGCTCGGGCAGATGGACCGACCTGGAGGCTGTCCTGGAGCACGTTTTTCTTCCTTTTCTTCTTCTTATTTTTTTTTTTTTTTTGTATCGATTGCGCATCGTCTTAATTAATCAAGACATAATAACAATGCCGAATGAACACGGGCAGATGAAGCGAATGATAAAAGATAATGCAAATCATAGGCTGCTGTTGGCGTCTTATCAGCAAATGTTGCGTGACTGGGAATTTATTTGTTCAGCGGCAGCATAACTTTGCTAAACTAATAATAACGGCAAAATGTCTATTTAGAAATGCAAATTTTGTAATAGCTGCCAAAGACATCTGAGGCCTCAAGGCATTCGTTTACATAATAATAATCATTGCGCTCGGAGATAACAGCTGCCATGGGCTGGACTGGATGCCCATGCCAGTGAAAGGGGCGTGGAAGGACGACAGCATCCGCTCCGAAGACATTTTGCGAGTAAGTCAACTTTCTAGCTAGCTCAGCTGAGAGAGAGAGAGAGAAGGGGAAGGGGAGACGTTCTTATGCCTGACAATGCAACTAGTTTGCCTTTTGATACACTTTTGAAGAGCATAAAGCACTGCTGATAAAACGTGATATGAATCGGCCATCTACATACATATGAATGAATGCAGTGCATATATCACTCAACAACATTGCATTTGCGGTTATTTCATTCCATTTCATGCTATTTCCATTTGCTTCGCTCTATTTTTGTCAAGTCATTGTCTTACCGTTATAGTTGCTTTGCATTTGAATTCGTTCTGAACATGAAGTCGCTCAGCGTGAGCAAGACAGCTTGCTAACATTCGCTGCACCAATGCTGCACTCTCGCTCTGCATTGTATGTAGCGTGCGTATAAGAATAACGATCAAGGCAAAGAATGGAGAGCAAAGCTTAGCAGCGGTTGACGATTGGCTGCGTACTTTTAAAGAGAATAAAGACAAATGAAAAAGGCATTGCACACGCAGCAAACACGCTGCTTGTTAATGTAATGCACACAGGAACACCACAGTTAATTGATGCATATGCTAGGGTATTCATACTTCTATATGCGAAAATGTTTTTCGTTTTCTTTTTATAGCTGAGCAGAGCATAGGCAGAGAGGCCATGCTCTTGAAAAAAGAATAACACCAGTAAAGAGTGGGATTAACAGAAAGCAAATATACTGCATGTTTTAGTTGTGACCCACTTAATTGATGTACGTGCAAGGGTATTTAGGAGTCGACATTTGAACCCCTTTGCAGTTTTCTTTTTTTCTTTTTATTGTCAAGTTGCGCATGCATAAGGCCGGCGGGCTTTCGCTTGTGCACTGTGTGTGTGTAAGAATGTAAGTACCTAAGTATGGGTGCTTGTGTGTGTGTGTGTGTGTATGACAATAGTCGGAAGGCAGTCAACTGACAGCATCTGGCCAGGGCTAGTAGTTGTAGTTGCTGTTGTTGTCATTGCTTGCTGCTTGTTGTTGTTGTTGGTCGGGGGGTCGCCTGCATTTTTATGCGCTATGTTTTTAATGGTTTCGGCAATGCCAGTCGGACGAACAGACATAAAAAACATACAGACATTTTTGCATATAATATAAACAGCTCGTCTTCCATGCATATGCATGACTACGAGAGATGGAGAGAGCGAGAGAGGGACAACGAAGTCTGCAATCTTTCATTTAAAGCCACTCAAAATGAAAGAGCAATGTCAGTAATGTCATTATTAATAGACAAGTGAGAGTGAGAGAGAGAGAGAAAGAGAGGGTGAGGTAGGCGAAACACTTCAAGTGCGTAACCTTAGTTTTTAAGTGTTCTTTAAAATGTAATTAAGATTCAAATAAAATGATGCTGCCAGAGCAATTGCTGCAGAGTAAGGCAAAATAATGAATAATATATTAAATATTAAATATTTGAATACTACTTTAAATATACATTCGTCATCTTTCAGTCAGTCAATCAATGATGAATGATTTTTCGCTCTTCGGACTTTGCTGAATTTTAATTGGTTTTAAAAATATATTTCAAAAAATCGCAAGAGCTTGACCATGAAATAAAAATAAAATGAATATTGCAAAAAAAAAAAGAATCTGATGAAGCCCTTCGAAGGGCTTTTGGCGGCCACATTAAAACATTTCGCTGCAGTGCACCAGGCGCAAGTGCAGCGCGAAGCTTATAAAGCAAATAATTGAATTAACTGTGCAGCGGCACGCGCCACGAATTTTCGGCTTAAAATGAGAGCTCATTCAATTACAGCCAAAAATAAAATGGCGTATGCGTGATGCGCTGCATAGCTGATAGCTGATAGCTGGTGGCTGGTGGCTGGTGGCTGGTGGCTGGTGGCTCATACGGCCCGCGTATACTCACCGATAAAGTAGTTGGTAACGGTACGCATTCGCTTGGTGGTCAGCACAATCCAGACAACAATCAAATTGCCGCCAGTAGCCACAATGACCATGCCGCCGAAGAGGATGGTCCAGAGCACCTGACGCCACCAGGGCACGACGAAGGCGAACGAGGCCACTGGAGCAGCGCCGTCCTCATCGATGAGCGTGTCTCCGGCTTCGCTGACAGGAAGTCCCGTTATGCCCGTGGGTAAACTGCGGAAGAGACAGTGGCAGAGAGAGGGGGGGAAGTAGAGTTGTGTTAGATACAATGTTGAATTAGTGACATGAAGATTATGTGTGAGCTAAGCCGGAGATGAAGCGAGGCGAGTGTGCCAAGTGTGTCTGCTCCCTTGACGCTTTACTTTCTCTGTGTCTATGTGTGTTTGTATGTGTGTGTGTGTGTGTGTGGTTGTTGGCAGGATATTAGGCGTATGTAATTGTGCGTGCGTTAACAAATCCTTGTCGGTTTGTTGTTATTCATAAAAGCTCAGGTTCAGACGGCTTTACGACTCCCACTCGTCACCATCTTTTTATACACGCTCAGTGCACATAAAGGGAGTGAGCATATGGGCTTTTAGTCTGAAGACGAAGACTGTGAAATTTGGAATATATTTGTATTCATGGAAGGCTTGAAAAATGGGAGGCTACTATACTATATATAACAGAAAGTATATCTGATTAAGTTAAAATTTGAGATAGATCTTCATCAACCATATACCATAATCATTTGCTATATTGTTACGCCCTCAATAGGCGTGTCAGATGTGTATGACTTCTGGCACAATTTTACAGTTCAGCTTCAAGTGTCTTTGAACGGGTATTCGTTAGCCAGTTATGCCCTGCACTCTTATTTGTTAATATTCTGCTTTCTGATTGTTTATTTAGAGCATGTGTGCGTGGGCGCGTGTGTGTATAGAAGTGTTTAAATAGGCGGCACACACATCCACACTCTCACTCACACACACACATAGATTTAGTGGTTTTGTTTTAAGAGGCACAGGCACAGGCTGTTGCAGAGCCATCAACGGGCTGTCAACGTCCGTAAATCGGGCCTCATGTTAAACTCGGCTCGTTAGCAGCACCACGCGTACATGTAATTTAATATGTGAGCTGAGTCAAGCCCCCCACCACCCCCTCTCTCTCTCTATCTGTCTCCCTCTTTGATGACATTTGAGGCGAAAGTGGGCGTGTCCTTGTCCAGTCAGTAGCCAGCTGCTGTCGCTAGTCATTAGTCCATTTGCCCGTCGCATCGAGACAATTAAAAATATGTTTCATCATCGTTGGCCTATTCAAATTTCTCCACGCCGTATACCCTGTACCCTTTCCCAACCCCTAGTTTGTTTATTGGCCTAGTGCAAAGCGGATTATTGATTTTCTATGAGCAGCCCAGCATAAAAAGGAAAGCAATAAAAAAAGTTGATCAAAAACAAAGAAATTATTAAGAAAACAATTTCGAAACAGCCGCAGCCGCAGGCACATGAAAATGTCAAGTAAGCAGCTTGCATGGAGAATGATGCACTAAAGAACACCCTGTATGTGAAAGTGTGAGATATAGTATATGTATCACCATGGGGAGGAGTAATGATTATAGCGAATTATATAGACAAAAACTTATAGCTTGACATGGATCTGAGTATCTCTAGAAAAAAGGAAAAAGCCTTTCTTTCTTTTTATTTCAGTCCCTCTTTATTTCATTTATTTCACTCTCTATCGAATTCTGTATCTCTATTTCTTTCTCTCTCTAATTTTGTTTATCTTTTTATATGTGTCAATCTCTTATACTGCATTTTATATCCAGATTTATCTCCCCCTCCTCCTCCTCCTTTCAACTGTCTCTATCTCACTCACTGTCTAATTTTTGCGCTCTCTCTCACACTTTTTTGCTCTCTCTCTCACTCACTCTATCTTACGTACCTATCATCTCTTCTTCTCTTTCTCTCTTTCTGTATATATGTCCCATCTTCCCTTTCGATCTGACTCTATCTCTCTCTCTCTCTCATCTGGTGGTGTTATCCTACCAACTTTTATAGACTGTTTCTCTTCCATCTCTCCCCTCCTTTCTCAGCGTTTCAGCATTCTTTTCGGCTACCTTTTTCGAGATATTTTTGCAAGTTTATGGTAAACATTTTCATCCAATTTTATGCGTACATGAAATGAAAGTAAAAACATTCCCAAAATCTCTTTTTTTCTTGTTTTGATTTCGGGCTTTCTTCGTCTTTATTTTTTGCATTAAGCCTGCCAACGTGCTGGCAAAGCCAAAAATAAAAATAAACTTTTGTAAAGTAGAAAAACATTCAAGAAGAAAAAGAAGAAGAAGAAAAAGAAAAAGTAGAAGAGGTCGCAGAAAAATACATTTTTTACTTAGAGTCTCTTATTGAACCCAGTAGAGTTGTCTATGGACCATGTCGTAAACAAGTTTGAGGCACGTCAAACGCAGCAATTATTTGGAAGTAATACTCCATAAAGGACTATCATATTCAGCTCACTCTCCCTCTGTGTGCTTCTGTGTGTGTGAGTGTGTCTTGAGGGAATCAACAAATTTGTGCTGCAGTAAGCCGACTGTCGTCGTTGTCGTTAAAATATATATAACGTGTTGAATAAGAGGAATGCTCGACTTTTAAATACTCCTAACCTTGGTAGTGCAAACTGTAGTAATAGCAAATTAGTTCAGTATTGCAATCATCAATTGAAATTATGCAATAAAAGAATAGTTTTCTCTATGTTATATGTGGTATATAAGCTATAGGTTTTATAGGTCTTATAGTTACAGGTGCTGACCTTAGTAGTTCAAAGTCTAAAGTAACTTTATCTATATTGAATTTAAAGTGAATGAAAATTACTTATTAAATATTTCTATAACAAAAGAATAGTTGGGAAGTTAGTGTGGGTAAAGGGAAGCTGACTTTAGTGGTTCAAATTATAGAGAAAAACTTCGGCTTCAGTTATAGAATGAAGTGAATCCTAAAAGCTTATTCATTTTAGACACACCAAGACAAATAAAATCACGAATGATAAAATAGTTCGCAATCCTTAAGCAGCTTAGAAAATGAAATAAAAAGAAATAGTTATATAATACTTTAGCCACATAAGTACGGTTAGGAAGCTAAAAAAAGTTTTATTTTCCCACTTTTATGGCTCGAACCCACCAGCCCAAAGCAATGCTTAAACTATAAACCAAATCAAATGAGTAAAAAAGATTTACTACAACAATACCACCCATGCGAGGCTCTACAGAGGTAAAAAAAAAAAAGAGTGGATTACCACGTCCACGCCCACTCTAATGGTCCAAACAGCCCGCTATCGTGGTTAAGCCCCGAGCAATACTTTTACTGGTTGCAAGAAATTCAAAATGAAATCTACTTGATGGTAAAACATATGACCTTCTTACCGCTGGGAATGCTTTAACTGTGCGACAGGGCACAACACGAAGAAGAAGAAGAAGAAGGAGGAGGAGGAATACACACACACATTGATAGATGTGAAATGTATTATATATGCATATATATAGAACATATATATCGATGTGTTTGTATATGTTATGGCCATCAATGAAATGTATTTGAAACGGAAATAAAAAAGCCAAGGCGGGTTGAAGTAAGCGGAAATTCTTGACTGATTGAATGACTGACTGCATGATTGATTGACTGAGAGCGAGTGGGTGGGCGGGTGACTGGGCGGCTGAATGAATCGCTGAATGGATGCCGCAATGAGGCGTCATTAGATATGCATGGCTGGCAGCGCACACACAAAGCCAAGGCGAAAGGCGAACGGCGAACTGAAGCTCGAATTCGCAATGCGAATCTAGAACGTGGGCTGGAACTATGTCCGTTCCTCATTTGGAGTCGAATGTTGTGTGTGTCTTGTCTATTAATTCAATTTGTATCATAATTAGGCATTACTCTTTGCTGAATCTTGGGTAATCATTGGGTATATTAGCATTGATATCATCATTGGGTATATTCGCATTGATATTAGCAAAACAGACTGAGTTTGACTAGCCATGCATATTATTGTAAACAATGTGCACTACAAGTTCATCACTTGATTTTTCGATAACTCATACTAATTTCAAGATATCGATTAATATCGATATGTCGAATTAGTTTTTATAAGCATAGCTTATAGAGCTTTCAAACTAGAGACACAAAATGTGCCATCAAGTTTTTAAAGATAAAGACAATACCTTTGTATACATAAAACTTCAGATATATCTCTTTAATACTATAGAAATTAAAGCCAATTTTAATATTTCAAAAGGCAGAGACATGAGCTTTTCTATGCTCACATATCAGAACTTGAAAATTATGCTCCAAAAATTTCATCAAGATTGTTGAACTAGAACCCAAGTTCAATCAGGCTATTACTCATAACATAGAAGTACAGCGGGCGCCTGCTTATATGTTTGTGTTCTTTTCTAATGTATGTAAACAAAAACTGTCGAATGATATAGCAGCAACATTTGCATATCATTGAGGGTATCTGCTAGTCGAGAACACCCCACTAGACACTTACATTCTGCTCAGATTGTAGCTCAGATCGGGTTGTTTCGTCGTCGGTGTTTGATTGCCCTCCAACAGGACGCTATTCAGCGCAGTGTAGAGCAGAGCCGGAGCATAAGTGCTCCAATTGCTCCAAGTGTAGCTGCTGTCCATCAGCTCGTCATTGTTATCCATCTCGTCGTAGTTGTGGCTCTTGCTGTTGCTGTTGCTGTTGTTGTTGTTGTTGGTGTCCTTTGGCCTATTGTTTGCTTTTACTAATGTTGCGTGTCCCTTTTTTTTGGGGTAGTCGCTTATTTGGATTCCATTTATTTGCTCTGCGATGCCTGCAAAGAGCAAAGAATAATACATTTAACTAATTTCGGAATTTGGGGTTTATGTGGGATGCCCGCCCAGGCAGCAAAGGCGAGCATATAGCTGAGATTTGAAGTGTCTTAAAGCCATCAAAGTTTGGTTCTCTTGCACAATTAAAGGGAAATCAGCCTGTTAATTTCTCTCTCGCGGCACTTTGAAATTTCTCTTGTCTTGCGATTCCACTTGACTTAATTGCCAATCGAGTGTGAAATCATTTGAAACGGGCATCAGATATAAGATACGCCCCTTCGCATCTGTGGTATCCTGTGGTTTCCTTAACTGAGTGCAATTAGCAGAGAAATCGAGTGGGAAAAGCGAATTGAATTCTTTAAATTTTCAATTGACAAGCTCTACTATTAATGAAGCTTATTTGGGAGAGCTTACAAGTGGGTATATTAGTTAAATAATACTCGTTTGGCACGTGAATGTGGGATAATAGAGTATATCGTTTGATAAGTGAAAAAAGAGTCTTTTATTTACATTATAATTGTTCGAAATACTAAAAGAAGGGTGTATTGATTACATGGTTATGCTCATTCAAAGTATGATTGAACGAGTATATCGGTTGTCAAACTTTCTCTTGTATGAACTTTACTGAACTTACATTCGAGTTTATGAACTAGACTATAAACAAATTGATCGAAAGGGGCGTGGCTTGTCCAATATTTTACTATATTTTTCATAATTTCAAACTCAGAATGACAAGAAATTTTTTTTTTCTTTGTGCAACAACTGAGCGAGCATTGCGTGTTCGTCTAAACTTTGAGTCTCTGCTTGATTTTTGTCTTCTGCTAAATATTTGTTTTCGATATTTTCCCTGCTGTGTTTGCTCTTTGTCTGTTGTTGGGCCAAAAACTTTGTCAGGCCCTAAAAAATGGGTGAGTTTTTTGGTTTTGGACTTTTGTCAAAGGTTTTCAAATTGATTGTGATTTGTGTTTGTCGAAGGTTTTTGCCTCATTTGCGGTTTTTGCGGTCCGTTTGACATTGACTGTCGCAAGGACTTTAAGGCCAGGCTCAAATGTTAATGGGGTCCTGCTTTAATAGCAGCCACAACAGCGAAGCGCAACCAATTTGGATTGAACAAAAAAACAAAACTTTTAAATTAACACAAAACTTTCGCCCATCAAAGGCAATTAAAAGTTGTAAGCAGATAAAGTGGGCCACTCCAGAGCAGGTGCATGGAAACTTCATTAGAGGTCCATTGTAAAGCTAGGTTCATCCAGTCGCTCATTATTCATTATTCAAAGTTGCTTTGCGGCTCATATAAACTTTCTTAATCGAACGTTATTTAAATCGAGTTCATTTCATGCTAAACTTTTTTCAAACTAAACACAGAAAACATTTTGAGCGATAGTTTCTATCATATGTGGAGCAGTTCAGCGATATCTAATCGAATCGAGTGCGTTTCTTATCTGAAGAAAACACTTCGAATAGCAACTTGACTAGCATAAGAGAAGAATGAGGATTGAGCGAGCGAGCAGCTGACTTTGGTATACCCACGGTAGAGTGGGTCTGAGAAGCTTATCTATAGATCTAAACTATGTCGAATTGTAATCAGTTTTCTATCAAAAGTATAAATATTTTTTTCAAAATTTTAATACAATTAATTTAAGTCATTAATTTTATTGACAGCCCTCGCATGTGGCTTAATGGGTTTAGCTATAAGATAAATAGCTCTCGAGTTATTATCAGAAGAGCAGTTTCTGAAATAGATTTTTATATATATGATATATAAAAAATGTACATTACATGTTATTACTATGTATTTTAGTACATGAGGTTTTTTAGTTCTTCCCTTAAATCAGCTTAAATTTCTATTCAATACTATATTTCCCCTGCATATACACCTGTCAGTACTACACCTGTTTCTTTGTTGTCATTGAATACAAAAAATTTCAATCTGTTTTTGACAAAACAAAAAACAAATAAATAGACACATATACATATATATATATATATATATATATATATATATATATATATATATATATATATATATGTATTCATATAGTGGTAACAGCGAGAGGTCTTTCTTTAGATTGAAACAAAAAAACGAAACTAATTCAATTCACCAAAAACGTTCTTTCAATGTGTCCCCAGAGCTAGATTAACTCACCTGTAGCTATTTATTTCTTTTTACTCCTCCTCCTCCTCCTCTACCTCCTCCTTCCTTCTCCTACGTATTCCTCGTCCTCTTGTTCTGCCTTTGTGTGTTTGTGACAACGCGTAAAGAAAATTGCTTTTCACTTTGTTCCTCATGGCCCCAAACCCAAGGCTCGAATTACAGCTGAACTTGTTTTCCCTGATAACTAAAAGAAAAACAGTTTGAGGCTGTCTCTGACAGATTGAGACAATTGCTGGCCCTTGCCACACTTGCCACACTTGCCACATGCCACTTGCCACTTGCCACGAAAGAATGCAGCAGCAGCAGCATCCGCAGCAGTCAATGAAAATTTGACAAATTAAGCGCACAGCTCTTAACTCTACCTCTAACACTTCAAATAGAATTTTCCAAGTGGAAGTTCTTTCAAATGTGAAATAAGTTAAGAGTGCTCTAGTCGGCAGTAATCGACTAGCGGATGCCCTGGGAAGTAGCTTAGAGCTGAACCTTCAATCATTTGAAACTTTATTCAGCAATTAATACTCAAAGCCATCTACAGTACAGTTTTAGCAGCAACAGCAGAGGCTGCTCTGCCAATAGCACCCACTCCATGACTAATAGCCTAATGGAACTTGGATTCTAGCCATACGATTTTATTGAACTTCTAGTTGAATAATTATGACATCTGCATGTATGTGCATACCAAAGCTGAAATCGCTACTTTTTTAAATAAGTTATTGTTTTTCAATTTCAAAGTACATAAAGAGAAATAAATATAATGTGATGGTCAAAATTTGTGTTTTAATTATTGAAAACTACATACAACATTTTGTGTCTCTCCTTTATGGTTTTCAAGTTATATTGCAACCTAAATATCGATAGTTATCGATATAATGGATATGAAATGATTTATTGAAAAAAATATAATAATCTTAGGCTGCATTTGGTCAGGTAGAATATATATTTCAAAGCAAGATGTCTCTAGCTATCGTTGTTTACGAGCAAGCTGCATTAGACGGACAGAAAGATGGACAGATATGGATAGAGCGACTTAGTGGCTTATGGGTTCAGTCGTTACGGCATCTTCTGCATTTTCACAACAACAAATATACCCCTTTTTCAACATCATCAATAGAGAATCAACTTCATCAATTAAACGAACGACGCTTGCTGAGCCAAATATGGTTTGTTGGGAACTATGCAAAAATCAATTAGCCAACAAGTTGACTGCGCTCGCAGCAACAACAGCAACAACAGCAATCGGATCTCTGTCTATACAAAGCATATGGCAATATTTAATATGCTGTTGACAGAGTAGCAAAGGGGAGGGCGGCAGGGCGGGGCAAGTTGTTGAATGTGGGCGTGGCTGCAGTTGCGGCGCAGTCTTAATGAAATGTAAACAAACTTCAAAAGAATGTTGGCTATAATTGGCAGGCAGTCGGACAGCCCGGAACTGCATTGCCTCAATTGTAGGGGAGAAATAGAATGAGAGGGCACACGAATTATATATAGAGAAAGAGAGAGAGAGAGACGTAGAGAGGGGGAGTAAGAGAATGGGGAGTCTAGAGTGTAGCCAGAGTCGAGCTAAGAGGAAATAGCTAGCGAAATAGACTCAAAATATTTGCGAAAAAAATATTTGTCGAAATGGACAACAACGAAAAAAACTGAGAGCATTACAGTCGAGTGCAATCGACTGCATTACACTCGTTCATATCATAGCAACTGTAGATGTAGTCTACTCCATGAAATCCTAGCTGAAAAATCATCTCATTCCATTTTCCAACAAATTTCCAAGCTCTAGCTTCAATAGAGTTCAGTCCAAGTCCATCTAAAACCAATATACTCCCTATGCGCTGCCCTGCTAGAGTATTGAAGAAAAGCGCAGGCGAGTCATACCTTTAACCGCCCTCCGGCCACGCCCTATTTGACTGATGTTCCGGCTAATAACGTTATTTTCTCTGCTTTTGCCACTTTTCAGCAATAGCCGCACAAAAATTGAATTTCATTTTTATTTCTGCTCGCCGCAGTTGAAAAATGGCGAAGCTGTCACGCTCAGCGAGGAAAAAGGGGTATATGTGGTTGCGAGAGTTATATTATTAATGTCACTTGGCTCAGAATAGAAAGCTAGCTTACATACTTGCCAGATCTTAACTGATTCCACAACTTTTCTTTCTCTTTTCTCTGGATTTCAAAGTTGAGCGAGCATTACGCAGTCAGTCATGCCTTCATGTAACATTCTTGTGTGCTCTATTTTGTTGTTTAAACTGGAAGTTGGTCTGTTGTTTGGCTGTTTGGCTCAATGCGGTCAGATTAAGTATACGCCCCATTGTGCTAGAAATGTCTTATTTATTTAATTTCTATTTTAACATTAAATGAATTCGTCTTCGACCTTTGTCTAGGCTGAAGTTTTGCTAACGTTATGTCAAATATAATAGAAATTATAAAGAAAAAATAACATTATGACGGAAATAATAAAACGAAACTTTCCTTTTGTAAAGCGAAATTACAGAAATGATAAGAGGAAAATTACTTTTTCAGAGTGGTGAGAATAGGGGAGGCTGTGATTGATGGACTCTATGGAGTGAAAAAATAATAATGAAAATAATTATATATGTTTTATGTTTCATGTTTCAGAACAGAAAATGTATGTTGTTTGAAAAATTCAGAAAAAGTTAAGTAGGAAAATTGAAAAGTTATAATAATTTTGTATACACTTTACGTCAACTAGTTACAATTGCTGTCCGCTGTCTCTCGCCAACATTATACCCACTCTTTAACCATTCTGAATGCGCTTAGGGTATATAAAGAATAAAGGAATAATAATAATATATGAGAGTTGCGCCATTGTAACTGTCTAACTGTGCCTATGATGTTAGCAAGCCGAGTGACTGTGTGTGTGTGTCTAGCTGAGTCTATGATGTTAGCACTGCGTGCATGTGTGTGTGTTTGCATGTGTTTGTATGTCAATAACTCTGCGCTATGCTGGTTTACTTTTTAGGCTCTTGCTGCCTGCTTGCCTTTCTGCCCGCTCTTCGCTCGCTGTCTCCTTGCGCTTGGTTCTGCTCACCCGCTCACACACCCACAGCGCCGCTATGCCTCTCTGTTGCGCTCACACTTTGGCTGTGTTCGCAACCCACCCCCGTGCCTTGAGCAAAGTTCTAAAACAATTTAATGTAAAAATGTGCAGCGCCCACATTTGAGGGCATGGTCAGCAGCTTTAACTTGAACAGCAGTGAGAGCGCGAGTGGGAGAGAAAGGGAGACAGACGGAGAGGAGGAGGAGAAGGAGCAGAGGCAAACACTTTTGCTTTTAATTTTGGATGCGGCTTTTGTTTAGGCATTTAGCACACAATGGCATATAAAATGAACTTGAAATTGTAATTGCCAAGGCCTAAGCATGTTTTTAATTTGCCACTCACACACACACACGCACATAAAAAGCAAGAGAATGTGCAACATTTTTAAATAAAATTAATTTTAATGCCAAATTGGCCAAATGCCTTGCCTCAACTACGCAACGCAAGGAAGAACGAGTGAGAGAGAGAGAGAGAGAGAGCCAGAGTAAGAATGAGAGGAAGATTGAAATTATTCGCATAAAATTCATCAAAATGATTTTTTAATGAGCTACGTGAGCTGCTTTAGGCCAAAGTATTTATTTACGTTTATTTGCCAGCGTTCGCACCTAACAAAAAGCCAAGCGAAAAAGATTTTAACAATAGCCGCAAATGCCAATATAAATAAAAGCGGCCAGTAAAGCAGACAAACACGCACAGACTCCAGATAAATATATATATGTATATATTATACACATTTATATATAGATGTGGTTAAATAAATGTTTGGGGCAACAAAATCTGACATGCAAAAGTTAGTAAGTTGCAGGTCAACGACTGATCAATACTCGCTCAAAGCCTAATTATATATTGCGAAATCCGATATTTTGGCTCTAAAGGCATCAGAGTGGATTAGCAGAGAAGTGGAGCTTACATTTCGGAGCTTCGTTAATTAGAATAGCCAGCATCAATAGTTGCTGACAAGCTGTATCAGGTCTGCCTTCGCAACTGTGCATGAAGCCTATATACCCGTTTGGCCTATACTGATCGAGCATCCAAAGATATTGGCAATCTGTTTATGCTCTGTTCTCATAAATTATATGCTTGTTTATAGTTCAAAGACAGCTATAACTTTTCAGCTACGCCATGAAGCCTATATACCCGTTTTTGCTATGCTAAGCAGACATCCCAATCAGTATGCTACGTCTGAGATCTGCCCTCATAAATTATATGCTTGTTTATAGCTCAAATACACCTAATGCTTTTCAGCTATGCCATGAAGCAAATATACTCCGTTTTACCGTTCTGAGCGGACATCAAAAGTCAATCTGTTTATGCCCTGCTCCCATAAATTAAATGCTTGTTTATAGTTCAAAGACAGCTATAACTTTTCAGCTACGCCATGAAGCTAATATACCCCTTTTTTGGATGCTAAGCGGGCATCAAAATATGTGCGAAATCTCTGTTTCAGTAATATTTTGTTGCCAACTTACTTCCTAATTCACGCTCATAGCTCGAATACAGCTATGCAGTAAACCTTATATGCTCGCCTTACTTTACGTAAGCGGGCATTAAAAGTTGCTTGAAATTCCCCCATGATTCGCATTACTAAACTATATGCAACTGCTCTAATGCTCACGCATTTTACAAGCTCAAGCTAATATACCCACTTTCTCACTCTGTGAGCGGGCATTCAAAATGGCCAGCAATGTGTTTCTGGTATGATTCGCGCTGTCTGCGCGGGCGAGATAAATTGTTTATGCGATTTTAATTTGTTTGCGTGTGTATTAAAATATTTGAAATGAAAGCACCGACCGTACGCGCCCTGCGGAGCCAATCGAGGACTACTTAACGCATATTCCGCGAGTCGCGATTAGACAAAGATTCAGCGACTAAATATAGACATAGCACTGACAGTCGACACCGAGCTCATCTGACACATCTTGCCGCAGAATGTTGCCAAAAATGTTACCCCAAATGGCTGCGTTAACCTTTTCGTGCCCGAAGTTGGCAAGAAGTTGGCAAGAAGTTGAGGTGCCTCGCCTCGGGCCAGGCCAACAAAGTTTTAGCCTAACAACTTGAGAGGTTTGGCTTTAAATGCTATTCAATTTAAACTCCTTAAAAAGTCAAACTATGCAACTTTGAGGGCTTTCAATTACAGTTTCTTAGCCCCGCTGTCGTGGACACGTTACAAAATTACGTTGATGTCCGAAAATGTTCAATTTATTAAGCGAGACATTTTTGTCAACATAGCAGGAACTACTTTGTCACTTTTTCTCTCTCTCTCTCTCTCTCTCTCTCTCTTTCTCTTTTCTCTTTATTTGTGTCTATCAATCTTTATACACGTCACTCAATCTTATTCAGCGTCCCTCTATTAGAGAATCCTCATTGCCAATGCACTCAGCTAAGTTGAGCAATCCAGTCATGTTCTCCTTCTATCTCTTTCTCAATATATTTTTGGCTCTATTTGTATTTCCTGCACTCTCTATTTGCATCACTCTCTGTATCTGCTTCTCTATCCATCTCAGTGTGCCTCTTTGTCTCTACCTCTCTCTCTATTTTGTTCTCTCTCTC
Organism: Drosophila hamatofila; assembly: GCA_035045345.1. Classification (NCBI taxonomy): domain Eukaryota; kingdom Metazoa; phylum Arthropoda; class Insecta; order Diptera; family Drosophilidae; genus Drosophila; species Drosophila hamatofila. The sequence goes on along the minus strand of JAWNPA010000020.1, from coordinate 786,938 downwards.
TATTTTTTTTCTCTCTCTCACTTTTTTCTCTCTCTCTCTCTCTCTCTCTCTCTCTCTCTATCTCTATTTTTTTCTCTCTGTCTCACTTTCTTCTCTCTCTCTATCTATCTCTATTTTTTTCTCTCTGTCTCACTTTTTTCTCTCTCTCTCTCTCTATCTATCTCGCTCTCTCTCTGTCCATCTCTCGCTCGCTGTCTTATTTCCTTCTCTATCTCTCACTATCTCCGTCTCTTTTTCTTTATCTCTCTCTTCTTCAGTTCCTATCTCTGTTCCTCTTTACTTCATTTTATTTTCCTCTCAAATCAACCTCCCGCTGTCTTTTTATCTTTCTCTCTCTATCAATCTCTGTCACTCTCTCTCTCTCTCTCTCTCTATCTATCTCTTTCTCTCTCTCTTTCTCTCTCTCTCTCTCTCTCTCTCTTTCTCTCTCTGTCTCTCTCTTTACATCTCTCTCTCTATAGTTTACATCTGTATATTTCTTGCTCTTCCGGCCTTTTCTCTGTCTTTCTTCCACTCTCGAATGCTCTTTTTCTCTGACTATCCCTTTCTCTCTGCCTTTCCCAATCCCTCTCTTATTCCCAAAATTCTTTGGCTATTCCTTTTTTTCACACTCTCGCTCAAATATTTTATCCTTTGTTTAACTTTCTTACTGTCTTCAGGTATGTAACGAGAATAGCCTCTTTTCCTCCTCTCCCTCTTACTCTCCCATTCCCTATCTTTTTATTTCTGCCTATTCGTGCGATAAATCCAAAAGGAAATTGAAAATTTAGTGTTTTTTATTCTTTATTCGGTTTGTCAGATGAATGAAATCAATTGAAAGAAATCCGATTTCGATTTTGGTTTTGGTTTTGGTTTTTCCTTGTCATTGAACCTATTTGGGGTTTGAGTTCAGATTTGTTTCTGAATAATTGTGTTCTCTAAACACACGATTCTCTCAATCTTAATGTATGCATATGCGAATCGAATTACCATATCAAAGAGCATTCATTAAAAATATCTCTTGAGAATTGAGGATTGCACGAAAAATTGCTCTTTTTTTTTTTAAGGTAAGCATTAAGGGTACTCCAGCCCTAACTGATTACCAATGACAGCAACACTAGCTCAAACTCTCATCGCTCTTCATTTGCCAAACTCTATTTAATTGCCTTTGACAGCTTTTGTGACACAGAAACTAGAACTGCGAAAGTTAGTCGAAATAAATATTGTTAAAGCACGCATACGACCTGTTGTACGGCACAAATAAACAGAGGCGAATTAAGAGAAAACAAATGTATGTATGTGTAATATATGTGAGTATATACTATATACATAAGGAAAAGGGAATACAATGCCAGCCAAAGGTTTTCTTCATGCGTTATCTTATCGCCTTTCTAGTTTATCAAGTATACAATAGATATTTATGGGTAAACTGGGTATAGAGACGATATCATTACATTGTGTTCAAGAAGCTGTGTCGGTGTTTCTATCTCTAGCTCTGTCTCTGTCTCTCTGTCTCACAATAAATATTTCGCCAGTTTGCCCCAATACTAAGGCCCCGCTCCGCTCCACGCCCCTAACCAAGAACAGTGGAATCAATTTATTGCAATTATGTGTAAATTGAGGCACAAAGCCAATCCAGACGCGCAGATCTCAAGTAGCAAGTGCAAGCAGCGAGAAGAGAGCAGAGAGAAGCGAGAAGCGAGCTGGGCACCCTCCAGGCACTTGTCACCACATCATGAGGCTGGCTGCCCTCAGCTGCTGCGTGGGCGCTGGCGTGTAAGAAATCGTTGGAATGGGGGCCAATGAACGGTTTCTGAACTGAGCTGAGCTGAGCAGTGCTGTCCGGACATTTCAAAACTTGAAAACTTAATAATAAAGCGAATAAGTGAGCTGTGGCGGTTGATGCTAGACGGGCAGATACCACGTGATTGCAGGTTGAGCGAAATCGAGAAAGAGAAATCATATCGATAGACGAATGATCAGTAAGGGCAGAAGAGAGAGAAGAGTATTTACTATGTAGTCAGCTAGCTATACAAGTCATCTATATTCTGACGAAAGAGGATATTAATTATCTAATCCTATTTAACTATACCACAATATACAAAATAGTAAAATAAACGTTTATAGATATTCTGAAAACAATTGCAAAATATTTCATGGGAGAATGGTAAAGAACTATGAGTGAAGCGGAAAGAGGAGATCCAAATCTGTATAAATATATAGTTATGCCTAAGAAGCAATATCGATTTTTACAGCAGATAGTTGTATTTTCAATTCTCTATTATTACTAAGGAAACCATAACCTAAACTCAATAAATTATGGATATTGAAAAAGAAATTAAGGAAGATATCGATAGACGATAATTGTTGATAACCAAACTTAATCAGCTTGTTCTGCTGATTTAGACTGTGAATATGAGCTGTAAAGTACTTCCGCCTGTTGCACACACACTGTACTATTTCACGCAACTAATATACCCCACTACGAAGTCAACTAATGCTGGGCATAATGAAAAGAGCAGCTAACTGGATTCGTTGAAATATATGCACATGATTTAGAGAGTTGTTTAGGGTTTCATTGAAATGCATACGGAGAGCAGTCGCCACTCGTGTGGGTCGCCCTGGCCTTTGGGTTCTGGCTCGACTTGAGGCTCGAGCTGCTGCTTGAGCTTCCCTCCTCGTTCCTCTCTCTCCTCTTCTGCTTCTGCTGCTGTTTCAGTTTCAATTTAATTAAATGTTTTGATGCATGACAGGAGCAGAAAATACGAGCACACGATACGGCATTCATTCTAATTCGTTTAAGGACCTTTCCGCTGACTGACTATCTGCTGAAAGTATTTCGGCTAGTGAGAAAGGAAACTGACGGAACGGAACGGAACGAAACGGAACGGAACGGGATGGGACGAGGTAGAGGCCGTGGCATAGGCATTAAATTGAAGCAATGGAGCTACGACTAGGTGCCTGAAAAGCAATCCGTGTTGAAAGCATTTCCGTTTGTGCTCAGCTGACCAGCGTGCTCTGCTGGTGGTTTTAATGCCTGCTTGGAATAAGTGCAGTAAAGCGGGTATATTGGTTTTCTTAAATTTAGTTATATCTGACTACTGTCACTGGAGAGAGAGGACATAATTATGATTACTTTCTGCTGCTACAAATGAGATACAAGTGTGGGCGTGGCCTATATGGCGTTACTTAATAAGTGTATTAAAGTTGTGGGTGTGGCATATCAGCCATTACTTAATCTATCAGAGTGTTAGACCTGAAATCACAAAGGCAACTCTAGAGCGGCAAGGTGGTTGATCTTTAGCCTTTCACACAGACTGTATACTCCCGCCCATCTACAGAGGCGTGGCACATCAGAAACTATATCTTGCTCAGCTATAGATCCTAGACTTTCAGCAATATCATATTGAACTTCTCCATAACTACCAATCTAACTCTTTGTTTTACTAAGCAAGGGTATAGTGCAGTCGGTCAAGCCCTATTGCGATGGTCATTAAGTGCACCTGCTGGTCAACTGGATGTTTGGTTATTTGGCTGGCTGGCTGCTTGTCTGGCCTATTGGTCTGACCGCTTGCTTTGCCTAAATGAAGCCATAGCTCACAGTTGAGTGGTTTAGTGGTTTGGCTGTGTGTTTAGTGGTGCGCAGTGGTTTTACTGGTTCAGCTGTCTGCTTCAAAAGACAAAAAAAAAAAGGAATCAAAACAAACAGCCCTCATTTTGCACATTAAATATTTAAAGCGCAGGCAGAGCCACTGCAGCTGCAGCTCCGTTGGCTCGACTTTTCTCTTCTGCTGATTGTTTTACGAGATTTGTTGCCACTAAAAGTCAGCTAGAATAAACATACATGAACACAAACACACACACACACACACATATACAGAGGATATATGGAGTGGAAAACACGCTTAGAGCTAACAATCCCACGAATAAATCCCATTTCGCTGCTAATAAAGTTGGAGACTTGAACTTTTGAATATATATGCATCTAGATAAGAACTGTCTTAGTATATATAGTATATATTGCATATATAACGTGTTAGGTTGGAAACAAAAATTATAGGTTAAGTAAGTTTATATAAGATTAATAAGAGAATAGAGCTGGAATCTACAGAAGCTTCGCAGGATCTCACAATTGAACTAGAATATAATATAGGTTAAAAAGTACGCCCAATGGGGAATATGGGCATATATGTGAATTTAAAAGACTTTAAAGAGTTGTCTTAAAAAAAAAAAAAACATGTACTATATATGACAACAGTTGCTTCTGGGAATCTATCAAAGCACAACAGAGTATCTCTGATGGGATAGAAGATGGGAGCAAGATTCTCGGAGAGGAGAGACAACAGCTACCCAGCAGTGAGCAGACAGTGGGACTGTTGGAGCAGAACGAACAACCAGATGTCATACCACTTGACAGGCTGAGAGCAAGCATAGGGCGCCTTTTGAACAGTAATTATGATGGAGCTCTTCCAGCTGACGAGCTGAGCAGGATTAGTGCAAGTGGCGCAGGGCATTTCCATTGCTCGGCTCTGACGTTCCGCGAAACCAAACAATTCCAATTTATACAAATGGTTTTTGTGTGTGTTCATAAAGATATTTATATTATGATACACATGACTGTGGAGGAAAAAACTCATACAAACACAAACAGAAACAGAAACTCATTCAATTTGATTAAAATTTTCATTAAAATTGAATCTGATTTAAATTTGCCGTAAACAATTTCACATTCATTGCAGATTCAACTTTTTTTTAGAAATTCGCGAATGAACTGAAAAGAGAGTATATTGGTTTTATAGAGAGAATATTGGTTGTATATGCGTCTGGAATTTTGGCTTATCGAAAAGGCCATTACCATTGAACTTCGACTGAAAGTAGAACTGTTCCACAGCTAGACCTATATATTATATGTTACGCCTATATTTTAGGGAGTGGCACAAATGAAAATATCGATTAATAAATCAATAAACGAGTATTAAGCAGTCAGTTACGCCTGACATGCATGTTTCAATAGTTAAATAACTCTTGATTTATAATCTCAGCAGCTCTATGATTTATAATCTATTAGCACTAATGAAAACTATTTCCACTGCAGAATTTTCAAATTAATTATTGTTAATGAAAAGTTGCACTTTACGCTATGCAATATTCATTTGCGCCCAGTGGGCGTGGCTATAGAAAATATAGAAGGGCTTTAGCTAGAGGCAACATACCTACGGATAAGTATGTGTAATTAATTCAAATGAATTAAAATTTTAGAATCGACAGAAAAAGAAACAAGTAAGAAAGCTCTAGTCGAGACTGCTCGACTACGAGATCCCCTGAACCCTTCCAGGAACTAATATTTCAATAATTCGTCGTTTCACTTCTACTAACACATGCACACACACATACAAACATACTCACGCACGTATAAACAGGCATAGGCTGCCATGTGGGCTTACATTGGTAACTTAATTGTTTGATATCTTTTTTTGTAGACAGACAATCTAGATAAAACTTTCAGACCGTGATTATAACAATAAAATGTGTGTGTGTGCCAACGCTCAAGTCTCTAGTATTTGAAATACGGGCTTTGCAAACTTGTAGGGAAGGGGGTGTTTTGAGGGGTGGGGGGTGAAATATGACAAAAACCGAAAATCTTAAAAATAAACATGATTCTACATTTTAAATTTGAAGACTCTATTTTCAATGGTGTAGAAGATATAATTTTATAACTGATTTTCGATAAGGTTTTTTATCGATAACAAAAAACCAGAAGCAGTTATCGATTTAAAAAAATAAACTTGATCTGCGCGTGCAATATACGGACCTACAGTTTCAAATTTCAAGTCTCTAGCTCCCATATCTTCTGAAATCGACGCGTTCAAACATACGGACAGACGGACAGACAGACAGACAGACGGACAGGGCTAGATCAACTTTTTTTGTCGCCCTGATCAAGAATATATATACTTTATGGGGTCTGCCACGCCTCCTTCTGCCTGTTACATACTTTTAACAAAACCATTATACCCTGATTTCCCATTTTTAATGGGTTCAGGGTATAAAAACTAACTCATATCGAGTATCGAGTGATACGGTATATGAAACTCATATACTCTGTATAACAAACGAGCATCTTAAAACGAATATACTTTTCTTTTCGCATCTTAAACAATCAATGTGAACGAGCATATCAGAATCGAATATACCCTGTGTGTACTTAGTTAACAAGCAGAATGCTACCAATAAATATATATATTTGTTTTTCATAACCCAAAAATTAAAAATTTCCGATAATACCGATACTTGAAATGAGTATTATACATTCTTAAGAGTATATGCAATTGCACATATTGTCTTGTCACCTCACGAAAGAGCATTATAAAACCAATATACTTGCTTTTATATATATACATGATAAGGAAGCTACTCGATTGAATATTTTCAGAACTCTATGAAATTCGTAACACTCTCTTCTAATCAAGCCAATATACTCATTTTACATAAGATGAACAAGTATAATTTTTTTTTATACAATTACATTTTTTTACAATTTTTTTTTTTACATCATGAACGAGTAATAATTCACAAATATACCCACTAATATAATATACCCATTTTTAAATCTATCAATTTAATAAACATTTTTTGGATACACAATTACATTCCCTTACAATTTGTACATCATGAGCGAGTATTTATTCACAAATATACCCGCTAGTAGCTTATCGAATGAATTTTCTTGTCGATTTTCTCACTCGATTTCTCTGCTAATTGCACTCAATTAAAGGAAGCCACGGGAATCGCAGGATCGCAGGAATGCGATGGGGCGTATCTAATATTTGATGCCCGCTTCAAATGATTTTACACTCGATTGGCAATCAAATCGAGTGGAAGAACAAGACAACAGCAGCATCAACTCTGACTAGAGCATTTTCAATGTAAAATAGAAAATTTGAAAACTGAAACTGTGAAAATTTCGCAGAATTTCCACTGAATTCGAGTGGCTCTTCAATTGAGCTGAGTTTTTACAAATTTTGTTGTTGTTTTCCGTAATATCTAAATTTTTATTTATTCAGTCATTTGAGTGGATTAATGGATTATTAGGCACTTCCTGTTGCATAGCAAATACGAGTCGAGTGCCTCAATATTGTTTACATTTTCATTTAAATTTTCAAGTTTTTTTTTTTTGTAATTTAAGCTGATCAAATAACAAATTTCTGTGAAGTGTACAGCAAAGCTCGCGCAAGGCTTCACGGTATAGGTTTTTTTTTATTTCTTCATAAAAACTATTTGCGCAGTGAAAAGCAAAAATATTTTTAATTATTTTTATTTTTTATTCGTTTTTTTAGGATTTTTCATTTTTGTTTTTCCAGCGGAAAACAAAAATATTTTGAGCTTTAATTTTTCTATTTGTTTTTTTTTATGAATTTTGTTTTTTGTTTTTCCACCTTTTACTTACCGTAAAATTTGCTTTAAAAACTAAACACATGTTTTTTTATTTATAAATTTTGTTTTTTGCTTGCTTTTTTTTCTGGGTCTAATTTTTATAGCTACAAGTTAAATAAACAAATCTTCACACACACAATTAAAATGTTTAATGTGTTTTTTTTTTAACTTTTGTTTTCTATTTATTTTTGTATTTTTATTTTTGAAAATTTGAATTTAGTTTCGAAAAATGTTGCCGCCGGCATTTTCCATGCTCGAGAACATTTTCCCAAGAAGTCGCGTTCACCGACTTTTCGAACTGTTCGCGCGCGAGTTTTCCGTGAAACTGCGAACGCCAATGCTCGCACAGTGCCAGCGCTTAGTATGCTGCCAACGGCAAACGAAGCAGCGCAGCGAGCAGAGGCAGCGCGCAGCAGGCGCTTGTTGCTAACTATTCCGCTGTCGCTTGTTGCTGTTGCTGCTGCTACTGCTGGGAATTTTATGGCAAATAATTGCCCATCAAAAGACTTTGTGAAATTTCCCTTTCTTTTTACTGCCTAACACACTAACACAACTATAAATGGTACTAAATGAAACTGCATAAATGTGTTTGAAATGCAAATGAGTGCCGTTACACTTGAACAGTGTTGCCGTGCTGCTCACATATTGCCTACACTTTTGGCTTGCGTCTGCGCTTTGCTCTGCTCCGACTCGCTTTTTGCGCTCTCTCTGTTTTCATACGCACATTCGTAAACAGAGCGCGAGCACGTGTGAAAAGCATCAAAAGGCAAATTCAAATTGCCAACCACATGCGGCTGTTCTTTTGTATGCATGTGTGTGTGAGTGAGTCAGAGTATGTGTTTGTGAATGTATTTTGTGTGTTTGTTGCTTTTGCTGGCGGCACCAAATGTCTTGTGTCATTAACAAAAGGCAGCCGCAGATGCGCGGCTATAGCCAAAAATGCCTTAAGTAAGCAACATTAAAACATATGAGAATACAAAAAATGATAGAATAGCGTACTTGCCAGGTGTCTAGATACTCTGTATTCCCGCCTGGCAGACGACTTGATATATACTCTAAGGTCAATTCACACACGCCTTAAGTTGTTTCTTCTTCTTACCACCATCTCACAAATTGTAAGCGAAATTATTCTTAAGGTATCAGGAGGTACTTATACTCAAATGAACCATTCAGAATGTACCAAGTGTAAGGCATGTATCAAGAAAAATGTATTATAGTGTACCATGTATCAAAGGTATTATTTAAAGTATATTATGTATATATGTAATATTCAAAATGTATAGCAAATACATCAAATGTACCATTTATAACAGGTACCAATGTACATATGTTCTAAGCGTAATGTAACACTTCATTACAGGGCACTCTAATGTCACACATAATATGCAATTTATCAAATGTACCATTTATAAATCCCAAAATTATAAAGTGTACCACTTACCACATGTACAATTTATCAAATATACCAATAACAAATGTACCACTAACCAGGTGTACCATACGCTATATGGTATATAAGTTGAGAGTGGTACATTGTGAATGATATATTTAGTATATATATATATTTGATATGTACTTTATATAGTACATGGTACATGTGGCTTGGACTATATACTATATGCCAAATGTATCATTCCCAACCAATCCAAAGACCAATCCAAAGTATGCCATACACTATATACCAAGTATACCATGTACAACTCACAATATCCCATACGTAACACAAAACCACTAAATACCACAGCGAAAGATCTGCACAGTCGCCCCTATATACTCCATCAGCTAGCAATTACAGAGCATAAATAAAACATTCAGAGTTCTAATCATAAATCGCCGAGTAGTTCGCATTGGCTGTGTGTGGCCTGGCCTTGGCCACTCGCTTCTAATGTGCTGGTTGAGATGGAAAAGGCATTGCGGGCGCGTGGCTGGCACTGATTGAGCTTCTGCGGCGGCGAAGTCAACGACGCATTGACAGTGTCCAATCCATCAAGCCATCAATCATCAATCATTGTGTCAGGGCTACAATAGCCACATCACCTACCTGCCTGACTGCCTGACTGCCTGCCACACAACATGCACTTCTTGCCATTTGCAACTTAAGTGCGAACTCCCATGCAGCACACGCGGCGTATGCGCAACGTCAACTTAATAAGGAACTGCTCCTCTTGCCTCAGCCAACACCTACTGGCTGGCATAATGTCTTTAGAGCTGCGCTGATGACCCATATTTAATCAACGGTAATTGCGCTGACCTTTGCGCTGCTTCAACCATCTGCACTGACCCCCCGCCCCCCTCCCTCCACTCTCTCCCACTTCCACTCCCACTCTCTCTTCATTTATCAGTGTCCTTAATGATAATCTGTTTGGAAAATTTTAAAAATTTATATACCCTGAACGCATTAAATATGATATTTGGGGGTATATTGATTGTATATGAATGTATGTAAGAGATAGAAGCAGGCGTAGCATCAATTATATAGATTTGTATTCTTGATCAGCAAGATGAGCTATGTCTGTCTTCCGCATGAGCTAAAAATATTTAAGAGTTGAAATACTTAATAATTAAATTTTTATTCGTATAGTCCTTGCAGTACTTTTCTCTTTTCCATTTCCTGGACATCGATCAAAATCGATATTTTCAAACACTTTTTGAAGCATAGCTGGAAGACCATTATAGCTAAGTTGACCAAATTTATTTTGTAGTTTCCTCTAAAGACTACGCAGATTTGGAATATTTTAGATTTTGTATACCTACAAGATTCTGCATATGATAGGGACAAACAAAAGTTCTTCAAATAGTAAAGACTTGAGCTTCGGTATGCTCACATATTCGAATGCCATCGGAATACATTGAAAATGATATCAAGGTCGTACAACGAGAGCCCAAGTTCCATTAAGCTAATTCCCATAGCAGAATTTCAATGGTAAAAACAAGCAAGCTGGTATAAAATAAGTATGAAAATCAACTTTGATTAAACTTCAGAGTACCTCTTAGTCGTATACTGCCCATATTAACGCACTGTAATTTCGTTTTGTCTTTTTTGGTGCTAAATACCGACAGGATGTGACGTGACAGGGACAGCTCAACATGGTTTTGATTGATGGGCAGGGTGCTTGGCGCTTGGCCCTGCGCCTGTGCTTGATGGCCTTTCACAGAGATTTACGTAAATAATAAAATAATAAAAATTTAATTTGCAACAGGATATCCTGTTGCGCTCCTCTCGGCTCTCATAAATAAACTACTTAGAGGGAATTTCGGCGAATATAATATAGAATATGTTTACAATTAAATTCAATGCCAACGCGATTCATTACGCCAGATTTAATCAAATTAATAACAACTTTCATAATAATCTGTTGTTTCCGTTTTATTTTAGATACCCTCGTGCAAAAAGTTGGCCGTAAAGGGTATATTTATTTAGAGTCTATTTACGTAAAGGGTTGAAGCAGCATATAGTTGGTATATATTTGTGAAACATTAATGTTTGATGACAGCATTTAGCTAATGAATCTGTCAATTTGCCTATCGATATTTCAATTTGCAGTTGATTTTGTTTATAAATAACTCGAAAACTACTTGAGATATATACATGAAATTTGGTACGTAGACTCAGAAGTTGTGTAAGCAAACTAAGAATATTTCAGTTTTTAGAAACCTGAGTGTATACGAATACTTGCGAGTGTGCTCCAAAAATCTATAAATCTTTAAGTTAAGAGTTAAGTTAAGAGTTAAGAGCAGGTGGTCTGGTGTGCAGGTGCTACTTGAAAACTCCGAAACACTTTGATTTACGGTTAATAAACTGCATGAAGGCATAAACAGCACCAAGTGGAGAAACTTTATTAAAATATGCAACGGTGTCAATAAGAGGACGCCTGCTTTTGTTTTCGCTGCTTATTTTTTGCTGCAGCTTCATTAGCAAAGGTTCAATTTCCATAAACCATAAAGTTTTCCTTTACTTTCAAAGAGGCGGCATCGGCAGCAGGAGGCGTGCCTCATAAAAAGCAAAAGCGGCGCTAAAGAAATAAGTTAAAGTGCTCTAGTGAGGTGTGCATGACTGCCAGATGCACTGCACAGAGCTGCTAGGGTCGTTCTAGTTGCATACGGAAGGACAGCAGAAGAGTCGGACGGACAGCCGGACGCACAATCGAAGAAAGATTGGACGAAAAGTCAGATGAATAGTCGGACGAACAGTCGGCAGCTTCTACGCTTCTTTGATTCACATAAGGATGGAAAGAAAAACAGTCGGACGGATAGTCGGTTGAATGGTCGGACAGAAAGACGGGCGCACATCATCGGACGGACAGTCGGATGATTCGATAGACAGAGAGATGGCCGTACATTTAGACGAGTAGTCGGAGGAAAGGTTAAACGAAGAGTCGAACGAGCAGTCAGAAGGCAATCGAACGGAGAGTTGGCGGACAATCGGACGGGCACTCATACGGGCTGTCAAACGAACGGTCGGACGGAATAGCCGTTGGACAGATACACATAGTTGTATCGAGTTAACTTTTCATTATAATCAGGCATATAATATTATATAAATATTACGCCTTCTTCTTAACATACATTCTCATACAACCAATATACCCTCTTCAGCCACTTTCCATAAGTTCTTTGTATATAAAAAAGGAAAACAGCAAATCAACTACCAAATGAAGGCACAACACGAAAACTTTTCGGGCACACACTTGAGTGTATGTGTGTGTATATATGTATGTGCTAGTGAAAAATAAAGGTGTCACCTTATGGCGCTGTTAATTTTTCAGCTCTCGTGCGCACATGTCGAAGTAAACCTTTTGGGGAACGGCAGCGTCGTAAGCTGTAATCTGGCTCTGGCTGGCAACTGTGGCCCGCAGTTGCTTGGCTGCCTGGCTGGCATATCCTTTATCCTCGCTACTGTTGCCTGGCTGAAATATACTTTATGCCGGCTCCTGTTAATTATGCGTCTACGTGACTTTTGTGACCCGGGGACATCGAGCAGCGTGCGCTTCTTGCGCTGCGTTTCGGTGCAGCGCCAGTCTTAGGCTTAACCTTGAACTGCTAAACCATATTTATGTCACAGACACACACGCATAGAGTCTCTGTGTGTGTGTGTATGTGTGTGTGTGTATATAATATGCGCCATTTATCTTAGCCACCCCCCTCAGCGTCTAAGCATCCAATCAAGCTTAGACTCCATATGCCAGCCGGTGCGAATCAATGCGAATTACTAAATGCCACACAAACCAACAACTGTGACCCAGTGTCTGTCTCCCTCCCTCTCTCTCTCTCACTCTCTCTCTCTCTCTCTCTCTCAGGTATAGCCACAGTTGCCACTTGTTCTGTTCGTTATTTGCATGCAAAACTCCGAATTGAAGTGCAAAGTTTTCAAATTTAAAACAAAAATAAAACAAGATAAAATATGACGAAAATTGGTTAAAGATCGAATATGGAATACTCTTTACTTTTATAATCTATACCTAATATATATATATATATGTATATATATATATATATATATATATATATATATATATATATATATATATATATATATATATATATATATTGTAAATTTGATTTACTGTTTTAATGAAAATCTTTGACAAATCAAAAATTAGTGGAAAGTGTTTTAAGAAAAGTTTTCAAAAAAATAGAAAAGACCAAATATGTTTATAATTAGAAAACAATATTTGATATGTTAATTAAATAAAGAAAAGGAAAAGAAGAAGAGTGCTTAATTTTTAAACTATTCATACTGGGAATAATAAGAAGAAACTTACTCGATTCTCAGACTTTCCATACTAAGCGAGCTAGTTGACAGCGTGACTCCTTATCCCATAATGCGACTACTACGAGGGTAGTCTGAAAAATTGCCGATCTTAAACTGGAATTGAAAGAATTATAATAATATTTTAAATACATTTTTATGAATAAAAGATTGTATTACTATATGAGATATAAAATATTTATATAGATTTATATAGATTTATATAGATATATGCTGTAAGTTGCCTAAACCAACTCAGGCTAAAGATGATACAAAATCTACGTACTTAAAGAAATGACTTCTTTAATGACTAGCTCACAGAAAATTCAGTACACCCAGAAAAGGGCATACATGAATCAAACACATGTGGGAGAGAGTGAGAGAGGAGATAGATGGATAGAGAGAGAAAGAAAGCAACTTATGAAAAACATGATTTATGAAGCAAAAACTTTGATTTGAATTGTGCATAGGTAGATTGCGTTGTGACTGAAACTAGTTTACAAAGTTGATTGTGTCTGGTTAGACTCGAGTCTCGAGACTCGTAACATTCAACTTTCAGGTGTGTGCTAGAAATGAGAAAAAGAGAGAACGCCTTTAAACCACTTTAGCTTACTTCATTATGCTGCAGGAGTCACCGACTGAAACGTGTCCTTAAAGACCTCTCGCATTAGTTAGTTATTCGGTTTTAGTTTCCAGTTTGCAGCTGGCATTAACATCTGTAATCAAGCTCAAAAGATGCCTTTCTTTTATGACCCGGCGCAGCTGGGGGAATGTGACTGGGCCACACGTCGCCTTGCACCGGCGCAAAGGTGCCATTGAGCTCAGCCCCCAAATGGCTGTAAAATAACCCTTTTTTCTTATTCCGGTTCGCCATCTAATGCATTATGCACGCTGCCCGAAATTAGCTTAACGATGATCTACTTTACGACTGCGGAAACGGCCGACCGTTCGGTCCCAGCTCGGCTCAATGGAAGCTGAGCGAGCTGGACCCATCTAAAAAATGCATCAAATCTCGCTCTAAAACAATTTCCGTTAGCAATTGCACAATAAATAAACAGAAATCGGAAATCAGTAAACTCAACTGTCTGATACTCCTCAGGATAAGTCGGTAAACTAATTGAAAGGAATTTGTTTGATAAAAGTATTACCAATTTTAGAGAATACGATATTTGTTTCAAGCTGAAAAGCTTACTACGAAACCCTCTTAAAGCAATTTAGACTATATTAGGTTTACTTTAACATATTTAACCGGCAGACGAGTTCATTTAACCTACTCCATCTATTTATCTACATGTCCCCAAATCTATCTGTTCATCTGTTTTTCCATCATTTCCTCTGCCTGTCTATACAGTCTATATACAAATCCATCTGCCCAGCCGGACGGACGGACGGAAGGGCAAGTCGGATAAAGTCGTTCCGTTAATCGGTTGCCTATTCGCCCGTATATCTACTCGCTTGCAAGTTCATCCGTCCAGCCGCTCATCTATCCGCAATTTATCTGTCAGTCTGTCCACAAATCCGTCTGTTCATCCGAAAATTTATCCTATTGTCCTCTGGCTATCCATTCGTCCATTCATTTTTCTGTAAGCTTATCCGTTTGTCTAACTGCCAGCTCATCCATTTATCCCTATGTCTATCTTCTAACCCAAAACTAACAAATTTCTGTGAAAGGCTAGTCAGCGGAAGACAAGTTCCATCTGGCGCTACACGAAGATAATTGAGTCCAACAATAAGCAAAAAATCAGTTAGCCATTGGAGTTAACAACAGACCTTGTTCACATTAGACAAACTTCACATCGAGTTTTGACATTCAGCTCTTATTACATGGAAACGAAGAGCTATTCATATTAGTTTTATATACAAAAACACACACACACACACGTATACACATACAAATGTATTTCATCTAAGTTCCAGAGGCAATCTCTTAACAACTCTTGGCCTAACTATAATACCCTCTACTGGAGGGCAAATTAAAGTCTTTAACTCGTTTACTGAATTCAATTAAAGGACAAAAATCCTTGAGGCCATGTCGAAGTACATGCGAAAGTTCGGACGCAAAACAAATCTGTGGCTTTCGCAATGGCGTTGACAATGGAGACAAAAGGAGATGACACCAATGGGGCGCAAGGAGCAAACGTCCTGCGGCAAACAAACGTGGCCAAACTCCAATTGCCCGGCAATAAAAACTTTGTCCTTGCGCACGGACTGAAAGGCCTTCAGGGGCCACAGTTGACAGCGATGGACTCGCTGGATGAACCACAAGGACTGCGACAGGACTTCCGCATTCCACGCACATCCCTGCCAAGACAAGCCAAGACAACAGCAGCTGAACTAATGAGAGTGCGCTAGTTGGGTGTGCACGACTATCAGTCAGAACTATTGGATAGTATAGAATTGTTGTGCCAAACAATGTAGGATAATTGTAGCGCCACCTAGAATGCACTTTATGCAGCAGCATCACTACTACTACCCATACTATGAGAAATAGCTTGACGTAACTTGGGTTCTAGATTTATGTTATTAATGCAATTTCCGATATGTATTTGTGACATCCGAATGTGTGTGCATACCAAAGCTCAACTCTTTAGCTCTTGTAGTTTACGAGATTGAAGAGCTCAAACGGACGTTTAGTTACTTTCAGGCATTTCAAACCAGCTAATTAAGCCTTAGAACTTTGTGCATAACCAATATACCTTGTTAACCCATTAGAATTGGGTTCAGGGTATACAAAAATGTAATTTGGGTCAACACGGCCAAGTTGAGGACAGATTTATTACATTTTAATTTGCTGGACAATGCCAACAAAAGGGAAAAAACTCACACTCTTAATATAGTATATATATTCTCACTCTCTCCCTCTCTCTCTCTCTCTCTATATATATATATATATAAATATATATATATGTATATATAAAATTAAAATTACAAGCTTCTTTCATATTTCGTGCCTTTTCGGTTTGGAACATATTTCTTTTGATGCGCTGAGCGAAAAATGGGAAAAAAAACTCTTCGGCTTGGCTCGAGATGAACTTTTCGGCAAACTTCATCGAAGCGCGCACAAATTAAGAGTCTATTTACTCTTTCGCTTGCCCAACTTTCCTGCATGCTTCTATGAGGAACTAACTCACCTAAAAGGTCCGAGACAGTTTTCCATTCGTTCTCTTTCTCTTTCTCTCTCTTCCTCTCTCGCACTCCCACGCTTTGTTTTCTAATAACTAAACAGCGAAGCAATTTGACAGCCAGATTTACAGTAGACGGCGCAGCGCCTGGAATTTAAAAAAAGGATAATTTAAAACAAATTACGCCTAGGAGCGAGCGAGAGAGAAAACAAACAAATATAGAAACAAACAAGCGCAATCGAGTAAATTGTGAACGACTTTAGGATACCCTAATATAAACTTTGAATATTGAACTTACAACTACCCAATTATTAACTAAAAACGTTACAAGTGAGCATGACTGACTGCTTGATTCCCATTCCAACTAAGTTCATAAGGAAAGTTTTCCCATAGGCATTATATATAGATCTATTTATACTATAGTTTTATAGAGAAGGTCAATACTAATGCTTGTTGATTACAGCTTTAAGCCTGCAGCAGATCTGTTTTTTTATTGATTTACTACGCCCCTAGTAGGCGTATATACAACATTTGAGGCAATGCACAAGACCAATATGCTCTTTTCGCACTTGTTGAATGAGTATTTCAATGCTTAAGTCTCTGTGGCTTCTATAGCCGCAAAATGTTTTGTGCTCAGGCAGACAGCATGAAGAAAAAAAACCAAAATACCCTTTTATTTAATTATCTGAGCGAGCATTCACTCACCAAGTTTACTGCTTGAATATTAATAAAGAAATGAAAAAAAAAAAAACACTTGTTTAAAACTTAAAATAAAAACTGTCTAAATAAAACAATTGTTAATCTACTTCACAGCAAATTTTGGGTACGTAGGCTCTATACCCGAAATTTATGTTCTTACGCTCAAGGAATGCAAAAGCTTTCAAGTTGAAAAGGCCAAAAAGTCAGCTTGACGCTGATTATATTACTAATCGGGAATATATACATCATAGATATATACTACAATATATTTGCCTGTTACATATCTTTAGACAAGCTGAATATACCCTTAAAAAAAAAAAAAAAAAAATCGACGATAGCGATAAGAAAATTTGTGGAAAGCTCGTTTGAAACATTTTGTCAGCAAAGATTTTGCATGCGCTGCAATAAATTAGGCAGTTGAAGAAATCTGCATAGATCATAAATTTTATTGCCAACTGCGCGAAATAGAGTAAGTAGGTTAACAAGAAGGGGCTTAGCCCAGAGTCTGGCATGGCAGACTCGCCTCACCGAGGCAATATGATAATTTATTCCAAAGCCAGCATAATGCACTGTAATTGAGACAGCGAAGGCGAGGCGCCTTTAACACCAAACCAAAGATATAAAGACAGAAAAGCTGATGAAGACGAAATGCAGAGGGTCGACTGACTGCACAATACTCGCTCACAATTTGTGAAGAGAAGAGAAGAGAACAGAACAGAACAAAAGAGAAGAGAAGACCAAACGCAAGATATAAAGAAAGGCAAAGCTGATGAAAGAATAAGTGAAGAAGGTCGACTGACTGCATAGAGTAGAGAAGAGAACAGAAGAGTAGAGAAGAGAAAAGATAAGAACAGATAAGAAGAAAAGAGAAAAGACAAACACATGTATTGCAGGAAGCCAATATACTCGCTTCTCATGAGCGGACATATGAAAAAAAACAGTTGATGACAAAAATTGTAGAAAATAAAAATAAACATAAAAGGGAGAATATAAATAATAACTAAAATTGAGGCGTGGCGCGTGACACGCAGCGAGCACTTTGTGATATTATGCGCGAACACTCGAAATCCGTTTTCATTTTGCTTTTCAGCCCCATCTTTTGGTTTAGCACTGCTGTCAAACCCTTCTCCAGGCACCTCTGAGGTTAAGGCCCAGAGGTAGAGCCGAAAGATGAGGGGTATTCCCTGCATGTAAATGAGGCGACTTTGGCCAAATGCTCTACACTTACTAAGATACTTTACTTGGATACTTACTAGATACTTTCGCTTACTCCCTCTCTCTCTCTCTCTCTCTCTCTCTCTCTCTGTCTTACACTTGTTAATGCATCTCATCTGCTGCTTCTTCTTCTTCGGTTTTCTGAATTGGATTCTTGTTGTTTTTGGGGCGTTTGCCCAGACAGATTTTATGCTTATTAATGTCGGTCGCATTTTGTGTCGAGGCCCAACGACGCCCAGACGTCGCCCATTTTCCACGTTTTTTTCCACTTTTCCGGGCGGCCACACAGCAAACTCGTTCATCACAAAGCCTCACACAAAGCCCGCCCCAGCTTTATGAACTTTATGAGCAATCATTGCAAGTGTGTTTTACCAAAATGTCAACAAATGAAGCTTTCGCTCAAATTATTCACAATTTATGTATATGGGTATATCAAATATATGGGGTACAAATTTTATATTCATATATATATTTAGTTTGATTTACAGTAAGAGGATCAATGGGTTATTATCCATAACGAATATGTGTCAAAATGGATTTCTTCTCTTTTTAAACTTGAATCACAATCATCCTTTGCCCTCTTACTCTGGCAGTAGTAGGCTTGTTCCATGTCTAGCTCTTCCATTGCTATGCAATTGTCGAACTGTTTTCAGGGTTTTCAGACTAATGTCTTACTAAGGTAATACAAATTTCTGCTTGCTTAATTGCTCTGTTGCTCCGAGAGCAAACAGAAAATTTCGTGCAAATTCCTTTCATGTTTTATGTCTCAGCTTCAATCAATTTTAGCATGTCATCTTTTCTTAACTCTCTGTCTCTCTCTCTCTCTCCCTATTTAACCCTTCCTCTCGCGTCACTAATTTCCCAATCTTTTGCCTACTACAAATATAAATGAATTGTCCGGGTATCTGCTGGCCGTGCTTAACCGACTAGAGCACTCTCATTCAGCTCACAATTTCATGCGAAACAATTCAATTTGGCAGAAGGCAGCAGCAGGAGCAGCAGCAGGAACAACAGCAGGAAAAGCAGGAGCAACAGGAGCAGCAGCAGCACTCCACTCCAAGTCCAACTCAAGCGTGACTCGCTCACCTCATTTACAGTCCAGTCAGGTGGATTTGATGGCAAATAGAATTTGTTCTTTAAATTCGACGTGAATTGAGTTTAAAGACAAATTTAATAATGATGCTGATGTCAGCTCTGTAGCTGTGAAACATAAATGCTATTTTTAGCATTCAATATGGGCCCAGTGGGTGTGGCTAGGGATAGAACGGACTAAAAGGAGCCCCCACAGGGAAAAAACTTTAAAATCAGCATACTATATCAAATGAAGGTGTTCAGGAATGTAAATATATCAAATTTCAAGTCTATACGCATGCAGACCAATACACTCACTTTTCTTTACATGAACGAGCATAAAAACGTGTAGATTAACTTGCAAGTTTTAAAAGAGAGTGAGTGAGGCACAGGTGTAGTTTAATACAATTCCTTTAGCCCTGTTGAGGAATGCAAAGAATGTTGTTGAAAAGGGAGAGGGAAAGAGGTGAAAAGTGTTGCCTACTTATTGGCGTCTCCTGCTTGATGTTCGCCCGTTCGCTGTTTCGTGACGCATTGTCACGAACAGGTTAATTTCGCTGACACGTCCGCCCCATCTGCTTACACACAACAGAGAGAGTGTGTGTGTGTGTGTGGGTGTGTGGGTGGGTGGCTGCCATTTAAAGTAAATGACTTTTTGAATGGGCGCAAAAAACTTGCTGCATACTTTTAGGGCTGACGAATTGAAATACAGCGCCAAGCCGTGCGGGATTTGTCATTTACCTTTAAATTTACCTATTGAAAAACGTTGCCGAATTCACAATGGATCAGCATTGGAGGGTAACAAATTGGACATCCCCGACTAGCTAATACTCTAATTATACTTAATATAGATTGTAGGCTTTTGCATATTTATATATACATATATATATATATATATATATATGTCCCACACATACACACACAGCTGCTTATGGCCACCTCCTTTTATTCCTCCTCTAACTATTTTAAATCATATCTGTACTCAAACTAATTCGGTATATCAAAATTAACGAGTTGTTAATTTGCTTTTAGGACTTTCAAGTAATGTTTAAAAGGCATTTACATTTTTTCGATGATTTAAGATTTATATATCCAGATTGAAAACAGGATGACCTTTTCCTATGTTCGACATTAAAGTACACAGCTCTCAGCTTTAATTGCACTTAAGCAGAACGAAACAAGCAACAGCTAGCAGACATACAGAGAGATAACAAAGGAACAGCGCAAATGACAAACATATGGCCAAGCAGACTGATAGACAGCCGGAGAGAAAGAGAGAGAGTAGGGCAGAGAAACTTACAGAAAAAGCATACAAATGGACCTTTTGTCTATTGCTGTAATAATGACCAGATCGACGGACAGAACAACAGCTAAGCAGGCAGATGAATGACAGATGGAGAAAGGAGAAGAGAAACAGACAAAGGGACAGACATATTACCAGACAGACGGACATATAGACACACAGCAGACAGTGGAACAGGGAGACAGACAAATGCAGGGACAGAAAGACATGATCAGATGGGCGGACAGGGCAACAGTTAGACGGACAGAGGAAAAGACAGAGGGACAGAGGAAAAGACAGAGGGACAGAGGCACAATTCACTTACAGACAGGCATCTGGATGAATAGAGAGTAGAGAGAGAGAGAGAGATAGATAGAAAGACAGACTCTCAGCAGGCATACTGCATGACAGACAAAGCGTCAGACAGATTGATGGACAGAAGGACAGTAGGACAGAGAAACTCACAGAGATAGATATAGAGGGCAGACAAATATGATTAAAACGATAGACAGACTGACAGACGGAAAGAGGAACAGACAGGAACAATGCCAGACAGATGGACGGGCAGAAAAACAGGTGGACAGAGGGCTAGGCTAGCAAAGATGCTTGCAGATACATATATATAGAAAGGTCGAGCACATGATCAACTGACATATATGTAAGTATATATATTCCCGGGTGTTAAGTAATAAAGAACATGATATGTAACAACAGCAATTGTGGGCCTTTCGTTCTGATGAGCCTAAAAGTTATAGTCCGAGAAGTGTAGTACTGACATGTGTGTGTGTGAGTATGTATATGTGTCTGTGTGAGTATGTATATGTGTGTATATGTATGTGTGTCTACGGCATCTGCAGAATCACATTATTATACCCATTTCAAAGAAGAACTGCTGGCGTGAAGTTGTCAGCTCCCAGACAAAAAGATCGGCTTTGGCTCATGACGAAAGATATTGATTTGTGTGGATAAATTCTTAGCTCGATCATATACATATATGCATAAATTCATTATGGGCTCAGCCATCTCCTGCTGCTGCTCCAAAGCTATTTCAGCTTAATTTGCATACAATTGCAGGAGTAAATCAACTTGGCTTCGCAGCTGACTTCACATCCGCTTGTTAAACTTAATGTCAAATGCACTTCCGACATTTTAATTGTAATTTACGACCCATTACTATTGTATAAGTATATATATATGTAGCAACGAGTGCCTGGCTGATTTAGTGCCAGTTGGGCAAACTTTCGTTTCGACTGCAGCCCAAAGTTAAAGACAAACCTCGAGTAATCATGGTTAAGCTTGAGTCATTTAAAGTCATCTTGACTTCACTCCAGTTAGTCATTTAACTTAACTGCTGCTGTTTAGCTTAGTTTACTGCTTAGCATTAATCAATATACGAATTATGATTAAAAAATGTCTGTATATATGTATATGTATGAATATAAATATCTTCATTTTCTGTTGAAATATTACGCATACGCCGTGTTTAACCATCTGTTGCCAAAAAAAACACAAATATTGAAAAGAGATAGCATAATTTATGTGTGAGCTGAGCTCCGCTCCGCTCGTTACATCATTCGACATTCAATTTCACAGCTCGCTGCAAGGACGAACGAATTGTCCTTTGCCTACTTGACTTTTAGCATACACACACACACGCATACACACAGACATGCTAATGCACACATACATACAGACAGCATCATCAAATGTGTCACTAGCTGTCATTCTGTTTATGTGTGTGTGTGTGTGTGTATTTTGGTGTGTCTATTATGTTAGCTCGAAAACCTTTTTCACCATGTTTATTTGTTTACTCTTTTCGGCAAGATTTTAATGCTCGTTCAACAAATGAATGGCGAGTATATTGACTTTATGTCTATTTTCGTCTATTTTCTTGTCTAGCTGTATGAGTGCTAGAGAGCATATATGTATATATTAGTATGTAGGCAAATGACGAAATACTTCTTGTGCTCAAGCATGAACATGTATATTAAGAATTTAAGAGTATAGAGTATAGTTGTGCCCCATTAAATTACAAAGGCTTAGTAACCTTTTGAATGGAATTTCAATAAAAGAAGTCACTAGAGCAACAACCAGTTCAGCATAGATCGCTGTAGCTCACTCAACTTCGGATCGCTCTGAGTATCCCCTAGCAGAGATCAGATACTCAGAGGCAGAGCGCAGCTCGACATAAACTCTTGTGACTCATTCATCAGATTACAGCGTAATTCTACTCCATATTGACCTTTAATGCATCTAGGTAGTTGATATTGGAGATATATTTTCATAGAAAAACTACCCTAAACACACTAAAAATTGTCTGAATGGTTTCACATGCCTTTACTTCCTTCCCAAAAACTGAAACTAAGGCGTAGTCAATAAAGAAGTCTGCAGATGATACAGCTGAGAGACTCTTACAATAGCTAAACAGAAACAAGCTGGTCATATTTTGACTTGTTAAGTTGAGGATTAAAATGAGCGCAAACAGACTAAAATTGTTTGTAATTAAGCTATAGAAAGCTTGCTAAAAACCAATTGCAATAAATGAGTATATAGAAATGAAAAAAAAAAGTTATACTGTTCCAACTTTTAGGGACATGACAAGGTAGAGACTAGACTCTACACTAGACTGTCTTAAAGCTAAAATATCTCAGCTTGACAAAGTCTAAACATAGTCATAGTCTAAACTAGAGCTATTCTACGGCACCAGTTATAAATAGTTTAAAAATATATATTCTTTCATAGTGAACGAGTATTAGCGCAGTCAGCTAAGCTCGTTTTCAACCTTCTTGACTTTCTTAACTTTGAACTTTGAAAGAAATGTCAATATATATTCGTTGTCAAAAAAATGAACACCTCAAGCAATATTGCTATTATAACTTATTGAATTCAGACACACACACACACACACACACACATACACACCTATACACCTATATCTTTACACACCTCCACACAGCTGCTTTTGTCGAGCTCAAAGTCTTCTTCTGTTCAATGCCTATTCAATGCAAATGCTTTGCGCTTAATGCCTCTACCTTGACAGTTAGATTAATGTCTCAAATTCTTTGACATCCCCTAACAGTTACACCCTAACCACTCCACTCACCCCTCCCCCTCCCCTTCCCCCTCTCCAACAGTTTCAAGCAAATTTTGTGTTTCTTTGAAATTAAACAATTTAATTGCATTAAAGCCAAATTCAAATGCGCGTGCACAAAGTTTTACGCACGAAATCAAGTCGCGCAACTCAAGCATAACAAAGGAGGCGGTGGGGGTGGCTCCTTAGGGGTGAAAGGGGGAAGGGGAACGTGGAAGGGGTGAGGGTGAGGAGGGGCAGTCTCGGGATTTGCGGTTTAGTTGAAAGCTCTTGGCGATGCTCTTGCTCTAATTTAGTCTTTGTTTGCGGTTTCGCTTCGCTCTTTTTTCGCAACACTGAAAAAGTTTTAATTAACTGTTGCAGCCACGCCCACCAGCGCAAACACCCCCGCCTACACACACACACACACACACGCCAGTGTGGGCAGCTTATCCTGTAATCAGGTATTGAGCAAATCAGTTCAGGTATAGACAAATTAGAAACCGTTTTTTGGGTCAGTTTTGCGCCTCGCACTCTAATGCTCGTTCGGCAGGAGACAGGAAAAGGGTATATTGGTTTAAAGCAAAGTAGATGACAGACTGATAGTTCATTTAGCTGTGCAAAAGGACTGGAGTATGGACTACTATTACATATATGTGATACTATTGTTGTAAGTTGAATACTCGTACATGGTAAGCAAAGCGGGCATATTAGTTCTGTACAATGTTCGCAAAGATGTATCCTTGTTGCTTCACATATCTGTACGTGAGCAATTAGGCATGTATTTTTGTTTTTCTTAGAATTCAAGACTTACAAATTGAATGAAGTGGGTATATTGGCATTGTAAAATGCTTGCAGGGGTATGCAGGGGATAGCTCTCATAACTGTACGAAAGGGAATCTGTATGTATTTGCAGTGTTATTAGCGTAAAAATATTTCAAATTGAAAAACCTTGCCCATGGTGAGGAAAATGGGAATATTGGTTTCATTCAGATTTAATATAAAAGCATTGAAATTATGAAACTTATATTATACATATTGGTATTAGACTTATTAGGCATAGAATATGTAGAAAATCAGCTAATTTAACGGCTTCATTACTATTGCGCTACTCTATAGAAATACCTATAACTTCAATAGGACATTTCTCTTTCTCCAATTTCCGATCAAATTTAGCCATGCATTCATGTGTATTATGCAGTCAGTTATGTCCATGCTGAGTCTACCAATTTTACAGCTTAATAATAATTTTCAAAACCTAATTTCATTTAAGCTTGCAGACTTGCCTTAAATTCATTAATATATAGAAGATATATATTTAGAAGAAGAAGAAAATTTGTCATTGCCTTTGCTGGCTTTGTCCATTATCCCGTTAATACTCACATTTATCCATGGGTCAAATCGTTGCAGCTGCTGCTGCTGCTTTTGCTCCTGTTGCTGCCTGTTGTCCTTACGAATTGTTGGGGATTAATGTATTTTGCCCAAATAACCATCCATCAATACGATTCAAGCTATATTTGAATTGTATATTTGTATGCCCTGTAAGCATTGGAAATGTATAACAATGAGCATATTAGTGATGGAACACAGAATAGAAGAGCTCTGAATACTTGAAGTACGTAATATAGCATAGCTCTAATATGAACCAAATTGAGTGGAGAGTAATATAATTACACCCCAAAATTTTTATGAAGATCGTACAACTAGAGCCCAAGTTCAATCAGACTAATTCTAACAGTTGGGTGTATGTATGCTGAACAAGTGATGCTGATGCATAAAGTACACTGCATATGGCGTTTATGATTATATCCATGTGCGTATATGTGTTTTACTGTATATGCATAGCAGAAGCCCGCATTTATTGACACATCAGCGCTGTGCACAGGTGCACATACAGGTAAGGCACTCCCACTTTTTACACTCTGAATCCATTGAGAAAAATGGGAGGTATAAAGGAGCATAATATTTTTTTTATACCCTGAACTCATTGAAAATGAGAAAACAGGGTATAATGATTTTCTGAAAATGAATGTAACAGACAGAAGAAGAGTTGACTTGATCTAGCTAGAGACTTGAAATTCAATATATATACTCGTGTACACCAGATGTCTATACACTATATCGTTTTTTCGATAACTCGTTCTATTTCTTTATTATCGACAAAAATCGATTATTTCGCTTCGATTTAAATTTGACTTCTAATTTATTATGGAGAAGGTCATTAAAATATAACGCGTGTTTATCTCCAAATATTTTGATATAAAAATATAAAATTTATTTAGTTATGATATATGTATATGATGATGCGCCAAAGCTTTTAAAAAATCTGAAAAGTGAAGATGACAATTCTTATTATCTAAGGATGATAAAGTCTGTGTTAATTAGTATCGAATATATCGATTAGGAACATTGGAGTGGTGCCAGATCGCCACATTATTATCTCTAATTTATTGTGTACATAGATGTGATGAATAAAAAGTTTTTGTTGTTCTTAGATTTATGATACCTCGCTACTTTCTACCCGAATTTGCAAAAAAACGCTTTTCAAATACTAGAGACGTGTGAGACAGCAATTACACCAATATGAATGTTTTTATCATGTTCAGAATGTTGAATAAAGTAAGGAAATCTTCAAGAAAAAAAGAAAAACCCAAATTATTTCTCATAACATAAGTCGCTTCGTCAACTGCGCAGTTAGCAGAGAGCGGGTGCTTATGTGTGTGTGTGTATGTGTTGATTGTTACATATGCATTAAAATTTACAATGATTGCAATTAGATTCAGGGTATCTGCAAGTCGAGCAGTCTCGACTAGAGCACTTTTACTGGTTTATATTTGCACATGAAACCATGAATAGCTGACTGCCTGACTGCATTTGCATGTCTGTGTTGTCTATGTGTGCGTGTTGTTGTTGTGTGTGTAAGTGTGTAGGGATATGTGCAAGTGTAAGCGCGGTGCTCTGGTGTAATGTGTGTGGCTGCAGCTGTCATGCATATGGAAGTAACTGCATTAATAACGCATTTATGCATCTGCTGCTGTTGCTGCTGCATTGATGTTGTTGCTGTTGTTGTTGTTGTTGTTGTTGTTTTATTGACAGTTTTCTGACCAATTATGGTGCAATTAACACACTTGATTGGTTAATATCACTGACTCTCGTTAACAAGGGAAACACACACACACACACATACACAGACAAAGAGAATCGCCATCCATCCATAGACACACACATACATACACACACACATACACACACACCCACACACACACACCAACACACCCACCTAGCATCAGGCATTTGACTCTAACATTTCAAAGCTAAGATTTTACTGCCAAGAGCAACAGAAACAACAACAACAACAACAACGACCATAACAGCAAAGCTCACCTGTGGGCTGAGCTGACAACAAAGGCAACGGCAACGGCAACAACAAGAATTTTGCAACAATTTCCAATGCTTCTGTTGGCTAACAAAGTTAAGTCAAAGCAATAAGCCAATAAAGCTCTAGGCCAAAGGCCATGCTGCTTAAGCCAAAAATAGAAGCACTCAGATATATGCATACACAATATTTGTAGCTTAAATTATATACATACAAATGAATATATTCGGATATATGAAAAAAAAAAATTCAATTCAAGCAATAAATATTGTGCACTTTAAACTAATGGAAATTCAAAACTCAAAAAAAAAACAAACATTTTATATCAAAAACATTGGAAATTGATACCATTTTTTTGTTGTATATATTTTTTAATAAGCTGTAAGTGCCTGACTAGCAGATACTCAGTAAAAAATATAACTTTAAAAAAATATGACGTTTGTCTGGCTCTAAGTTCGCTTAGCTCACTGCCAAGACAACTTTTGCATATTAGAAATAAAGACTTAAATGGAACTAATCTTCCCATTAATATATGAACATGGAATATCTTAGAAATCTGCACTAAGTGCTTCTCTATAAATCATAAACAAGATATACTTAAACGACATATCTTGTGTATGATTTATAGAACAGCACTTAGCACAGATTTCTAATAAATCCCAACTTATGCATATGGAAGGTGCTCTAAACGGGTATGCCCGACTAAATTCTAGACTAGACTAGATGCCTCAATGCCAGCAAAGAGCTAATGTTTCAGCTTTTAGTACATAGACATATACTATATACACTATATATGCCATATATACCATATACATACATATATCATACATATACAGCATATCATAAAAGCAACTGAGCTCGTGCTTCCTACATAGAAATAGCTTGACTGATTTTTGGTTCCAGATGGATGATCTTAAGAACATTTTCAGAGTATAGAGTAAAGTTCTAGTCTTTACTACATCAAAGATATAATAACTTTTAAGGATATAATAAAAATAATTATAAATCTAAGATACTAACAATTGTATATTCTTCAGCAAATATATATATATATATATATATATGTATAGATATATATTCCTAGGTCTTCAAGTTATGCAGGAAAAATCAAGACGAAATATTGATTTTTATCGATGTTAAATAGGGTTATAGATAGATTGAGAAAATATGGTTTATATTATTTATTTATATATTTACATTTCAAATCTCCCCAATCTTTATATAGTGATGTAAATCGTTGCGTGATGGACAGCTAAACACGCCTATGGCTACCTTAACTACCTATATATATACTAAAATAGTTAATATATGCTCTTCCTATCTGTTACATACATCACTCACAAAACCAATATACCCAGCTTAGCCAAATTCAATCCATTTAGCGTACAAAAGAGAACGTTTTAGCCTTAAAGCGCGTTAAAGCCTCGACGACTTTTTTGTCGGCTGTGCGTGTCCAATCAATAGCCTAAAATGTCTCTGGGGCTGCTTATGTTTACGGACACTTGCCGTCCAATTTGATGAAACGTCCTGTCGGGTTTTAAGGATATGACATACACACAACAGCCCAGTCGAAGAACAATGCCTTGAACAAAACGAATGCCGCAAATTGTACTTTAAATATATAATTTATCACAACGGGAAAGCGGAAAGCGACAAAGACTAGGCTCTGCTTATGCCATATCCTGGCAAGGATACGACAGGCAATAAAATGACAAAGAGACAGATAAAGAGCGAAAGAGAGATAGAGAGAGAGAGAGAGAGAGAGAGAGAGGAGCCGTTGCCTTATTATGTTGACATAGCATTCCGTTTGTATAATTGATTAGGTTTGGCTTTACTTATCGCTCTACCCAGACCAACAAGAGCTCTTAATGTCTGTGTGTGTGTGTGTGTAGGTGTGCGTTGCTGTATGTGTGTAGTCTCTAAATAATAATTTATGTACTGTGTACAAAGACATTAATCTTTATTGAAGCTGAAAAGTATATCGCGCGCTATTTGCTAGCCCAGCTAAAAGTCTTTCAAGTAAACCACTCAACGACTTTCACCTAGTTTAATACATACATATAGATATATATGTCTATACATATATATCTATATATCTGTTTCATACGGAATCGAATGGTTATTGCTGTGTGAATCTATGCTAAAATGAACTTCTTAATACTTGGGTACACCTCATAGCGTATAGCTACTTGGGCCTATAGGGTAAAATAATCAAGTCTTTATTCTTGAATTTTATAAATGCTATACTCACATCATATTTGCAAGTATACATATATTTTTTTCCATATTTTAGTAAATTTTCAAAGAATGTGTTAGCTTTGATTTTTGTTCCCACATTAATTATCCAAAATATAATTAAAACAAAGAGCTACTTTAAATTAAGTAAAGTCTTTATGTATATATATTTGTTTTATTTTAAACAACAGTTAAAATAACAAAAGCTGTCTACCTATTTATTTTTGAAAGGCAAGTACCAAGTTTATCTGAAATTCATGACCAAAAAACAGGTTTTCTATATACCCTGTATATACAGAAACTGGAAAATATAATATAAAATATTAAGTATCAGATTTCTATCAGTTTTTATAAGGTGAGACATTCTGTATAAAAACAACATTTCGCTAATTGCAATTTATCCGATTGCTCGCTTATCCGCTTACCTTTTTATGGGTCTAATTACCCATATTTATTTAATTACCCTTTTATCTATGCGTAGATCCATGAATTTCTCTATCTATCCCTGTATATGGCTATGCGTACATTCTTTTTACTGCCTGTCTATCCATCCATTTCTTACATCTAACTATCTGTTTATCGATTTGCTAATATATACACAAATATACCCGTCTATCTGTTTATCCAGAAATCTATTTATTTACTGCTGTATCCATTGATCTCCAAATCTATCCATATATCAATCAATTCATCTGTTTATCCACATGTCTGTCTATCCCCTATCCATAAATAAGTCTGCCGATAAAATTACCCTTGCTATTTTATACCATCTATTTGTATATCCACATGCAAATTTATTTATCCGAACACCCATAATATATCCATTTCGCTTTATCGCTCTTTTTACAGGGCATCTGCTAGCTGTGAGTCTTTCAGGTTTGTGAATATTTGTCATAGAGAGAAATTATATAGCAATAGTCGTATATTGTTTTCTCACTTCAAAACTTTGTTAAGTATATTAAGTACATTTGGGATTGATTGATTGGCTTTCGGCTGGATGCATTTGGGCCATATGTTTGCTTAACTTGAATCAGTTTATTCCCCTTGAATGGTCTAGTGGTTAGCCCGTCTAATAGGGTTATACACCTTTGGACAAGAGTCTGGTCTTGACCAGCTCGCCAAATATATGCAAATTAAAGAGCATATCAAATGGCTGAGGCGTGTCTGAAGGGGGAGGGAAGGCGTGGCAACAGTGCTGTTAGCAAATTTGCTGACGCAGTTTGTGGGAGCTGCTGAGCATAAAGCATAAGCAAAAGCCACTCAAGTGTTGCAGCTTTAGATATAATTCATCAGTTGAACGATTTGATTTATATGGCTAAACACGACGCACTCCACAGTTATTATAATATTATTAATATGAAATATGCGAGTGTGTACGTGTGTGAGTGAGTCTGCTCATGAAAATGGAAAGTAAAAGAAATCTTAGTGAGCTGTTAACATGCATGCCTTAACATGAAACAGCAAAAATAACTAAAACAAAAATAAACATTAAATTTTGCTACCAAGGCAAAAGGCGTGCCTCTATTTACGTCCCTCCCTCCCTCAGCATATATACATATGTGCATGTACACAGTAAGAGAGTGAGAGAGGGGGACAGGCAGAGGTCTGCCTCCTGCAACTGTAAATGCGCCTGGTGTTAACAGCGTGCCATTGTTATTGCTATTGCTATCTAGCTGAGTGTAATTAGTTGGTAAACAATTTAGCTAGATGGAAAGTGAGCGCCGTCTCTTTTGTCACTTACCTGCGCTTTATTGAAGACTTAACCCCATTAGCGTAAATTGGCGCACTTGCCAATCGGCAGCGATCAGAGAGCAGCAGGTAGAGATGGGCAAGGGCAGCGGCCAGCACAAAAGAAACAAACTTTCTGCGGCATGCCAAAGAACGACGAGGCGAAAACTTTTACCCAGCCCAAAAATCATTCACGAAGCTGCACACAGAGCAAGAGAGAGAAAGACCACGAGAGCGGAGCGAGAACCAGAGATCTTTGGTCATCATGGGCACTTTTAGTACACCGCTTTTTAGTACAAATAGAGTGTAAGAAACCTGTTTTAGAGTAGCCAGCAGCCAGCTGCCAGCAGCCATGCCAAGCCTGGGCCAGCCACCACCAGTTGTTCCGCGACGCTCAAGTAGAGCACAAGACGTTCAGTGCACGAAACGGAAAGACACGCGGCCGCCGCTAAAAACGAAACGAAACGAAACGGGACGCGACGAAGACGAGAACGTCAAAGCCGAAGTCAAAGTCGAAACCGAAGTCACAGCCGAGCTCGCAACCGCTACGCATACGCAGTCTTTAGTTGTAGTTGTTGTTATTGTTGTGTACTTGTTTTTGTGCAGCACCAGTGCGCAGCTTAATTATTACCCCAGCAGCTACAGCAGCAGCAGCAGCGGCAGCGGCAGTAGCTCGCGCTCTGTTGTTCCCGTTTCCCCCACAGTTGGCAAAGTTTACTTGTTTGTCTGCATTTTTCCCGCACTTGCACACACACACACACACACGCAGAGAGAGATACATAATATTTTTGTAGCCACTGTGTGTGCGCTTTTCCCTGGGAAAAATATTCTTTGTCGTTTTGCGCTTTCTTTTTGTCTTTTTGTGTGTGCTCAAATGAAACAAAAACAAATGTAAACAAGCCGCGCTAAAACAACGACAACAAAACTAGCCCGCTTATTACGGTGCTTGCAATCGGCGAAAAAAAGAAATAGCAACAACAAAATAACAAAAGAATCAACTTGACAAATTTCCCAAGCAGCAAAGTGAGGTGAGGTGCAATTTCCCAAACCGAAAAAAGTAAGCCAAAAATATAAATCAGAAAAGAAACAGGTTACAAAACACAACATACAAAAAATTATTGTTGGGTTTTTTGGGTAAACCGCAGTTTTTGTGATTAACATATTTCCCATCAAAAAGTTTCTGTTTTTAATCGCCGTGTACATGTATATGTGTATGTGTGTGTATGCATGTGTGTCTGTAAAAACAAGAAGTGGACACAGTCGGAGCAGAGACCGGACCGTGTAGCTAAACGAGACCTTGAAGCTGTCGCTCTGCCAGCTTGAGTCGCGTCTTGGAGCCGCTTTTGGTATCGAATCAATTCCCATTATGCATTTCAATGAGTAAAAGGGGCAAATAAAAACTCACACACACACATACACATGCGCGCACATTGCGCTAAAAGATGTTGGGAAATTTATTGAAATGCAACCTGCGACGACGTTTTATAGGCAATAAAAAAAATTAACATATGCTCAAGCAGACATACAAACGTACATAAACAACATATTTACGAAAGATCTGTGGCCCACAATTTGGACAACTGACCAAATAACGTTTTGCATGACTATGGACCGTAGAGCAAATAGCAAAACTTACAAACAAACACACGCACACACACAGACACCTGTATAGATGTTCACGCTTAACGTTTGTTTTTTGGTGTCGATGCGCAATCCAACGGTACAAGAAACGCCTCGAGAGAAATAATCAAGAATATGCTGCATACATACATACATGCACACAAATATAGAAATAGTCATATATGTATATGTATGTATGTGTGTATGGCTGCATGTCAATATGAGCTTGCTATTGGCTTGCTGTGTGTTCTAAAAAAAAGAGGAAATAACTGTAATCAGAGTCGAACAGAACAGGCGCAGGCTAGCAAAAAGAAAAAAACCAAACTGAGAAACAAATAATAATGGGTAGTTCTGTTAAGACTTCAATGCTAAATCAAAACAGAGGTATTAGCTGTACTAAAAACCAACGCAGGCATTCAAATAGGTTTAGTTTTGGCAAAGTCATGGCAGTTTAAGGTGCAGAATTAACATTTGCTAGGAATAATAAAAATAGAAAAAGTTTCTAGATAACATCTTTTAATTAATGTAAATGTATTTGAGACAAAACCTAAATATATGACAGAAAAGAAACTCGAAAAGTTATTTAAAAACCTTATCAAAAATCAAATCAAATCAAGATCTAATTAGCAACGATCATCAAAAATCAAAATTTTAGTCTTACATATATAAATATATCTAAAACATTCATTTTTGTCAATTTCGAGCCAACTTTGTTAGAGCATTTGTATTGGAATGTATTTTGTATTGGTCAAAATGATTAGTAGATCTATTCCGTATATCCATTTACCGCCTGGCATCGTAATGCCACATTCTTGACATCATTGTGTAGGTAGCTGAGACCTTTGCTTTGCTGTTAGCTTTATTGATTATAGTGGAGAACCTGGCGAGAGTGTCAAGCAGCAAGAGAACAAGAAACTTGACTTTGTTGATTCAAAACACACAAATATGTGGTTTTCGACAACAGCAACAACTAAAAGTCTCCAACGATATTCAAATTAAATGTTCTGTCCCAAGTCCGAAGATAAAAAACGAAATGACCAAATACAGCGTGGCAGCTGTTGTTGTTTGGGTTGCTTTGACTCTGACTATGACTGTGACTGTGACTGTGAATGGATCTCGGATCAAAAGCTAAACATAATTAGCGCATTTTTCTACTCGCTCGAAATGTGCATGTATAGAAATTATATTGGCTTATGTTAACTTCCGGATTATCAAGCTGCATGAATGCAATAGCAGTTAGATAAAGATGAAAAAGACGAAGAAGAGCTAAGAATTTATTAAATGCGATATACATATATTATCTAGAGGTTAAGAGCAGATTAAACTTGTTTAGAGAGTATATTGGCTATGACATAAGTACTCGACTATCTATATAGAGGAAGAACAGCTATTTATATACTATATACTATAACTATATATATATAGTATGGTATATAGTTCAGTATAGTATATTTACTATGGTATATAGTTCAGTATATGGTATATATAAAAGCTATTGCTTGTTTTGTAGTTCTTCAACAATTATAAATAGAGTATATTGGCTTTTTGAAATGGTTTGTTAAATCTACTTTATAATCCGCTTAATATATATAAAGAGGATATTGGCTGACTGTCAAACTGCTTGTCTATTTAGATGCATTTGAAGCTAGAGCTTAGCTCAGCGATCTCTACTTATCTTGACTCATAAATCGACTTTATACTTAATAAAAATATATTATCTAGAATTTTATCCTTTTTATACTTTTCAACAATTGCAAAGAGAGTATATTGGCGTAGTGAAATAGTGAATGCAATTGAAGTCTGAGAGAGCAGAGCTAAGAGTTTACTACACCTATGTATATGTAGATATATTTACTCTTTAATATGTAAAGGGATTATCCGATTTATGAATAAATTGAGAAGTTTTGCCCTATTAATTCTTGAAAGGTTTATATTGACTTTATATTTCAAATTTATCTACATGAAGCTTAACCTAGAATCTGATAATTTCAAAAGAGAACAGAAAAAGGATTTTGTATTCTAGCATTAAAAAAAATGTAAAGAGCTAATATACTCTCTTCACTTTTTTAAGCTAGTATGACAAGTTCTGTCAATTAGTCAACTAACTGACTTGGAAATCTCTTGCTAAAAAGTTTAAGAACCTAAAGCCATATAATAATATATCATTTACTATAATAATATTTCATTTTTAATTCCTATTTATCCTTATTTATATCAAATAAATACAAATTTATATAATCTAAAATGAAAACCGTTTTGTGCAAATAAAACAAAAATATTTAATTTAAAAAAAATACTAAAATTAAAAATAAAATAAAATTTAACAAACATAATTAAAAACAAGTTTGATTGCATTTTTCATTTTGTTAACTAAATGAAATATTTATAATTTCAGCGAAAATGAAAATGGAAAGGGGGAAAATGCGGTTGACGTTTTTGTTCGGTTTGCTGTGCTGCTTGACCCAACACAGCGAGGCCTGGCGGCCATGTCCGGAGCTCAGTCCCGCATTGCGCTTGCCATGCAGGTGAGTAACAAAAAAAAAACAAAAAAAAAACAGACACAAGCAGGTGGGCAGACAGGTGGACAGACGCAAAGACACAAAGACAGACAGCTAAAGAGATAGATAAATAGATGGATAGATAGACAAAGCGGATTTCCGCTTGTCGCGTATTATTTTAATATCAGCAATTTGTGATGCTGACGCTGATTCGATTGTGCTCAATCACTGCTGCGATTGATTGTGATTGACGACAATTACAGGTGTAATGTGGTGCCTTTTGCGGCAACTGGCCAACTGGGCGCCGTGGCCATGGACTGTGATCGAGTCGTGTTCCACAGCGATGCGCCGCAGCTGCCATATGGGGCCCCCATCGTGGCGTATACGCAACGCCACAGCGGACAACAGACGCTGCCCGCACAGGTGCGTAGATTTTGTGGTTTACTCACCTGAACGAGTCCATTGAACCGGCCTTGTTGCCTGTCCTCTCTCTTTGCTGCAGACATTTGGTCAGCTGAAGCTGCCCATTGAGGAGCTGGACATGTCCAACAATCTGATACGCCGCATTCCGGAGAAGGCGTTCGACGGGTTGAAGGACTCGCTGAACGAGCTGCGCCTGGCCAACAATTTGCTGGGCGACAATCTCAATCCCATCTTCTCGACGGCCGAGCTGCACGCCCTGAAGAATCTGCGTCTGCTCGACCTGTCGGGCAACAAGATCAAGCTGATCGAGGAGGGCGTGCTCAAGGGTTGCATGGACCTCAAAGAGTTCTTCGTGGATCGCAACAGCTTGACCGCAGTGCCAGTCAACTCGCTCAACGGACCCAGCGCTCTCAAGCATCTGTCTTTGCGTCAGAATCACATAGGTGAGCTCCTACTTCCTCCATTGATCAGTTACAGTTGACTCAGCCTGAATTCCCTTTAATTCCCATTTCCTAGCTACTCTCTATCGGGACTCCTTCACTGCTCAGGCTCAATTGGAGATCATCGATCTGCGCTATAACATCTTGCGCAGCATCGACAGCCAAGCCTTCCACGGACTGCGCAAGATCAGGGAAATCAAGCTGGCTGGCAATCGTCTCACCAATCTGAACAGCGATGTCTTCGAGCAGCTGCACTCACTGCAGAAGCTCGATCTGTCCGAGAACTTCTTTGCTCAGTTTCCCACGGTGGCACTGGCTGCCATCACGGGACTTAAGGCGCTGAATCTATCCTCCAATATGCTGCAGGTGAGCTACGAGTAAAAGTGTGCGAAGAAGGGTATATTCGTTTGGTCAATTGGAAATGGAAATCAATCTCCAATAGTGAGATATCAATATAAAACAGAGAAAAGTTGATTCCAGTAGCAGCTTAAATATAAATACTGTGTAACAGTTGTAGAGCCCATAAAATTAGTTGACAGTTGCTTCCAATCTTAACTGCAAACAGAGGATTAGATCACGATCATGCTCTTTTCTACTTAAATATGTTTAGCAGATGATCTCCCTGCATTGGAAAAAGAAATATAAGCTATTCTATTATCTACCTAATATTACCCTAAACTTTACCTTAAAACACTCGTTTCTCCGTATTCTCTAAGGAAGTGGACTATGTCCACTGGGCTTACAATTATAGCATCAAGAAAAATAGTTGACTGTCTTCTAATTTTTACATTTAAGCAGGTTATTATAGAAGGTGACAACCATCTGTAACCATAGGAACTAAGTTACAGGTGTAACTTACAAGCAACAGGTCAACATCAAATACCTCAAAGACTCTCTTACAATTTATACTCTAAAACAGAGTATTGCACAGTTGATAACACTCTTCATTTTCTATGTCTTCCTTAGCAACTGGACTACACCCACATGCAAGTGGTCAAGTCTCTGGAGAGCCTAGACCTGAGTCGCAATAGCATCACGAGCATTCCGCCTGGCACATTCCGAGATCAGACCTCGCTCAAATATCTGGATCTCAGTCTCAATTCGCTGCGCACGGTATACACAATATACATATACATATAGAGAGAGAGAGTGAGATGGAACTCAATTAATGTAATATCCTTCCTTACAGATTGAGGACGATGCCTTGGAGGGTCTGGAGAGTCTGCAAACGTTGATCATCAGGGATAACAATATTCTGTTGGTGCCAGGCAGCGCTTTGGGTCGTCTGCCTCAGCTTACCTCGCTGCAAATGGATTTCAATCGCGTGGCAGCGCTGTCCTCGGAGATTCTCGGCTCTGTCCAGGCGGGAGACATTACCACCTTGTCGCTGTCTCGGAATGTTATACGAGAGCTGCCGCCAGGCAGCTTCCAAATGTTTAGCAGTCTGCACACACTCGATCTGTCGGGCAACTCGCTGGTGTTGATCAATGCGGATACCTTTGCGGGTCTGGAGGGCACCCTGATGCAGCTGAAGTTGGGACAGAACAAGCTCAGTGGCTTGGGCAACAATCCGCTGACGCTGCCCGAGCTGCGCAGCCTCGACCTGAGCAGCAATAGCCTGACGGAGCTGAGTCAGAATATCTTTGAGGACTTGGAGAACTTGCAGTCGTTGAATTTGAGTGGAAACCATTTGATGCCTTTGATGCCGGCGCTCTTCCGGCCTCTAGCTCGACTGCAGATCATTGATCTGAGCCGCTGCAGCATTCGGCAGTTCAGCGGAGATCTGCTGGGTGGTCTGCAGGATCTGAAGCACATTCACTTGGCTGGCAACCAGCTGCAGGAGCTGCAGGACGGCAGCTTTGTGAACCTATGGAACATCAGCTCCATTGACCTGTCCAACAATCAGATCAACTCGATCCGGGCTGGCGCCTTTGTCAATGTGATGCAGCTGAAGCGTCTGGACTTGCACGGCAACCAATTGTCGGCATTCAAGGGCGAGTTCTTCAACACGGGCACAGGCATTGAGGAGTTGGATATCTCGCATAACCAGCTCAGCTATCTCTTCCCGTCCTCGTTCCGCATACATCCTCGCCTGCGCGAGATCAAGGCGGCACACAACAAGTTCTCCTTCTTCCCGGCTGAGCTGATCACCTCTCTGCAGTACTTGGAGTATATTGATCTGTCGCATAATCAACTGAAGACGGTCGAGGAGCTGGACTTTGCGCGCCTGCCACGCCTGCGTGTGCTGCTCCTGGCACACAACCAACTGGACATGGTCAGCGAGATGGCCTTCCACAACTCCACCCAGCTGCAAGTCCTCGATCTGTCGCACAACAATCTCGATCGCATTGGCGAACGCACCTTTGAGGGTCTCGTGCGACTGGAGCAGCTGAATCTGGAGCAGAATCTGCTGGCGGAGCTGTCGGACAATGTCTTTGAGCACACCAAGCTGCACATGCTGGAGAACATAAATCTGGCCAGGAACCGATTTGAGTACGCTCCACTCAAGGCCCTGCAGCTGCGCTACTTCTTCGTCTCCTCGGTGGATCTGAGCCACAACCGTATTAGGGAGCTGCCCAGAGACGATAGCATTATGGTGAACATCAAGCGCATCGATCTCTCCTACAATCCACTCACCATGCAGGCGGTGCACAATGTTCTCCACGAGCCCAAAACCGTGAGGGAATTGAATCTGGCCGGCACAGGCATTGAGGAGCTGCAGCTGCTGGAGACGCCTTTCCTGCAGTACCTGAATCTCTCGAACAACAAGTTGCGCAATATCAAGGCGGAGGCCTTCCAAAGGGTCACCCTGCTGGAGACTCTGGATCTGTCCAGCAACAAGCTCGAGTCCCTCAACGATCTCTCGCTGGCCTGGCCACAGCTGCAGGTGCTGCAGGAGCTGGACGTGTCCAACAACAGCTTCGACCTCATCTCTCAGTCCAACTTTGCCCACCTGGAGATGCTGCGCAGCCTGAAGCTGAATCATCTGCCGCTCTGCACTCGCATCGAGAAGAACGCCTTCAAGCCTTTGGGCAACTTGGCCAACCTGGAGGCCTACGAGCTGCCCCTGCTGGGCTACCTGGATGTGCAGGGCATCATGGAGCTGTTGCCTGGCCTGGAGATGCTCGACATTGAGGTCAAG
The DNA here is from genome assembly GCA_035045345.1 of Drosophila hamatofila. Lineage (NCBI taxonomy): Eukaryota > Metazoa > Arthropoda > Insecta > Diptera > Drosophilidae > Drosophila > Drosophila hamatofila. The sequence continues at coordinate 747,855 of JAWNPA010000020.1, read as the reverse complement.
GATGCGACCATAGGCAGTGAGCAGATACAGCCTTTGAAGCACCCAAGACTCAGCTCCATTGGCATCCGAGGCGAGCGACTGAAGTCCATCTCATCTGGCACTCTGGCCGGGCTGAAGGGCAGCGACTTGACCATCAAGCTGCAGAATACCTCGCTGACTGCATTGCCTCCAGCTCTGCTGTTCCCAGTGCCGCGCTCCTCGCACCTGACCCTCAACGTCGAGGGCTCGAAGATTGGCTCGCTTGTGCCGCAGTTCCTAAACGCCCTGGACGACCGTCGAGCCAGCCTGCAGCTGCAGGGTCTGGCCAGCAATCCCATCAACTGTAATTGCGACGCACGTGCCCTGCGCCGCTGGCTGCCCAGTTCGAGCATGTCCGAGCTGCTGTGCAGCCAGCCGAGCTACCTGGCCGGCCGCAAGCTCACCGAGGTCGGCGACGACGAGCTCACCTGTGACCCACGGCGATTGACCTCGACGTCGGCGCGTCCCTCGATGCCGCAGCTGCACAAGAGCTCTGCCTCCAGCCAGCTGGTGACGCGCACCAGCAGCAGCGCCCACACGGAGGAGCCGCTCATCATCTGGAGCATGGAGCCCACGCAGCCCACCATCATGAAGATCAAGACCAAGGCGCCGCTGATGAAGGCCCAGGCGCCGATCATCAGCAACGACGACACCCTGATCATTGGCATCGTTGGCGGCGTCGTCGCCTTCATCGCCATCCTCATCATCATCATCTGCATCATCAGGCTGCGCATGAGCAACGCCGAGTACCAGCAGAGCGCCGCCATGATGGGCCTGCCGGCCATGCAGCAGCAGCAGCTGGGCGCCCACAATGCCGCCTACAGCTACAAGAATGGAGCAGGTGCAGCGCTCTATGCCGTGCCCCCTTACCAGGCGAACTATGCCACGCTGCCGCACAAGGCGGCCTCCATCCATCAGTCGACGCAGAATCTCACCCAGCGCCAGCAGCAGCAGCAGCAGGCGCAGCAGCAGCTGGCGGTGCAGCAGGCAGCAGCTGCTGCCGCCTACTCCACCATGTCGCGCATGTCGTACTTCAGTGGTGCGGGAGCTGGCGGTGGTGCTGCCAGCGCCGATGGGGCCGAGAGCCTGACGCACCATCAGCATCAGCATCAGCCGTACATCATCTACTCGGACGACAAGGCCTATAGATAGACGGGGTCAGGTACATTCCAAGCCAGGCTCCCAGTCAGCTGCAGGGCTTGGCCAACACAGGTTCTACACAATCGTCATTCGTCGTCAGCTTATGCATGTTGTATATAGACTATAGTTCATTCTCTAAACGTATCCGTATCTTAACATAATTAAGTCAAAAATAATCGTTGCATAAGCGAAATAAACAAATTATAGATAATAATAACAGAGTGTCGTCACTATAGATATACATATATCAAATTAAATTACAAATATAATATTCACTATTTATATACAAATCTGAGAAGTCTTCTACTCTACTCTGAATATGCAACACATACATACATACACTTACATTGGAGGGATATTTAGAGCGGCCATTTTAATTTGAGATTTACTCAGTTGCCTTACACTCTTGCGCTCTCAACGATCAGTCATCTGGCATGAGTTGAGTGCGAAAGAGCGAGATGGCAGCTGTTCTTGAAAACTAGCACAATATGCCATTTTTGTTTTGCTTATGCTCACTGCTCTCTCAGACGTACATATGTATGTATGTATGTATGGTATGCACTTTTGCCCTACTGAGAGAAGAGCGAACATGGCAAAACAATAAGCGGATCTGCTCGTTACAGCTGCTCTTATTGATTACTCTTACTCCTGTGTAGAGAACGCCACATCAAATTAGTAACAGGATTTGGCAAGCTCATTTAATTAATAATTATTTGTGATTTAAAATTTTGATTTTTTTTTTTTGAGCCAGTTTTATTACAGTCCACAAAATATGTTTGGTACAACAAGATTTCAAAAAATGCCTATACTCGTAAATGCAAATACATTCACATACATATGTATATGATATATGATATATATGTAAATATGTAAGAAACTTCAGGGTAACTATTCACAGTCTTTGTTTTTCATCGTTTAACAAAAGAAACAACAAGATCATATGAGCCTACATACTAAATGTTTCAACAAATTTACCTTTTCAATTATCGTAAATATCGTTTAGCTACGGTTAAAATATATGAGAGCATTATATATTCATGAGTGAGTTCTCAAATTGTTTGAATGCCTATCTCATCTGTGCTTTATCAAAGTCTTTGTTCGTAGGTCTCCTCTACGCCATTTGGGCGTAGGAAGTGTGCACCTTGTAGTCTCTGCGGCGATAATATATCATCAGTCCGTAGCTGGCGAGGAGCAGGATGGCAATGATTCCTATAAGAATGCCTGTATAAATGTACAAAATAACTTACTATATTCTAAGTGTTTATTTTAAAATTTATGGGAATTTTTAGTAAAATAGAAAACAGAAATGGCAGAAAACTAGCGATGAGTAAATACAGGAAAATTAGATGTGAAAGATAAATAGTTAAAACTAAAATAAACAAATTTACACAAAATTACAAAATAGGAAAGTGAGAATTATAAGAATGTGGCGTAAGAATAGTAAGAAAACCAAATACCTGAAAATGAAACAAACAATATGATTCCAACTCCAATCAAGTAATAAATAAAGAAATTAAATAGGCTGTTATTGTTAAATGATGTAGGGAACTAGGAGAACATATATAATATAATAAGTGAAAGCTTAACTAACTCAGTCTTTATTGTTATTAATATTATTATTTAAATATATGAAGTCGGTTGAATGGGTTAGTGAATGTACGATATCTTTCTTCGGATAACTTGCCTGTTGCTGCGCCCAGATTCGCCTCCTCGTACGTCATAGTCAATGTCGATCGTTTGCATTCATCAGCCCAATTCTGGGGCAAAACATCATCATATAACTCAAACATTTTTGACAACGGACAAGAAATACCACAGCCGGGTATATCCATAGGCAACGGTTCCGCTGTTGTGTTCTTATAGAAAACCGATATGAATGGAGCATCGTTATCATCCACGCGCAATTCAAACAGTACGCACGCTGTGTAGGGTGGGCTGTGCAGCTGTTTTGAAATGGAAAGTGGTAGTAAAAATAAATAAGTATAAGAGTACGCCCGACTAAAAGATATTCTGCAACCTGAACTGAGATTTTAATATACTTTTATCTATACATAAAAACAGAGCATGAAGTCGATTAAAATCGATGCAAAGCATTATTGCTATCGATCATTTTAAACTAACATGCTCGCCCCATATATATTGTATATACTAGCTTCGTTTAAACGTAACGTCCTAAGGCTTACAAACTCTTACCTGGAATAGTTTGAGGGTATTCAACAAGCTGGCAATTGTCGTGTCGTGTGCACTATATATAAACACATCGCGATCCGGTCTCAGTTGTTTCTTATGCTTGATCACGAAACGATTGAGAACATCCTTAAGCAGAGGTCCGGCCTTAAGGCGCGCCAGCTTTCGCGTATATGTATTAATCGAGAAGGCAAAGTTGGAGGCAAAAGTCAGTTCGGGGCTGCCATAAACCTTTTGCGCCCACACTGGCAATGTCTTGTTGTACAATGTCTCAATAAACAACGTGTTGTTAAGATATTGTGCATCTATAAATGACTTAACAGCTCGACCGCTATTATTTGACAAATAGTCAAAGAGATCCTTGTAGCGTGCCAACAGAGATTGAAACTGATCGGAGCTCTTAAATGTTTCCAAATAGTAGTCAAAAGCTGGACACGGCGCCTTGGCAGCTACAATCTGTAACGGCATATAATATAATATATTGGTAATTGTAGTAATGGTGCCTCATCCATACCGCATCCTCCTTCTCGGGTATTGTATGCACCGGAATCGGCTGCCATTCGATTTGCTCATTCCACACATCGTCGCCAACGGGCTCGTAAAGGCCAGCCAAGTTGGATTCCGCGCTCATTAGTGTTCGATCCACATCTGTGGACTGCACATAAATCTGTTCATTGTCGAACTTTGTGTCCAGCAATGAGCTATATCTGCTCCGCAGCCATTTGCCTAGCTGATAATGCTGGAGCTTGCCGCGCTATCAGGAGAAGCAAAACAGCTTTCAGTATGTGAACCACAGTGCGATTAACTACTCACATTAGTCAACTGCCCCCAGCCCGTGGGCCAGTATTTCCTATTGTTCCACGGATCTGTGGGATACGGGTCCACAGGCATTCGGTCGCCATGTCTGTAAATCTGCATTGTGACACATTTAAGTTAAAGCATATGGCACAAGCTATTTTCGTCGACTTACCACATGTGCAAACTTTAGCTGTCCAGGCAAACTGGTTTGCACATCTGCACTGCCGACCTCCAAACACCATATGGAAATGAACAAAAACACAAATACCTTGAAACAATAACACGAATCGTTCCTCATCATCGAATAGGTGTGTTTTTCCTGTGCTGCAACGCTGTGTACGAAAATGATAAATAGTTAGATAAAAAATACTTTATGCTCCCTTATCAGTTGAACTAACTTTCGTCAAATACAAACGCGTTGCTTATCAGACATTTAACTAAATGCAAACGCGAATGCGAATGTCTTTTTAAGCAATTTCCATTGTTGCTCGATTACCGATGATATAAAAAAATATTTTACACCGTGGTGCTATCGATGATTTGTGAACAATGTGACCGAAATATTACAATGCGTGCAATCTAGTATTTTTTCCGGTTGCTTATAATTCAAAATGAAAGCAAACTCATTCGACAAATTTAAAAATTTTTTATGATAATCAAGCAATTTTTAATGTTTATTGAAAACTGTTTTTAATATTTTGATATTTGTATTGATAATATCGTAAGTCGTCGGCCATTTGGGAAGAACATGTCACACTATTTGCACATTGCTAAAATAATTAAATATTGTTTTGCACACTTAATGATTACAATTAACAAATATACTGATTGGATTGGTTTGGTCTTATGGATAACGCGTTGTTGTTATTTAAATAAAAAATAAAAACTGCTTTCACACTTTATGTCTTAACTTAAGATGTTGCACGAGAACGAGCGCAATTATTGGAAAACGAAATTCGGCTATTATGTTAGCATCCACTCAGATTATATAAGGTCCATGTTTAAAAGTTACATACAGGAGGAGGATGATTTTAACTTCAGAATCTTCTGCTGCCGCTCATAGTTGGGCCGTTGAAACTGTGTAAGATATGGAATGGAAGTGTTATCGTAGCATATTTATCGATATTTGGGTCAACTCTTTGCGTACCGATTTCGATTTCCAGGCACACCCAAAGGCGGAAAATCTGAATGATATGCATTGGCTGCATTGCGATTGTGACTATTGTGATTGTTGTTGGCTGGTCCGTGTTTGTTAAAATTTTGAGACATGCTGCTACTGCTGGCACCACCGCGGCGGCCACTGAAGCCACTACCACGCCCACCGAAACCGCCACGACTGGCATTGAATCCAGCGCGACCGCCGCCTTGCGTGCTGCCACTGCAATAATAACAGAAATTAGTTTATTCAAATAAAGCTTTCTTCAGGCGCCACTACACCACACCCACCTGTTCATGGCAGAATTGTTCCGATTGCGCTGATACATGCCGCCAGCTTCGGCGCTGCTTCCACTGGGAACTATTGGACTGCTGCCAAAGCGACTTTGCTTTGCAGCAAAAGGGACTTGATGATGATGACGATGATGTGGCTGCTGCTGCTGTTGATGATGATGATGATGATCGACAGTGGGCAGCGCAAAGCCGCGACGATCTTGGCCAATATTATGACTTGATCCGCCACTTCTCTGGCTTCCACCAGCTCCACTGCCAATCGAACTATTGCCATAGTAATCATTGGAAGCCATGCCTTGGCTGAACTTGTTTTTAAATGGCTGCGTTGGGCCATCGAAGTTTTGGTTATGCTGTGGCAAGCCCTTGCTATAGGGCGCACTGCGTTGCTGCCTGAAGTGTCCCTCGTTTCGCACTGGTCCGAATTGGCTGCCATTTGAGCTGGATGACCGACTTCCGCCGGCTGATCGAAAACTATTGCCAGCTGTGTGGCTCCCACGACTGAAGCTGCTACCACCACGTCCTGGAAGTAAATCCATATATCAGAGCTATTGAAATGTATAGGAGTCTTCTTACCTTGCATCGATCTGCGATTGCCGGCACCGCCGCCTGCTCCACTGCCACCGCTACCACCCCCGGCACCGCCTCCGCCTCCACCACCACCACGTCGGTCTTTGGGTCTGCCCGGCTCGACGACTATGGCCTGTCCCTTGAATTCGACGCCATTAAGAGCCGCGATGGCTGCTTCGGCCATTGCAATGGTCTCCAGGTGCACGAATCCGCAACGGTTCATAATATCGCACTCGACTACCACGCCATAATTTGTGAACAAATGTCGCAGCTCCTCGGGCTTGCAGCCAGGCGGCAAGCTGCCCACAAAGACTTTCGCGGTCTACAGAGAGTTAACAGATAAGTCCACATCGTATGGGTCAACTTGTTAGTAACACTGTATTGATGGTACTTACAGACATATAGGATGCTACTTATCTTTGTGGTTTTTTTTCGCGTGCACTCTACTTACACTTCTATTTTTTATATCGTATGAGCGATTAAAACGATTAATGGTGATGCGATGAAAACAAACTCAGTTGATGCCAAAATATCGATAGAACTTAATCGAGTACAGTTTTGTTTGTTTACTAATTTTTTTTTTTTTGAGTATTAATGTTTAAGAATGTGGGCGCCAAGTAATGAAGAAACATATTTTGATAATATGGACAACAAAAAGAACGTGGTGCACATATTGCCCACCGTGGAAATGCTGGTTACCTTCACCGCCGACAGGGACTTAATGCGCGCCAAAAAAGCTTGTTTACTCTACACCGAAAAAGTGGACTTCAAGGAGCTAATCGTAAGCCACACCTGCATCAAACGAGCTCTAATTGTAAATATGCATTATATTAATGTACGTGTACTTGCAGCAATTGCGTTTGGCCGAGAAATGCGACCAGCGGCGCATGTATATCACCACTGTGGACAGCGCATCCTTTCAAGAGCTGAAACAGGATCAGTCGCTAAATGTCACATTCGCTGGTTTTATGGAAAATGTGGTGCGCATGCTGAAAGACTGCCAGGCCGGCAAGCTAGAGCTGTGCCTGTCCGCGAGAGAAACTATCGCAGATCAACAGAGTCACGACTACCTTCTCCAGTTCGTGGAAATACGCTCCTTCAAGAATTTGGTTCATTTGTGTCTGCCTTGCCGTTCTGCTCCGCTGAACACGGTGCTCTTTTATATTAATGCGGCGCTAGATGCAACGCACAAGAAGCTCTTCTTGATGGAGCAGAACACGCAGCAGCTGCAAATGGAATTAAATGCTCAGAATGCACACATAGATCAGCTGAACTCTGACAATGCCAAATTGCGTGAGACATTGACGGAAAACACACGTCAGCTGACTGAAAAGCATTCCGCGGAACTGAAAGAAATGCAGCTCACACTGGAAAAGATGAACGAGCAACGGAGCAATGAGTTGGAACGCAGCCGACGTTCGATAGCTGGACTACAGACTCAATTGGAACGAGTCACGTTAGAGAAGGGAGAACTAAAGACCATGCTAGAGCAAGCCGAAAACCGCAATCAGAGCTTAAACGAAGAGCTCACCTGCTGCAAATCGCGCATTGGCACGATGAAGGAGCAGCAGGAGAAACTCCATACCGAATTAACGGGAGCTAAGAAACACGAGCGCAAGTTGGAATACAAAATAGAAGACTTAAAGCAGCACACACTCGAGCTGGAGGAGCACATACAAAAGGGAAACAAAGAAAAGGTGAGTGAAATTTATTCTAATTTTAATTTTTAAGTCTATACTCATTATATTTCAAATGCAGGCCAACATTGCTGCAGAGCTGGAGGCGGAGAAGAAGATTCTGCATACAAAACGCCAAGCGTTGGAAATGGCTTCCGATGAAATAGCCAAAGCGAATCAAATCATTCTTAAGCAATCGCAAGAGCTGCTCACCCAGAAGAAGACAATCTCATGGCGCACCGAGGTGGCGCTGCAGCAGGAGAAGGCAATCAAGGAGAAGGAAAAGCTGTTGAGCTTGCGCGAGGAGGAGTTGCAGCAAGCGCGCTTAACCATACATCAGCTGCGCGAAGAAATTCCACAGCAGCTAGAGTCCATGCGACATTTTGCAAAGGGCCTTGAGGAAAAGTACACGACTCGTAAGTTTACCTAAATACAAATATCTCACTGTCATAAACATATATCACATATCCTGCAGAGATACTCACGCTCAAGGAGCGCTTAGCCGGTGGTAAAGAAAACTCTAGTCGCAGAGCTAATCGCAAATAGGCCAACTTATATTTAGTTAGTTAAGTATTGTATAAATATGATGATTGTTAGTTAATTGTTTTAAATGCTTGCTTTAATTAAACATTATTTATCTCAATCAATTGTGGCCTCAATAATCTTCATCCGTATTCTTTTCCGCTTGCACCTGCGCCGTGGCCACATTTACGGCCTGGCTGATGTCCTCGAACTGGTTCATTTTCAGTCTGTCGCGTATAAGTTCCGCAATGGCTTTCTGTGTGCGCCGCTCCAGTCGTTCCAGCTTTTTGCTCACGTCTCGCTTTAGATCCCAGTCCGGCTTGCGTGGAGCCAGATTTGTGATGTCTATTTCATCGATAACCATTGGCTGCTGTAGCAAATTGAGCTGCGACTGTATGGCGGTTTCAATGTCACCGGTGGGCTCTTGTGGCAGTACTTCGCCCTCTGTGGTTTCATTATGTGGCTTATAGCTGCGAAACACTGGCCTAAAATACAAAACGGTTCACCAACATGTAAACAAACAGAACTCGTAACAATCATACTTTGGCAATTTTTCACCACCCTCTTTAGCGTCCGTAGTCTTGGATAGCGCTTGTTCACGCAGCTTTTGTAAACGCTCCTTACGCTTCAAAGCTTCCTCAGTCAGTTTGCCCAAATTGTTTTCATCATCGTTAGCCATTGCTTAATTTAACAAAAATATGCGGTCTTCCGTTTAATGTGTTCTGTGTTACTTCGATATAACGCTTATTATTGACTATCGATAGTGAAATCCACAGAGAATACAAACTTTGTGTTTCTCTGATACATCTGTTAAATTAATTTAATATCGAAAATAAAAAAAATAAAAAGTTTTATAATTCCCCTGCTTTTAATTATAATATACAAAAAAAAAAAAAAAAAAAAAAAAAACAGCGAACAAATATAATCTAACCAAAAGACATTTGATAGTCACATTCCGTATTTACGAAGAAAGAAAGAAGAAATAGTGAAATATGTTATTTTTTTATTGCACTTTTTTCAGATTTGATATTTAAGTTAAGTTGACCAGACTAACAATAAAAGAAACATGTTTTAAAATAATTACTCAAAAAACGGTAAGATTTCTTTAATTTCCAGCCGATAGACATTATCGATATGCTTGCGAATACTCAATTAGATACACAAACATTGCAAGTTGGCAGTTCCCGTTTTCCAGGCATAAGTGTGAGGGGAGAATAAAAACAACGCAAATTTTTTTACTTGAAAAATAAATAAAAACAAACACAGTTTGCATTTGTTTTTACCACTCTGTAGCTCTTTTACTTTTGCCAATGAGCTAGCTATTCATCAATCAAATATACGAACTGAGATATATAATAATGTAGCAGCTGTTTTAGCAATTGGTCTTTGGAGTAACACAAAATTTGCTGCTGTTGCTGCTGCTAGCGAGCGCCCGTTGCTGCAGGTAAGGGAAAACGCTTTAGTGGCCATTAAAAACTATTTTTATGTACTTAACAAACGACACATCGAGGCGTGTGCTAATTTCAATTTTGTTTTCGATTAAAGGGAGCTGCAGCCACCGTCGCCGCGATCAACAACTAACTGCAGCGGCATCCACACACACACACACAGATACAGATACACATACACATACATATACACATAGAGCGCCTCGTAGAACTCATTGTTCTGTGACTGTGACATCGTTTATACAGCCGTCGCCTCACCCGCTTTCCCTCTGCCCGCTGCCTGTTGCCAGTGGCCCGGCTCTTTAGTCAGCTATAGCTGTATCTAAAAATGGAGTGGACCAGAGAGAAGACATTGACGCTGATCAGCGAGTACCGACAGCGACGCGGACTGTGGGACATGACATGCGACGAGTATCGCAAGAAGGATGTCAAACAGCGTCTGCTAAACGAAGTTAGCGAAGTTCTCGGCGGCAACATACCCATACCAGAGCTGGAGAAAAAGTTCCATACACTCCGCACACAATATCATCGCGAGATAAATCGCATGAAACGAAAGGAGCCGTACAATTCAAAGTGGTTTGGCTTTAAGAATCTCGTCTTTCTCAGCTCTCCATTTGCGTGTCGCTCCACCAAAGGCCGCTCCAAGGACAAGGAGGACGCCACAGTACAAAAATATATATTGGGTGACGTGAACTCCGCTGGCACCGCGGAAGGCAGCAACATGAACGACGAGTATTTAGCAACGCCGCGCAAATCTCATGTGAGCAGCCGAGCACAGGAGCTGGAGAAGCTGATCGAGGAGACGACCAAAGATATAGAGGATACTGAGGACGAGGAGCCCGGCGTGGAGGAGGATGTCGATACAAAGCCCAAGCTAAACAAAGAGCTTAGTGGCACGTATGTGCACATCAACGAAGATGAGAACGAGGCAATCGAGACGCATTCACACCAACAGCAACAGCACACCCTTACACACACTCACACCCATTCCCTACCCCACACACATCAGCATCCACATCCACACCATCATCAACAACAGTCCTTGATGGAGCTGCACCATTCTGCCAATGCTGTGGAGTCGGTCAGCTTTCAGGCCAACGAGAGCGGCGAGCTCCATTACCAGTCGACATCCTCGACGCCCAATACAGGTGGCGGAGGCCCTAGCTCCTCGGTGCATGTGATGCCCACGCGCATCATCAAGATACAACGGCGCGACACGTCCAATCAGGAGAATGGTTATTTCGAGGAGCAGCAGACGCAGCATCAGCTGCATCCGCCGCCGCCAAAGCGGCTCTACTTCGATCCGAATGGCACGCACAGCACCACAATTCTATCCGCATCCACGCTGCAGACGGCCTCGCAGAACGTCAACGGCAATGGCAATGGCAGCAATGTGTTGACCGCCACCTCCAGCTCCGGGCTGACGGGCGGAACACTACGTCTGCCACGTGTCAATGCCATAGTGAATGCCACTTCGCTGTCACCGCCAAAGCCAGCTAGTTCTCCAATACCTCCGCCGCAGTTGGCTGCGGCTAATTCGCTGCAGCGGGACGAATTCGCCACGTACGGCGAATACGTGGCCAACGAGATGCGTGCCATTAGCAACAGGGAGGTCTTGATCGCACTCAAGCACAAAATAAACACGGCCATATTTGAGGCGAATATGGCAGAGTTGCAAAAATAAACGTGTCAGCCATATTTGAGGCGAATATGGCGGCAGTTGCAGCTGAACGATATCGACGGCCATATTTGAGGCGAAGTTGCGGAAATACAATTGACGGCCATATTTAATGCAAATATGGGGGCCATATTTAATGCAAATATGGGGGCCATATTTGAAACGAATATGGCAGAAATGAAGTAAAATTGTACTCTCAATTATCATATGGAAACATTATCAACGTTTTTAGCAACAATTTAAATTAAGTGTCCAGCCCCAGTAAATACAATTGTAAATCTATGTGTTAACCTGTAAATTGACATAAATTCACACTACAAAAATTTGATTAAATAAGCCAAATATAACATTTAGTAGAATCCGAATATATACATTTTTCAACTATATTTACACTAAGTATATATTTACACAAAACATTTGAGTACAAAAAAAAAAAAAATTTTTTTTCGTATAAATTTTGGTCAAAATGACTACGAATCCAATCTGCGAACCGTTTACAAATTTCCCAGCTCGATTTGATATTGAGAAAATTGCTGAAGAATTTAGACCGAAGGACAAAGAAAAAGATGTTGAGAAAACGCTTAGTCCAAGTGATTTTCTTAATGTTCCCGACAAGAATTGGGTTGTATTGCCCATGTTCAAATATCACTTGGATCATTTGAAGCCCATTCTTTCAGTTCGCAAAAATAAGTATATGCGCCTCCGTTACAGACAATTTCTAGACAATGTTCCCGAGCACTTTGTCAATGTGACGTTGTTTGGTTCAAATATCAACAAGTATTTATTTTCATTTGTTTAATTAATGAAGAAGGGACACTCATGATTTATATGTTATTTAGTCAACCCAAGCCAAGACGGAAGTCTCTTAATGGTCAATTTTATGGTGTGGACTACAAATTGGCGCCCATACCCGTTACAGTTGATCCACGTGCGGGCGGCAGCGGCTCCAGATCAGTGAAATCTAAACATTCCAAGTTGTAAAATTCAAAATATGGAATGTAAGCGCCAAGCAGCTATCGCACTTTTTCTATCAATAAAATTAGCTATCGAACAGATACAGACTGGAGTCATCGGCAACGTGCAACCCTGCCACAGTCAGCCTGCGAGTGTTTGGCAACACTGCTCGATCAATTGAGACGAAAAATGTTTACAAAATGCATTAATTGTTGTGCTTCAATCATATTTTGTGTAATATTCGCATGCCTTTTGGTCGAAAACAGTGGCAAGTATCGCAACGAAGATAACTGTATTGTTTTTCATTGAAATAACGAATTGTTCTGACCATAGTTGCCCTGAAACGGACACTGCGCCACTACGAAGTTTTCCACAAAGATGACATTGTTCATCGGATTATCAAGAGGGGGGCTAAACAGAGCAGCAATCCATATAATACTATCAAAGAGCTGGAGTTTAAAACACTTGGGAAAAACTTTCGCGTGATTTTACATCCGCATCGCGATGTGCTGCACAGCAAATTCCGTGCCTATGCGGTGGATGCCGATGGCAACGAGACTGTTGTCCACCTGGGTAAGCAATTATGCAGTTTTCAAATATGAGACAATAGTTTAAATGTGAATTCAATTGCAGATCATGACAACTTTTATACGGGTCGCGTATTTGGCGAGTTGGAATCGTCGGTGCGCGCACACATTGAGGATGGCACACTGACCATGTCCATAGAACTGCCCCAAGAAACCTACCACATAGAGCCTTCCTGGCGCCACTTGCCCACAGCCAAAAAGCATACGATGGTCGCCTACAAATCTTCCGATGTTAAACTCAATCATGCTGAACCGGGTGACCAGGTGCCCAAAACCTGTGGCTATATCAAAGAGGGCCTCGAGCTGGAGGCGAAGGACAATGAGGTGCACGCGCGCGAAAAACGCCAGTCCGATCAATACGAGTACACGCCCACCAAGACGAGGTGTCCATTATTGCTGGTGGCGGACTATCGCTTCTTTCAAGAGATGGGCGGTGGCAATACAAAGACAACTATCAATTACCTAGTGAGTGGCATTCACCTTTCCCATGCTCTATGCTCCAACTATGCCTAATTTATTTCGACAATAAATTAACTCACTCGCTTTTTGTTTTCAGATAAGCCTTATCGATCGGGTGCACAAAATCTACAATGATACTGTATGGCAGGATCGCTCCGACCAGGAGGGCTTCAAGGGAATGGGGTTTGTGATCAAGAAGATCGTCGTACACTCGGAGCCGACGCGTTTGCGTGGCGGCGAAGCTCACTACAATATGATACGTGAGAAGTGGGATGTACGCAATTTGCTGGAAGTAAGTCTGAACTGTAATCCGTCCACTTGTTTAATCTGTAACTTGTTTGTATAGCTAAAACTTGTATATATTGTTCTACCGCTAACTCTCTCTCGTCTCTCATCTCTTGCTTACCTTAAATTTCGATGGTGCTTTATGTAGGTCTTCTCACGGGAATACAGCCATAAAGACTTTTGTTTAGCTCATCTCTTTACCGATCTCAAATTCGAAGGCGGCATTTTAGGCTTGGCTTACGTCGGTTCACCACGCCGCAATTCTGTGGGTGGTATCTGTACACCAGGTTGCAAACCCTATCCGATCTATACATATTTATATGCAAAATAATGTTTTTTATCATTATCATTTCGCTTAGCCCACTTTATTTCGTTCCTTTCTCGTTGTGTTTCTTATGTCTTTCTTTTGAATTCCGAAATCCTTGCAGAGCATATTTTAGATATCAATATCGAAAGTTTGTCTACAGTTAGTTTGGCCTTAAATTTACTTTGATGAGACTCCATTTTTAGCTTCTGGCTTTAGATATATTGAAGTTCTATCTAACTCTATTGGTATGATCCGCTATGATATACATACTTAATCGAGGCGTCGATCTGAGATTGGAATATATACCTTATTACAGCTTTATGAACGTATCGATCTCGACAACTATAAAAGCTACCCATGCAACTATACTATACATAGTACATTGTAAATATTATTTTCCGATAGCTCACTTAGCTTTCAAAATATCTTTATTGAAACATGGCTTTAGAGCATAGCTTGAGAAATAATACAGCTAGAGAGTAAATTTACGATGCACATTACGAATTACGAATATAGAATATCTTTAAAGTCTGCTTTGCGCAGGGTCCAGGGTAGTTGTTAGTCGGGTTCACCCGACTAGAGTATTCTCGTTTACTATAATTTTTACATGATTTACTTTAGCTTATCCAATTTTCTAGAATGTATGCTAATTAATGTCATTTTCTGAATAACTTTTCAAGAATACTTCAAGAACGGTTATACACTCTATCTGAACTCGGGTCTCAGTAGCTCTCGCAATCATTATGGCCAGCGCGTGATAACGCGCGAGGCTGATCTGGTAACTGCTCATGAATTTGGACACAATTGGGGCTCGGAGCATGATCCCGATATACCCGAGTGCTCGCCCAGTGCCTCGCAGGGTGGCAGTTTTTTAATGTACACCTACTCCGTGAGCGGCTACGATGTGAATAACAAGGTAAGTGAATAGCAATGATATATCTGAATCACATATATATATAATAATGGTTTATGTTCGCAGAAATTTTCTCCCTGTTCGCTGCGTTCCATACGCAAAGTTCTGCAGGCGAAGTCGGGACGCTGTTTCTCGGAGCCGGAGGAATCCTTCTGTGGCAATTTACGCGTCGAGGGCGACGAGCAGTGCGACGCCGGATTGCTGGGCACCGAGGATAACGACTCGTGCTGCGACAAAAACTGCAAGCTGCGTCGCAATCAGGGCGCCATGTGCAGCGACAAGAACTCGCCCTGCTGTCAGAATTGCCAATTTATGCCAGCGGCCATGAAATGTCGCGAAGCTCAATACGCCACCTGTGAGCAGGAGGCGCGCTGCACGGGCTCCCATGCCGAATGCCCCAAATCTCCAGCCATGGCCGACGGCACCATTTGCCAAGAGCGCGGCCAGTGCCGCAATGGCAAATGTGTGCCGTACTGCGAGACGCAAGGCCTCCAGAGCTGCATGTGCGACATCATTGTGGATGCATGCAAGCGCTGCTGTCGCATGAGCATCAATGAGACATGCTTCCCAGTTGAGCCACCCGACGTACTGCCCGATGGCACACCCTGCATAACTGGCTTTTGCAATAAGGTAGAGGAGCTAAAGCTTGTTTAAAATGAAGGCTGTTTGTCTTGACTCTCTTGCAATTTGCAAATGAATATAGCTGGAAAATTACAGCGAGTAGAGGCAGTCTACACTTCCCACATATATTCTGATCAAGAAATTTATATATATATATATAACTTTTTACAGGGCGTCTGCGAGAAGACCATTCAAGATGTAGTTGAACGGTTTTGGGACATTATTGAGGAGATAAATGTAGCTAAAACGTTGCGTTTCCTCAAAGACAACATAGTCAGTAAGTAAATGTTGCGATAGCCATTTAAATTGGTATGTATATGATATACATATTTGCGACATCTTTGCAGTGGCTGTTGTCATGGTTACGGCTGTCTTTTGGATACCCGTCAGCTGCGCCATCTCATATTTTGACCGTAAGAAGCTGCGTCACGAAATGAAACAAATCGAATGGAGCCACAAATTAGATCTCATACATCCCAGCGACGATAGACGTCGCATCATACATATACGGTATATATATATATATATATATATATATAATATATATGCACTCTATACTTATACGATTCTCTATGCATTTGCAGCGTACCGCGACAGAAAATCTCAGTAGCGCGCGCTTGTAATTAACATAAAATATATGGTGGCGGACAATTGTTTTATCTTCCGTGAGCATTCTTCTCAAAACTGCCACAATTATTTATATATATTAAGTATAACATTTAAAGAATATGAATAAAATTCCCAATAATATAGACCAATACAAAAAAATCACACATTCAAATATTTTTGTCCGAAGTTTTCTCAATCAAAAATCATCTCAACTTTGAATTTAGCAATGCAAAAAATACAAACTATATTGTATATAGACTATATATATGTAATACAATTAATGAAACATGAATTCATTTCGATGTGTTTGGATTGTTTGTGTTTATTCATACTTTACCAAAAATATGTTTTTTAATTTTTTTTTTCAGAGAACTTTGCTGCATTTTGTTATGAATTATGATTGTTTTTTTGTATATAGTTTGTATATTAGCTTAGTATCTTTTTACTTTGTATTACTTCTTTTTATTGCTCTTGCCATTTGTCTGTGGAGAACAATCGTCCTCAGGCTCTAGCTCGCTGTCATCTTCATCATCCGAATACTCCTCGTACATTTGACCATCGTCATATTCACCCAAGTTCATTTCCGCCTTAAAAAAAGATATAGATTACCTTTTGGAGAATTAATATAAGAGTTTGGCGTTTACCTTGCCGCACACATAGACCGGCCCCGTGCCCTGGACAAGCTTAAATGTGACGGATCCATTGGGGAATTCAACATTCGGTCGCAAGCTGCGAGTTTCTCCAACCTTCAGAACAGCAATGGGAATTTTGACTGTCTTCTTTTCGCCGTCGTCGTTCACATTTGTTTCCGCCTGCAAATGAGCGAGTAATTTTGTGTTATGCGATATTAAAGCTCTGACTCTCTTAGCCGCTCTGCCCCCTTTTGGTCAGACAGAACTGTATCAGAGTGTTGGTCAGTGTTTTTCCATACCTGAACGACGTTGAATTCGCCGGACTTCGCCTCAGGTCCCAGGGATATATGTTTGATGATCAGCTTGTGTGAGTGCACGATATACTCTTCTGGTATTTCCGGCACGTCGAACTGTGCAATAGGCTCCTTTTCACTGAGGGTAACACCTAAAAGAATAATAGACGTTAATACATACATATACATATGCTTATATGTATTTAGTCTGCCGGTAGTGCTGTGTAAGGCAACTATTTCATTCAGCTTTGTTATTGGTAGACTTCAAACCATTGTTTTAGATGGTTTACCGTAAAAAGATTCGGACTCCATTTGTATAATCGTAGACACGTTCTTGTACAGTCCAATTAAAAAGTTTACGAAAACTTCTACTTTTCACACGTGCCCCGTGCAATGGCGATAGCTAAAGAGTCAAACGCGGCTGGAATGATGCTTGGCATTCATCGATGATACCGATACATTCAGCCGCCGATAGTACCTGTTTATACAAAGTATTCCTGAAATTTTAAAATATTAAAATTTGTACCATTCAAGCAAGCAAAATGAGGTACGAGATATATATCTGCGCTTAGCTTTTATAAGTTTTACATTTAATAAATGAACTACTGAATAAATAACTACGATTGTATTTTGCGGTTAAGGTCAGTAGATCTGGTAACGCCATAAGAGAATGGCCAGCACATCTCTAACGTGAGTTGTATCCCTAGTTGGTAGCTACCATTTTGCAAAAGTTTTTGCTCAACACGTGCTCGGCGCTTGAATTTTAGATTTTAAACTATATAAAATAATCGAAATGGCAGAGGAATCATTCTATGGTAAATATAAATTATTGACGAGCATCTTGCGTATTATGTGAGCGGCTGCAATTGGATTATTTGCACAGCACTAGGCTGTGTTGCCGGCTGCCGGCATTTTTATTCAAGGTTGCGGATGTTCGCGAGTGTGTGTGTGTGTTCATTGGTGCATGCGTGTGTGCATATAACATGCATACACAAGAATATAATGTCTATGTGTGGTTAAACGTTTAAGTAGTTGTAAATATGATTTTTTCTAAATCCACAAGTAATGTCTAATTTGATTAGGTGTTACCCTAAGTGCGGAAAACAACAGCGTCTCATGGGACGTTGTCGCCGACGAGGACTATGCACGCGGCCAGAAGCTGGTTATCAAGCAGATTCTGCTGGGCGCCGAGGCAAAGGACAACGAATTCAACGTGGTTGAGGTAAGTGCGCCCGTGCAAATCAAATGTGTGTCTGTGTGAATGCGAGTGTGAGTGAGAGTATATGTGTGTGTCTGTCTGGATGAGTGTGTGTGCGTGTGTGCGAATCTCTTATTGTGTTTGGGGCATGGACCGGACCGGTTTGAATTCTTTAAGCACGCGCAACATTTTGCAGTGGGCAAAGGGTAATTTTGTCTGTATCTGCAATACGCGCCCTTTGTCTGATATCGTTGTTTGCATAGTTGTGACGTCATAAATGCCCAAGAGTCTGCTCTTGCCTATGCTCAAGCTTTAAATACCCTCTAATCAAAGTTAGCTTTAATAGAGCTGGTTATGTTCACATCAAGAAATACTTTAATTATTATGATATAAAATTAAAAATACACAAAACTAAAGTATAAAATTAATAGGAAAAACCCTAACTGTTAAAATGTATAGTTTTTCGTATATATATTTATATGCACTTAAACTATTTATAAATAATCTTAAGACATTTTCAATCGAACTTTAGGCTTATTTGATATGAAGTACTTGTAGCACAAATAACTGTCTGCTAAACACTTCATACAGGGTATTTTCGGCACAACTACTTGCCATTCGCATAATGTAACTGTACAAAACAAAACACATTTCATTATTGACTTAAGCGTCATGAAATTTGATCAACTTGACTGCTGTCATTGTGACAGTTGTTGCCGTTGCCATTGCTGTTGCTGTTGTTCTTGTTGTCACTCTCACTCTTGCTGTTTCCATTGGCCACCATTTCTAATAGCTCAGCAAAGCTTTTGGTGAATCGGAACATGTTGCGCGCCTTCCTCTGCAATCGGCAAACAACGCCCGCCGCTGCCATATTCCAATTCCAGCAGATAAGCTCGCACTGCAGCTGCTGCAGATCGTCTCGCAAAGATACCACATTCTGTATGGCAAGAATCAAAATACATATTCATGATATGATATTTATATATATGTCTTCTATAAGTTGAGCTACTTGCCAGCGCAACAGTTGCATCGATGGAGCCAATATCTGAGCCTTTAATGATCACCATTGACACAGTTTTATCCATCATTGTCTTCTGCTCCGTCACGAATGCCACGGTTTTGATCTTTAGAGACTCGGCTGCGGTGTAGTCCACGTTACCCTTTAACTCAGCCACGCACAGTTCTAGGCCATTGTGCTATTTGGTATTGGTAAATTGGTAACAAATTAAATTTGCAAATCACGTGGCTTTGTCATATTTAACCTTACCTTTTGTGCTTCAAGCTGAAACTGTGGCGTCATACTCTTTCCCAGTATGAAGAGCGCATTGATTAGGACACCCACCAACATGCCGTACTCCAGAGACCAGAACAAACAACAAATCACGGTGATCACAAAAGGCACCATGTCGCGTTCTGTGGACAGGCAAGGATGAAAATTAAGGATTTAGTTATGAGCTTCGGGTAATAAGATGCTAGATATCTAGACTTGCTTAGACAGACACCATAAAATATAAATATTCTTGACCAGGACAGCTGAGTCGATGTAGCCATATCCGTCCGTTCAGCAGGACAATATTTAATGGATATTCCTATCTACCATAAGCAGTATGAGTATATCATATCTTCCAGTTAACTCCTTCCTCCCCTTGCGCTACCAAATCTTGCCTATTTTAACATCTATCAAGAACTATAGCTAACTTTTCTGTACAAGCTATATGCAGTTTATATAATATCCCAATCTCCCTCTCTTATTTCGAACCATGTAATATATACCACGTATACTCACTCTTCGCACGCCAGATCTCAGCTATTGTGTCGTACTCGACCATAAACAGCATGGCTGAGATGATGATGGCTGCCAGCGTGGCTTTGGGTAGGTAGGCAAAGACTTGGGTCAGGAAGGCCAGGGACAAGAGTATTAGAATACCCGTAAAAGCGCCGCCTAGTGGGGTTTTGACACCGCTCGCATTGTTGATTGCCGAACGGGCGAAGGATCCCGTTATGGGTATCGATGAAAAGAAGCTGCTGATGAGGTTGCAAACGCCCAACGCAATCATCTCCTGTGAAGCGTCCACAATCTTGCCCTTCGCTGCAAATATATATAATAGCAATAATAATTGTAATTTATATAATACTTTGTTGGTCTTACGCACAGAACGCTTTGGCAATTGAGACAACCTCCAATATACAGAGCAAGGGTATTGTGCCCACGGCGCTGCCCAAGTTGGAGAACATCTCGCTAAAGCCAACAGTTTGACCCTCTTCATCTACGGTTTCAAATGGCGGTAAACGAAAAGGTGGTAAGCCCGGCGTGATTTGTTCGCTGATGCGAAACGGCATGTCCTCGCGATCCAGACTCATCAGATAGCAGAGCAGAATGCCAATGATGACGGCCAAGACATTGCGACAGAGCGATAGATATTTGAGCAGCGATCGACAGCCGCAAGACTTCAGATCTTTGAGTTTCTGTTGGTATTTAAATAGAAATTATTAGTATTGTCATTAACCATGACCCATGAGTAATCTCACACTTACTCTCATTAACAGCAGCAGAATAAGTGTGCAGCAGCCGAGCAGCGCATCATTCAGTCGCGTCTCTTCTATGTTTCCAAAGAAGTTAATCCACGACTTGAGGAACTCATTCGATTTGCTTTGTATGCCAAAGAGATTGTTGATCTGCCCGCTGCCCACAGTTAAGGCAGCTGACAAAGTAAAGCCCGCTATCACAGGCGCCGAAATGAAACGCACCAGAATGCCGAGATTTAGAAAGCCTAGCACCAAAATAATGCAGCCTGTTAGAAAGCATATTAGGACAGCGTAGTCTGGATTGCCGCCAACATGTGGATTGACCATCATAGATATTATAGCCGTGGGACCTGTCAATTAATTAAATTAATTATAGATTAGCATGATAATACTAGACGTCAGTGGGTTTGTCTGTCAATAAATTTCGCTTTTATTGCAGCTATACAATCCATGTAGTGAGCAGAAAAGTTGATTTTTATAGGTAATATTCTTCAAAGCTGAAATGTGGAATATAAATACTCATGAACCCACTTTCGCCTGATAGCATTAAGATTTATTGAATAAGCCCACTGAGACAGAATTAGAATATCTTTCACAGTTTTTTAGCTGGAATTTAAGGTGCGTTACTGTTCCACGTATATAAAATGTGCTCAAATCTATATCTGAAAATTTAGAACCTCAGTTTCCAAACTAGAATCATAAGCTCAAGTCATCTATAAATGACGATATCCCAATTAACTGTGACCGCTTCTAAATAAGACTATTTATTGTAAACTTCTCGAATCCATGTCGATTATAGAAAATCCAGTTAAACTAAATATCCTTTAAACTTGTTATTCTTAGTCCACTTGAATGGTCTTACTCACCAACTGTAATGTCCTTGCAGGTGCCGAAGATGATGTAGAGAAAGCAGCCCATAAATGACGAGTAGAGACCATAGACCGGGGGTAGTCCGGCGACGGCGCCATAGGCGATTGCCTGCGTTACAGCCGTTAGGCCGACAGTCAGGCCCGCCACGAAATCGGCAATGAAGAATTTCAGGGTATATTCGGGCAGCCAAGTCAAAATAGGTATCTTACGCTTGACCGCATCTATGTTGCAACAGGTTTTCGACTTTTCGCGCATGGCGCTGCATACGTTGGGGAGGTGCTCGTGATAGAGCTCATCTGGATAGTAGGACAAGTGGGGAGAGAGAGAGAGAGAGAGAGAGAGAGAGAGGCATTGAGGGAGTAGTACTTGAATTTTGATTAAAAGCTGCAAATGATTTGGCGACGCTCGCTCGCCTTCTTATCTAGTTGACAATGCTTTAATATTATTTATTGAATTTCACCCTGATCGAGTTGAAGTGGGCAACAACATGCTCAGTTCTGTTCTACCTTATACCTGTCTAACACAAATTAAAGATCCTCAATGCTAGATTGAGATTTGCTGTATATCAATATCAGTTCCTAAGAAATATTAGTAAAATTCCATTGACAGATTATTGATGTTATTTAGGGTCCTAAACGATTTTGATAATGTTGTGGGCGCTATCAATACGTGAGGAAATGAATAATATATTTTTAACGTTACCATCGGAACAAAGATCCCATTATCTAAACGAATTAGTTGGCTATTGTATATGTCAGCAATGTATTTACTGTGAAGAGTTTCTGTGCTATTTCAATTAATATTAACAAGAATATAATTGAAATATTTCTTGTAGATATAGGAAACACTGTTAAAGATTAATAATAGATAATAATTTCCTTATGTTATACTTTAATTATTATAATTTATTTGCTGTAGAGCATGTGAAATCAATATTAGTTTTCAGTTATTTGAAAGATATACACATTTCCATGGCTTGAATTTGCTATACTCGTTTAGCTTCTTTACAAGTAAACACAGAAACTAGAAACTAGTACTAAGTCTTTTTCCTGGATGTCTACCTAGAATTCTCTCTGAGAATCAAAGAAGCTTGACATGTAAATGAGAATATTTTGTAGTCTTCATTCCTTTGGTATGTTCTTGGACCAATTTATTTCTTTATCTTTACATCAAACAGATTTTACATCTGTCACATAGTTCCTTCAAAAGTCAAGTTTTCTTGAAAATCATATATAATATCAATAAATCGATCAAAAATCAATATCAGCTTTCAGTTAAGTTAAAAATTTTACATTTATCTTCTTAACGACACCTATGTTAATCATTACAATTTTTGGATACCTTAACATTTGCTTCACATCTCCCTAAAGGGTATTTCCTAGTCATTTTTGGATAAAATTTTAATGAAACAGTTTTGAGACATATTTTTTAAACGATTTTTAGATTTTATTATTTAATTTTTCTCAGTTGAAATATCATCTTAATAGTGGATAAAGTTATTTTTTTTTTTTTTGGAATTTCGTATATTTGAATTATATTCGAAGAATATAATTTCTAAGTTTCAGGTTTTTAAGTATTCCCACATCGTTGAAGTAAATCAATAATTGTTATTTGTATTTCTCTCACAATATTTGCATTATCAATTAGCATTGCCATTGATTGCCTACCGTTTCCTTAGAAAGTTGTCTTTAATTGAGTTTCTATTCTGCACTCTTTAACAATTATAGTTCACTTATCAATTATAAAACGTACCGTCATAGTCGCACATATCTGTGATTTGCACCGTTTTATTTTGTGCTTTACGCGTTTCTCTCGTTGGGTACTTCACACTAAGTGGATTTTTTATTAGAAACTGTTCTACAAGTTCTTAAAAAGGAAAGCACGTGCTTCCCGATTAGTGGATTCTTAAGTGGAAGATTGTGGAGGAATTGGTTCGCGATGTTGTCTCTGCCAGTGCAGAGCGACGAATGCCCGACTAGGTATCATTGCTCTCGTATATAGGTTTATTGTGGTAACGCCTACGACTTGTATCTCTTCATTATTTTATTTTTTAAGTTTTGGTTATCTCAACTTTTTAAATGTTTGCTCCATGCGATTGAAATCAGTTAACACCGGCTATACATAATGTATATGACAGCAGGTTTTGATATATCAGACGGTGATGGGCAGTAGGAGGGAGGGTGGAGCGTGACTTTGATTGACAGGTCAGAAGTCTTATCGATCCTAGTACCGAAGTTCAAATACCCTGACAGGCAGACTATGCAGCCTTGCGATATTCATGAACTATTTATTCCATTATCAAAACATACAATAATACAATAATACAGACACGTAATGGACGTGGCCGGTTTCTTAATGCACGTTCAAAGCTTTATTGAAGAAATAGATGTTGATTCTAAGCTCTAAAAATAAGCTGAAGTTTACTTTTGATTGCCATGCACCCATTCAATCTACAGATCTACATTTATACCTTAGGGATTATAGGCGTCAAACTGTAGAGGATATAACAAGTTTTAAGTGTCTTACCCCTAACAGGTATAGCTATATGACATCCTACCTACCATCTATCCTACCTTACCACGACTATATACCATCTTCTATTTCCTCAAATCTGCATATTTTAATTGTTGACTTTATACTATTTTTTGTTTAAGAATCTTGCCCACAGCATGCGTACTTGAACAGTTTTAAGACTCTACTTATCATACACAGGCTCTACTAATATACCCCTTTTCACTTCTTGAAGAAGTATTTAAACTCTTTAGCTACAAACAGCGAACTACATTTAGACCAATGGACCAATAGATATATATTACACAAAACCAATATGCTCTCTTTACGTTGAAGGAGTATACAGAATATTGGGTGATTCGTCTAATGCTACAGAAGCCTATCTATAACTCGCATTATCGCAAAGCGTAGCTAGAATTAAGTTAAATTAACTGGAATTCCCCAACTGTCTTAACACTCGCTTATCTATATATCACAAATTTTGCTTCTCTCTCTCCCTATCTGCCTCAACAGGTGACTACAATGAAGGACTCTGTACAGATTCCCATTGCCGTGTTGAAGGCTGGCGAGACCCGCGCCGTCAATCCCGACGTTGAGTTCTACGAATCAAAGGTGACGTTTAAGCTAATTAAGGGCAGTGGACCCGTTTATATACACGGCCAAAACATCAAGGATGACGTTGAGGTGGTCGATATGGAGGAGGAGGACGATGAGGACGATGGCGAGGACGATGAGATTGAGCATCCAAAGAAGCGTGCCAAAATCGAGCCGAATGCCGATGGCAAAAACGCCAAGAACCCGAAGAAGAAGTAAAGGGCAAGGCAAAGAAGAGGAAGAGGAAGAATAAAGATGTCTCTAAGCTAAATCTGTAGATTTTAAAAGTGTTTTAGGCCCTATAAACAATACAATTACAATACATAACATAACATAAAAACATACGATACGATATGTAAAACTTGCAACATATATATTACAACCTACTATTTAGTTCCTTTCTCTGAGATTCTTGAAATCAGCAACAACATTCAATTCACACACTAAAGTACTACATATAACTACTGATGATGTATACAGACAACTAACCCCTATCCAATAAGCCAAGTTATGTAAACCGTGAACTCCAGCGACTAGTGAGCGCCCCTTCTTGAAGGACATATATTTGTATATAAGTACATTACAAAACGAAATTAACTTCAGTCCCAGATGCGCTCTAAACGCTGTACTCGATTTTTATACATCAACAAAAGAAATAAACAGAAACTTATAAAAAACTGAAGTAAATGGTTACTTTAACTAATTAGTTGGCGCCATCTAGCGTCTACTTTGTGTAGCAATTTTGCTACTAGTTTTTCAGAGGATTTTTAAATAAAATAGTTGCTAAGGAGTGTTTGACTAGAGATACCCTATTTCCACAATTTGTATAGATCACACATGCGCCATCTGGCGTTCACTTTATGAAGAAACTATGCTAGTTGTTAAGCCTAAATTGAAATTGACAAGTTGCTAAGGAGTATACGACTACTCTATGTGAGCACCTACTTTCTGCAGCAGTTGTGCTAATTCCTTCCACAGCTCCCCAAATTAGAAATTTAGATGAACGTAATACCTTCAGCTCTAGATATACTTTATGTTTCAGTGTTTCAAAAAAATAAAATATTCATAGTCCGTGTGAGCTCAAATTAAATATTATTTTACAATTTTGATACTACAAGACTAAACTTGAACAATAATTTATATTCGTAATGCTCTTCTAGTTTTCTGAGTGCAACTGCATTCATACGTTCATACCCGCATCTGAATTCTGATCTAGAATACAAATATATAGGCTTTATGAGATCTCGCCCAGGTTAAATGAAAAAGATCCGCTTACAATTCACGAAGTTAATATTTCCTTTAATAATTTCACTTTGTTGATTTTCTTAGCAATACAGACAAAAAGTTCCGGATGTAGAAAATTGAATGCTTTTGAAAAAATTTCTGAGCAGTTCTAATTTTAGAGTCAACATATCTTCAGTTAGAATTAGGCATTGCAGTTGCTGTTCCCGTCGCGGCTGCAATCAATTGCGGTATTTGGGGCTGTAAGGCTTAAACGGGACTGGGCATCGCCTTGATCCGCTCGAAGGCCGCCTTCTCCAGCGCCTCGCGGTGCTTGGGATCGGCGATCTGAATCAGTTCGTACATGCGCTGGCGCACATTCTTGCCAAACAGGGATGCAATGCCGTGCTCGGTGACCAGATAGTGGACATGAGCACGAGAGGTAACAACACCAGCTCCTAAGGGAGTAGAAGAGAAAATCTAATTAGCAGGAGGATCTATGGTGGTTGCAGACTTGACCTTACCTGGCTTAAGCGTAGGCACAATCTTGCTCTCTCCTTTGTTGGTGGTCGATGGCATGGCTATGATTGGCACACCCAGGCCATCCACGGCTTCTGCTGCACCGCGTATGAAGTCCACTTGGCCGCCGAAGCCTGAATAGAAGCGTGTGCCAATGGAGTCCGAGCACACCTGACCAGTCAGGTCCACCTCGATGCAGCTGTTGATGGCAGTCATACGGGGCTGCAGCTTGACGATGCTCGTGTTGTTCACATAGTCAATCGACAACATCTCTGCAAAGGATTACATCAGATTCAGTCTGTATAGAGTCTATATGGGAGTTAGGGACTCACCAATAAATGGATTGTTGTTGACAAAGTCGTAGAGGGGCTGATCGCCGATCAGGAAGGAGCCAACGATGCGACCCTTGTGCATAGTCTTTCTGCTGTTGGTCACGCAGCCTTTCTTGACCAGTTCGACGACGCCGTTGGCGAACATCTCCGAGTGGATGCCCAGATCCTTGTGATTGTGCAGTGCGTTCAGCACAGCATCCGGAATGTTGCCAATGCCCATCTGGAGTGTGGCGCCATCCTTCACCAGGTTCTCGGCTATCAATTTGCCAATCTTCTTCTCCACGTCCGACAGCTCCCCAGTGCCATGCTGAGGCAGTTTGTCCTCCACCTGGATGGCGAAGTCAAAGTGCGACTTGTGGATGATGGAGTCGCCAAAGGTGCGCGGCATATTGGGATTGATTTGAGCTGCAAGCAGAGCAGACAGACAGACCGGTAAGTACATATTTATATATATATATATATATATCTATAGATGTATATGTTAGTGGAATTCCCTACCAACAATCAACTTGGAATGCAGCAACGCAGTGCGAACGCAGTCGACGCTGGTGCCCAGGGAGCAGTAGCCGTGGTTATCTGGCGGCGACACGTGTATGAAGGCCACATCGGGCTTCACCAGTTTCTTGGTGAAGAGCTGAGGAATCTCATGCAGAAAGATATGCATATTGTCGCCACGCCCCTCGGCGACGGCCTTGCGGACATTGCCGCCCATGAAGAAGGAGTTCGACCGGAAGATGCCCTGGTACTCCGGCTTGCTGTACTCGGCCGGTCCCTCCGTATGCATGTGGCAGACCGTCACGTTCTCCAGCTTGTTGCACTTGCCGTGCAGCGACATTGCGTTGAGCAACGCCACAGGCGTGGCAGCAGCGCCCTGCGCGAAGACTGTGTCACCTGTAAAGCAAAAGGAATTCATTAGAATTCAGATGTGAAAGTGTTAAGTTGTGGCAGTAAGCCATATCCTTTAAAACTATAATATTCATTCAATTTTATGATTGATTGATCAACTGATTGATCGGTAAAGTGAATTTATGATAGGGATTGATTGATAGTAAAGAATATCTCCTAAAACTATAATCTTTATTCAAATTTATGATTGACTAATCACCTGATTGATTGTTAAACGGATTGATCGGTGGTCCAATTGACTTTCGCATTCTAAATCTATAAACTTGATTAATATTTATGATGATTGATAACCTGATTGATTGATTAATGCCTTGATTCATGGATGACCTGATTAATGAACGATTATTGCCCTTCAAAATTGTATGTATCAG
This sequence comes from Drosophila hamatofila, assembly GCA_035045345.1. Classification (NCBI taxonomy): domain Eukaryota; kingdom Metazoa; phylum Arthropoda; class Insecta; order Diptera; family Drosophilidae; genus Drosophila; species Drosophila hamatofila. The sequence goes on along the minus strand of JAWNPA010000020.1, from coordinate 719,664 downwards.
AATTGATTCATGGCTTGATTGATTGATTTAAGACTAAAATGAGCAAAGATGTACAAGCTTAGCCTAAAACTAATTTATTTGGAAAACTCTATTTCCTATTTATAACTGATTGAATCTCTTATTGACTAATTGATTATTGTGCTAGTAGCTGCATTTATCTTTAATGACCCTTTTGATTGCTTGATTAGAACTTGCTTAATGACTTCATTCATACAAGTCTTTATGAATGAATGATAAAATAGATATTATTCAATTGCTTCAATTATATAGGCTAAGCTAGATTATTGATTGATGGATTTGGAATTGACTTCCATTAATGGCTATATATATTTATGATTATATAAACACTTTGCATAATTGTTATTAAATGAATGATGAATACGGCACATCTTCAATCATATGGTCAAGCTTAGCGAGTGCGCACTGTACTTGATACGACTAGTTGGCCTTGCTAATCGTCCAAACGATCAACGAACTTACAGTATATGCACAGATACACACCTACACATATACATATACATTTATATATGTATGTATGTAAAATTGTAGGCATGCCAATTTTCTATTTATATGGCGCCCTATGGATGCAAAATTCTGTCAAGATGTTTCGCTTCCTTATTTTTGATATTTTAGGCCAACAAAAATGAGAGTGTATGCGTGTGTGTGTATATTGTGCGTATATGTGTGTACTTACATCTATTCAAATATAAATTTAGATAAACTACAAGTACTTGATAAGATTAACAAACACCATTAATATTTAATAAGCTGTTTGTGTTTGTTTTCTCCTCATTACTCAAGCTTATCGAATAACCCCCGCACGCATGTCATGCAATCGCCTACATAACAGCTGCGTACCTGCCTCAAAATGTTATCGAACCAAACGATGCCGCGTAACGCAAAAAAAAAAACAAAAAAGAATTCAAAAAGACAACAACAACAGAAACTTTTCCAAACGATATGACGTAGTTGCGCGTGCTTTGCAAATTGATCTAAATTTAGAGCGCCAGTGCTAACCAATGTTAGATCGCAAATGGAAGAAGCAGAAAAAGCAGTTGAAGTGAGAGCTAAACAACATTAACTTAGAACGTAAATAAACTATATATCTTTGCAGTGGGCGTGGCAGCTTGAATAACTAGTTTCATTAGGATTGATAAAGGTTTTTCTGCTTCTGTTTGCTCTTGCGCAACTGCCGATTGAAATTAATTGAATCAAAGCTAAATTAGTATAAACAATTTGGCAATTTATTTCGTATTGGGAGCTGTATGTTATCAATGCCATGGCACCGCCCACATGGAGGCAGCCAATAAAATGCTAATGCTAATGCGAATGCCGCAAAGCAGCAACTTCTGATGTTGTTGCATAATGTCCGACATGCATGTGTACATTATAGCGGTTTCAGTTTATATACATACATATTTATTAATATTGCTCTTATCAGCACAGCTGTTAACAGCTCAGCCCAGACGCGCGCGACTGTGTTATGTATATGCTTCAATCTGTAAGTGTGTGCGTGTGCGAGCGCTTCTCTGTGTGCGTGTGTGTGCCTCTAAGTTGAGCTTTTCTCGCACAGAGCTGAACAGCTGGACAGAGTACAAAGTACAAGACACTATTCAATAGTGTTCAACACTGTTTTCGTAGAACAAAACAGAACAACAACAACTGCAACTGCTATCTGCTGATCTACAGTGGAATTATGCATACATTATGTATAGATTAGAATAGTGGATTTTGCATACGTGGGGGTTGGTCATAAATTACTGATATGTAGAGCACTTAATCGTAGGACTAATCACGGTCAATTGATTTCTATATGGCCATTGCTATTGAGCACCCTGTAATTGTCCACTTAATATGTTTATGTACTTAAGCACGCACACACACTCACACAAACAAATATGTAAATAGTTTAGATTTACAAAAGCCACACAAACAAACACTAGCACACACACACACACACATACACATATTTATAATAAAATTTGCATGTATAGTGACAACCCCCGTGGCCCTTTGACTGTTCGCATTTTCATTCTGATTTTCTAAACAGTCCAACCAGGGCACACCAACAGTGCCGGTGGGGGGAGGGAGACAGCAATCACGGTAGTTGCTGGCGCATTACATAACACTGTCGATTTTTATCATTCCGCTATGCCTTGGCACTGAGAATGGGCTGAATTGGGCACTGGGGCGGCAGCAGCCACTATCGCCAACCGACTTACCAGACTTGACGCAGGCCACAGCTTCCTCGGGCGACACAATTGGCGGCTCGCGTGGCAGCGGATGCGACAGCTCATTCACATAGGTGAAGTAGTTGTTGTGCGTGCCTACGGCGGCGCTCGAATTGGCCGTGGACAGCAGTTTTTTCATTTGACGAACATTTCGAATCAGTTGTTTGCTCATGATTGCACGATTAATTAATTACAAACACACTAGCACAGTCGAGAAGAATGCAGCCCTTTCCTTAAGGTAGTGATTGGAATTGGATTAGTTTACACTGCTCGCCCAGAACAATTCTTATTGTGTCTTGCCGCTCCAGCGGTGCGATTACAACTAGCCAAAAGCGCGAGCTTTACCACACCGCAAAAGCTTTTAGACAGTGGACTATTTAAGTTGTTTCCTGCATTGGGTTGCAATTTATAGTTAGGTTTTTAAAATACTTTTTACATTTCTGATTATGTTACAAAACATTAGTTATATAAATATAAAATTAAAACATTGTAAAATTTTATTTTCATTTTTGTTGTTTTGTATTCGGATTCTGACAAACGATTTGTAAGTCAATTTATGACGTTGTACAGCACTGTAATGTGAATGACATTTTGCTGAAAAGCGCGCTAAAATTCAAAATGTCTAGAGTTAGGTAACGTGATCAAATTTCTGATATTATGCTGATAATCATAATTTTTGGCATTTAATATTATTTATATTTTATGATAAGTAATTAGATCAACGAATCTTTAATTTATTAATTATTAAAATTTATCTTCATCTTTGAATTGAAAACTTGTTAATTTTTGAATAAAATAACGTGTTTGCATTTAATTAGCGTATGTTTTATTATTTTATATATTATTATTATAAATCCTAAAGATAAAAGCGCCTCTTTGACTAACAATTAAAATTAACAAAATATGCACATAAATTTAATACTTATCGATTATTAATTTATGCATTAAGAGAACTTATGTGAAAAGTAAAAACTATACAACAAAGTTGGAACTATTTACATGCTTTATACTAGTATCTAAAAAATATGTATTTAAATTTGTATATATATTTTTATTAATTTCTGCGTATTATTCAGAATATATTGTGTTCATATATGACTAGCTAATGCATTATGGTTTCTTTTGTTTTCTTCTTCTCAAAATTTTACTTCGGCACATTTGGGGGGATATATATACGAGTATATATAGAGTATATAAATTTATTAGGATCTCATGCAAGTTATATATATATATATATAATATATAGGAATATACGAAATGATAGGTGTTTTTAGGCGTCTTGACTTTTATTCAATTTTGGACGGACCCTAAATCAAAAGCAAGTAAAGAGAGAGATCTAGTCGGGCGGGCTCGACTAGCAAATACCCTAAACTACAAAAAACGACACAATTTAAAATTTCAATAGTATTTTGTTAGAACATACATATATATATATATGAATTGTGCTGCACTGAATTTTTATTTTGTATGCGTATAAAAATTTCGAATAGATGCGAATTGTTTGCGTTGATTGCGATTTCGAGTTGTTGTTAAAGTTCTTTGATCTTTCAACTGGGTTTTCTCGATTATATAGTGTATAAGAGTTAGCTCTACTTAAAATGATTTACTACGTAACTATAAGCTAGTAACTAAGCTAATTTGCTATGATTAGAATCTTTGTTTTCTTCTTCTTTTTTCTTTTCTTTTTGGTGATCTGTAGCTTTATCTCGTTGGCAACGTCATGTTGAGGCAGAGATCGTGATCGCGCAAATCGCCCCAGCCGCCGTTGCCTTTGCGAAGCTTCGATTTCTTGATCAAACTGGGGACCGTCATCATCAGCGAGCGCGGGAAGAGCTGATGGGAGTTGCGTGCAATGCGCAGGACATGTTGCACCTTGGAAATCACCTGATTGGACTCGCAATTCTTGTTCTTGTGATGAACGCCGCTGTCATGATTAAATAAGAGTTTTTAAAGGCTTCTCTCTCCCTCTTCCCTCTCTCTCTCTTTTCATACATACCACTCGCCAATGTGAAAGACTCGCGGCCCTTTGACAATCATGGCATGCAGCTTCCTCTGTAGGCACTGCTGGGAGACATGCTGCAGCGACCAATCCCAGTTGTAGTCATCGTAGCTGCAGAAGTGTCGGGCGCAGCGTCTAATGCTCGTCCAAGTGGTACGATTGAAGGCGAAGCCCATGTTATGCTTGCTGCTAATCCAGGGCATGGACTCCACCTGGGGAGAGGGAACATGTGAGAATGAAACGGGCATTAGTGGCAGTCCCAGCAATTCAACTGAACTCACAGCGAACAGTGGAGCAAGAAAGATTTTGTGTACATGCAAATTTTTATATACATACATAACAAATATATGAAGCAATTGTAAACAATATACAAAATATACATTTTTTTGCTTTGATAAAACACAATAATAACAACAATGCTAAATGGACCCAATACACAGTGCATGGAGATCAGCATTGCCAGACTTGTAATGCTTGCGATGAATGCATGGTGCATGAGGCCATCTCTAATAACTGTTATTGAGTAATTTGCAATTTGCATATATTTTGCATAAACGATTAACGATATATTTAACGCCTACTACCTTGCGATAGTCTTGGACGATGCTGCGCTTATCGAGCTTTTCGATGCGTACGCGGGCGCGCAACTGAATACGTGTGGGTGTGTATGTTTGTATTTGTTTGTAGAATTTAACGGCATGCCACACACAGAGATATAACGAGAGAGACAAAGAGAGAGCCAAGCACACAGACACAGAATAATAACATAAAGAGAAACCACAACAAAGTTAAGTATAAACAAAATAGAGTAGTAACGGTAACATGCATTAGTTAGGGTATTTAGTTGATTAACATGCCAATAGAAAAGCCAAAACAAACAAATTGTGCTCTCTACTAGTATAAGCAATGATGGAAGGTGCTGAATTCGCATTGAATACTAAATTAAGTATATATATTTGTATATTAATCGTTTTTTGTTATGGAAGATGGTGCTACCTTCTGATAGACGGAATACAATGACGGCAGTACATGATAATTCCAAGTTTGTGCACCATTCTTATTGCTATTATCATTGTTATTATTATTATTATTATTGGTGTTGGATGTGACGGTGACAGTGTTCATGTGGCTAGTTCTTTTATTGTTCATTATTTTGTTATTCTTATTCTTATTATGCTTATTATTATTGTTATTGTTATCAACGTCTGAGGTGTCGCCCACATAGACCTTGGCGTTCTTTAATGAAGTGCTGGATGATAGCGCTGATGAAGACGCAGTTAATTGCTGTGAATTTCTATTATTATTATTATTATTGTTATTGTTATTATTGTTGCTATTATAATTGTTCCTATTTGATCCTAATAGACTGTTTGACGAGATCAGCGAGGAAGCATACGATTTTTTGTTAGTCTGCATCAAGTAGAGAAGAACGCAGAGAGATAAGATGATATTTAGATACGATTATGAATTTGCAAATGCAGTTTGTACATGTGTGAGTGTGTGTGTATGTATGTGTGTGTAAGAAAACTTTATAGATAGAAGTTAACATACATATGTACAACATACATATTTAGAGCCAAATGAGTTACATTGAGATGTTCTTATGTATGTATGTATATAGCTATGTATGTATGTATGTATGTGTGTATGTATGTACAGAAGCGAAAAATGTAATAGAACCATAGTCACAGAAAATCTAATTTAGTTATAATATTATAATTTTTCTTCTAATATTTCTTTTATTTATATCACCCCAAAAAGGAATACTGATGCTATTATATTTATCGCCACTGTATGTGTGTGTGCGGAGTACAGTGAAAGCTCTACAAACGAACAGTTTTTTAGTGCCTATGTTAGTCGAGTAGCTAACTAACTACTAGGACATATATAAATATATATAAAATGCTTTAAACATTTCTACTGCTATGTTCGCTCCAACGAGCTTTCACTGTAACCAATTTATATGTATATCTATAGCCCTACTGCTTGACATGATGTGTACATTATATGTATGTTTAAACAGTTGTATTAGGTTAATAACAATTATATTGGCATAAGCGTGGGTATTTGCTTTTTTTTTGGTTTTTCGTTTTTGGGTTTTTTGTTAAGAAACAAAACGTAAATAAAAGAAATTGAAATGTTTCACATTGAAGCAGTTTTTGGTTTTGTTTTTGTAGTTGTTGTTGTGGCTGCTGAGCGACTAAGCGACTAACGACACTTTCGTAGCCAAGGCAAAGAAGCACAGAGAGATGTGAGGCAATATGATGCACTGGGTCGGCTCTCACCTTGCTGTGGTACGTATAGTAGTTGAATGTCTTTAGATAGGTGCCCAGCGAAAGGATATTGCATTGCGGGCACAAGTCTTTGGTGCGCTGCTGCATCATGGCCAGCAAGTAGAGAAAGTCCTCAGCCACATAGTGATCCTCCTCCAGGAACAAAACGAGACCTGCACAGCAAATCGAGTTTAATGAATAAGCTAAGCATATTTTGGCCATGGCTAACCGGTGTGAAAGCGAGTCGCTTCCAGCTCGTTGAACACTCGATTCGCCTTCCACCACCAATGGTGCTTCGTCTGCGTGAACTTGGCCTCACGGTAGTGGCCATAGAGATCGGGATATAGTGCATTATTGCAGTTGCTGATCAGCGCTCTGGAAAGGCAAATTGACATTACGAATGGAGTTCATTTGGAGTGTGCAGTCGGTACTCACTGCTCCTTCTTGATGTTCCTGGGGCAGTCGTTGGGATCGACGCCTGGAAACTCGTGCGGATGCGTCTGTATGGAGTACGGATAGAATATCTGTAGCACCTTACAGAAATCGATTTGCTGCACCAGATCGTTGATGTCGTCGTCGTAGAAATCATGCGAGAAGATCAGCAAAGATTTCGAGATGTCGCGCGCCTGCGCCAGGCTCACAATCAGATGGCGCAGGTAATTGATGCGCGTATGCACCTGGAATGCCAAATGTTGTCTGATTACTGAGTATCGATCAATCACAATCAATCAATCATTCACGCACCTGTACGACAATTATCACAGAATCGTTTTGCAGCGGTCCGAATGTCTCCTCATTTAGCACCAGCTGCATTTCGTTGTATCTCACTATTTGACGCTTGATCTCCGTGTTGTTCGGCGGCCGATAGACCTCAAAGCTGATTGTTGTCGCCGCTCCACTGCCAGAGCCGCTCAACGCAGACCCGCTGCTGTTCAGCTGAAGACCTGGCAAAAAAACAAGTGATGTATGAATTATTGAAATGTCAGTCTCTTATGCCTAATCAATCAATCAATCAAACTTCTAGTCAGTTATTTAAATGTTGATGTCTTTCTTTTGGGTATCAGTAAACTGATCATTTCTATCTGTTAGTATGTAGCTGTTGTACATCACTCAATCAGGCATTTCATCAATCATTCACTCAACTATTCATGTATTGCCCATACACATACATATATTAGTCAGCCAATTGTTTGTAATTGTCTAGTTCATCTTTATCAATCATCAATCAGTCAGTGATTTGATCTCTTACTGCTGGGTGTTATGCTTCCATCAATCAGATTGTCATGCACTCAAATACTATTGTCTAGCAGTTATCCAGTTGTGTTTATTACGCATTATTGATTTATTTACGTTTATTTACGCATTACTGCAAGCAGCCAGCGCATCAATCATTCTGCCTAGCTGCCATCAATCAACAGTTAGACAGTCAATCTATGAGTCAGCGGCTGCATGAGTCAATCAATCATTACCTGTAGCTATCAAGTTCATCATTTTCAATCAATCAGTTAATCAGATGTAATTATCAATCAATCAATCAATCAGTAAGTAGTCATTTACGTACCTGTTCTTGTCTTGTTCTACGCGGGGCTTTATAATCAAGCAGTCAATCAACCATTCATCTATACAAACAGTCAATCAATTTGTCACTCAATCTTTCTCATTCTATCTGTCCATCAATCTGTTAGTAAACAGTCATTCGTATAGTTAGCCAATCAATCTATCAGTTAGTCAAGCTATCCATTTCATATGCATTGACTCTATTATCATTCAAGCAATTACTCAACTGTTGCCAATTTTACCCCTCTTCAATCAGTCAATCAATCAATCACTCACCTGCAGCCAGCACGCTATGATTGCGCGTATGTGGAGTCAGATATTTGTGCAGCGTGGCCGGAACCATTGACATTATGGCATCCACGGAGTCGTTGGTAACCGATTCGCTGAGCATCGCATCGCGGCTGTCCACTGTGCGGTAAGAGAAATCAATTATAAGTGGATTGCAAATGCAATTACTAACGGTACTCACAGTAGTTAAAATTGTGATACTGCAACAGGCCGAAGATGCACAGAGCCAAGATGAAGATGCTGCGCATATAGAAATTGTTCCGTTTGCGCCCCATTGCCCCCGTATTGGGCAGGGGTATCAGTACACGACCTATCGAGATCGAGAAGGTAAATATATAAGAGGAACGAAGAGAGAGATCGCCTCATTAGGGGGAATTACCTCTCATTTTTGACATATTCCTTACTCAACGCCTGAATGGCTAGCAAATGCCTACTGGGCTAGCCCTTTTATAGCGCCATCTGAAAGACATAGATTGAGAGGTAAACATCAAAACGCATGTATCTGAGAGTGTACAGTGAAGCGTCGCTTGAGTGCAAAGCAAAGAACATATAAAAAATAAAATTAATAAGAATTTTAATATTATTTTTTATTTTTTACAGATATATATGTACATGTATAATATATACAAATAAAGAAAAATATATAAAAATAGAATGGGGAATTGAAAAAAAGAAAATTAAAATAAATATAAATATGTATAGATAGATAAATAAATACATATATAATATAGATAAGCAAAAGTTCATAAATATAAATAGGATAGAGTATAGAACAGTCGTTTATAATTTTCTGAAATATAATTGAGTCAAAGTTTTCGCTACAAAGGAGTGCACACTGTACAACCATATAAATTGAAGAACTTACTAATAGGTCTTTTTAGTTTTTTGGAAATATCTTATCGAACTGCGTAAAATACATGACACATTCGAGGGAAATTAATTTTGATTATCTTTATCTTTCTTGAAGTTTTTTTTTTTTTCAATTCAACAGTTCTTGGTACAGTTACAAAATAAGAGAAACTGAATATATGTTCAGGAAGTACGTGATTTAAGGTCAGGAGTCTGCGACTCATTCATACATTATCTCTCTGTTTGCAGACTTTACACATTTCATGTGAAACGCTTCGCCTCGAATTTGCAGTTACAGAATTTAGATCACATATTATATTTGAGGAATATATAGAGTTTATATACTATACTTGGCTTTAGGTTTTTAGCATGACATGGGCAATGGGCTTGAAGCTGTTAGTAAGAGCATCAGAATACGGAATTTATAACCCGAAACTTATGCCGAAATCAAATCTACTACGCTAGAAACCAGTTCTAATTTGTGTTTACGTCTGATTGTTCATAAATATTGAAAGTTTATAAATTTTGTAAGTTTTAGTCAAAGATTTGACACTTCAGTCAGATTTTGGGGTGAATGTGTTAAGACTATTGTCTTAATCGTATAAACTACGAATTATAGTAGACAATTTATTGTACAAGTTTTGCTTTGGAATTCGATGCTTTTCTTAAATGGTTCTCAAGGTGTGCAAAGCGAGTATATTGGCTTCGAAATTAGACTGAAAAGCCTACGATATTAAAGAGATATTCATAGTCCACAATCAGATATTTCTTAAAATTAAAGAGATATTCATAGTCCACAATCAGATATTTCTTAAAATGATCATTAAAGTTGTGGCTTTTTATAGATACTAGGGATTACATAGAGCTAACAGACAGCAAAACTTCCAGTTGACCTAAGGATCCATAGCGGATCTTTGAAACATAGAATTTTCTATCTAAATTTCTTTAAAAACAGTGGAATTCTATCAGGTGATATAGCAGATATACATACATAGATATACATCTAAGTACTACACAGATCTCCAATACAAAAACTTTTGTATAAAAGTTCTGGAATGCATATTACGACCTTCAGCTACATTCTGTGCTTCGACCAAATAATTAAAAAACTGCAGTCGTGAAATCGTAAACATTCAAATATGCACACAAAGCCAACTCGGGTGATATAGGCAGTTATTAGAGGGAGATAGAAAATGAGAGACAGAGAGAGAGGGAGAAGGAGAGGCACTTGCTCAATCCTCGACTAACTGGAGCTGACGATATGTTCGAGACGAGACAAGGAGAGAGAGAGAGAGAGAGAGAGAGAGATAGATAGAGAAAAAGAGAGAAGATAGGCGGGCAACGCCGCAATGGCCTCCTAGCGACACGTAGTCGCTGCCCATGTTGTCATTAGGCATCTAGCAATAACCGCCCGAGCCACCCGATCCACCCGAAACCACTCGATCCACTGGCTGGCTTGTAATGTGGGCGATCGTGCGGCCTCGCGTCAATTGCCATAAAAATAGAAGCAAATTTTTGGCGACTGCCTCGCGTGACAAAAAAAAATATATATATATATGATATATGTATAGAAGATGTCTTAGCGGCAGTCAAATAGATGCGAAAGGGAATGTGGATGCAGTCAATCTAAAGACAATTTCAAGACATATTCTAGAAAATCTATATAAATGATGATAAAGTGGGAAATGAAACTGATTTCGATTTATAGTTCCCACTGCTATAGTGATAGATGATAATGTAATTGATATATATTATAGCATTACCTTCTTCTGAAGAAGAAGCAGAAGATCTATTTAGATCAAGCACAGAAAAAGAATGAACTCAGAATAAACTATGGGAAAGCTCTTTACGTCTATTTGTAGAGAACATAAAAACTAGAGTGATTCGAGCTCTAAAGCTATAGCAGCTTTAGTCTCTTTCCCCATCAGATACGCTCTTAATGGGCGTGCGTATACAAAATTCGAAGTGGAGTCCAAGAGCATAGATCAACTGCATTAAATCAGCAACACATCAGGGCTTTCATTTGATATCTGTAGCAAATGCAGTTCTTTACCGATTGGCCACGCCTGCCTATGGACGTAGTTATTATTCCTTTATATGGAGTTTTTATAATAATTCATGCAAGCAAAGACATAGAAAAAGGGCCATGGATGATAAAACCAATATACCCATTTTCCCGTATGCGAGCGGGAGTATAATTAACTGTAAAGTGTGTCATTCGAAGAGATCTAAGAATAACAAATATATTGGCATAAATTATGAAAGAAGGAAATGAAGATATTTTACATATCTATAACTATATATAATTATAATGATTTACTATCTATATAAGTGAAGAGCTTTACTAGTTGAGTATATAATCTAGTCAACTAATAGTTCTATAAAAGTATACCTTTTATGTATATAGTATATATTTGATCAACGGATGAAAACGAGTTAACTCTGTATATGGATTTTCCAGCTAGATAGATTATACTTATACTCATTTAGTAAAGCTCTTTATTCCTAATGATATATATAACTAGCAAATTTATATATTTATAGCTTTCCATCGTGTTCTTAGCTACATATACTCCTATAAAGTTGCTGTAGCTGACCAGGCTGTAAAATCCTTCTCCAAACTTCTCACTTCCAATTGTCGCGCCCTATTGGCTATATCTGTAACTCTCCATCTCTATATCTATATAGCTCATTAAGTAGAGCTCATTAAATGTCATTTGCCAAACAATAAAAACCGTAATTGATTGCAGCTCGTGTTCTTAACGCCCCCACTGGATACGCCCCTCGAATGCTATGGTTACATTTCTACTTTTTGTTTTTGTTCTTCCCCACATTCAATTTATTTTTGGTTAATGAAATCAATCGAATTTCCATAAATAGTAAAAAAAGCAACAATAAGCGAAAACAATTGTTTTATATTGTTTTTTTTTTTTTCTATTGAGGGGCGTCGCTTGATGACGCTTGAACTGGAGCTAGCCCTAGCTGGAAATAGGTCTTACGTTTGACTTTGTGTTTGAACTTTGGATATTGATTGAGGCAGTTAGAGGAGTGCCTTGAATATACCCTGTAGTCTACGCAAATACATTTTTGTAATTATATGTTGATTCTCGATATCCCTTTAGGATTGAAACAATTTTATCCAGCTGCTAGATACCCTGTATATCACAAGTAAATAGCAGTCATATATATGTATGAGAATTTGACTTCCAACTCGAAATTAAAATATCAATTGAGGCAATAGAAGAGCTATGGAGATATCCTGTAATCTATATATACCTATATACTGTATATGTAACTATATCGATTGAAGAACGGTATCGTACTACGATATACTCTGTAATCATATATCTAGTATGTAATTTAAACATAAGACATCGATTGAGGTTTAAAATAGTCACTATACAACTAACTGGTAAATACTCTATATTATAAAAAGCAAATATATTTTACATATCAAATATCAAATGATCTACTTTTAGAGCATGCAACTGCAAAATACTCCTTAAATTGGCAATCTACTTACGATTAATAGCAATACTAAATTTATAGCCTACAAAAAGGGGCTGCCAGGAAAAACAAAATGTTCTTGGGTCAAATTATGATGCGTGCATTCTACGACTAGATATACATTGTATATATAATCGGCAAATAGATAAAAGTCTACATATTACTCATTTTAAAAGGTAAAGTCAACTACTCGGTCTCTAAAGCCTCATTGAAGATATTGAATATTGAAAACATTCAACCTAATCGCTTTTTTTTTATAAATTCGCTAAATATAAGTTTTCGTTTCATTTCATAATTATTTATGCGTATTCTATACCAAAGCACAATATACCCGCTTTTGACAACACGCGAGTACAGGGTATTTGAGTGCAATTGTACTCAACACAAACGGACACTGCGGTCAAAAGCGAGACAGACAGAGAGACAAAGTGGGAGGGAGGGCGGAGGGGGAGCTAGCAGCTGGGGTAATTGTAGCAGCTTTTCATATACAGGTGAAACAGGCATGCTTGTATTTATTTATTTACTGTTTGACTGTTACGAAATCGAAGCGACATTCGTAACACCGAAAATGCTCGCAGTTGTTATTCATGTTGTTGTTAAATTGATGTGTGCTAATTGATTGAGAATATTTGTTTGCTATTTTGGAATTTCATCTTACCTTTGGCTGAATTGGCATGTGCGCAATGTTTTCGTTTGTGGCTTCGCCTTGGCTGTTGGCGGCATCGTTGAACGTTGATCGATTTTTCAGTTGGCTTCTCAAGTCCAAGTCCAAGTCAATTCGCAGCGTAACGGCTGCTGCATTTGAATTTTTGCTGTCGCTTCGATGTTGCTGTTGCTGCTGATGTTGTTGTTGTTTTTGCAATTTGGAGCATTTTTGCAAAAGTCTCTCAATTGATTAATTACTTAAATAGGTTTTATTGCTCTTGTTGATGCGCGCCTTACGGCTGAGATTCGTGCAATTTCCACGCACACACACACACACACACACACAGAGATATACAGATGTTGACACACACACTCACACATATGCTGACTCGCACCAACACATCTGTGCATATCTTTGCAATCTAAGCGGATTAAGCTACATTTTATTAGCTGTTACGCATTGGATTAGAGCACATACGTTTGATGTAAATTATGTATTCACTTTTTGCTTTCTTTTTTTTTTTTTTGGCATGCAGCAACAAAACTCACTTTTGCTTATCCGTCCGTCGTACGAGAATGTATCTTTCGGTGCGCTCTCACGACGACTGAAAATCAAAGCGAAACAGCTGTGCTATGTATGCGCTCCTCAACACTTAGCAACGCCAATGGGGTGACCATATCAGCTAAATGTAAACGATGATTATGGCTAAAGAAGTGCTGCTAAGGTTTTCAAATGATTTATAACAATATTAGATATACAGATAGAAGAAAATTTGAATTAAAATATGTTTTAATAATTATAGTATCTAAATATAAATAAAGATTTATTTTTATCGTACTGCTGTGCGGTCCGCTCAAATCGTAGAACTTTGCCGGATTAAAATTAATTTAGATGCTTTGGAATTAATTTCAAATTGATTTAAGCTCTATAATTTTATTTTTAATTTAAATTAATCAGATGTGAATATTGAAAAGTGTGAACAGTTTCAAACGCTGGTCGAAGAAACTAATCGCATGCATATAATGTGCAACCGTGTGGGCACATATCGCAGTATCGATGCGATAAATCGATAGACACATTAGTTCACTTGGAGTTGGAATTGCAGCCTTGGTGTCGTCGTCGCTTTGCACCAAACCAACATTTTTGTTACACATATTCCAAAAATAATACGAACGCGCGTGAATCATACGCGACGTCTCGGCTGACAAAAAATCGAGTGTACATAGCAAAAAATATACAAAAATATTCAGTTATTGAATATATATATATTTCTATTACCCGAATACGCATAAGCCAATAAAAAATAAAATAAATATATATACGTGTATATATATTAATAAAGTTGTCGTCGTTGCAGTAATTCCCGTCTGTCTGCCCGCCCTGCCCTGCCTGCGCTGCCTGTCTGCTCCGTCTGTTTGATTGTGCTACTAAATTTGTTTTTAATAGTTGTGTGAGTGTATTTAGCCAAAAATGTTTAGTTTTCTGAAGCGCGAGACCAAGAACCAGGAGGTAGTCGAAAATGTTATCGGCGAGCTGAAAAAAATATATCGCAGCAAACTGTTGCCGCTGGAAGAGCACTACCAGTTCCATGATTTCCACTCGCCCAAACTGGAAGATCCTGATTTCGATGCCAAGCCCATGATACTGCTGGTCGGCCAATACTCCACGGGCAAGACCACCTTTATCCGGTATCTATTGGAGCGTGACTTCCCCGGCATACGTATCGGACCGGAGCCGACAACGGATCGATTCATAGCCGTTATGTATGATGATAAGGAGGGCGTTATACCCGGCAATGCGCTCGTCGTTGATCCCAAGAAACAGTTCCGCCCGCTATCCAAGTATGGCAATGCATTTCTGAATCGTTTCCAGTGCTCCAGCGTAGCATCGCCCGTCCTGAATGCCATCTCGATCGTGGACACGCCCGGCATTCTGTCCGGCGAGAAGCAGCGCATCGATCGTGGCTACGATTTCACCGGTGTTCTGGAATGGTTCGCGGAGCGTGTCGATCGCATCATACTGCTCTTCGATGCACACAAATTGGATATATCCGATGAGTTCCGGCGCTCGATCGAGGCGCTCAAGGGGCACGACGATAAGATACGCATTATACTGAATAAAGCGGATATGATCGATCACCAGCAGCTGATGCGTGTCTACGGAGCGCTAATGTGGTCTCTGGGCAAAGTGCTGCAGACGCCGGAGGTTGCGCGCGTCTACATAGGCAGCTTCTGGGATCAGCCCCTGCGCTTCGATGCGAATCGTCGGCTCTTCGAGGATGAGGAGCAGGATCTGTTCCGGGACCTGCAATCGCTTCCCCGCAATGCGGCGCTGCGCAAGCTCAACGATCTGATCAAGCGCGCGAGGCTAGCGAAGGTGCACGCGTTCATCATTGCAGAGCTGCGCAAGGACATGCCCTCGGTGTTTGGCAAGGATAGCAAAAAGAAGGATCTGATTAAGAATCTGGGACAGGTGTACGACAGAATACAGCGTGAGCACTCCATATCGCCGGGTGATTTCCCAGACATCAAGAAGATGCAGGAGGTGCTGCAACACCAGGATTTCACCAAATTCCATTCGCTGAAGCCGCATCTGCTGGACATTGTGGACAATATGTTGGCCAAGGATATAGCGCGTCTCATGGAGATGATACCACAGGAGGAAATGACACTTGTGCAGGACCCAGTAGTCAAGGGTGAGTCCCATCCGAGTACAATAATTGATATGATATATGTATATTTAATTGTCTTTAATTGTCTTTTGTTTCGGTTCGTCCAGCAATTGAAGGTATTTATTTAGCCTAACCTTTGGTCACACTTGTCGCATGCATACTTAAACGATACTTGGGTATTGAAGCACGACCCGCATTGCACATTCAATTTTTTTATGAATTCCCTTATAATTTTAGTTCGTGACCAATTGGTATGCGATAAGTCGCCTGATTCACTTGCTCCCAATAAGAGCTGAGAAAAGGGTGGGCTATATTTGGTTATCGCTTATCGATATATGCAAATAAGCGTGCAAAATTTGGTATTTTCTGCTTCACTGTGCAAGGTCATTTAATCCTTTTTTATAGTTTACAGATTTTCAATTTATATTTTCCTTTTTTATTGTATTTTTAGCTTTCCATTCTCTCTCTCAATCGTTTTATTTTGCCTTAATAATGAGGTGCGCACGCGCAAATGCTGCAAACAAAAAAAATCATAGCAAATCAAGTTGACCTAGTTAACAAATAGTCATGCCAAACTGTGGAAAACGAGTTTCGTTGGTAACCACATACACACACGCATACATATGTATATGTGTATCTAATGGCTGCAGCAATTACAATTTAACTGTTTAGCAGCGCATGCAGGCTAAATGAAAGCTACAGGAACTGTACTTGGGCATATCCACTCGCTTTCATAGTCTACAGTCAAATATGTATGTATATGTATGTTTATATTGACGGATTGACTGATTGATGATCGAGGCACAGGTTTCAGTTATAGAGCTGGAAAGTAAAGAAGAAGAATTTCGAAATTAGTTTGAAATACTTGGGAATGAAAAATTCGGACTTGATTGCAATAAGACAAATATATTAAAATTGAGTAAATAATGCATATATTATACAATTCCATTTAGAATATGTTCTATCTTGAACCCGATTACATACGTATAAAGCTTCCCCTTTTCGCACTTATGTAATGTGCCTAGCATAGAGTCAGGTACATCGCTATATATATATATAGTATTTGCTACGTAAACAGTGCGATAAGAGCTACTTTTGCTGATAAGCAACTGAAACTTTGTGCCAGACGCACTTTTTTGGCAAAAGTTCCGAAATATAGTTCAAGCAAATATTAGAGAGCGAGAAAGAGAGAGACAGAGATAGTTAATGTTGTACTACCATTCGAAGTCTAAGTGAACTTGTTCGTCTCTTCTTATATCCAGCTCAACTATATGGTATTTGTGTTCTGATAAGCTTCTAGTTTGTACTTGGAAACGGGGCGTACAAGTAATGCTGCCATTTGGGGCGTGGTCATGAGTGTTAGCTCAACTTATGTATATTATCAGACTTGCTCGCTTACTTGTCGTCATGTCCCAGTGATAACAAAGTATCGAACCGCATTGTTTGCCATGATGTAAGCACTGGAAAACAAAATGTGAAAAAATAATGAGAAATACGTCAACGCATGACTCACGGGATAATGAAAAAAGAGAGGCATTGAGAGTCGAGTGGAGCGCCCCTTCAAGCTGCTATAGTTCACACACACACACATATGTATATATATAAATTTATATATGTATATATTTTACAGTCCAGCGCATAGCTGATAGTTGGACACAGACGCATCCAGAATCGGTGGGCAACCAACCATGACAATGGCCAACAGACTAAATGGATTTGAGTGAAAACTAAACTGTAATTTTGATATGACTGTTTGATAGACTATGAGATACCCAGCATTGAATACCAGCTATTGACTAGTCAGCAATTGTGGAACTGTGGGATCATTGAGTGTTTGGATTGGCTCGACTATGATATACCCCGTACTATTGATTCATTTAGCTTTGCTTTACTTTACTATAAACTACATAGATAAACCCTTTGACTTTGACATTTCATAGTGACTGCTTGACTAGAAGATACCCAGATACTCAATGCTGTTATTTACAAAATTACATCCCTATTTATGGAATACTTTTAGCTTAATAATTCGCTTCATATAGTCAAGTAGTTTACTATTGGCCTTGAAATTTATTGTCAGTAGTGAGGTACACTCAGAGAAAAAGTTACCAGGTATATAGAAGGGTTGACCAAAAAGTTAAATTTTGGTATTCTAAGTTACTCTCCAGCTTATGGCTCAACTATGAGATAGCCAACACTGAGTTCCAGCTGTTTAATAAACATCAAGTTACGTATTTCTTTGAAATTATGATCTCAACTTACTCGTAAAACCCCAGAATTTAGTAGATAAACATATTATTAGAGCTGAGTACATACATATATAACTATATTTCTATACTCTTGGCACATTTCCATCAAATGTAGCTATTTAGTCATAAAATCTCTTGTGATTACATCAATACTTCTTCTATACCACTTTTCTCTGAGTGTACTTAAGTACAGCCTAGCAAATGCATTAGTCGTTATATATAGCTTTAATGTATATTGTACATATGTATACAAGCGATTATAATTGTCGCTTCTATAACTATATTCCATGATTTTCTATGTGCGACCCCTGAACCCGAACATTGTTAGCTTTACGCCCATTTGTTTGCCCGTCTCGACTTTACTTGGGTTTTTACTCAAGCTAAGTTCAAGGTCTTCTGCTTTGTTGGCTGTTGCTCCACTTTGCCACCTGTTCATTTTCCACCCAATAAATTGTTTATTACGAGAAATATTAATCTTAAATGCAAGTGGGCCAAGTCAACTAACGGATATTTCTGTTTGTTATGGCTATCTACATTTTTTTTGTCGCGCTGCCAGAGGCTGCTCTCCAGATAGAGAACTAAGCAAATATGTAGATACATAGATAAAAATCAATGCTAACTCTTATCAAGATTTATAAATGTTAAGTCTTTGAGTTTCACACTTGGCTACAAGAAGAAAAAAGAGAAACTTTAGTCTAGCCGAATAGTAGATACACTTACAGTTGATAGTAATTGTTAAGACGTATGTATTAACTTACTCATTAATATATATTATTATTAATGTGAGCTAAATTTTAAATCATTAAATAGTAATGCCTCACATGTGTAGGCTCATTATTATATATTATGATTAATATACGTTACATATTGAATTATTAAATAGTAATGCCTCACTTGTGTAGAGTATTAGTTGGTGCGTGGCCCATGCTAGTGCCATTGCCCGCCCCTTGCTCAGTTAGCGCTGTTCTAATTTCCAACAACAAAGAACTCGCTTTGTTATCAATACCAAATGAGTACAGAATAAATAGAATATTAATAAATAATAATTCTTTATATACATATGAATGTGTGTAAGTATGCCACATATGCCACATGATCAGTATTCTGCTGCGAAAAGTTGCGAAAGGAATGCTTTCAATAGCAAGTGTGACCAGCTGTATTTATTTATATAATGAATACTTATGCAAAAGATGCTAGATATGTATATTGTATATACTATATGATATTTATATGTGTGTGTGAGCGTCTATGTTTGCTGCAAAACATAATTTTAATAAACAAAATGTGACCAGCTGTTTTTATGTATATAATGACAAGCTAGATGTGCTAGCTATGCACAAGTATGTGTGTGTGTGTATGTTGTGTGTAGATGCGTGATTGAAAATAGTTATTAGCTAACAACTAAAGCACGCGGACTAATAAAACAAACAAAACGGGGACATAAATTGGCTGAAAGGAATACTTAAAATACTTATAGGCGAAAGCTGCACACACTTGCCAGACAGTATATAATATAGTAGCTAAATTACGTAACGTAAAATACCAGATTAATTATGAATGAATGAACGAGGGTAGCTTGAAAAGTGTATGAACTTGAAATAAAGATAAAAGATAGATGGAAAAATTAAATTAATAATATTTACATTTATATTTACATTATATTTATGAAATTTGTATATAAATTTATTTGCTTGGGTAACATAAACCTAAAACGAGCGCTTTTTAAATAGAATATTTCTCTAGCCTAATCTTACACTTGCTATATCTTTTTCTATTTCCAATTACCTTATATAATATAATTGATATTGTTCTTTTGGACATCTATATATATGACATATTCAAATTGTATGAATACAATTTATTTTCCCGTCTTGATCTGTCTCTAAGCCGCATTAAACTGGTACAGAGTCAAGCTAGGTCTAGCCAAGCCCAATGCAATTCATTCCAATTCCAATTCCTATCCCTCTCTATATATCGCTGTCTCTCACCTCAACGCAACCTGAGGCCGCGGATCAATTTATGGCGCCGACGTGTCGCGTGTGCCTTTAAGTGGCCCCATCCTATGCTCTAGAAATTTCAACTACAAATTCAAATTCAAATTGAGGCAGAGAAAGAGACAGAGACTCAGCGAGGGAAAGAAATAGACTTGCACTAAGTGCAGGAAGAAAGCATTTATTTGATGATTTGCCTCGTCTATATATGTATGTATTTCCAGAACTATTCTACAAAGGCATTTTAAGCTCTGGGCGAGTGGCTAATCTGAAGGTCCACTTGACTGCCATTTCGCTATTTATCCACATACTATATAGATAGATATATGTATATATACTTATATATGTATGTGCATATAATCCAAGCCAGTTCCAAAGCGATCGAATCTGATGTCATTCGATCGGCTTATATATGCGTCATGCCTGACCAAATATTTCCCCCAATTAAATTACGTTGATTTTGCAGTAGCCTAAAAAAAGAAACAAACTTTTGCAATCGGCTCTAATTGGCTGTGTGATACTCGCTCGAGGCGCAATCGGCAACACTAACATTATAATTTCATAAGCTGAGAGAAAATTAAATAATTTTTAAAAATATGATTTTCAGCATTTCTGGATACGAAATATTTTATACAGCTAAACCTAAAATTCCATCTATTACAAATTGTGTCATAAAACCAAAATGTCCAACCTCTATAGGGTATACGAAAATTCAGTGAGCAAGTGAATGAACTTGTTTGAAATTACCCCAACAGTTGGCAGAGGGGCTAGGCTGGCAACGTTTAAAGATACCCACCAAAATAATAAAAAAGAAATTAAAGAATGCGCTGATAAGTCGACATAAGAAACGGATCGGAGCTGAGCAGAGCGAAAAATCAAAGTCAAGAGCACTCGAAACGTCAATTCCGATGCTAATTTCGTTTGTCTTGAATAATGTGCCGGTTCTGATGCCGTCTCTCTCCCTCTCTTTCCTTTCTCTCTCTCTACTTTAGATATCGTTTATTTACATTTGTTGTTCGTTGATTTTTCGTTTTCCGATTTGTGCCTTTGTTTGACTTTCCATCTCTCGCTGCATTTCCGTTGAAATTGTTTTGGTATTTTAGGCGGGCAAATGACCTTTTAATGAAATAGTTTTTCTTTCAGTGAGATTTGTTGTATATAGAGGCGCATTCATAGTGTGGAATATAAAGAGATGTACAACTTAAATTATTTAGTTATGCCATCGCAGCAAAATAATGAAAATAAAAAAAAACATGTTTTTATGCTATGCTGATATAACCGGAAGCTATCTAGAGATACTCTACAAACCTAATTTTTTTCTCTCCACTAACACTTGTCACAGATCGTGCTTCAAGGCAAGCAAATTTCATTAAATTTCCACACATTCTCGACAAGTTTTTTTTAGTTTTTGTCTATTTTGTTCGCTCATCTTCTACCATAACTACATATACATATATATATATACATATATATATATATATATATACATATATATATATATATATATACATATATATATATATATACATATATATATATATATATATATATATATATATATATATATATATATATATATATATATATATATATATATATATATTTGTGTACATACATACATACGTATGCGTGTGTGTTTTTGTACTACTGTATGACAAACACATTTGCAAATATCACAATGTTTAGCAAGAAGTCGCTAAAAAGTTTCAACCCACTCTGCGAGCCGAGTTGTGTTAAGCTGTTCTTCTTCTTTAGTTGGCCTATTCTTTTCTTCTCTACTTTGACAATGGCACACTAATTTTGTTTTATTTAGTTGTAGATTTTTCCAACGTTCGTCAGAAATATTTGAACGTTTTGTGTGACCTTATTGCACCAGCAACTCTGTGCCCCTCTCTATCTCTCTCGCTCTAATTTCGTTTTGTAAATTTGTTTAGCAAAGGAGGAGTAGAAAGAGGGGAAGTAAATTCCTGGCACGCTGTCGCACCAGCAACTCTTGCTCTCGCTCTGTCCCTGTCTTACTCTGGCTGTAATTTCGTTGTATGCATTTGCATAGCCAAACAGGAAGAGGGAGGGGAGAAAGAGTTGGTGTAAGAGGAGTCTTCTTGTCACGCTCTTGCACCAGCAAATCTGCCTAGCTCACACTCTGAATTCTTTTAATGCATTTGTAACTAAGAAGAGTATGAGAAGGAGTGGAAGCAATGGTAACCTCCTTGTCACACTCTTACACCAGCAACTCTCTCTGTCCCTGTCTCTGTCTCACTCTCGTTCTAATTTCTTTTTATGCATTTGTATCACAGAGGATGAGGAGGAATTCGAGGAGGAGAAGGAGCCCCAGGTTCTGACCCCTGGCACACAGAGTGCTCAATTCGCGGAGCGCTTCGATCGCTGGCTGCAAAATCTGCGCCAGCAGCAGCTTCGACTGTTCAGCAGCTGCACTAGTAGAGTAGGCCATATCGAGAACGATACAGAAACAGACACAGACACAGACAACGCAAAGGCAATTGAGACAATCGTCCAACCCGATCCTAAACTCGATTCCCCACAGCCAGAGCCAGAGACAGCCATTGATGTAAGCAAGCCAATATACATAACTATTTCTCGAACTCTCACGTCGAACTTTTTATTCGATATATCTACTGCTTTAACGATTTGCAAATTAATTGAAAACTAATTTACTTCGGTTTACCGAACAGCAAATACTCTAGCAAGAGAACACAGCAAAGACGAAAAGTGAAGAGAAGAGTTGGGAAAAAAAGATGAAAGGAAAGATGAGATGAGAGTAAAAACCATTATATTACACTCAATTTACAGTTGATTGACGATGTCTTCTACTATGTGTTACAAATGGCATTCGAAAAGTAAATAATGTTCTGGAAGGGTATGCAAAGAGTATGCACTTGCGGCATGAGGCACTCAAGCTCGTTTACTATGCGCCAGGGCTGTTTATTGTTGCACTTGTTGAGGTAGGGGCGCAGACCAAGTGCGTACTTAAGTCTCTCGCATGATGGTCACGATGTGGCGGCATCTCAATTGTAGCCTAAACGAAACTGAAGGTTTTTAATTGCGCCTAATTGAACGTGTGTGCGTGTGCGTGTGTCTGTGAACCACTTAGATTACATGCTTAATGAATCTGCATGTGTATTGCTTGACCGGTATTGAAGATGGAGACAAACAGATAGCATTGTTATCGATATATAATTGATTAGATTACATGGTTAATGAACAGGCATTGCATCGTTGCTTTACTAGGAAGAAGCTAAAGAAATAGCATTGTTATCGATTTGAAATTTATTAGATTACATACTCAATAAAAATACAAATAAATATACTCAATAAAAAGACTATATAGCAATATATAAGTATAAATATAATCGTTACCGATATGTAATTAAACTGACTTCCTTTTTCCTGTAATTTGTTGTAGGTGGTGCGTTCGAGGGCGTCATCGATGACAACGTCTCACCATTCGGCTACATGAAGGGCGAGGGCATCGACGCTGGATACGGGGAGCACGAGTGGATATGCAACAAGGATAAGCCACGTACAGATGCCATCTTCAACGGGCTGGGACCGGTCGATGGCAAAATCTCTGGCTCAAGTAAGTGTTCTAGATATTATTAAAAATTGAAAGTTTACTTTAACGTTGGATTTTTCTGTACTTTCAGCTGCCAAGCAGGAGCTCATCAAATCAAAACTGCCCAACTCTGTGCTTAGCAAAATCTGGAAACTATCGGATATTGATTGCGATGGCTTCTTGGATATTGATGAATTTGCGCTGGCAATGCACTTAATCAATGTCAAGCTCGATGGCTGTGAGCTGCCAACTGCATTGCCCGAGCATTTGGTCCCACCATCAAAGCGTTTCGATTAATGCCGAAAGCGTCCACGAACCAAATGAGGAATATCCGCACACACGAAATATACTGCCTTCAGAGAACGTTGGCAAAATATTTATATGCTGCACTCGTGTTTGTTATACGTTTTTCGTTTCGCAGAAATTCTTTTTTATATGTACTTTATTTTGTCGTTATAAAAAACTGTAAGTTAAAGAAATATCAGAAAAAGCAAACACAACAATAACTATTTTTGGATAACAAATCAATTTTAAATTGTAAAGCGAGAGAAGGAATTACAAATATATATAAAAACTAGCTAGTGGAATTGTAAAACAACAAATAATAATAATGATACAGTTCTGTATAATAAGTGCTGCCTATAACTAAATAACGTCAAATGTTGATTTAAGAGTAAAGTGCATAATAATAATGATAATAAACACTTGTTCAATGATAATGAAAAGGCATGAAGTTAGTGAAAGTACTACTACTTTTGATACACATATTTTATATATATATTTATATATATATACATACATAGATATAGTACATACTGAATTCGAACTAAAGTAATATATTTATTTGCAATACCATATTTAATTTAACCCAAATGCAATGAAAATTGTGCAATTGAATGCCTTCGCCACATATATAGTGAATTCTTGTAAAATGAAAATTACATTTTAAAACATTTTGTAAATTACGAATAAAATTTATTATTTTGAAAATGAATCAGAGGAAAAGACGTTAATTCTCATGTGCTCTATGGTCACACTGCGTTGCTTGTCAAGTTGGCAGTGCTCGATAGTCGATAACTAGAATCAATGTTTTAATCTAGCATACTGACCCACCGGCTTTAGTTGGTCGTCGAAAAAATTTGTTCCTTTGTGTTATCTCTCGCATTTAATAATTTAACTAAAATGGCCACATACGAAGAAGTAAAGGATATACCAAATCAACCCCATAAGTACTTATTCGATGTACGCAATAAGTCCGAGCTAGAAGAAACTGGTGTACTGCCAGCTAGCATTAACATTCCACGTAAGTAATTAAGCTTCCAAGATTAACTAGCCGAATTTGTTTTGCTGAGTCAAGTTGTACGTGCATGTTTTAGTGCCCGAGTTAGAAAAGGCTTTCAACTTGCCCGACGACGATTTCAAGAAGACTTATGGCCGTGAAAAGCCGCCTATCGATGCTGAAATGATCTTCTCTTGTAAAGCTGGTGGCAGAGCAGCTCGTGCCGCTCTTTTAGTTAAAACGTTGGGATTTGCCAAGTAAGAGCACACACACACATGCAAATGCCATGCTGCAGCATGAATTTTAACTCACTCATATTTATTTGCAGCGCCAAGGCCTATCCCGGCTCATGGACTGAATGGGAGCAAAAGCAGAGTAATTAAGCTTAACTCTTGAAGGTCCAAAGTAGATGTGAGCTTAAAAATGAATAAATTATTTGTTAAATTACTTTCATATAAGCGTATTGTTATTTTGTATATCCTGAACTCATTGAACATGTGTAAAATAGGTATTTTAAGTTTTACGGCTGGCAGCAGGACTTCTGCTGCAAAGTTGGTGGCAGAAGACGGGCGAAGGTCGCGCTTCAGCTTGCTCAAATTTGTGGCGATTAATCGATGACTTTTTTGTCTGCATTGAATCGATTATTTTTTTATCTAGTTTTAAGTATTTAAGCAAATCGCGCACATACTTTGAGCAGATGCAAAACGGAAGTTTTTTCTTTTAGTCTCTAGTTTAAACCTTGACCTCTTGCAGTTCTCCCCAGCTACGTCCGATTTTCAGCTTCACTCTCAGTGGCACATTCAGCTTGACGCAGTTTTCCATTGTTAAACTGAGAACCTTCGCCACTTTCTTGGCTTTGTCTGTGGGCACCTCAAAGATGAGTTCATCGTGCAGATGTAAGACGAGATTTACGGCATTTCTGGCCAAGCCCAGCTTTTCACGATATCGGCCCAGATTTTTCTCCATGCGCAAAATAGCGCTCTTGGCTATATCAGCTGCAGATCCTTGAATAGTCGAATTGATGGCCTGACGCTCCGCTTGAGCTGTAAGCAAGATGTTAGAGAGATCTTGTAATATATGCAGAATATACAGACTTTTTAGTTGCAGCTCGCCACTGTTGATGTGATCCAGGTAACGTCTTCTGCCTGTGATGGTCTCCACGTAGCCATTGTTACGTGCAAACTTTACGACTTTCATAGTATAAGTTCTGCCAAGTGGAAAAAAATATACATATAGATACTAAAGTATAAGGTAGTGCACCCACTTGATGCCCGTGTAGGCCAGGTGGAACTGCTCCGTTATCATTTGCGCCTCCTGCTCGGTACACTTCAATGCCTCCGAGAGGCTGCGCATGCCCATGCCATAGACGATACCGTAGCAGATTTGCTTGGTGCCGTTTCGCAGCTGCTCGGACACATTCGATTCGTCTATTTTGTTCCAGTGCGCCGCAATTGCTGTGAAGAGATCCTGGTTGGAGTTCATCACTTGGAGCAGCGCCTTGTCCTGCGAGAGATGCGCCAAGATGCGCATCTCCAGCTGACAAAAGTCAGCAGAGATCAGGCAACGCTTCTCATCCATGGGCGCAAAGGCGCTGCGACACGAGATCTTCAGGTGCTCCTTGGCCAGTTCGATATGGAAGTCTTTGGCCACATTCTGCAAGTTCGGCTCCGACATGGAGATGCGTCCAGTGGCTGTGTAGGTGATGCTCTGGCCATGTATCCGGTTCGCCTGGCAGCACTTGAGCAGCGGCTGCATGCTCTTCGCGAGCAGCATGCTCAGCTTGCGGTAGTTCAGTATTAGCTGAGATATGGGCGAATCGATCTTCTCCAGAATCTGGCGTGAGGTGCTAACGCGTCCATTGGCCTTGCGATGCAGTCCCAGAACTTTGGCCACCGCCTGCGTGGAGCCCAAATTGAAGCGGGAACCGTGCAGCTCATAGATCTTGACCTCCAGCCTCTTCATGGTGGCCACCATTTGTTGAAAGAGACGCTGCAAGCTGTGCTCCTTGGCTGGAAATCCAATGCACTCCATGTGGCACAACGACATCTGTATGGGCATCTCCAGCTCTGAGGAGAAGATTCAACAATGAAAATGTTTATAATAAAGGGCTTACAACTTGGCCAACCTCTGAAGAACTTGAGCAGCTGTCCAGTGCCGATCCTCTCGAGATTCTCCAGCTGTCCGTTGAGTATGTGTACCGTGACACAAGCCTCAATGGAGGCGCGCACCTTGGCCATGATGGCGCTGCTGGCGTCAAGGCCGAAGCTGCTATAGCCACGCCCACTGCCACAGAGATTAGCCAGCGCCCCGCACTCCGGCGCGAATTGCTGGCACTGAAATGAAAGAGTTGGACTTGGTTATTTGGGAGTTCTGGAGCACTCTGTTAGCTGCTTACCATGTTGTGAAAGCTGAGGGTTTTGTCTGGCTGCAGCAGCCAGTTGGCCACTTTTGGATCCTCGAGCATCACTTGGATGTCTTTCAACTGGGGCACAGCCTGGCGCAGCACCTTCAGCTGCTCCTTGGCATCGTGTGTGAGCAGGGTCAGATCCTGTCGGCTTAGCAGGCTGCACAAATGTTGCACCTTCAGCTCGCTGCTAACCTGTTGCTGCTGCTCCTCCTCCTCTGGCTGCATGTTCATGTAATAGACCACATTGTCGTTCAGGCAGAAGGCAATCCCAGCCAAATAGGAGCTGTCGTCCACTTGGAACTGTATGCTCGTGCCTGCCGCTGCCTCACGCTCTGCCGCAGCTGCCAGCTGGTTGATCAGCAGATTGCCTCCAATCAGTGGCTTCCGTTTGCCCGTCTGCGGCTGGAGGCCAATGCTGAAGCCGCATCGCTTCGACTGGAGCAGCTCTTGGGCGGCCATCTGGAAGAGCTGCCTGTTGCCGCAGATGTCAACGATGTCAATGCTGCTGAAGCTGGACGCATTCTCCTCTGTCTTGGAGCAGCTGAGTATGTGCGAAGCATTCAACTGCAAAGGATTCTTTATCAGTGAGTTTTCCATGGACAGATTGGACAGTTCTATGGAGGAGGAGGCGGCAGTGGATGTGGATTGCTGTTCGCTGGAAGATGCCGAATTCGATTCCTGTTCCAGCTTAAATTCTCTGGAGGAACTCGCTGAAGATTGCTGTTTCAGCTGAGCTTCTCTGGAGAAGGCGGCACTCATGGTGGATTGCTGTCTCAGCTGAGCTTCTCTGGCTGTCTCTGGCTTGGGAGTTCTTCTGCGCTGCGAGCGCAGCAACTGACTAGAGATTAGGGTTCTGCAGCTGCCTGGAGTACCCGCCTTTGGCTGCGAGCTGGGTATCTCATCGGCATCCGCTTGGGCTTTGCTTTCTGCAGCTGTCAGCGCAGCCGTTAGCCCCGTGTTGAGCATGAAGGAGTCATCGCTAGCGAAGAGTTCCTGCTCCTGATTCTTCTCCGGCTCCACGGCTGGAGATTGCTTATTCGACTGCGTGCCCTGATGATTACGTGGACTTCGCCGTGGCAGCTGTTTACCCGTCGTCTCCTTGCCGCTATTGCACTTGGTTTCCGTCAGTCTTGTCGGCGTCTTGAAGTCCTTGCTGGGCACATTTTCCTTTACACTTTCCGTCTGTCTGTTTGTCGGTGGCGTTTGGCCAGAGGTTGTCTTTGCTGGCCCATCTCCAGCCAATCCCTTACTCATGTTTTCCATCTCAGCACGTTTCTTGTTTATTTTCATCATGGCCACGCGTCGCCGTTCCTCAATCTCCTTTTGCAGCAGCTCCTTGCGGCTAGCGGCGCTTGTGCTAGGCTTCTCATCCTCTTTGAGTGTGATTGAGTTGCGTTGATTGCGCTCCTGGAGAGGCTTTGGTGGCGTAGCTACAGCTGCTGGACTTGGCTTTACTTCTGGAGCAACTGCTGCACTTAGTTTCTTGACTGCTGCTTCTACTTTTACAACATTGTTTATACTGTTTGCTTTTCCATTGTAGCTAGTCGAAGTTAGCTCTTGGTCTATAGTTTCTACATTCCTTCCATCCTTTCCATTCTTTATCCTGTTTGCTTTTTCAGCTACAAATACTGGACTCATTTCTCTAACTATAGCTTCTACATTCCTTCCATTGTCATCCTTGGCAGACTTCTGCTCGCTTTTGCTGATTGCCTGCTTGATTGCCTGAGGCACTTCCTCTTCCAGCTTAGCCAACTTTCTGGGCCTCTCAGCGCTGTCTGTCGTTTTTCGCTTGCGCTGCGAGCTCAACTCTACGCCAATTGGTTGCGCCTCCTCCAGAGACATGTGCAGCTGCTCCACTGATTTGGCTGACTGCGTCCACTGAATGCTGCCCACTCCAATTTCGTGCTGCACAAATTGACGCGCTTGCTCAATCAGCAGCTTAGCCGCCTCGGCCACAGTCATCCCGGCTTTGCCGGTGATGTAGAAGTTCCTGGCAGTGTTGCGCTGTGCAGCCTGCAGCTCGTCCTCATTATCATGCCGCTTGGCCGAATCGAAGCTCAGGGAGTCGAAGAGCACCTGCTCCAGAGCAAGCACATTGGCTGAAGCCAACTCCACCAAGCTAGTGATGCCCGCATCGTGCAGGGCTCTTGCACGCTTGTGGCTCAGATCAGGCAGGCGCATCAGTTCAATCAAATCGCGATGTATGCCAAAGTAGAGCCGATCCTTGAACTGGGAGACGACCAGCGACAGAGTCGACCATTGCAGGGAGTTGCAGAAGGCGCTCACAATGCCGGCAAAGGTGGAGGCCATCTGCTGCAGACTCTGCAGCATGCCGCGCTGGCACTTGAACTTGTGGGCCACCACGTTGATGGGCGTCTCATTGACTAGCTCCTGCAACGCCAGAGCCGTATAGAAGCTGCAAGGGAACAATTGAATGAATGAATCTCTTTGGTTTTATGATCCACTTACCGTTTGTGGATCTGCATTAGCTTGTAGTCCAGCTTGGCTTGGCCGCGCATGGCGCGCACGAGGAACGCCTCCTTGACGCCGACCAGTTCGCCCACCTTCTTCATGGCAGGGCTGAGTTTCTCCCACATGTCCAGGTAGAGCAGCCAGTCAACATCCTGCAGCTGATAGCACACGGAATAGGGCGTCACCAAGTAGACCGCATGCAGCTCGGACTCCAGGACAAAGCAACGTCGCGACTTCTGCAGTTCGGCAAAGAGCAGGAGCCCATCCGTTGGCGGCATCGACGAAGCCAGGCAGGCAGCGCCTAGCCGTGTGGCCACATAGTTTTGCATATCCGTCTCTTCATCCGTTTGCAGGCGTATGAATTCATATTCGAGCAGGAAATCTAAAGCTTCGCATATGAAATGCGTCTCATCTTCCTCCTCCTCCTCCTCCTGCTCCTGCTGCTGCTCTTGGACTGCTGCAGCAATCTTTTTTTGCGCACTGAGCAATGTGCAATTGAAGAAGCTATCAATTTCCTGCTTGGTGCTGGCCACGCCAGATGAAATCACCTCCAACAGCGCGCGCTTCAAATGCGTCTGCAAAATATGAAATATTTCAAATCTCCGATTGAAAATAAACGATTTGCTACTCACACTGCCATCCAGATCCAAGCAGGAGCTAATAGGCTTCAACTGTGCTGTGACTAGCTCCCGACCGATGCGTGCATTGCTGTCAGTGCAGATTAGTATAGATTCACCTAGGGTGTCCTTGCCAGTGCGGCCAGCTCGTCCAATCATCTGCCTGTAGGTCAGCGAGCTCATCTGTTTGCCCCCGAAGAGGGGAGAGCGGATGAGCACACGCCGAGCAGGTAAATTCACGCCAGAGCTTAAGGTGCTGGTGGCCACAATAATCTTCAGGGCGCCCGCCTTGAAGCTGGCCTCCACGATGTCGCGCTCCTCCGTGGTCAAGCCGGCATGGTGAAAGGCGCAGGCGTAGCTTATAGCCTTTGACATGACCGAATCGAGACCTGTAAATGATGATTATGAATGATGAGTTGATATCTCACTATATAGAGATGCACATACCTGTGGGTATATCGCGCAGCTGCTGCTTAACATCATCTATGGCCTGCTGGTTGAGCTGGGCGCGCAGTCGTTTGCCCACATTGCTCTCGGATTTGATGAGCGAGTGCATGGCTGTGGCCAGCTGCACGGCCAGGTTCTCGCACCAATCCTTGGACGGGCAGAAGACAACAACGGAGCAGCCTTCCAGCAGCGTTTCGATGCACAGCTGTGCCACATGATCCCCATCGTTGGCCAGTGCCGGCATATCCGCCTTGCGACTCAAGTCTCTTAGAAGCTGCAATTTATTGTCATAGATCTTGGTGCCCACCTTAATCATCTCCTTCAGCGCCACTGGGCGAAAGTCAGTTATGTAGAGCTCGGCATTGAGCCATTGCTGCAGCAGCTGCACGTTGGCCAAGGTGGCGGACATGGTGATCACCTGGATGTGCAGCGCCTGCTTGCGGCACATGTACAAGACCTTGGCGAGCAGCAGCTCTAGGATGTAGCCACGGCCCGCATCTGAGATGAGATGCACCTCGTCGACAACCACAGTGCCCAGATCCTCGAGTTTGCGCTGTTCCAGCAGCTTGTTGACAATCGAGTTGGCCTTCTCGATGGTGCAGATGGCCACGTTAATGCTCTCGAAGCCACCGGGCGGACTGTAGCCGCCAAAGAAGCCCTCCACGCGATAGCCAGCCGGCGTCAGCAAATCCTGCAAGTAGAACATCTTCTCGCGCACCACCGAAATGAAGGGCAGGATCAGCAGCACCTTCTTACCGCGTTCCAGCACCGTCTTCAGCAGCAGAATCTCACTGACGAGCGTCTTGCCGGCGGACGTGGGTGCGGAATAGACCAGATTGCAGTGCTCAAAGAGCACCTTCGGCTTGCTGAGGCATTCCACCTGCCAGTCAAACATTTCTATGACGCCCTTCTTCTTGTACTCAGCTAGCACACTGTGCGGCAGGTTCCAGGCGGAGATTTGCTTGAGCGCTTTGAGATCCACTGGAGGCTGAGGCTTGGGCGACTCCTTGGCGGCGGGACAAGTGGGCGAGAGGTGCAGTTGGTTGGGTGACATACTGCTCAAATTTTGGGTCAATCTTTGCGTGTAGCTAAGATTCTGCTTGGCCACCTCGCAGCGGCTGCGTATGAGATCCTGTTGCAATTGTCGTGCTGCGTGCGGGTCCTTGGCGGGTGCCAGAAAGCTGCTCTCATCCAAATTTGACAATTCAATGGGTGAGTGGCCTCTGCTCTCCCTCTGCTTCTGATCCGGCTCCGTTTCCGTACCAAAAACATCTTCCGTGCAAATTTGTGCCTCAAAGATGGAGGTGGTATTTAAATGTTCACAGCTGCCTTCAAGTGATACCTTATCCGCATCCAAGTCCGCCTGGATTTGGGAGACACGCATTAACGATTCATCGTCTAGTGACTCCTCTCTATTTTTCTTCTCCTGGTTTTTATCATACGAAAAGTTGTCCAAAAAGAATTGTGAATATCTTTCACAGCTGCCATTTGTTGCTGCTTTGGCTTGGCCCAGTTTGGAGTCAGATTTACTGCGTCGAAATTGCTGGCGCTGGGATACAATCGATCTATTTGACTTCGATTGCGTGTAAATGCGCTGGGATTTTAATTTAAATTTCGGCGGCGATTCCTGTATAACTTCCAAGCCATTTGCTTCCTGGTTGTTATTTTTTGTGCCTCTTTCGGTGCTGGGTGCTTTTAATTCGTTCTCCAGTTTCATGAACGTACTGTCGCCAAACTCGAAGGATTGTGAAAATGCCATAATAATTAAATATTTTATTATAATACAATTTAAATTAAAAAAAAAAAAACAATAAACAAAAAATAAAAACAAACAAAAACAAACAAAAATTGCCGCGAAGTTCAAGTGCGGACTGCCAGCTTGATTTTTAGTTGGGCAGTTTTAGCACATTATGCGCGGTATTTTATCGATACTGCATATTGTGTTTGCGATACATTCTATATATCGATATGGTAAAAACCAAAAAATGTTGAATCAAAATCTAAAAAGATGTAGGAATACTTTATATTTATATATATTTGAATAAATGAGCACACTTAACTGATCAGCATATAAATTACTGGTTTCACATGCGAATGTTTATGATATACCCGGCGATCGTTGAATATGCACATCCGTAGCTCGTATATTGCTATATTGAAATAGCGATATTTTCGCACATCCCTAACATACACAAGATTGTTTCAAACCGCGAATACACACGAAATAAACATAAAAACAGGTTGCACCGTCCATGCAACATGGATGATTTCAAGGTGCCAGTTTTACCAGCCGCCCCATCAACGAAAAGCGAAGTTACTGTTGAGGACCCAACGCCAGAAGCTAATAAAACCAAGCTCGCCACAAGCTGCCCCTACAAAGTGCCCAAGTGGTCCCAGACGCCAAATGATGGACAAGATTACAGGTTTGAGGTGCTCAAATCAGGACAAATCAT
Organism: Drosophila hamatofila; assembly: GCA_035045345.1. Lineage (NCBI taxonomy): Eukaryota > Metazoa > Arthropoda > Insecta > Diptera > Drosophilidae > Drosophila > Drosophila hamatofila. The sequence goes on along the minus strand of JAWNPA010000020.1, from coordinate 686,154 downwards.
TGACGAAGTCAAGCAGCTACAGCAACAGGCCATCTGGACATTTGGCCGTCTGCCCGACAACGATATAGCCATGGCGCATCCAACTATTTCGCGGTATCACGCAGTGCTTCAATACAAGCCAAAGGCCACTGACGGGGAGGGTGAAGAGGCAGCTCAGCCTGAGGGCTGGTACATCTACGATCTCGGAAGCACACATGGCACATTCCTAAACAAGCAGCGCGTGCCGCCCCGCGTTTTCATACGCATTCGCGTTGGCCACATGCTGAAGATGGGGAGCAGTACGCGGGTCTACATACTGCAGGGTCCCGGTGAGGACGAGGAGCCCGAGTCGGAGCTATCGGTAACGGAGCTACGAGAACAGCGTGAACAACAAGTGGCCGCAGCAATCGCTGAAAGGGAACGCAAAACATTGGAGGCTGAGGAGCGGGAACGTAACGAAGGCGCCAGCTGGGGAATGGGCGAGGATGCCGACGAGGAAACAGATCTCACACACAATCCATATGCGAGCACAAACAATGAGGAGCTCTTCTTCGATGACCCCAAGCGCACACTGCGAGGCTTCTTTGAACGTGAAGGCCTCAATCTAGAATACAAATGCGATGAGCTTGCCCAGGGCTCGTTCGTCTGCCGTGTGGAGCTGCCCATTGACGACTCCAATGGCCGTGCCATAGTTGTGGAGGTCACGCACAAGGGCCGCAAGAAGGACTGTGTGGTGCAGTGCGCCCTGGAGGCATGTCGCACGCTCGATCGCCATGGCGTGCTGCGCCAGGCCAATCAGGAGTCCCAGAAGCGCAAACAGCTCAAGGCCAAAGGCGATTCGGATGACGAGGACGAGTTCTGGGACCGCACAGGCGACGTGGCCAGAAAGAAGCAACGGCTGGCCAATGCCAGCGCAAGTGTTACGCTCACCTACGACGATTTGGTAAAGGGAAACATTTATATCATTTACAAGTAGTTCAGTTAACTTTTGACCTTTGCCCTTTGCAGCTGAAGCAGCAGAGCGAGCTGGACGCAGAGTTGGCCAAGGTGGAGCTAGAGATTTGCGCCTACCAGCAGAACGAGAAGCGTCTGAAGGCGCAGGCCGTGCAGCAGCAAAGCGTCAGCGATGACCTGGACAATTTCATGGATACAATCAATGAAAATGTCACGCAGCTGGATAAAACAGAGATCAAAAAGCTAAGAGTGAGTTGGGACAACAGGGCTTGAAAAGAGAAAAGCATTTATGTTAATGATTCAATTCCAGCTCGAGCAACAGCGCATCAAAAGCGAGCAACAAAAGTTGCAGCGGCTCATTAGGATTGCGAAGCCAACGGCTTTGCCCTTTGACACGCCCTCTAACAATGAGCAGCTGGTGGAAGGCAATGTGGCCAAGAGGCAATTGCCCATGATTGGCAAACGAAATCAATTTAGTAAATTTAAGATAGTCAAAGCACAGCCAAGTGCTTGCAGCAAAGCGAAAGTGAATGCATTTGCAGATGACGATGAGGAGGAGGAAGAGGAGGAGGAAGAAGAAGAAGAGCCAGAAAAGAAGCAGGAGCATCAGGAGAAGGCGAAACAAGACGAGAGAACGGAGCAGCAGGAAGAGAAGGAGCAGATGGAGAAGGATGAGATTCAAGATTCGCAACAGGAAGATCAACAGCTTGAGCAGCAGGACGAGGAGAAGCTTGAGCAGCAGGCGCAACAGTTAAAACAGAAGCCACCTATAATAAAACCAGAAGCCAACAAAGAATGCGATGAAACAACAACAACAACAACAGAAGTCGCAGCAGAAGTTTCAGCACCTTCAATAGACTCAGCCAGCGAAGCTGCTGAGGGAGAGAGAAAACGTCGCCAGCGTCAAAGACAGCGAAACAACAGCAACAAGCAGCGGTTGGATGTGGACATGGATTTAAATGAGCTGGCGGAGCACGAAGATAGCGAGAAGTACGCCAAGTGGATACCGCCAACCAATCAAACCGGCGACGGCTTCACCCATCTCAATGATAAATTTGGCTATTAAGCATAAATAATTAACTAAAAAAAAACGAAAAAAAAAAACAAAAATATTTTGCTTAATATTTAGTTACGCTAGAAATTGTTAATTAACTATTTTATATTATTTAAATAATTAAAAAGTTTTTTGTCTGGTTTTAGACAGTTGCTTAAGTTTTTAAAATTAAAAAAAAAACTTAACAAATGAGGATAGAAGATGTATGGATGGAAGCTGAAAGTTGATATACCCAGGCAAAAAATTTGTATTTAATAATAATTATATTATATATTGATGTCTGATATATCTTTAATCCAGCTATCGAAATTAATCCTTTTCCTGCTGAGCTTATGCATACATTTCAACCAATGCCAATTGGAATTTCCCCAGCTTCGCCTGCAGAGCTTTTCAACACATGCCCAGCATTCCAATTGGCATTTCCCCAATTGATAAGCCGCACTGGAAGTTCAGTATCAGTGTGCATTCCAGTCACGGACGCCCCTGCCGCCCTTCCAGTGGAAAGCTCAAATGGCGGGGCAATGGACAAATGAACGCGCTTTTACAAATTCCTGCGCACATATAGAGAATGAACGCGAATATTTGAGCTTGATTGCCGCTGTTAAGGCTCCAGCACTTGAACTTCCAATTCAGTTATAATTTTGCTACTCTTTTCGTCGGAACACGGTACGGCGGAACGTTTCAGCGTGCGACGAGACGATTTTGTTGCGTTTCATAAAACAAAATAGAAAAACAAAAACGTTAATTTGTTGCTAATTTATTTAATTTACGTGTTAACTGTAAACAATTGAATATTTGTGTTTCTTGTGCAATAGAAATAGAAAAGTTGTTTTAATGCCTGCGCCACGTGCTTTCCACAGAGCCGGAGCACATGTCTGGGTTACATTTTAAGACGCGTAACAGTCCGTCTCAGAAGACGTCCCTGCGTTGGGGCGACTGCTGCCCAGGTGCAAGCTGTCAAGACTCTTTAGTGTTTCCTATTTACTGATCAACTATATTGTTTATCGTTAAGCGCTGTTGTTCGTTCCGCCTGTGATCTGTATAAGGTAGCAAAAGGTAGCGAAAAAGGTTAATAAGACTTTTGTTTAGGAAATGTTGCATAAGTCAAGGCGCATTTGATTGGCGCGCGCATTTGCCGTCGTTAAATTCAGCCAAAGACGCGCGGGGCACTCACTCGCCATACACATAACTTAACGCCTCTGCTTTGAACTTGGCACACACTCACACACACACACAAACGTACACTGAAAGGTTTTACCATAGCAAAGGTGAGTTCAATTGCCTGCAAATATAAATGCATTGGAACATGCGCAGTGATTGCGACCTGCTCTCATTTGCTGTCTCTCTTACTCTGTTACACTCATTGCGTGCCTTCCATTGGGAAGTGCCAGCCAAGTTGCTGTTGTTGCTATTGCTTAATTACCGTTTGTTTTGTGAATGAAGCTTTGCTTAACTGCTTATTAAAAACAGAAAGAATATATATATATTAGTGGGGTAGATTGTTTATATAAAAGCACATGTAAACGATATATATATATATATATATATATATATATATATATATATATATATATATATATATATATATATTGTTTTTATCAATTGTTGATTATAGGTCGCATCTGGGATAATATCATTTCATATAAATATTTACTTCTCTGTTGCTCAGCTGCCCCATGGCTCCTTTGGCACTATTAAAATCAGTAGATATATAGCACATTAACTAGTCCATGCACTCAAGTGCTTGATTCTTTTAGATCTACACTCACTTTTAGATAATAAATATTTACCCAATTGACCAATTGCAACTAATTGGCACCTGCCATTTAGCACTATTAAATGCGTGACTAGCTAAATGCCGTTCCCTTGCAGCGAGGTCCTTTAATGTTGCGCGTACGGCGCCATTGCGTTAGTTAATTGGACGCCATTAGCAAGGACAGCAGGCGCTGAATCAAAGGCCATTACAGAGTGCCAGGACAGGATAGTGCGAAGGGGCCGAGGTTTATCCTTGCGCAAAGGTCAGGCGCGGGAGGTTGTCCCTGACCTTGTCAACGGGTGTCCTGTGCAGCGGTTTCATATTTTTTTACTGCGTGTTACATAGTAAATTAATTTACAAAAAATAAAAAGATTATCAATGAAATCGTATCTGTGCTGTCTAAAGACAAAAAATTACTTTAAGGTCGCTTTATCATACATATACCCAGTTCATACACGGTAGTATAGTCCAATAAACTTGTAGTGTAGTCCAATAAACATGCGTCAATGTCAATGCCTGGTATGCATAATACATAGTAAATATTAATATATTTACATACAAACAATATTCAGTGATTCTTTTTATGCACAGATTTCGTCATTCTCCTCTGTCGACTTTACTCTAATGCAAGAAAGAAGAGTTTGATCACCGTTCATAATATTTGTCTCGCTCACACACGCAGCTATATATAGGCATGCATACATATTCAATCATATTTAGTCAGCCATTACTTTTTAGCATGGCTGCCTACATTCTTCACTGTCGCCTTTACTCTCCATGCAAGAAGAGATGAGCAACAGTGCTCACAGCCTTTGTCCTGTTCATTCACACTGCTTTAAAGATCAGTGCTCATACTACTTGCCTCGTTCTCACACAGATACAAATTCATACATATATGTATACACTAATAATAATCATATTATGCAAATTTATCTAAAAGGTCAAACATTGAGTCTGACTTTGATAGATACAAATCTTAGAATATAAGAAAATTATAGTACCTCAGCAGGGATATTTGTCAGTCCAATATAAATATTTTATTAAGTCGCATTCTCAATTCTCGCCCCGTTATTAGCTGAAAGGTCAAACCGAACGCAAAGTATTAAGTGACAAAGAGGAGAGGCTACTCTACTTTTGAGCTCAAGGACAAAACATCTTAACGCAACAGTATGATTAACATAGCCGGCGTGGTGAGCATTGTGCTCTTCTATCTGCTCATCCTGGTCGTTGGCATTTGGGCCGGTCGCAAGAAACAGTCGGGCAATGATTCCGAGGAGGAGGTTATGCTGGCTGGCCGTTCCATTGGCCTCTTCGTGGGCATCTTCACCATGACAGGTGCTCTTTGGTCTCTGACTATACTTATTTACACATCTCTATAGCGTGATATTTATCTGTCTCCATAGCCACTTGGGTGGGTGGCGGCTACATCAACGGCACTGCGGAAGCGATCTATACCTCAGGCTTGGTTTGGTGCCAAGCGCCTTTTGGCTATGCACTCAGCCTGGTGTTTGGTAAGTCTCTCTTATCCTAGAATATTGCTTAGTATAACACTAAGACTATACGAGCCAGACATATACATAATTCTTATGAAGATTTTACTTTTTTGAAAGCTAGAAGAAACATTAATCTAGACTCTAGATATCAATATCTATAAGAGCTAGATATATCGATTTGCCTTTTTCCCTAATCCTTATACATTCATTCCTTCAGGTGGCATCTTCTTCGCTAACCCCATGCGTAAGCAGGGTTACATTACCATGTTGGATCCCCTGCAGGATTCGTTTGGTGAGCGAATGGGCGGCCTGTTGTTTCTGCCCGCCCTTTGTGGCGAGGTGTTCTGGGCAGCTGGCATTCTGGCTGCGCTGGGCGCCACACTGTCCGTCATTATAGATATGGATCATCGGACGTCGGTGATTTTATCGTCGGGCATCGCCATATTCTATACGCTCTTCGGCGGACTCTACTCGGTGGCCTACACAGATGTCATACAGCTGTTCTGCATCTTCATTGGCCTCTGGATGTGCATTCCATTCGCGTGGACCAACGACCACGTGCGCAGTCTCAGCGACATGGATGTGGACTGGATTGGACATGTGGAGCCGAAGCAGCGCTGGTTCTACATAGACTATGGCCTGCTGCTCATCTTTGGCGGCATTCCCTGGCAAGTGTACTTCCAACGTGTGCTCTCCAGCAAGACGGCTGGTCGAGCCCAGCTGCTCTCCTATGTGGCAGCTGCCGGCTGCATCCTGATGGCCATTCCGCCCGTGCTGATTGGTGCCATAGCCAAGGCAACTCGTGAGTTCGTTTAGAGTTTAGCCCAATCCCAGTCTAATCCAGTCTTTGCTTGTGTAGCCTGGAATGAGACGGAGTACAAGGGCCCATATCCACTGACTGTCGACCAGACTAGCATGATATTGCCCATGGTCCTGCAATACTTGACGCCCGACTTCGTTTCCTTCTTTGGCCTGGGCGCTGTCTCTGCGGCTGTGATGTCCTCAGCCGATTCGTCCGTCTTGTCGGCTGCCTCGATGTTCGCACGCAACGTCTACAAATTGATTTTCCGTCAGAAGGCATCCGAAATGGAAATCATTTGGGTAATGCGCGTCGCCATCATAGTCGTGGGCATTCTGGCCACCATCATGGCCCTGACCATACCCTCCATCTACGGCCTATGGTAAGTTCGTTGACTTTGATTGATGGCTCATTTAGTTAAGTGCTGTCTTCTCTCTGGCTTATAGGTCCATGTGCTCGGACCTGGTCTATGTTATTCTCTTCCCGCAGCTGCTGATGGTGGTGCACTTTAAGAAGCACTGCAATACCTATGGCAGCCTAGCGGCCTACATAATTGCGCTCTTCATTCGGCTGTCGGGCGGAGAGTCCATCTTGGGGCTGCCAGCTCTCATACACTATCCGGGCTATGACGCGGAGACAAACACGCAGCTGTTTCCCTTCCGCACCATGGCCATGCTGATCAGCCTAATCACACTCGTCTTTGTCTCCTGGTGGACCAAGTAAGTCCCAGCATTGCTCCAATGAGACTTACCTAAACTTTTCTCTCTTTTGCTAGAATGATGTTTGAGTCGGGCAAGCTGCCACCGAGCTATGATTACTTCCGGTGTGTGGTCAACATACCGGAGGATGTGCAGCGCGTGGGCGATCCGTCTGAGTCGGGTGAGCAGCTCTCAGTCATGGCGGGTCCGCTGGCGCGCTCCTATGGTGCGGCCACAATGGCCGGCAAAGACGAGCGCAATGGACGCATTAATCCAGCTCTAGAGTCTGATGATGATTTACCTGTGGCCGAGGCGAAGCGTCTCAACCAACAGACAGCGCAGACGCAGGTGCAAAAGATGCTCGACTCAGCCACTGGGAAGGCAGGTGGCGGGGGCGGCGGTCAAAGAGAGGGCATGGCCATGCCCAATGCCGAACAGGATAATACAGCCTTCTGAGGAGGCGACTGCAACCCACAACTGTTCCGTAACTCTTAGTACTAAAACATCCACTAACTAGTTGCTGCAATTATGTATTTAGTTTAAGCTTCTCAGTACACATACAGCATATACATACATATAGCATGTATGATATATATGTACATCCATTTATATGTATATGTAGATGTATCTTCAGACACACAAGTGCTCAGGTATAAAGTGCAGACATATTTTATATTCATTTAAACTTAAAAACTTTATTTGATATTCTATTCTATTTTCCATTTAGTTTTGCTTTTGTGTTATATTCAGGCTTTGAGAGTAGAGTAAATGGAGATTATAGAGCAATTGAAGCATAAACTATGTATAAATGTTTTAGAATATCGATAAAAGATAGTTCGATAGTTCGATAAACAAAACCAAAACATATCAACTTGATTAAGCTATTTTCAATTCAGTTCGTGTCTTAAGCTGAATTGAATAATCGATAAATATCGATTAACACTATGAAACCTACCAATGCTTGAACTATTTTTATTAAGTTTTCATTTTGACTGTATTTTAAGCAGGGTAAATTGAGTTTATGTATAATGTTATAGCAGAATCATAAATATCGATCGATAAAGTAACTAGAAACATATCGATCCTTAAACTATTTTATATAGTTTCAATTCAGTTATATTTGTGTTTTAAGCTGACTTTGAGTAGAGTAAATGGAATTTATATATAATGTTATAGCCGATCGATAAATATTGATCGATAAAAAAAAAACACAAATACATATCAATGTCAAACAAGAAAAGACAAACTGAAAGTAACTGTAAACATATCAAATGCATTTCACCTATGCAAACGAAATGCATTCAAATACGTATTATGCAATAGAGTTAAAAAGAGAAAAGTGCGAAGAACTGCAAACGAAGTACATATAGAGTATACACACCTATATATATACCCACAAATATATGTGTATATACATATATTCCTAGTCATGTTCATTTGTTTATGTAAATTAATTGGCAATTAATTAAATGATCCTATGAAATATCGTTTAGGTACATATTATGTGAATCATGAATCATGTGTCCTTCCACAAGCAAAGAGCAACTAACTAGCAGAATGAGTAAACGTAAAGCATATCAACTGAAGAATACTTAACTATTCATAAGAATATAGGCAATGAAAAAACAAAGATAAATAAATAAAGAATTTTAAGCTGCTCTCAAAGAGCGAACACAAAAAATGCTATTAGAGATGTACCTATAGATACCATATATATGAACACAGTTACATACATATACATAAAACCCATTATATATATACATATATGTATATATGAAGTGAATGGAAGTGAAGAAAACTTTTGCAATTCATTATAATTTTATTCAAATTTCTTTAACCTAACTGTTAATGCATATACATAAGTTTTAATGTGCTGTACCCATTAAAAATTAAGGCAAAAGATATCTTGATTTTGTGAACGTATTTGAGATAATAGAGGGCGTCGCTGACGTTATAAAGTATATATATGTAATATTGAGTTGATCAAGTCTTTGGCAGATAAAACTCTCCGTATAAATGCGGCAGGCTCGAGGAATACAAAAACTAGAGATTTGAAATTTTATATATAAATTCTGATATATTTACAAGCTGCAGTCACCCAACTTGATATTAAGCTCTTGTCGTACTTACACAGAGTTTAATCATTTTGAGCTTTTTATACCTCTTCACATGACCCCAAAAGTTGAAAAATAAATGCATATTTCAAACAGTTTATACTTGAACTTTGGTTTATAAACACATTTCGATGTCACAATAAAGGTCTAAAAATTTAATCAAAATCGTAAATTCAGAAGCCAAGTTCAAACAGTTTATTTTTAAAGATGCTGAGGTTGTAGGAAGAAAAGTGGTGCGCATGCTTATATAAATGTTTCTGTTTATGTCTTCGTGTATTTAAGTAACCAAAAATGATTAAAAAGTTCTCAGTTTCATTGTTAAAAATTCTACCCCATTTATAATGGTAACATTTCAAAATATATGTATATGTATATGTAACTCGATAAACACTAAATACCTTAAATGTTGACTGCTTTTTGATTGAAACTTTTACATAGGCATAAAGTCCACAATTGACATATAAATAACTAAAACTAACTATATATGATAAATGATATATGGTCTACGATATATATCTGTTCTTGCTGTTGTTAAAGAGATTGTTGATTGTTATTTGACTATTTTGATCTTTATCTCTGAGTGTTTCCTTTTGCTAAATAATAGTTAAAGCTCACAGTTGATATTACGCAAGTTGTGTTGGAATAAACCTTTAGCAAGTCGTTAATGGAAACTGCGAAACTGCGAAACCTGAGAAGAGATGTTTGAGTTTCAAGTTTTCACTCTCTCACTCACTCATTGTAACTGTCTGTATATAAGAAAACAAAACAAAATATAAAAAAAAAAACCACCAACTATTTTATGATGAAAGATGGAGGAAGATGCAGGCTGGAAGATGAACTAAGGGTACTTCATAGACAGTTGATTAGTTTTGGGGCTTTACTTACGTTCACCTATTGTTGTCTAATCAATTGATGTATACTTACGTACATAAATATATATATATACTTATTAGTGGCATATTACAAACTATGTTAAATAATTATACATACATATATATATTGAGATGAGTTTATGATATACAAACATATATATTATATATAAAAGAGTAATGAAAATCGAAAATCGAAAATACATATCAATGTTTAAAGCATAGCAAAGCGAGAGAATAATAAATAAAAAACTATTATTTAATAAATAAACAAATCATATACGAGTATTTATATATATGAATATCGTTTATATATATATATTAAAATGGTTTCCCTGTTGTTGCAAATGTCGTGTAATTATTTATTCTATTTCGAAAAAAAAACCATAGAAAAAAGACGAAACTAACTGTATTTATTTATTTATTTATTTAGCCCATATAAAGTACAGCTTGTGTAATAACAACAAACAAACAAAGAGCTGCCTAATGACAATTTAAAACAATGGAATCGTATTATCGTAAGCGGAAATTTCCCATCATCAAAAATGCAGTCTTCATGTAAGTGCGGGACTGGGAGAGGAGCAGAGGGTGAGGGAGGGGGAGTGGGAAGAGGAAGAGGAAGAGGGGAAGGGCAGCCGCTTCAAGTTAAAGAGCAAATGGCAATTGGAGCTGCTGCTGCCGCTGCTGTTGCTGGCTGTTAACAATGATCCACAACCAACGAAATTACACAGCATTTGGAGCTCGCAGCAGAAGATCACAGATCACATCAAGCAGATCAGCTGCTGTGGCTGCTGCTGCTGCTGCTGCTGCTGCTAGCGACAATAGCCTGGTAATGGAGACCAGTTGCCAGAGCCCATGTGTCTATGTGAATTATGTTTGGCTGTTTAGAAGTAGATTTGTTCACTAATTTGCACAGAAAAAAAGTACACAGTAAACAATTTTGCAAATTGTTTATTAAATAAAAAGTTATTCAAGAGAAGAATTTTATTAAATATTTCAGTTAAACCTTGATTTAAAAGTATTTTAAATGCTTGCACATTCAAGTGCTGGTGCTTAAGTATATATTTGGCGACGAAGTTGTAAAAGTTGGCGTGGCGCAGCGGCAAGGTGTCTGCCATGTAAACAGAAGGAGAGCCGAGGAAGACTCTGGTTCGATTTCAGCACGCGTTTGTGTTTACCTACTCAATATTTACAACAAGTGGCTATTTTTAGACAGATCAGCAGGCGACAAAGACTTGCCAAATGAGACTGAGTAGAGAGAAGAGAAATTGAAGCACAAAAGGCGGGAGAGAGTAAAGTTATATAGATGTATGTGTGTGCAAGTAGTAGGAGCGAGCAGCATAGCAAGCTTGCTTGCAGAAAGGGGGTGGGCTTTTGTTCGCAAAATTTAAAAATAAATAGATTGAGAGAGACAGAGAGAGACAGATTGATTTCATATTATTATTATTATTTTTTGTATTTTTTTTTTTTTGTAAACTTCCAAAATGTAACTGTAATAAATATTATTTCATTTTATTTAAATATACAATTTAAGGATAAAATTATTTGCATTCTATTTAAATGCTCGACAAGCCCAAGTTTAATAGCTAATTGAGCTAATTATTGAGCATACAATTTATTATAAGCATCATAGAGAAATAAATGTTTTTTCGAAAATTGCAGTTGAATAAGCTGTTAGCTAAAATGCACACTCAAAGTCTTTATTTGCCTTGGATAAAGGCGGAATTGACGTGGCGCAGACAAAAGATGTCATGCAAGATAAACGCAGAGGGGTGCGGAGGAAGACCCGGGTTCGAATACGGCACAGGTCGAAGTATAATAATAATAAAGTGTTGTATGTCAATATTTTGTAGCAAATGGTTTTTCCATTTAGCAGTTAGAAGCAAATTTGTTAATTCGCCCTAAGGTGGTCGCAAGGTCAAGGCTAACAAATACTAATGTCCATTTGGCTGGCGCTTACCTGGCTTTTATAGTTAATTACTTTTGGAACTGAGCTTTGATTTCAGCATAATTAATATCCGGCTTGTCAAAGAAGTTTCTAAACTATGAAAATACTTAAACTGAGTTGTAGAAGTAAATCGGCGACCCTGGTTCGATCTCACAACATATCAATATTTAGGTATTCAAATTCATAAGCAATGGCTTTGAGGAATCGTGACTGCAGGAGATGCGTGAGGTATCGAAGCTCAGCATAGCTAGTCTTGCACAATGATTTTATTTTATGATTTCTTACATTAAAAGCCAAGTCATGTTTCAACTGAATCCTAATCATGTTATACAAAAGATTACTTTTAATTATATACAGTTATTTTTAAATTTTGCTTCGTCCAACTAATTTATATTTCATTAGTGTGAAACATTGGCTTCAGTTGAGTTCATTATGCTGTTGCACTTGTGCAATTAACTTGTAAACTTAATTAGATACAAAACCACAACAAAGCTGTTGTGGTTGCTGTGTCTGTTAATATTGCTGCTGTTGTGGCTGCGGCTGAGGCTGAGGCTGTGGGTCGCTCATCACAAGTTCATAGCTGGCTTCGCACAAGAATTGCCCTCTAATTGATGTTGCTGCTCTTGTGGATGTTGCTGTCGTGTATGTTGCTGTTGCTGCTGCTGCGCCTGCAGTTGCTGGCAGCTAAATATCCGGTATTTTTCTTGAAATTTGCATAGCAATCGCCAAAGTTGTTTGGCTCTGGGAGCCTTCAACTGTCATTTTAGTTGGCCGTTGGCTGGCCAATTAGCAGAGCGGAAGAATTTCACGAATGTCATCTCCATAAGCGAGCGGAAGTAATTGTGAGATCTCACTCAAGAAGCTGCATTTTCCATATAGTATCAATAGTGAGAGCTGATTTAGGAAATTGGAATTCAATTACCTATATAATCTTCAATAGAAGCTAATCGATAGTAATCGGCAGAGCTGATCGATAGTGAGATCGATATTCAGCAGGATAATAATTGAGAAAGTTAATTAACTTGGTAGTTGAAATAATATGTGTTGATCGATATTTATCTATAATATGAAATGAAACTAGATTGATTTGAAATTTCAAATCAACTTTCTTATCTTATCTGTCTACCTATCACAATAAAAATTCTTTTAGAAATATATTTCTCTTCTTCTTTATTCAGACATTCATTAAGTATTATGTCTAAAGCATATTATAACTAATGTTGGGTTCGTACAACATGGTCGATTTTTTTTTTGTTTTTTTTTCAAGATGCGAATAATTTACAATTGGGTTCTAATTTTCTAGAGCAACAAATGAATTTTGATGATAGCCAAATTGTGGATGATGGGGGAGGGGGGCACGAGTATTCTAAGGCACTGGATCGAAGGAGGCGTTACCCAATACTCTAGCTGTACTACTTGCGGTAGGTATAGCCTCCGTTGGAGCTGTAGCCCTGCTGAATGGTATCCGGGACTTGGCTGGGCGATGAGTAGGAATAGCCTGAGTCATGGGAGGGTCCACTGGGAATGCTGTCGCCATTGGGTGCTCCATAGCTGCTCGAGGGTGCTGCGGGTGCGCTATATGAGGACGAGGGGCCTGTCGAGTAGCTGCCGCTGCCATTGCTGCTGGAAGACGAAGATGACGACGAGAACGAGGAGCCACCATGAGAGCTGAAGCTGCCCGACGAATGGGAGCTCGATGGAGCACCATATGAGCTAGAGGGTGCTGCTGGATAGGGTCCTCCGCCAGCGCTTGGAGCTGAATACGAGCTGGATGGAGCTGAGGCTGGAGCTCCATATGAGCTAGAGGGAGCCGCTGGATAAGAACCACCACTGTTGGCGCTTGGGCTGGGAGCTGAGTAGGAGCTTGATGGGCCGGAGCTGGGTGCTCCATATGAGTTGGATGGAGCAGAAGGATAAGGTCCACCACTGTTAGCACCAGGGCTGGGTGCAGAGTAGGAGCTTGATGGTCCAGCACTGGGTGCTCCATATGAGCTGGATGGAGCTGATGGATAGGGTCCTCCACTGTTTGCGCTAGGGCTAGGAGCCGAGTAGGAGCTGGACGGGCGGGAGCTGGGAGCTCCATATGAGCTGGACGGAGCTGAGGGATAAGGTCCTCCACTGTTGGCGCTTGGGCTAGGAGCCGAGTAGGAGCTGGACGGGCCGGAGCTGGGAGTTCCATATGAGCTGGATGGTGCCGATGAATAGGGGCCTCCACTGTTTGCGCTTGGGCTAGGAGCCGAGTAGGAGCTGGACGGGCCGGAGCTGGGAGCTCCATATAAGCTGGACGGAGCTGAGGGATAAGGTCCACCACTGTTCGATCCTGGGCTAGGAGCTGAGTACGAGCTTGAAGGAGCCTGTTTCGGTGCACCATATGAAGAAGACGGAGCTGAAGGGTAGGGTCCTCCACTATTAGCACTTGGACTGGGAGCAGAGTACGAGCTGGAAGGAGCTGAAGCCGGTGCGCCATATGAGCTAGAAGGAGCAGCTGGGTAGGGACCACCGCTGTTGGCTCCAGGGCTGGGTGCAGAGTAGGAGCTGGACGGGCCGGAGCTGGGTGCTCCATAAGAGCTGGAAGGCGCTGATGGATAAGGTCCTCCGCTGTTGGCTCCGGGGCTGGGTGCCGAGTATGAGCTGGATGGTGCAGAGGCATAGGAGCCACTGCTGCTGCTAGAGCCTGAGCTAGGTGCCAAGTAGGAGTTAGAGGGAGCCGCAGGATAGGAACCTCCACTGTTCGCTGAGGGACTTGGTGCCGAGTACGAGCTTGATGGAGCAGCAGGCGCACCATATGAGCTGGAGGGTGCTGCCGGATAAGGTCCTCCACTATTCGAGCTGGGGCTAGGAGCCGAGTATGAGCTGGATGGAGCGGCAGGATATGAACCACCATGGTTGGCACTAGGGCTGGGCGCGGAGTAAGAGCTAGACGGGCCAGAGCTGGGTGCTCCATACGAGCTAGAAGGAGCTGCCGGATAAGATCCACCAACGTTGGCGCTCGGGCTGGGTGCCGAGTAGGAGCTGGACGGACCAGAGCTGGGAGCTCCATATGATTTGGATGGAGCTGCTGGGTAGGGGCCACCGCTATTGGCACTTGGGCTGGGCGCAGAATACGATGAAGAAGGTGCGCTGAATGATGAGGACGACGAGTGGGAGTGGGAGCTGCTGCTGCTGCTGCTGCTCGGGGCACCATAGCTGGAAGAGGGTGGCGATATGGGACGGAACGAGCTAGAGCTTGAAGGAGCGCCATACGATGATGAAGGTGGTGCAGATGCAGCTGGTCCCGAGGTGTAGCCGCTGCTGCCCAGAACCTGAGTCTTGGAGGGAGCGCCATAGTTGGTCGACGGAGCTGAAGGCAAAGGCACGAAGCTGCTCACACTGGGTGCTCCATAGCTGGAGGAGGGACGAGCTGGTGCGCCATAGCTGCTAGAAGGCGACTTGGGTGGGCCGTACCTGGAGGCGGGTGGTGCTGGTGGTGCAGGTGCGCCATAGCTCTGGGATGGGGGCGAGGCCTTGGGTGGACCGTAGCTCGACGAGGGGCGACGTGACTGATGTTGCGATTGATGTTTCCGTGCTGGTGGTGGTCCGTATGTGCGGGACGGTGGTGCTCCATAGCTAGAGGATGGTGGTGGTGCCGGTCGCGATGGTGCGCCATAGCTGGAAGATGGTGGTGCTGGTCGAGATGGTGCGCCATATGAACTGGACGGACGGTGGGCAGACGCCGGATATGGTCCGCCAGAGGAGCCGCCTGCCGGAGCTGAGTAGCTGCTGGACGGCGCTGGCCGCGAATTGAACGAAGGCGCTGGACCCGAGGCGGGCGGCAAATAAGAGCTGGCCGGCGGTGCGCCATACTTGGAAGAGGGTCTGCCACCAGACGAGGAGGACGGCGGCAGGTAGCCATTGTTGACCGGTGGCTCAGCAGCCACCAGAGCGGCGAAGGCGACGGCAACGACACCAAAAAGCTGCACAAATCGCAAAATAAAACGTGAAATAAACGAGGAAATTAGTTTTCTGTGGCAATGTGTTGTGAGGAGGAGGAGGAGGTGGATGGAAGGAGGAGGCGAGGTAGAGTTGTAGGTTCATGGCTTACCACTGCGTATGAGGAGCTCATATTGGGGCGTCTCAATAGCGAATTGACCAGGCTGAAAAACAGAAACGAGAGCAAAAGAAAGTAAAGTTTTTGAGTGGGAAAGTCGATTACGCTAATGTTGCATAAGTTTTCCATCTGCTTTTTCAGCTCTGCGTTTATGATGCGAGACATGAGTTCGGAGAGAAATGAAAAATGAGCGATAGGGGTCAATCAAGAGGCTTCATTAATCTTGGCAGCCAACATGCTGTCAATGCCAAGAACAAAGCCACAACTGAAGTTGCTCAAGATGCTGGCCAAGCGGAAGGTGAGCAGTTAAGAGGTCAAGCAGATGGTCAAGCTGAGTAAGAGCGTGTAATAAAGAAAAAGCTGGCCCAGAAACTGGCTAAGTGGAAGCTAGCCAGATGCTGAATATGCTTAGCAAGAACTTGAAGTCTCTCAGAAGAGCTAGTGCAGCAGCTGGCCAGGTACCTGAAGCCTCTGACCAAAAGACAGAGTTCCTAGAAGTTGGCCCAGCTGTTCGTTGCCCAAGTAGAAGTAGATGCCTAAGAAGAAGTTAGCCTGGCCAACCGAGACACTGGCCAAGAGCTCTGTGACCAAGAAGTAAGTAGTAGCTGGCTATGAAGTTAGTTAAGTAGTTGGCCAAGAAACTGCCTAAAAAGCTAGCCATGATATTGGCTAAGAGCTCTTAGACCAACAAGCTGGGCCGGAAGCAGGCTAAGCAATAGGCCAAGCAGCTGACGAAAAAGTCAAGCCAAGAAGCTGGCTCAGCAACTGAACCATATCGTTACTAATCCAGCTCGAGCTGTTTGGCTTTAACACACATAATTGGCTTTTTGTTGAAGTGCCAAAATATCATAACACACTCAGATACACACCCACACACCCACACACACACACACACTATTAAGTGAAACTTTTCTATTATGAGTCAAATGTTGAGGGTTAAGGGTTTTTATTTCTTTTAGACAGGCTTTGGCATATGAAGTGAAACTTTGCTTTTATGCTGGCAATTGTATAAAAAGCCAGGCTAAGGGTTTTAGCCAGGGCTTGCAGCTGCAGCTGGAGCTGGAGCTGCAGCTGGAGCTGAAGGCAGAGACAACGTGGGTTGTTTTATGACTTGGCTTTTACTTAAACTCCCATTGCAACTCCCACCCAATTTTACTTCTCTTCTCTTTTCTTTTATTTTCTTTTCGTCTATTGTCAATTATTTGACTTTTTTGTGGCTTGTTAGCCATAAATTTTTCACTTTCAATTTGTTGTTGGTGTTGTCGCGTCATTTTTATTGCAGAAACAAAAATAAAGAGCTCAAAAGCCGAATTGTAATTATTTTTATTTTTTGTTTGCTTTGCAGCCGAAGCTCGAGTGTTGACTGCTTTGACCCGCTCACTGGCGCAATTACACAGTATTTCTGTGCATTTTTGTCATGTGCCAACATTTCTAGTTGAGCATTGTCGCATTATATAACTATGCTCATGGCAAAGCGTTTAACATGCGCTGTAAGTGCTGAGGCCAAAGTGGCCTAAGTGGCCACAGCATTAAACTTGACGGATTCTACATTAAAACTTTATGGGCCTATCAAAGATAACTTTGAAGTTAACAAGCTAACAAGTGAGAAGAGGTGCTCCAATAGGGTGTGCTCGACTAGCAGATACCGCGAAAGTTGATTGTATACATAGACAGACAGGCAAGAGTCCTGAGACGCCTACAGCCCCAACAACACTAGGAGACATAGATTGAATTTCACTTCTAGATTTATGGTCTTACTAACATTGGTAGAACATCGTATTGAGTTCCGAATGTGTGTAAATACCAAAGCGTAAGTCTCTAGTATTTAAAATAAGTTTGTTGGTCAAGCTTCTTACAGAAACCGAAGAAGGTATCCATAATCTGATATCTTCATAAACTGTATGTTTATGACAGAAATCCATACAGTAATTTTGAATTTTTAAGCTCGAAGGTTATCAATGTTGCTTAAGAGATAGCTCATGAGAACAGACGCTAGGATCGTCGAACGGACTAGTCTGAGTCAGTTGAAAGATTGTCGCCCATGCTTCCTCCCAATATGTACTATGTCCCAATATACCCTGTCTATCTAGTTGTGATGATGTCTAACGGATGTCAATATATCAAAGTATTGAAGCCTGCTTCATATTATAGACAAGTCTATAAATGTTTTCAATTTCAAATCTTTATGTAGATAGTTGCGATCATAAGGAAGGGCGGTCAGATAAACGGAGCTACTTGGCTCTGTTGACTCAGCTGGCAGATTATTGCAGACATCTTCTGTCTGTTACGAACACTTGTACAAAACCAATATACCCTGTTTATACACTGTCAATGATGTCTAAGGTATATCAATTATACAAATATAATAAGCCTATTCAAGTTAATGTCGTTAGCTTGTAGTTTATGTGATAGCTAAGATCATAAAGACTGAAGGATAGACAGAAGAACGGACGGACGGACGAACTGACATGTCGAGATCAACTCTGATGACAGGGCGTCTCTGATGACCCATGCTTTCATTTGCCTGCCACAAACAGTTGCACAGAACCAATATATCCTATTTTAATCCGTATTCAATGGGTCAGACTGTTCAACTGCGACCTGTTGTTAAACTTGACGTTAAGTTAAGTTGCTCGTTAAGCTCAGCTTGGCACTCGATTTCACTTTTGTCGATAAAAACACACTTGGCCATTGCTATCCTTTGGCCTCACTAACCGTTTCAGATGGCAACAAGGTTGATTAGTTTGTTGCTGCTGCTGTTGTTAAAGATGGTATGCTGCTCGCCCGATTGTCGATTGCAAACTACTCTGCGGTCTGCTGCGTCGCATGCACTTTTATACGTTAGCCGGCAAAGCTGAACGAATATCATAAAGCAATGGGCCAAAGACAAAAGACAGCGTCGCATCACAACGCGTCGCGTCGCTTGGCGTTGCTTGGCGTCGCTTCGCGCTGCCGCTGCCGCTGCCTCAGCCGCAGCCGCAGCCGAAGCTAAAGCCAAAAAGCAATGCCTCAATCCAAACACAATGAGCGGGCAACATGTTTTCAATTTCGTATTTTATGTAACTCCACAAATGCACTCTTCAAAATGCGAATCACTCCACGCCGCCAGCATCTACATTCGAGCATACCACAACAACAACAACAACAACAACGGCAACAACAACAGCAGCAGCAGCAGCATCGGGCAACAAGCAACAAACAACAAGCTAGTTGTCTTTGAATATCAGATCCAATAGGCTGCCAGACTTGATGATACCCTGTAAGAAACTATATGCTTTCTTACGTACCTCCATTTATGCATAAAATTTAAGCTGCGCTTAAGCTTCATTTCATTCAGAACAATATTCGACTTCCGACTAAGCCAGACTAAGCAATACCCTGTGAACTACACGCTGTCTTACATTTGACTATATACAGTAACGAGCAAAACTGTAATATGAGTTCATTGTTGTCAATTCAGCGGTCTGTATTTTCGCTTCTACTGTATGCATGGTTGAGATCTTAGGCTTGTTTTGTTAGTACAATATTTAGCTCTTTTATCTGCAAATTTGAAATCATTCGGTCATGTGGAAAAAATATACGAACCAAAAATGTAAAAAAGTCAAATGTTACAGCTGTGCACTCCGGCTATTTTTTAACAAATATATATTTATAATTTTTTAATAATGGGTGGCATACTTTGTGTATACCGTCGCACTATTTTAAGAGAAATCGCGTACCAGATGTCCTTGGTCTTCTCCCACAACTCCATCATTCCACTTGGAGGGCCCAAGCTGCGACTTCTCATGACTCCATAGGTTTTTAATGAAATTCAAATTTGGAGATTGCTTAGAACACTTCAGGAACTTGAATCTATGCCTTAATGTCAATTTCTCGACCAAATAGGATGTGTGATTCGGGTCATTGTCTTGCTGAAAAATGCTTTTCTCAACAGTAAGATCCATATTTCCAATTACTACTTCCAAATTCTTTTGTAGAATGCTCAGGTATTTCGCGGGACACAATTTTCCATCGATTAAAACTAAGGGTACAACACAATTTTCGTTTATGCACCCACCAACCATAATTGAGCAGCCACCGCGCTGGACAGCTTGGTGACTGGATTGTGGGATCCTTAGGCCACAACCAGGCCTCGAAACGGTTAATATGTTCAGATGAAACAAAAGTCAGCCGTTTGCAGTCAGACGGAGGATCCTGGTAGTGGCCTAGAGATCCCACAATCCAGTCACCAAGTACAGTACTGCAAGTTGTCTACAATATACTCTACTTCAACCAGTTGGCCGGTATACAGGGTATTATCAGACTAACAGTAATCAAGAATTTGTATAATATACTTGTAAGTTCCTTCATCTTTTGTAATGTCACACAAGCTCACACATAACCTATATACCCTACTGTAAGCACTCTCTTTGTGTACAGGGTATTTGTAATAGCAATAAGTAAAAGGGGTTTTTTCGCTTTGAAGATTTTTGCATTGATAGAGCTGGTTGTGGGGCAAACTTGACACCGTCGCCCACCCGCTGGAAGCGTGCGTGTGTACGTGTGTGTGTGTGTGTTTGTGTGTGTTTGTGAGTGTGTGGGGCAAGTTCAGTGGCGACATCAAGCCACAAATCGCCAAATCGGCAAATTGCCAAAAAGTGCGCCCCCACTGTGCGTATACTTGATGTGAATTGCGCATACGCCTTGGTGGCACGAGTCAAATTGGATCGTTTGGTTAATGCATTTGACAATTGTTTATTTTGGAGCTGTTAGGAATGCGAATTAGGCAACAGTTGGCGGGAATTCGGGCTTCTTCCAGATGTAGCTGGCCCAGGGAATGCACTCCTTCAGCAGATGCATGTAGGCCAATCCGTTGGGGCAGTCGATTTCGGTGGCAGCTGTGCCCAGTGTCTCGCACAGCCAGTACTTGGCCGGGTCGAAGTGATGGGGATATGTCTGGCCGATTTCCGATTCATCCTTGCAGGCCGAACGACCGGCATCACCATTCACAACAACAACAAAAGCGGCCAAAACGGCGCAGAGGACATAGACTAGAATATGAAAGAATGGGACGTTAAAAATGGAATCACTATCAATATATCGTTATATATATATAGTAGAAACTATACACCCACCGGCTTTCATGGTTGGCTGAGAAAGTTTCTAAGAGTTATGTGATCGAAACGTTCGACACTTCGACCTTTATATGGAGTCCCAACTTGAACTCGGTCATAAAAGACAAAATAAATTCGAACGGAATTGAGAACAAGCGCATCCGTTGATTATTATCTCGACATGATAACACAAACAGCAGAAAGAGCAACAAAGATAGAGAGTGAGAGAGAGAGGGAGAGATATAGAGAGGCAGATAGAGAGTGAGAGGCGTGTATATATAATGTTAGTGACTCAACTAATTGATTTGATTTCTGATAGCAAAGTAGAAAACAAAAACAAAGCAGACAGAAAAACAATAGAAAGTGCAGGAAAAGCAAGAAATTTGATTATATTTTGAAATTATTTTGATTGAGGTTTCAAGGTTTTCTGTTCACCAGCCGAAAGAAAGTACAAACTTAATTAATTGAAATATTATTGATAGCCATTTAATCAGATGAATCTAACACAAACTTCAGTTGCAATCAGTTTTTTTACTTAAATTTTTAATGGGTCATGCTGTTAGACAAATTCAAAATATGTATATGTAAATTTGTAATATTATTCTCTTCTCTTATGTTTATATCATATTCATATATATATACAATATTTTCTTTATAGAATTTATGTTATATATTTTATTAATTTGTTTACCTTCAAGAAAATCTGAAATTAGTTGAAAGTATTTATGTTTCTTTTAATATTTTATTTTACTTTAATGAGCTATAAAAAACTTATTCTTATATATATATATATATGTATATAATAATATTTATAGCTTAATATATTATAAAATATTGAATACAAACTGTTCAATAGAGCAGGAGAGGTGTGAGAAGAAGCACCAGTAGCAAGAGAAGTAACAGGAGCAGTAGAAGGAACAGAAGCAGGAGAAACAACAAGAGCAGAAGTTACAGTAAATCATATAACTCTTTCTCTTTGCCTTTTGCTCTTCATGGTGCTTCTCCTTTAAGCACCTTTAAGTAACTTATATTTTAACAAAAGTGTTAAACTCTGTTTAGCATTTAGCTAAAACTGGCTTCCATATCGATTTTTTTATGCAAACTGTATAGTTTTATGCAAGCTGTATCGTTGTCTATACATACATATGTACAGACTTTACAGTTGATCAATCTTCTGGTGCTGCCCCTGCAACTTATCCTGCTCATCTCCTACTTCTTCTTCTTCTTCTAACTTCCAATTGTTACATTTAAGCAACATACTTTACTTAGCATAAATAGTTTTTTTTTACGTTCCCATTTAATAATATAAAATCTATTAAATTAAGAATTTGGTTCTATCTTTCTTTTTATATCTTTTACAAATAAAATATTCATAAAATTGACATTTAAGCCCCAGCGCTTTTTTTAAAAAAAAATCTATTTGTCTTAAATAGCAAAAAATAAAAACACCTTTTGACTGTGCGTTTTTTTTTTCATTTTTAGGGCTCCATGAATATTGATTGACGAGCTGCTTTGTTTAATGGCCATTGAGTCCGGCAGCGATGCCATTAGCATAGTCTCTGGTTGCACAAAGGCCTGGGCCAGCATAACCCAATCAAACTGTTGAACAATATAATTATGCTCGTGCTGTAATGTGGATTCATTTAAATTGCAAAACTGGCCAAGAAACGTTTCCGCTCAGCTCGTATTTATTTATTTTTCGCAAATTACATATTTAACACACATATTTATTTATATATATATATTTATTTTGGCTGATATGTTACATCTTTTGTTAACTGTTTAGCGCTTTGTGTGTGGCTTTTGTGTGCCGTGGATGACCCCCTAAAGCGCTTCGTGCCGAACACTTGACCAACATAAATGCCTGAGTGTGGCTGGCAAAAACCAAAAATATCACGAAATAATCAGAGCCAAAAACAGTTAACACATTGATGAATAAAAGAAAAAAGAGCCAACAACAACCAAAACAGGCCAAAAACTCAGACAAAAAGGCCAAAAATCTATTACAAAATGCTTAAAAAGCAATTACAGTTTCCGCATTGAACTAAGCGGCTAACAGGTGCCAATAGAGTGAGCGAGAGAGAGAGAGAGAGAGAGACAGTTTAGGAGAGAAAGAGATAGAGAGGGGATGAGTTGAGTCCCATTGCGTCTGGGCACATTTAATGGGAGTTGCGTAGGTAGAAAAGGGCTGAGAAAAGGGCAGGGCAGGAAGCGATCAGGTAAGAGAGAGAGAGAGAGAGAGGGAGACAGAGAATGATTAGAGCTTCTCTCCCTCCCCCCTTTTGTACTCACTAAATGTAAAATGCCTATATAGAAAGGGCCATGAGGGGGAAGGCAGAAGGCAAATGCCCAGCTTCAGCAGACAGAAAGAAAGAGAGTGAGAGAGAGATAGAAGAGTAAGTGTAAGTGAGTCAGAGAGAGAGAGAGCTAGACAATGACTTGACCGTCCCGCCGGGCTTCACTTAATGAGAGCTGTGTATAGTCAATTAAGACTGTAGTTTGCTTGAATTTTGAGCATTTCGTTAAAGACGATGACGCAGATGATTGCAACTCACAGGTAAGACAGGTGCGCGGAGGAGGCAGCTGCGCGGTTAGGGCAGGCGCTAGGGTAGTGGCAGTGGCAGTTGCTCATTATCGATTAAGTGGCTACGCTTAGCGTAAGTTCCATTACATGCAGGCGAGGAGGAGGAGGAGGAGCTGGAGGAGACTGGGGAGGAGGAGGAGTACTCGTAGCAGACATTGCACAAGCAACCGCTGATGTGTCCATATCAGATGATAAGCTCTAAAAATAGCTGGAAAATCTAAGGTAATTTGCAGAAAGTGCTTTTGCTTGCTTCGCACTTAGACAACTGTCCCAGATAAGGAGCCCAACCCAGGCGAAGCATAGAAATCGAACATTTCCATCGAAAGCACGGACGGGAACACTATAAATATGCTTCCAGAATGCCAATAAATGCAACATTTCCATTTGAGACACGCAACAAAATGCATTCAGGTTAGACCTCGATGCTCTTTCTTGTTTGTCAAAAGTCACAAATCAAAGTCCATTTCATCTTTGTTTCAGCCACACTTCTGAGCTTCCTGCTGCTGGGCATCTTTGTCACGCTGGCCACGGCCTACAACGGTCAAGACATCTATGCGGAGCCCAACTGCGATATTGTTCAGGATCATTCTCGCAAGTTCCGTGACATCTCCGATCCCACACACTACTGGGTCTGCCCGGAGGGCAAGGAGAAGGCCGACTACATTCAGTGCCCCGACAACTATGCCTTCATGGAGCCAGAGCAGGGCTGCGTCGTCTGGGAGGAGTGGAAGTGGATCGAGCCATACACCAAATAAATAAACATTTGCGATCCAAACTTGTCGTAAATCGAGAACAGCGCAAAAACATAGAAAAAACTTCTTTTCAATCTGATATTTTATGCCGATTTCGCTTTGATATACTCGCTCATGGAGTAAAAGGCAAGTATATTAGTTTTGTGTCAGGCTTGACTTGTCTGAATGAGTGATAGGGTCTTGACATTTGCTATATGCATACTCTGGTATAGCCTAGCCTAATAGACGGCCCAAAGCGGGCATATTGGTTTTCTGTCTGGCTGATAGGTCTTCTCTGTGCTGCTGGATCAGTATGAGCAAAAGAGTCTTAATACTTTACATACTCATGTAAAGCCCTGATAGGGCTTGTTAGACTTATCCGTGTAAAGAAAGGCGGGTATATAGGTTTTTGCAATATGTTGTTATTATCATATCATCTGACATGCATGAATTCAAAGCATTTCACCGATGTTAAACCTAGAGACATGCAATTTGAATACTTTGTATCGCAGTCAAGAGAGAATATATTTGTATTATTGATCTCTCCGCCTATTTTAGCATAAGAGTCTTCCAATTATGTGCTTTGGTTCCTTCTGATTTGTATTTATATTAATTTCTTTTGTTTGCCAATTAATTTGTTGGCCAAGTCTTGATTGGTCTTGATGCCATCGATTCTGTGTCAAAATAAATTAATTAATTATATGAGCAAACTTTTTGGCATGTATTGCTATGTCCTGCTCTATGTCGTGTCCTGCTCTGCCCTAAGCTCCAACATGACACCTGTCCAGCAGCTCTGCGACTACGGCTAAAGTTGGCGTAAAACTTTGTTGTCGCTGCGTATCGAAAAAGTTTACCCACATCTCTCAGCTGTCTCCGTAAATATATATATAATAAAATCTTTATTTATTTTGAAGTGTTTCTGCAGAAATTTCAAATTATAGCAACTTTATGAAAAACTTGTAAATTCTGAAATGATATGAATTGCTGTTAGATCGTTTCTCAGTTACGGAACAAACTTACTGTGTTTGCGAATTGACATTGCTTGAAGTCTTTGCATACCCTGCAAATAGTGAAAGTGTGTAAATAGGGCATAATGTGTTTGTTATAATGTACGTAATAGGCATAAGTGGGAGTGGAGAAGGAAAAAAACTGATTTTAGTATATGTCCGTGTCGTGTGTCAATCCAAACTAAAGCAGATCACCGCAATTCGCTACAGACTGGAATGTCATGCTTTGGCTCGAAATTCTTGTTTCACATTCATAAGCAGCAACCCAGCACATCTCTTTACTCATTTCAGCTTTGACTAATATGAAAAGACTTTTGTCATTGTCTTAGATTGAAAACTTGAATTGCTCATCATACGACACGTTCATCATATCTTCAAGTCGTGCATACCCTGTTAGAGCAGCATGCTGCAGCTCTCCTTGAAGCTTTGGCTCATATCAAACATCTTCAATGCTTAATTGTATTTACAGTATTTCCTAGTCATGCACACCCAAAAAAGAGCTCACTTGCCTCACTCCACAGTATGTTAGATGTCAAATCATAAAACAAAAACAAATGTCATTGCGTTCACAAGGCAACCTCTCTCATAGAGCGACTCTATTCCCATGTGAACTGGCTTTGAGCTTGAAAAATATACAACAAAATATAAGAAAATATAAACTAAATGAAATGGAATATATTTAAAATATCTAAGGTAGTTAAATAAATTATGCGTGTTGAGCCGCTGACAGCGCGCAGTTATGTCAATGGCAATGCGAACATTTAGTTTCCCGTGTGTTTAAAGACGCAGCTGGAAGTTATATATATATATGTATATATATATATACGATATGGTGTATCTGATAAACGATAATTAGGCAGTGCGTGTCTGTTGTTGCGCTTGTAATGTTATCTAACACCTTCGATTGGCAATCAAAGCCGATGCCGTCGAAGCAGGTAGAGGCAACAGCAGCAACAGCAACAGCAACAGCAGCAGAGGCAACAACTGAGGCAGCAGCAGAGGCAGCAGCAGCAGCAGCTACTACAATCAATCAAGTGTGATGGCACAGACATATTCATTGAACGAGCGCTACGAGTTGACGCTGCTCCAATTTCGTTGGGGCTTAAAAAAATATATATATATATGCTTCATTATTTATTTGTTCAAGTAAAAGTCATAGAGCAATGCGAAGGCCCCCAACAACAGAAAACACAGAAAACACAAGACAACATTAAAAGTGAAAAGTACTTCAATGAATCTCTGTTAGAAATCAAATGCAAACAACTTGTCGCTGCTGCCTGCTCAGTTCGGCTGACTTGGCTAAGGTGGTTCACTCGAGTGGCTCACAGTGGCCCAGAGCTTTCAAGTGCTTTTCGGGAAGTGTTGCTCATCGCCGTCATCATCAATGGCAATATATAATGAATATAACTTCAAGTTTTGCTTAACTGCTTTATGCAAGCACAGCGAAAATAAATGTTGTTGTTGTTGTTGCTGTTGTTGTTGTAGTCCCAATCATGCCCCAATTATGATCTTTGGCTCGAAGAAAGTTTGAATGGCCTTGACAAGGCCCATCGGAGGAGAGGCAAGAGTGGCAGCGGCAGTTGAGATAGGAACAAAGAGAGAGAGAGAGAGAGAGAGAGACAAAGAGAGAGAGAAAGATCGAGGGAGACGGCGAGAGAGAAATAGAGAAGGAGAGCGAAAGAGCGAGAGAGAGGTAAAGTGAAAAAGAAAACGGAGAGCAAGAAAAAGAAAGAGGTGTAGCGGAAGATAGAGAGCATGAGAGGAAAAAGCAGACAGCGAGAAAGAAAGAGACATGTAGAGATTGGATATTGAGAGAGGATGAAAAAGGGAATACAAGGAAAAAGAGACAGACTTAGATTCAAAGGGGCAGAGAGATAGACCGAAAAACAGAAAGAGAGAGGAACAGAGAAAGAAAGAAAAGGGACAGACAGGGAGAGAGAGAGAGGTAGAAATAAAAAGAAAGAAAGAGAAAAAGAGAGAAATGAAGAAAAGAAGAAAGACAAACAGAGATACCCAGACATATCCAAACAGAGATAGATAGAAATGAAAATGAAACTGAAAGAGACAGAAAATGAGACAAAGAAACAGGCTGAAAATCATTAACTAAGAGAGAGATAGACAAAGAGACGCAGAGAAACAGAGGGTAAAACAGTTACATATATAGGTATTTAGAGCGAAAGGGAAAGAGAGAGAGAGAGAGACAGAGACAAGGTACAAAGATAGGAATATAGAGATATAAGAGAGTGTGAGGGACGGACATATGTACATAGATACCTGAATATGTACAAATACACATATATTTGTACATATATATATATACATATATAGATATTTATATATCGACTCAGCGCTGGTTTGAGTCATACGCAATTGAAGCAGCTGCCACGACTCATAATTGTTATCATTATAAATAGTGTGGCCCTTTGCCGTTGAGCTATCAGAGCCGAAATTGGCAGTTCCCAGAGCAGCTGCAACACTTAAAGACGCTTAAATGCCTGTATTTATTTGTATGACTGTCGCTTCGTGATGCGCTCCTTAAATAACCCGCAACAAGTTTGCACAACAGCGAAATAAACTTTATTCATATTACCCCAGACCCAGACCCAAAACAATTGTTGGATGACTCAGATACTATCAAGGCTATCAACAGTTGGCCGAAAAAACTCTCTTTCTCTTTGATTTGCCAACAATGACAAAAGTTTCTAAAGTGTTTTAAACTCAGACAGATTATAATTACAACTTGGCTACAGCTACAAATTTCATAAAATTAGGCCCAAGCTTCCCAAGGCTTTAATTTGAACGAGACTTAATTTAAGCAGATGAAATTTCAGCCAGCTCAGCTTTGAACTTTGAACTTTGTTAACGAATTTTTCAAATTACATATGAATTGATTATTCAAATCAATCAAAAAACTTTTTAAATCAATCAGCAATGAGCATTGGGCGCTTAATGCCATTGACTGATAGCCTCGTTGATTATAAGCCTGATGGGGTCCTATATACAGATCTATATAAACAGATAGCTCTATGCATGTGTGTGTGTGTGTGTGTGTGTGTGTGTGTTTGAGTTGTCAGTCAGCCAAAATGACAAATTGACATGTCGCAAAAAGTGATAAATCTAAATGAAGACAGGTGGTACAGCAGATAAAAGACAAAGGCAAAAGAAGAAATGGCAACGGCAACGGCCACAGAAGGCAGCCAAATAAATGACCTCTTATCCCAGAGTGACAAATAAATGCAAAAAGCTCTCAAATTGGGGTCCGCCGGCGATCTACCAACGCAACGCCAATTGATATGAAGTTGGCCATAGGTCAAAGTTCACAGCGTAACAGACACAGACACACACAGCCACAAGCACTCACACTCTCGCACACACAAATGGGCAATTACTGTGGCAACTTCCCAACTTTAATTCAGTTCAAGTCCGTTGCTGACGTCATTGACATCAACCTGGAGAGCAGCACATCTGAGACTTTTAATAAATCATTTCGTTCTTTAAATACCATCAATAATTCACAACGTCGGGCAGACGCTGCGTATGCGCAATTTATTTATTGTCTCCAATTCAAACCCAAATTAACGTCAATCCTTATTATTGCATATGACACAGGCTTTGTGCCAAAATTAAATCTATGAATAATGAAATTTTATTACATTAATAATTTAACAATCATTCGCAAAACAAATCAAAGTCAAATGAGAAGCTAATACAAATTACCTATTGGTCTAATTGGAAATTGGAATTACACTTACAGCAACAGTAATGGCAACAATGGCATTGTGAATCCCCTAGGCGGTGAGTGAGGGAGAGTGAGAGAGGCAGAGTGTGTGAGTGCAAAGCTTTCACCACATTACCCCTTAAGCAAACAGCTGATGAACCAGCTGGAAAGCGCAGATGATTTGCCAATCGCACTGGAAGTCAGCTGGCATATCCTACGTCTGGAAAGCGATTCATTTTGACAGGCCAACAATTTGTGAAGGCAGCTCCGCCTACATGACAGCTGTGTGCGTGTGTGTGCATATGTGTGTGTGTCAGTGTGCGTATGTATTGGTGGCAAGGCCACACCCACGCGGCCATGTTTGAATGAAATGACAGGCTGCGTGCTCGACAGCAGCTGAAACGAGAAAGTTGCTCAGCAGCGTCAGAGAAGGGCAACCGAAATGGAATGAAATGGCAATGGAACACACCTTAATGGTTTGCAAACACAAAAAAGAGGAAGAAAGAAAAAAAAAACGTTTTCTTCACAGTAACATGAACATGAACCCAGTATTGAGAATTTAGGTTACACATTTTTAGCAGGGGCAGCAAATTGCTGTTATTGTTGCTGCTGTAGTTGTTGTTGCTGTTAACTTAAGTAAGGTCATCGAAATGTCAAAAGTTGCATTTTTCGATTTGACACATACATACACACACACATACAGAGTATAAACAATAAACGTCACGCACTCGCCGTTTTTCATGTAACAAAGTGTTTGTCGCGCTGTCATAATTAAAGTCAACACACACACTCACGTCTATGAAAACATTCCACATACACACACACACGCACAGACTCATACACACACATAACTATCTACCCACACACATCGCAATTAATTTGCAAGCTTTGCCTGCGTCACTGTTTGTCGCCATGACAAAAATACTCGTTTGAATACTTATTGATCGTACTTTTTCTTTTTTCGTATATTACCCTTTCGCCTAACCCCTTCCCTGCCTCCTTCTCCTTCTCCTTCTTGCTTCCTCCAGCAACGATTTGTGGCCAATTTTCGTTGTTGCCTCTTCGCCTCTTCCTTCTGCTTGCTCGCTCTGGCTCGCTTACACAGCTCAACACTTTCGGCGGCCATTTTGACGACGATGCTCCCGTGGGCGCCTTAAAAATTCCACCACTCATGTGACAAACACACACACACACACACACTCACGTATTTATAGAGAAGTTTCTCAATAGATATTTGTTGTTCCGTTTTACTGCTTGCCCATTGCTCGTTTGCTTCTGTTGTTTTGTCTTATTTGATTTTAGTTTATGCTGCATC
The DNA here is from genome assembly GCA_035045345.1 of Drosophila hamatofila. Classification (NCBI taxonomy): domain Eukaryota; kingdom Metazoa; phylum Arthropoda; class Insecta; order Diptera; family Drosophilidae; genus Drosophila; species Drosophila hamatofila. The sequence continues at coordinate 655,955 of JAWNPA010000020.1, read as the reverse complement.
TCCCTCACCCGCACAGGGCTGTGCTCTCTTTTGCCCGCTCTCTCGTTTGCTTTCCACTCCAACTCACGCGCTCGCTCACTCTCTCTCACACAGGCTCGCCTCTTGGTTGGCTGCGCAAACGTCAAGCTTAATTTATTTATTTTAATTTTATTGATATTATTCTGTTATTCTGTTTGCGATGATTCCATTATACTACATATATATTTATTTATACACTTTATGCATTACGAGCTGCTTATTGACATTTGAGTGCTCTAAAATTGCAAACGATATTTTCCACTTGCCTGTGCTGTACTTTCTCTTCAACTCGATTAATTTAAATGCTTATTGACCTTTGGCTTCAGTGGCCTTAATCAATTTATTAGCAATGCTTAAAGTGCACCTCTGTACCCATCCCACGCAGCTCAGCTGCTGTAATTCAATTCCAACCCGTTGCAAATTACAGTCCAACCTTCATCCTTCACCCGCCCACATTCCCCTCAGCTCTTCAGCTAACGAGCCGCAGCTCGTGTTACTCTTGCGTAATCTTGCAGGTGCTTTAAACACGAAGAACCTCAACTTACGCCCAGCGACCGGCCAAAGATAGCTCTGCTCAAGGTTACCTTCGCCTGTGCATAGAAACCTGAGAGGCGTATAAATATCTCTCGTAGATGAAACACGCGGCCTACAAGCCCGAAGGGAATTTATTATACTGTAACATTCTGAGAAACGAATGTATTTATTATCAAATAATCTATTTTGAGTATCCATTTCAAGCATTTTGAGACACGTGAGAGGCTGTAATCTATGTAACATAAACATTGATTACACATTACTCTTCAGTCGCTGGGCTGATTTGTATACTTTTGAAAAACTTCTCAGAGCTTAAACAACTTTTCTGTTCATCTTATGTATAATCTTATCTATCGTATATTGCACGACTAAGTCATTTTTTAAGAATTTACATCAATTGCGAAAAAACAGAAAAGAAAATGTATTCTAGATGGCATTAACACTTAACTCTTTTTTTCCATATTTAGTGTAAGATTCAGTGAGTATACAGTTAGGTATCCACTTCAGGTGTACTCATACTCAACTCTTATTCAACTCTATTTTAAATATGCTCTACCCAGACTACAACTTACTTAATCAGGGGAAAATTCAGCTAAATGCCTGTCAGTTTGTGCCTGAGTGCCACTCTCAAAGGTATCTGTCACTTTTGAGCATCAAGCGAAGTCAGTTGAATGTCAAAGCATTAAAAATCACTTGCAGCTGCACTCCGGGGGGCGGACCGGAGAAGGGGCTGTCATATGCTGTAAACAGAGAAGCTCAGAGAGTTTGCCTGGCAACCGCTGTCTATCCGGCTGTCAATATCACAGCAGACAGGATCAACAGACAGTAACAAAGAGCAGGATGAAGCCATCAAGCTTTTTTGCCGACAACAGAGCAGAACGCATATACTATATATAGATACATACATATACTTTATAGGAAAATTATAATTTAAATCAGCTTTGAGACACGAACCACATTTCATTTTCAGTTTCAGTTTCAATCCAATTAAGCCTGTGGATGGTTAGTTTATATTTCGAAAAGCAAGCACACACCGAGGTATCACAAATTTATACAAAAATCAATAGATTGTAGGCATATCACAGGAGGAGGGGGAGACGAAGGCGAAGGCACTTTTCTACCTTGGCCACAACGACACAAACAAGCCAAAGCACAGCGTGAAATTTTACAAGTGTTGCTTTTGTTGTTGTTATTGAAACTGGTGGTTGGTGGTTGTGTGGTTGTGTGTTGCTGTATGTATATATATATTTAATGTGCGGGGGGCGGTTGCCTGTTACGGGTGGTGTTTGTCTGTTTTACGGTTCGCCAACGCTCGAACAGATGCCCCGCTGAAAGCCGTCATCTAATTGCAAGAAGACACATTGCTTGCCACGCTTGATATGCTTAGCATAAGTCCTGTACAGAGATCGGCTTTAATTTGAAGCAGTCTCGATTAGAAATGTTTCCTTTTCTGCTTCCACTCACACTGAAGACATTTGAATAGTGCTCAAATTCAAGCTGACTTGACTCAAATTTCTGTTTGTCATGCATAAAATAAAAGATTAATTACAGAAAGTCGTTCACACAGTTGACATCAAATGTCAACCCAAAACCCATTTGCATTTACCTAATTGCTTGACTAAATCCTTTTCGGGTTGCACAATTAGCTGTGAATTAAAATTGAATCAACTTTTTGAATGCGAGGCAAAGCGATTATATTTGCTCTTCATCTACAGCGATTCTACACTCAGAGAACCGCTAAAACATTTATTTTTCAGTTGCGAATGTTAAGTATTAACATACTGTTAATGTGCTGTAGATAAAGGTTTTTACTACTATCTATGTAATTAGCAGAAGGTGACGTGGCCAGACATTTTTGATCAGGTCGACAATTTCGATTCGATTTAACTATGTCTATATCTGTAACTGTCTCTGTGTCTGTCTCTCTGTATGTCTTTCTTTCTAACTGTAACTGTAACTGCATCTCTATTCGACAGCTTATCTGATGATGTTTCGACCATAATAAGCTAAGTCCATAACATAACTGTAGAATGAGCAGAAGAAAAACTGAAGTTGCTCAGCTAAGAATTTCTATCAAGCAGTTCTCTAAATTATAGTTAGATGATCGAGTGTAAAATCTAACTCAGAGAAAGGTTCAAGAGTTCAGGTTGGTTGTTGTAGTTGTAATTGAGTTGTCGCCCGCTATTAAAAAGGCAAACCTGCAGCTGTCATGTTTCAGTCTGATCCTGACCTGTTGACGACCTGTTGCCTGCTCTTCTTCTTCTTCATCTACTGCGTGAATATGGTAAATATATTTAATTAGTTAATAATACTAAGTACTATAAGTCGAATTGTAACAGTGAAGTATATTATTTTTTGTGGAATTATTTCTTTAAAATATTTAAAATATAATTGGTTAGCATAACCAAATGTTCGTTATGTCTGCGGTCATTCTATTCTATTTTATTATAGTATTGATTACTGTGCCAATTGTAATCAAATATATAATCACTATAATGGTTTTTAATAAATAAAAGGTTATTATTATTATTATTATTATAACCGACTCAAAAGCCTCCTCTCACTTAGGCTTAAAAGAGGAGCTGTACTATGTGAACATTGTCCTGAGTGTTCCTGCGTCCAGTTTCCTAGTTTAATGATGATAATAATTATGATGATAATGAAAAGATAGTAATATGTATATTGTAGAATAAATGTGGCCTCAAAAGCTTGGCTTATTAGATTACCTCAAGACTTGAAGTACCTATTAGAAAATTCATATAATGAAACGAAAAATTTAAATCGACATCAAATGTAAGTTCTCAAATAATATATACAGACTAACAACACATAACATTTGCCATCTTATAGCCGTGCGCTCCTTACTAAAGCACTTTTAGGTGCTTATTTTAGAAAGTGTTGACAAATCTATGTGTAGCTCTGAGGTTGTAAGTCGTATTCGATATGAAATAGTTTTGCTATCATCAGTCTTACTATGTAGACTGATCTGTCTTGATTGTATTGGATTCTTGACTAGAAGGAACTTAATGGTCAATATTTATATATTTGAGATTGACCGAAGAGAAGCTACCCTGGAACTAGTTAGCCTTTTAGATCTAGGAAATATGATAAGAACCAAGGCGAAGCTTTCTGAGGTCGCTTATGTTTTATAGCTAGGCTACTTCGATGGCTCTGTTTCAGTTTTCATTTCTTCTCTCATTTCCATTTCAGAAACTTCATTTAGCGCGAATTTCGTTGAGTGTAGCTGTCATTCGAAGCATTTAGCTAGCAGCTTAAATAACCATAGTTTTGCTCGCATTGAGTCCATTGTGTGCGGCTAAAGGAGCTGCTTTCAGCTGCTTTCTGCTGCTTTCTATAAATATTCCTTTTCTCTAGCTTTAGTTGCGTGTTTTGTGTTCATTTCTCTGCAGCTGCTTTTGGCAATGCTGCAGGCAACCCACATCCACCAACGCCCACCCACGCCCACGCCCACACCCTCACCAACGGCACATGTCTTCGCCTTTGGCAAAAATAACCTTGTTTTCAACCACTTTCCGACAAGCCAAAGTACGTTAGCCCGATTCTGGCGACGTCGACGTCGACGCCGACGTCTGTGCTATATAATTTTTGCCTCAATTTATATACATATATACATATATTTATACAGTTATGTATTTAGTTGTGCTATGTGCTTGATGCTTAAGTCGTGGCTCACACGCACACCTGCTGTGGCACACCTTGATTTACCTTACGGTTGCACCTGCCTCTGCTGCTGCTTCAGCTGCTTCAGCTGCTGCTGCTGCTGCTGCTGCTGTCCTTATCGATCTGTGTTTTGTGGCCTTAAGCTTCAGTTTTTTCACCGTTTTCCACACATTTTCACTGCGTTTGAGAAATACGTAATTGCTTTTACGTGGCCAAATTTATAAGATTGCATCTCTCTCACTCTCTGTCACTCTGTCTTCTAAATATATATATATGTAATTGCAGTTTTAAGTACACTTTCGTAAAACTCTCAGCAACATAAAGCTCTTAACGCAGTTCTGAGCTCTACGTTGTCCAAAGTTTTCTGGACGTGGGTGTGTGGAGTGTGTGTGTGTGTGCGAGTGTGGATGTGTGTGTATATATTGGGGTATACTAAGTAAACATTATGAAATATTAGGAAGGCATTCCTCAGAAATTCCTAATAACGCGCTTTACCCTTGGTTTGACTTCTACTCAAACTGAATTCAATTCATAGTTAAGTAAATGGCGTGGTTTATAAACAAACAGTGAAAGCTTAATGAATTATTTGCTTATGATATGTATGCGAGATATATATGTATCTATATATATACTATATATACTTTTGTATGTATGTTTGGCATAGAATTAATGTATCGTTACACAATGAACCCAGAGACAGAGACATAGGTAAACAAAGTTTCTATATGGAGCTATAAATAAGTTTAGCTGGATTGGAAGGCAAGAAGAAGAGAAGAAATAGGAGCCATATATTATCTATCTATCTATTATCTATTGTCTCTCACTACGATCCGTGTCCACCATTCTGGCAGCAAATGGATTTCGTGATGTGAAACGCACCGAAAAGCTTCACAATTCTTTGTGAATTGCTGTTCATTCAATCCATGAGCCATTGTGCGGAACGTGAGTCTTTTGTGGCTTCTGGGACTGAGTGTGACAACCCATTGCGACGTCACTAAAAGCTGCCTTCAGAAGCTCTGGAACGTGGGTCGCAGCGTGGATATGTAGGAAGTTCTTATTGAGTTGAGTTTTCAGAATATTTCAATCTCAATGTCAAACTTGATGATATTAATATATTTCATATATATGTAATTGTATTGATAAATATCAATTTATCGAAAATAATCATTTTTATAATTATGGCTTAGAGCATAATTTGAACAGATCAAAGACTCTTACTATTTATTTATATATATTAAAATAGTGACTTTAATGATTATGCGCGAGAAAAATCATTAGGAAAATGATCTGGCTTGCTAAATGTTAATATAACATGTATATACATATAAACATTGTTAAGTGTATCTATCTTATAAGAGCTTAACATACACAAATAAACTCAATTCATTTTAAAAAAAAATCGATAGAAATCGATTGTTTTGGAGCATAAATCATAGAGTTTCTAAATGTGATTATATGTATTACTCCTTGTTTCAATTGCCAGAAACTAAACGAAAAATCAATTTGAAAAAAAAGTTTATTTAAAATTGAAATAGTATCTTAACTAGAAATGTAAAAAAGAATTTGATATGTCAAAAAATGCCAAGCGAAATCTGTTTCTCTTTGTGAATTTGTGCGTCGGTCTGGATAAAAAGCGACAGGAATACTCTAGAAAACATTTAAGCCACAAAAATTTACATAAAAGTAAGTTTTTTATGCTAAAAGCAAGTTAAGTTTTGATTGACTAAATTTAAAAGCCAAGCTAAATATAAATCCTTATACAATTTTGCAAATACCTTTTTCCATCTATCTAAATTATTCAATTCAGAATTTCTATCTTAAGCTTTTCATTTCATTTAAGTTTTACCTATTTGTCCGCCTAGCTTAGACGTAGCTCCGTTAACTTTTACCTAGAGACTAAGTCCTTCAGTTCTCTTTATTTTCATGAAAAAGTTGAAAGTAGTTAACACAATTTGAATGCATAATGCGACACCCCACTTGGGCTAACAAATTCTCATTATAGTTTTCAAGGACAAACCCTTGTCAGAGGCTTTGCTTTTTGTGGCAAATCAAAGGACAATGGCTTCAGCTTTGAGCGGGCATAAGTTAAATCTTGATAAATTGCAACAAAAAACGACTGACAAATGATGATGACAAAAGAAATTGCCAGTGAAAGAAAGAGAGAAAGAGAGAGGGAGATAGGGAAAGAGAGAGAGAGAGATAGAGAGAGGGCTGTAGACAATTGGTTGGCGATGCTAATCAGCAGCAACTGCAGCTGCAATGCAGTCAGCATATATAACTGATAAAAACTAAGGCTAAAAAAGCAGAAAACAGACTCAACTTAAAAATTAACTTATTATGTAAATTGATAGAGCATATAGAGAGAGAGAGAGAGTAAATAAGAGAAAGAAGACAATGCGTGCCTTACATAAGCCCCAAAAAGTATGCTACATAAAGTGCAAAACAGAAATAAACAAATAAAGTAACAGAGCAACAAGAAAAGCAGTTGAAAAAATAGTAAGAAAAATGTGCGCTGCCTAGACAGGTAGAAATTGATTTTCTTTTGCGTGGGTGAGCCAAAGCCAAAGCCAAAGCCAAAGCTAAAGGTAAAGAACGAACGCGGCGCGAATAGAATTTTATTCAAATGTGCCCAACGAGCCGCAAGTAATGTGCATGGGAAAACTGTGAAGGCGCTCAGCGGGGGAGTGGGAGTGTGAGGAGGTGGGGCTGGCAGGAGAGGTTCAGCCAGCGAGCCAATTGGTGGGCAGCCACAGGCAGGCGCATGCGTCATGTCCTGCGCCGTGGAAAGCTCCGAAAGAGACCTGAGCTGGAATTCCAGCCTGAATACCGACAAAAACACACACAGCCGCAGCAGCAGCAGCAGCAGCAGCAGCTGAAGAAATGAAAATAACGGTATAGCAGCAGCTACGTGCGAGCAGCGCCAGACAGAAGTTACCTTTGCTCCTGCCCGGACGACACAACGCACGCTGCCAACTGCTGCTGTCGTTGCTCACTTTGCAAAATCCATAAAAAGAAAATAGAAAAATTATAAAAAAATCAACAGCGAGTTAAGCGAAAATTAATTAAAGCAAATTGCGTGGGCGTGGGCAGCGTGAGTGAAACGAAAGGGTATCAGCGCGTTCGGTTTGACTCCGCGTAAAGTTGGTTAAGTGCAACGGTTTTTACATAACTCGACCAGCGAGAGAGAGAGAGAGAGAGAGGGAGAGAGCAATAGAGTTGCTTTCCTGCTAGCTCCGTGTTGCTGGACGTAACGAACGTGGCGTCCAACGAGGCCAACAGCAGCAGCAGCGCCGCTGGTGGAGCCAGCGGGAGCAGCGCTGAATCGGCCGCCCTGTTCTCCAAACTGCGTAGCTTCTCGATTGGCAGCGGTCCCAACTCGCCGCAGCGCGTCGTCTCCAACTTGCGCGGCTTTCTCAGCCATCGCCTGAGCAATATCACACCAAGCGATACAGGTTAGTCAGTTATACACCTATACCTATGTATATACATATATATATATACAGTCCTTGATATAGTCCTGCTCTAGCAGTGTTTGTCTTCCATGCGAGTGGCTTACATAACTTGCCTAGGATATTCGCATCTAATTAAAATTAAACAAACTTCTCGCATGCAAACACTGCTAAAAAAGCTCCAAGTGTTTCGGCCTCAACACACACACACGCATACACCTTCTCACACACACATAGCCATAGCTTTTGCCCACCAAGGTGTGCGTGTATGTGTGTGTGTAGACACATACGTATTTCGTGACCCATTCCGTTTCTGCTTTTGTCACTGCCACAAAATGGAATTGAAACATTTACAGTTAGATTTTCAACGTGTCTGCGAGCAGAGGTTAAATCGCTATGTAGTTCTTATGTAATGCGCGACTAAAGAACTGAACTGAAAGAGACTTGATTTGAAAAAATATTAAAATTTATTTAACACAAGAAACTATTTTGATTATAGGCTATGATTTTCATGTTTTTTTTTTATAAAGCGGAATCAAAACTAAAATTTAATAGTTTGAGTTTTTCTTATCTTTATTATTAGTGTTATTGAATTATTTAGCTCAGCTTATAATTTAAGAATTGTGAATATTTAAAATATTTAAATCTATTTAAAATTAATAAAAAATTAAAATTAATTTAAAAAATTGTAATATATATCTTTAAAAAATTTTAAATTCATATTTTTTATATTTTGAGTCATAATTAGAATTTAAAATATTTTATTCATATTGCTTATTAAACTGATTAATTTTGCATAGAACATGCATTTGCATTATTCTTGCAAATAATTTTTAAATAAATAAATTATAGAAGACAAATTAATATGCATATAGAAAAAAATTTTTTTTTGGTATTTTATTTTAATACAACAATACAACATTATAATAAAATACAAAAAAAAGAGGTTTAAATACATTTTGTATATGGAGCTCCAGTTCTTTGTAATTCATTCAGCATAAATATATATGTATATACATATTAAAAGGTTTATATTTTCAAGTTTGAAAAATATGTATTAAAATATATTGAAATTTAGATTCATTGGACTAATACAATTTTTCATAATATATGAATATAATGAGCGTACCTTTATAAACATTATTTCATTCAATATTAAAAGCTAAAAAACCTATAGTTAAGTTGTTAAGCAACTTTTTTGAATAACTAAAACTTTTCTTCAAATCTTGAATTTCTGTTCTATGATTTAGCTTATTTATGCCCTAAGGCCCAATTCAATTCAATGTATGTAGAAGCAAAAAACTCATACAGTAGTTTATATATACATCTTATAAATGTATATATCTACATTCCTGATGAGCCCAAATATACAACTAGTGTATGTGTCTATCTAATAAAAACTAGAAAGCTTGCATCTACAATTCAGTACGGGTAACTGCTAGCCGAACACTCTCTCTATGTTATATTCTTCATATTATATAAGTGACAATCAATTATATTTTTAATTGAAAACTGTGAAAATCTCTCTAATTTCTAACATCCAAAGAAAATTTAGGCAAAAGCTAATGAAGTTTGTATTTAGTTTCATCATTAAGTCATTAAAAGCAAGAAATTTGCTGAGGGTTGGCAAAAATCATTCTTGAAGACAGAGACCTACCTGCCCGTAGTAGTATTTGCTGCTGCTGCAGCTACGGCTGCTGCTGTAGCATAATGAAGCCAATAAATATAAATTTGCCACAGAAAACACAAAGACAAACAGAACGCTGGCTGCCGCCTTGTCATTAGATTGTTTGCCTTGTTTGCCCTTGTCGAGGCGTTTGTAACGCTGATGTGTTCATAGCGGTCTTCATGTCAAAACAAAAGCCATTCCAATGGGGTGGCTGACTGACGGCCGGGCTGGCTGACTGCCTGCCAGGAAGGAAGGTAGCTCGTAATAAGCCCAAACGAGAAACAAGTAACGCATTTGTCTTGATGCTGTCTGATAAAAGGAGCGAGCCAACATCGCTCACACACACACAGCAGCCAGTCAGCCCCTTTCCCAATCGAGAGACCGCAAACCAGCAGCAGCAACTCGAGGGTTGAACCTGGTTCTATTGAGCCATAAGCAGCAGCAAAGCCAATTGACGAACGACTGACTTTGTGATACTCGCTCAGTTTCAGTTTACAAAATTATTTGGGAGAACAGAAATTTATAAGAAAACTTTATGAAAAATTACATTCCACATATATTCAGATATATTTCAGAAAAAAATCTTATCGTTTATAGAAATTTAGTTGGCGGCAACTGACTGCTTGATTCTCGCCTCACTTGCCAAAGCATAATTTATAGATAATGATTTAAATATAACAATTTGACCTCAAAGCGTTGTTAAGCTGTGAAAAACTCTCCATATACATAGCTAATAGAGATAAATTGGAATCTCTGGCACTATCTTTTATTGTTTATTGTAGTTGCGTACAGAGATCTCGTTTAATCTGATTTCAGCTTAATATTGGCTCTCACTTTATTCCAGGAATATTTGGTACTCTAAAATTTTCAATCGGTATAGCCATATAATATCAATAGTTAACATATATCTCAGCTAGCCAGGCCTCCTTTTAGCTTATATACGATTATTTAATGTTCTCAGATATTATGAGAAAGCTCGCTGGAAAGAAATTTAGTGGTAATCGCCTAAACGGAAAAATTTTATCAAAAAATTGTTGTTATCCTTGAAAGCATCTATTGTATATTGCATATTAGAATCATATTTGAACATTGCTGTCTATATTAGCCCACGAAACTTTTCGGCCCAACTCGTATATAGGCTTCAATGAAAGCAAAGATATTTCGCCTTTCAATATGCCCGCTTTTCACTTGCTGAGCGTGCAACTTGATGGGGCACCCGAGGACGAAAGGTTACTCAGTGTCTGGCAGCAGCCTTCAGCCTTCAGCCACAGCCTCCATGCTGCAGCAGCATCCGCAGCAACATCAAAAGTCGTAAACTTGTAAACCGGTCGCTGATGGTGTTGTTGATTGGGAGGCATTTGTAGCGCCACAAATGTTCACATTTTGCGCCTTGTCGCACGAGCTGCGAAACGACAGAACTAGCGATTAATCAGGCTTGGACAGCCAACAAAATTAACTGAATATATATATGTATGCATATACATATAAATCCATATATATAGCAATAGACTCCAGCATAAAAAGGTAATTTATTTGACTAGCAATTTGCAAGCGAAGCTGACCGAGGCATATTCTGTAGGGAAGGCGCTGTTATAAAGGCGTGGCATGGCGAATGAGGTGCCATTTAGGAGCTGTAGAAACACGCACACTCACTGCCTAGCCACGCCCCGTTAATGTTTTGATTTATAGGCCAAGGCACGTATACGCCCCGTTGTGCCATTAGAAGCCAGGCAAAATGAAGAGCTAAATGAAGCTTGAATACACTTAATACACATTTGTATAGGTTATATACCTATACATATAGGGTATATATAGGTTATATAGTACGTGACGCGAGTGTCATATAGCAAAAGTATCTATAAATTCATTAATTGAGAACAGTGTGTGTGTACTTCGAGCTTTGTTCTTTGGTGTCACAAAATTTAAATACCTTTGAGGCAAAGAGTATTCGCTAGCCCCCTTCTCGACAGCGTTGCTGTAATAGACACGCTTCTCTTATGTTTACGAGCGCTGTAAATGGAACTCGTGCGACCCTAAGCTGCGGAGCTGCAGCCTGATCCCGGCTAAGTGGCTGCGCAGCCTTCAGGGAATTGGCTGAAAGCCATTTAAAGCTGCTGCCCAAAAAGCAAAGACAACAATGATAACAGCAAACGTGGGCGGCCCACGTTTCGGTTGTTTTTCTTGTTCTTCTTGTTCTTTTTCTTTTTTTTTTGATAATTTTGGATTCTTTTGAAAACTTTTGCAATTAAATTTTTAGCTTACTGCACTCGCCAAACCAATTAACTAAGCTAACCCAATTGCAGTGAAATCGATAGGGCCAAAGCCAAAGACAAGACAATTAAACTTGAAACACAAAACAAATAAACGGATAAAGACGTTGCGAAAGGGCAAGTCGCAGAAGAGAGAAAAGAGGGTTAAGGTAAAGCCAAATCGATCAAGTTGCGGTTAACACACACCTGTCCACAGCTCAATTAATGGCAAGACAGAGAACAAATTGGCAAAGACACACACACACACACACACATACACACTCACCTACAGACATCTGGTTCACATGTCATTAATCAATGAAAGCGACGCCCGAAATTAGGCAACAAATTTGATTGGAAACACTGAGTGCCATAAATATGCGCACGGCTCAGCGCACAAGAAACTCGGCCCAGTCCAATTCACTTGAGTAAAGCAGCTTACAACACTTCTCAAGTGCTCGATGAAGGGTGTCTATATATGTATGTGTGTGTCTCTCCCTCTCCCTCTCTCTTTCTATCTCACTCTCACTCTCTATGTGTGTACAATGGAACACTTGTAAGGATTAGCGCTGCCTTTTGTAGGCTGACAAATGAAACGCGGCTTATCATAAATATTATGATTGGTTTTTCCTTTCACGCTTTACACGCTGCCTCTCAACACCCACTCCCACCCAGTGTTGGCTAACGTACTTACATATATATATATATGTATGTTTTTAATTTGAAAGAAAAATGAAATTGTATTTCTATGCGCTGTTTACCTATTCGGACAGCCAGACAGCAGAGGGAAAAGGCTAGAGCTGAACAGAAATGTAATTTTCTTTTTGATACCCTGTAGCTAGTGCTGTGGGGGTGTATGGAAAGCTGATGCAACTTTATTTGAAAATTGGTTTTGTAGCAGACAGAAGAAGGCATATTTGCAATCATATAATAATATGCGAGGCTGGTTTGATCAATTTCTTTTATAACTTACTGTCAAAATTAGTTAAAAACAGTTGCTAGAGATGTGGCATATTTTTCAATATATGTCATAGTCACAGGCATTATATGGATTCGACATTAGTTTTAGGATATCTCACAGTCGAGCACTCCCCCATCGTCGCTTTATATATGAAGCTGGGTTCGTCTAAGCAGAGTTTTTGAGCAACTGAAGCAAACAGAAAGCTCATAACTCAACTGCTTACTTATGTGCACTGCGAAAAAAAACTATGTGAAAAGTAATCTATTTTGCAGCTGCCTTTTAAGCCAGGCAGCTCAAGTTGCAGGCGAAAATTTCAATTTGTAGTGCACTTTGCTCGTTTTATCGAGTTGTCTGCGGATAGATTGAATTTCCACACATAGAAAAACAATATATATGTATGTATACATATATAGAGAGAAAGATAAAAGTAAGGCTTTTCTCGCTGCTTGGCTGGGCAGAGGATGTGCAGCCTTGTGAATGCTTTAGAATCGCAACAGATGCGCAATTCATACATAAAATATGAACTCAAGACTTTGCTAATTGAGGCAAATATGAAATGGAAACCGAGAAGGTATAATGAGAGTCACGGAAGTGATGTTATGAAACACAAACTGAAACCGAAATACAAATGAGAACGGAATCAGAAACTGAAGCACAAAACGAAAATGTAACTGAAATTGCTTTATTTGATGGGAAATTCGTCAGCTGCAAACAGAATTTATTTTTGTTTTGTTTTTTTTTTTTTTTTGCCAGTCAGCGCGGAAAAATCAATAAAATTATAAAGGCGTAAACATAAATTGCCGCTGTTTGATGTTCAAAGTTTCTGTCTCTCTCTCTCTCCCTCTCCCTCTCCCGCTCTTTGTCTCTGTCTGTGTGAACTTTAATAATCCTGATGTTGTGCCAGGCCCCTGGGCTTGGCCTGGTCTTGTTCATTATTATAGCCAACATGTTGGCGCTGGCACACGTTTCTGCACTTGACTCGAGCAGCGAGCATTGAGCAGCTGCGAGTGCCAACCCCTGGCTTTGATAAAAAGCAGCGCGTGCAGCCAACCCCAGGGTCAAGTAAAGCGACCCACCTGAGCCACGACTTCGTTGTCGTTGCCGTTGCTGTTGCTTCTGCTTCTGCTGTTGCTGTTGCAGCACACCAAAACAAACCCAAAATTAAAGTCTTCCGTTGTATGAATGTCAAGTGAACTGGCTAACGACTGCTTAATACTCGTTCAAGCAACATTGTGATGGATGCAATCGACTGCTGCGTTTTCCATCTCGTTCGTTTGCAAAAATAGCAAATATGCAGGTAGTCATTGGATGCACTTGACTGCCCAATACTCGTTCAAGCAGCGTAATCTCTTTCAATTGCAGTTCCATTGTGATAAATACTATCTGGGCACTGTCTGATACTTGTTCAATCCTTTCTTTCTATAAGCAGCTCAGCTATAGATTTAAATCTAACATATATGCAGATTATAATGGGATGCACTCACCTGTTTGATACTCGCTCATAGTTCCCCAATAACTCTTGCGAAGTTCTAGCTTTCTAGTTCTAGCTGACTGGTTGCACAACTTGTCATTTGAATTGTCCATAGTGATTCAGACATTAAAGCAGTTAAAGCAAAAGGGCTGAAATCCTAACTTAGTTTATGAATGTAATATAGTCTCAGCCACAGGGCATTGAATATACTTCTACTAGAAATCAAGAGAGCTCATACCGTTAGCAGATATACAGATATACACTGTGTCGAGCTGCTCTTGCAAACATTATAGCTTCTCGCTGTATAAAGAACATACATGTATACGACTCGACTGATCAGGGATATGTATATCATATGCATATTACATAGTTTACAGTGAAAACGTTATACCGTATTTATTCATTTCAATTCAAAAGATTCAGTCCTATAATACATACAGAGTATATTCCTTTCTTCACTGTGAGCGAGTAATAGCAAAGCTTGCATACACACACCCACACCCACACACCTCTCTTCTTACACACACACACACATCATTTATACACACACACATCCACGATAATTGACTCATGTGCAAGAAGCCCAAGGGCTGGCTATGCTGAGCGCCACCGTCCGCCTCGCCTCCGATCAGCCACACCCACCAAACCAGAAACGCAAGACAAGGCAGGTGGAGGTTAGCCCAACAACAAAAAATAAAACAGCACACGAAACGTGGTCATGAAAATTTAATGATAAAACGAAATGTTATTCTAACGTCTCGCATATACCAAAAGACCCCATCAGACAGGGGCTGGATGGCTCGATGGCTGTATGGCTGTATGGCTGTATGGCTGGATGGATGGTACGTTGGTTGTTTGGCTGGAGGGAGTTTGGGTATATTTTTATACTCTGCACACGTAACGTTTTTATGTTGTGTTTGTCTATTCGGGGGTGGCAACAAGGTAGATAAATGTTGAAATTAGATCAGCATTGATAGCTGGCATGGGAGAGCAGACAGTTGTCCATTGGGTCTATAAATGGCAAAAAGATAAAATATAGAAACTAAAAAGTGCTAAGACTAGAAGTTTAAGCTATAAAAATGCAATGTAATAATAAAAGTATATACATATGCATTAAAAGTCCTTTTAGTTTAAAACTATCGACAGACTCGAGCTTTGATAACTATAAAGCAGCTCGAGTTGTTTGTTCCCTACTCTTTCTCGCTTCTCTCTTCTAGTCTCCTTTTTCGCTCCTCTCTTCTACCTCTCTTGTAGTAAAAGCTCTCGACTGATTGATTGCTTTAGTGGGTTGGGATTCAAGCCACTACTTGTGGCTTGCGTGTCATTCAAGAGTTGCTGCGCTTTGTTAAAGCTTGTGGTTGTTTTTTTGTTGTTGTATGGAACAAAGCGAATATTACATGTAATTAGATGATTTTGAAGTGTGGCCACGCGGCTGTGAGCATGCTTGTCGAACTACCCTCGTCGCAGCGCAATTGAAATAATTGCATATGTATTTATTGTTAATGCCATTGTAATGGCATGTGGAAAACTCTATAGAATATTTATGGTATTTGTTTTATGATTGAAATGTGTGCAAGCAGCAAGTGCTCTACTTAATTTATGTAAATATGTGTAAACTAATCTTAACAAATACACATTTTTGTTGTTCACCAGCAGGCAACCTTTTGCAACACAGAAACAACATTTCAATCATAAAAACAAATGATCAAATTCTATAATATTTCAATAAAAATGCCAAATCAATTATGTTTAAAAAAGAAAGAAAAGAAAAGAAAAAGAAAAAAAAAATAAACAATTAACTACTGTCTGAGCAATAACGAAAGAACTAACGAAATATTGTTTCTGTGTCGTTAAAGGTTGTTCACTGGCATGCCAACAACTCACACACTAACAACAACAACAACAGCAAACACAGCAGCAACACGAAATCATGTAAGAAACAGCAGTGAATGCAACTGCAACAGCAACTGCAACAAAGCAAACTGGAGTTAATCAACGAGCGAACCACCAAAAACCAACTCGGCGCCATTCAACCGCAAACGGATGCAGCAGCCCAATTTCCGGCAGCGGACATGAAATCGAAGAGCATCAAAAGCAAAAGAGCAAATCAACTATAAAGGCTACGCATAGTACAAGGGAGGAGCGAGCGAGAGAGGGATAGAGAGCAATTCTAAAAATAAATCAAACGAGCAGCTAACAAAATGTCCCCCTCCCACTGAACGATAGTCAGCGGAGTGCAAGAGAGAAAGAGCGAGAGAGCAATATAGCTCAAGCAATTCTAAAAATAAATCGACAGAGCAGCTTGCAAAATGGACTCCCACCACTGAAGTTGTGTTAGCAGAAGAGTGAAAGAGAAAGAGAGAGTGGAAGAGCTCAAGCGATTCTTAGTAACTAATCAAGAGAGAAGCTAAACAAAATGGCCTCCTTTCAAATACCGCTGATCAACCTGGAGGTGCGTGAGGTGAAGGAGATTGTGTGGGAGAAGATACAGGAGCCGGTCAATCAGCGTCGCCTCATCCTGGTCATCGTCTCCATTGCCTTGCTGTTGGACAATATGCTGTACATGGTCATTGTGCCGATCATTCCCGACTATCTGCGAGAGATTGGCAGCTTCGATGAAGGACCAACGCCGCCGCCGCTCCGAGATAATATCACTGGGCGCATAATTCCGACGCATCACGATCATCATGGCCAAGACTCGGCCACGGGCATACTCTTTGCCTCCAAGGCCATTGTCCAGCTGATGGTGAATCCGTTCTCGGGCGGTTTGATTGACAAAATCGGCTACGATATACCCATGATGATCGGCCTGACCATCATGTTCTTCTCGACTGCCGTCTTTGCCTGCGGCAGCAGCTACAGCGTCCTCTTCTTTGCGCGCTCGCTGCAGGGCGCTGGCTCAGCATTCGCCGACACCTCGGGTCTGGCCATGATTGCGGATCGTTTTACGGAGGAGAACGAGCGATCACAGGCGCTGGGCATTGCGCTGGCATTTATTAGCTTCGGCTGCCTTGTGGCGCCACCTTTTGGCGGCGCTCTGTATCAATTTGCAGGCAAAGAGGTTCCGTTCCTCATATTGGCTCTGGTCTGCCTGCTGGATGGCCTGATGCTGTTGCTGGTCATGAAGCCCGTCAAGGAGCAGATCAGGCAGAGCAAGGAGGTTCACACCCAGGGAATACCCATCTGGCGCCTACTCATGGATCCCTACATCGCCGTCTGCGCTGGAGCATTGACCATGTCGAATGTGGCACTCGCCTTCTTGGAGCCCACCATCTCGCTCTGGATGGAGGATAACATGACCACGGAGAACTGGAAGATCGGCATGGTCTGGCTGCCCGCCTTCTTTCCACACGTGCTGGGCGTGGTCATAACGGTAAAGATGGCACGCAAATATCCGCAGCATCAGTGGCTAATGGCAGCCGGCGGGTTGGCACTGGAGGGCCTCTCCTGCTTCATCATACCCTTCTGCAGCGGCTACAAGATGCTCATGCTGCCCATCTGTGTGATCTGCTTTGGCATCGCCTTGATAGACACAGCGCTGTTGCCCACGCTGGGCTACCTGGTGGACGTCCGCTATGTGTCCGTCTATGGCAGCATCTACGCCATTGCGGACATCTCCTATTCGATCGCCTATGCCGTGGGCCCGATCATAGCGGGCGGCGTTGTGGAGGCAATTGGATTCACAGCGCTCAACTTTTTGATCGCCTTCTCGAATCTGGCCTATGTGCCTGTGCTGCGCAAACTGCGCAATATCTACGACTTCAAGCCGTTCGAGAACGAGGCCAACATATTGATGCAGGATCCGCCCAATAAGGAGTACCAGACCTACGTCATGCACGACCAGAAGCCCGTCGAGGGCGAGCTCAAGAATCACCTCGAGTACGGCCAGCAGTACCAGCCGGAGCAGGAGACCAATCTGGATGATCAGCAGCAGCACCAGCAGTACGAGTATCAGCAGGCAGCTGGCTACCAGCAGGATCAGGGCTATCAGCCGGGCTACCAGGAGCAGGGCGGCAACTATGCCCAGCCACGAGTGGCGAATCCTTTCCAGCAGGCACAGCAGCAGCAGCCAAGCAGAGGTCCTGCTGGACCAGCGAATCCCTTTAGACAAGGATTTTAAACTGTTGTCTTGAAGAAAAGATATTATCATTTCTATATACATATATACATATATCTATTATTTTGTTGAACTCACCTTGAATTTGGTTTAGGATATTACCTACATATATATATATAAATAGTAAGTGGTACGTACACTATAAAACTGCATATGGCATGCAAATAGTTCAAGTTCAGCTGCTAAAGCCCCCCACGCACCAGTTTTGTATTATACACTGATTGCACGCAGCTATTTATATAGGATATATATATTGGCACCGATATCGGGCCCCCTATACGCAGTACTCTATACGCTGAAGCTAGAGCAATAGTCATAATTGGATCAAACTCAAGGAGCAGCAGCGCTTGTTCCTAGTTCCGATCTGCAACAGATATCACATATATATAGATATATAGATATATACATATTTATACAAGCTGTAGCTAATAAGCGGCGCAGCTGAGCAGGCTGGACAGGTGCCGCAGGTGCCGTCGTGTCTTTAGCAGGCAATGGCATTCATATCGCAGACATATCACAATTTGCACAAACCGAATACTCTATACACCCTTTCGTGTGCCATTGCAACGGACCTGTCGGCCATCTTGATATCTCCCGCTCGGCTGGGCCATATGATTTCGAGTTTTGAAAACGATTTTTGATTTGAAGTATTTACAGATATTTCTAACATAAGACACAACCAAGGTAACGATACATATCAGAGTCTCAATGGCTCGCCTGTTTAAATTACCAAAAGTGATATTAACTATTGCTATTAGTACGATATATATATAGTACATGTATGTACGAGTATACATCAAATATCGTCTATATATACATACATATATATACGTTTAGTCCTTAACAAGAATTTGAAAATATTAGATGTTTCATATATACCTACCAATCAATTATTATTTGCTTTGTCGACTCTATGCGCCCGTTGGCTAAGCCCCCGTCTATAATTATGTATATACAGGGTATAGCCTAGGCCTAGCAGCTCGATAATAGCATAGCATAAATGTGTGTACCTTGTGTATGTATTTACAGATACATTATCTCAACTTAGCTAACTACTGATGATAACTGTATGTTATATATATACATATATCATTTTAATTGCACTCATATTTCGCAGACAGCTTTTTATAGCTGCTCTCTCTATATATACATATATTATACACCTATTCTGTCTAGGATCTAAGTCAACTGAACATTTTTGTATAACAATTGCTATACACAGTAAATTATCATAATCTGTTATAGTCTGTTATATAGGTCAATTGGATTGCGTAATCGGGCAGATAGACTAAACTGAAAGTGAAGCTGACAGCTATCAAGTCAGCTACTTCAGATCTTCTTTTAGGAAATTCTATTTTTCATGCTATTGGAATATTGAGATATATATTTTTTTGGAAAAGTTTAGTTTTATTATCTATATTCAGTACTTTTAGTAATACCAACTCTTCAAACTATTTTATTTTAATTTAAACTAAATTTTTCTATAACTTACGTAACTACTTCAAGAAAATAAAGCGATTCTTTTATAGATTCGAATTGTAAACATCTATAATAAACTAGCTTTACAGTTTAGTGTTATCAATTGATTACAAAATGTCATCAGATTTGGTTGGCCTGTATTAGCAGCATTGAAGCACGCATATACATATATATTTATATATATCTATACTATAGAAATGTATAAATATATATAGATTTTTAATGTGTATTACATAATAATTACGCTAGTCGAAACTCTTGAACATTCTATATCCGTAAACATATCAGTGACACGGCCATTTTTTCAAATTAATAGCAAAGTTATCTAATCTGCGAGTATATATATATACATATATACCATATACAGTTAGAGCTTATTTTGAGGAATTTTAAGAAGCAGAAAACCAGCCTAGTTTATATAACCCATATACTACAAACATATACATATATACAAATATATACATATATATATCCAACTATATGTCTAGCAAATGCACTGATTTTCAAAGCAATTAGTTAAGCAAACGTTTTAAATAGATCATAATATATATACACATATATATATATATTCAATACCCGATATATATTGTTTTCTCTTTTATGTGGCACTCCGTTATGTAACCTGTATATTATCATTTAGCATATATAATTATATATTTATATATACATATATATAAATATATTTATAATACATTTAAGCAAGCTTTTAGTAAATATGAATGAATGAAAACTCATGAAAAAATCTCCCATCAAATGTATCAATTAAAACAAAGTACACACCGTACGAGCAGATTCTTATAAAATATAACTATATATACTATATAGAATGAAATAAAGAATTAATATATATATATAGTTTATATATGATTACGATCCATGTTAACATAGCATAGAAGTATCAAAGGTTCATTTCAAACACACACACACATCACAGGCAAAGTCTTAAAGATAATGCCACGATCCGTTACGAATGAATCGCTATATATACAACAATAAATATATATATATATAAATATTCATATGTCAGTATACAAATTTAAAAAACATTTCGGAAAGCAATATACCAAAAGGTTAAAATACAATTATATAAACTATGAACAACAACAGAAACTAGATATAGAGCTGTAAAAACATTATGTTCATGCAAAATGGTCTCCTATTCCAAAACCAAATCCAAATTCAAATCCAAAATAAAGTTTAAATTTAAAAAGAAAAATTAACACAATTTAACCAATTTTTTTTTCATATAGCAGAGACCATTTGACAAAATGTTTGAAGTATCTTCCAAAAAACAAAATGAAAATAAATAAAATACTACAAAAGAAAACAATTATATAATTATATATATAACAAAATATAAAATATATTAAAAAAAATATAATAAAATATATAAAAAATACATATATATTATATAAATTTACATTTAAAAGAAGTTTAAATATGGCAATCGGAAGCAATCGACTGCATAATACTCGCTCACGAACAAAAATTGGAGCATATATAAATATATATACAACCCATTTTAAGTGTCTAAAGCTCATATACAGAAAGAGAAACATTGTGCAAAAGCCAATATACTCTCTTTTTGCACATCGTGAATGAGTATTGAAACGGAAGTTTAGTAATTGGATTGGAGTAGCCAATACGAAAGCTGCACTGCACTAACGAATGCTCTATAATACTTATAGGGTATTCCCATGGTGGGAGTATGTTATTGAGCATGCTAAAGGGCCGGCTAAGTGTAATATCTAACGAAATTTTATAAGAAATTGAACAATTTTTAACAAATTACAACTATATCTGTATGTATTGTAAAAAATTAGACAATGTTGCTAACATACACATATATAAGTATATAAATATGTATTAAACAAATATATATATAATTAATGTACCATATGCTACAGAAACGGAAAAGTTATAAACAAAAGAAAATAAAAAAAAAATAATAACAATGATTTCAAAATTAAACTTAAAATCATAAAATATGTATTTAAAGTGTTGAATGTTCAATAACATATTATAATTATAATTATAATTATAATTACAAATATATGAATAATATAATTTTGGCGTATTATAAAATATTTAAAAGTTAAACAAAAACAAAAACAAAAGCAAAAACAAACAAAAAATACTTTTAAAATATTTACATTTCCTTTTTGAAAAAAGAAAAAACTGATTTAATGAGCTATAGAAAATTGTATTTGTACTATCCGAAAAGCCCTCAAGAAATTCCGCCACAATTCAGTTTTTGTATAGCAAGAAAAAGAGAGAAATTAGTTGCGTATGGTAAGTTTTGATCAAAGTGTTTCAAATACATATATTAAGATTAGATTAAATTATGAAAATTCCACAATTTGTTTCTGCTAATGTTATAGACGTTTGTGTTAAACTAGTATTTGTATTATTATAGAAACATATATATATCAAAATATATTTGTAATAGAGCCTCAACCGATTATGGAAAATGCTAAAGAGAACTTTTAACTTAAACTCAAACTCTAACTCTATTCTATACTCAAAACAGTTCTGAAAACGTTTGCTGTTCAAAATTTCAAAGTCTATCCAAAGAAAACTTAAGTTTCTAACTCTTAACTATGTTCCCGAAAGCGAAATACTCTATGCTTGAAGTAATATTATATCACTTATATACAATTGACGGGTAACACTTCATGTCTATATCTATCATCTCTGTGTGACTTTCCCCGATCCCCCTGGCCCCAGCTCTATCAAGAAATCATGGCAAGCATTGAACAGCTTACGGATCACTATGAATACGTATGGAACTTACATATATATCATAAATAAATTATTGTAATTGAAATGCGTATGGATCAAGTGAAATATTGAAAGGATAATGATAACGATAACGATAACGATAATGCATATTACAGAGCAGAAATACACACAAATACAAATACAACAAACCAAATGAAATACTATTGAAATATAATTGTTAACCATGAAAAAGAAGTCTTTCAATTGGGACCTTAGCTATAATTATATTAATTACCTAATTGGAAAAAGGAGAGAGAGACAGGGCGAGAGTGACTCGGAGAGAGAATGAGTGAGAAGTTGAATAGAGCCAAAGTTCTGTTGAAACTTTGCTTCTGTGGTTTGGTGGTTGCTCTGCATTTGGTGGTGGTTCCACAACAACGAACTGGAGCAGGAGCAGGAGCTAACCTCTGCTGGTCGAAAGAAAATTGTGTGCGTGCCCTGAGGCTGTGAAATTTTGGACGTTGTTGCCGTGTGGAAAATGGATTTTCTGTTTTGCAATTTCCATTAGCAACTTTTTGGCCACGAGCCTCTGGCACGCATCTACGCTGAGCCCCAAAAATATGAAACTAACTTTAGCTTGTTGTGGCTGTCGAAAAGTGGGCAAGCCCCAGCCAGCCCCAGCCAGCCCCACCTAAGCCAGCCACCCCAAGCCACACGGAAAGTTGGCCATGTAGACTAAGTATCTGCCAGATGCACTCAATAGATATTGTTGATGTGAAAGCGAGTGTATTTAGTTTTAGTGTTATGAGAAGCTCTATAAATTATATACATGTCTATCTGATCTGATCAACTACAAACTCAGCACTCTTTAAATTTGATATAATTATTCTTCATCGTCACGTTATTGGCTTTAATTTTATCCTTCCCAAATTTAGATTTTTATTTGAATCTTTAACTATAACTCAAAGACTTGAATAACAAAACATGTATATGAAGTTTAAACATCCTCAGGCATAACTTGGACATTATAAGACCTAAATACTTAATTCTTTATAGATGATAGTTTTTAATATTATTTATGTCACATCTTGGTCTTTCTATCGATATCTATAATATCCAACCATAATAGCTTCAGCATAACTTCGAAACTGAATTACTAAGTGTTTTCAGTTTGGATAATAATAATTCCATCATTATATCATAGTATCTTATACCCAGAACTCGAGAACTCTAAGAGTTTTATGCTTCTAATTTGATATGACAATTGTGTAAAAGCATACATAGACTTTCACTTTTGTGTATATGATATTTTTCATGTACTTAGGGCATCTTCTAGTCGCTATGCATTAGATGATCTGGCAACAAATGATGCCCAAGGCGCAACAAAAGCAATACGTAAGCAATTTACGCTTTCCGCTTGTTTCAATTCAAACAATTAAATGAGAAGAGGAAAAAAACACAAATAATATGAGGCAGTTCATTTTGGTTTGCGGCACAAAAGTCTATAATAAGAGAGGATGCCTGGTTAGGCGAACAAAACAATCCCAAGAACAGGCCGCAAGAACACAAAAGCGCAGCCAAAGGCTCAACGAGAATGTATTTTGAAAGCGGCGTAAAACAGCAAGCGCTAAGGCCGTAAAGGATTTACGGCTCAATTGTTGCGTGCGTGCTAGAAGAGGAAGCAGTGGGAACAGGAGTGGGGACAGGAGTGGGAGCAGGAGTGGGAGCTGTAGCTGTAGCTGGTGTGGCACAGGCGAAACACCCTCAAATATAGAAGTGAAGCCCTTTGCACACTGCAGGCGAACAAAAGGACCGAAAACTCATTCATTCATTCACACACTCACTCAGTCATTCACTCATTCATTCATTCAGTCAGTCGAGAATGCTGTGGGCACGCAGCTTCGCTCCCCCCAGCTGGGCTCACAGCTTGTTCGACTGGTGTTTTATGTAGACGACAGAGTGAGGGGTTGCCTCACGGATTCACGGATTTGTTTTGCCTTTTTAAATTGCTTCGCTTCATTTGCTTCGGTTTCTGCTAAATGCAGAGGGATACGCAGGTCTAAAGATCAACAGTTTCAAATGCAGCATCGATTCCCCTGTTCTACCCTGCCCTGCCCTGCCCTGCCATCTCCAGCTCCAGCTCCATTTTCATCTCTGCTGAGTTGTGTTGGCCGTAATGAGCCACGGTCGTGGGGGTTGACTGTTTTTGCTAAATTGGAATCGTGGCTGCGAAGCAACATTATTTTTCATTGGGATTACATTTTTATCGCCGCGTCTGACAGGCGGCAGCAGTTGGCTGTCCTCTAACCTCCGCCCAGCATCAGCATCAGCATCAGCTCCATCAAAGCGGGGGAGAGAGCAACGAGAGAAATTTCAGGCATTCGAGCGTGATTTTTGCTGCTTAATAATGAGCTTGTTTGGTTTATTGAAGCGTTTTATTGCTGCCCGTTAAAATGGGAGGCGTGTGGCCAATAAGCTCCATCAGCTTAGCTGTCGGGGTGTGAATCGTCTCCCCATCAGCATAATAAATATCATAATGAGCTAATGTGCCAAAAATGCAAAATGAGTTGGAAGCACAAAAGTAAAATCGAATCATGAGAAGGCAAAATAACTGACAGCCAGACACAAATTGAACCTGACGGCTTCATCAATAAGCGGCTCGGTAGACAGCTGCTCCAAGGGGAAACGGAAACGAAAACGAAAACGAAAACGAATACGAATACGAATACGAATATGAAAACGCGAGCTGAATGGGAAGCGGAAGTACGCCCTGTCTGCCCTGCAATGCCGAATGGCGCATGAATATCTGATTAGCCGCCCTCTGTCTGTCTAATCAAAAATCCCAGCATCAATCAATCAATCAATCGGAAATGTGTCCATGTCAGAGCGCATAATTGAATGCGATGCAAATGCAATGTATCCAATTTGTGATACAGTGAATACTAGTCAATAGCGAACACGAATGAGTAAAGAAAAGAACGACTCCTTTGCCTCGAGACTTAACACCGTTTTTTTATTCTTACAGGGTATAGAAAAACAAACAAAATTAAGAATTGTAGGTGCAAAAATTGCTTCAAGTATGCCATCCATACACTCAAGTGTGGTTAACTCCCATTTGTTTTGAAGCTCCATGTTTCCTATAGGGTATTTTCTAGGCAGTTACTTTCTTGACTAGTTGACTCCCCTATTCAAATGTTATGTGCCTCTCTTAAAGTAAGGTTTTCCAACTACTACGTAAAGACAATATCCTGGATGATGCATAGTATTAGAGTTGCGCCGGAATGTTCACATGAAGCCCCATTGAATTGAATGAGTTAGTCAAAGGAACTACTGAACTTGTTTTTTTTCAATCAGTGAATCCTTTAATTCAGTCTGTCATAGAACAGAAAAAGAGTTATAAACTGTATCAATTGAGCTAGGTTCATCGAATCGTTTGAGAATTATCAATTCGAGTTCACAGTGATAAAACCAACTGCATCACCATAAAATGAACAATTGAACTAGTTCATCGAATTGAATGGAATTGCCAGTTCTACAGAGCACAAGCTCTAGTTTAATTACTTAATTTGAATTTCCCTAAAGCAATTTATTATAATTTACGGCCGCTCTGAGGCTGGGCTTCTCCGTTCAGTTCAGTTCAGTTCAGTTCAGCTGAGTTGCCCTATTCAATGGGTCGTTAGGG
The DNA here is from genome assembly GCA_035045345.1 of Drosophila hamatofila. NCBI lineage: Eukaryota > Metazoa > Arthropoda > Insecta > Diptera > Drosophilidae > Drosophila > Drosophila hamatofila. The sequence continues at coordinate 629,924 of JAWNPA010000020.1, read as the reverse complement.
GGAGCTAAGCTGGAGTTAGACAGCTTGTGGTTAATGTTATACCTTGCAAAGACAACCGTGACACAGCAAACAATAACAACAACAGCAACAACAACAATTCGAGGAACAGCAACAATAGAGCGGATGCTCAAATTGGTGCCACGTGCCTCCATTGTTCAGAGAGAAACAGAGACAGGGAGAGAGAGGAAGAGGGAGAGAACTGTAGCTAGTTATAGTACAAGTCTTGGCCAGATAATGAAAAAAGGATAATAAATTGCATTAGAATGGTGGGCGCAAGGACGAAGGACGCGACGCGACGCGAGTTGTGGTTTATGGTTGAGGTTGAGGTTGAGGGCTGTTTAGACCGTTTTGCTTTTATCATGATTGTCGTGAAACCAGTTTTATTAATAACATTATGATTGTCATAAGTAGACGGGAGCAATTCAACAAACGGATGTCTCTATCCCCCTCGATCAAGTCTACAATCATTTTGAATGAGTTACTGCTCTTTTTTATACCGTAAACCCATCGAAGACAGGTAAAGAGGGTGGAATGGGTTTCTTTGAATGGTATGTGACAATCAGAAGAAGGCCTATAAGACACAGACACATGAAATGTTGTAACATTTATCTCCTTATAGGGCACAAGGCCGAAGTCAGGGCATCTGGTAACTCGTACCTCCTTAATTCAGCATACTTATGTATTTGTTTTCTCTTTGAAATTTGTCATCGGATACATGAGTTGTGTCTGAGCTGCTCTATCTCACTTGACTAATAACGGAAATTGCCGTCTCGCTGGGCAACCGGAAGTGCTTACACACTCGACTTACAGCCCAACGAGTTTCACTTTAAAGGACATTCCGAAAATGGAGCCAACCAGTGGAGGGAGGTTGGCATTGAGCTCTTGAGTTCAGTGCTCAGTCTTGCTTGGGCCAATTTTATTGCATTGCCGATAGCGGAAGCCAATAAAAGCTTGATGAGCGTTCGCAAGCCGGATTTAGATAGCATGGGCCTTGATAGCTAGCTAGATAGATAGATAGAGCCTGAACCGCCGACGGGCTATTATTCGCTTAGATTCACTACGATATCTCAGGCTGTCCGACGAGCTCTCAGTGCAAACGACAGCCTTCTAAGACGTGCGATAAACCCTATTCGGCTGCCCCACTGTCAGTTGAACGATAAGAAAACTTACATTTTCTGTGGAATCCACCAAAGCCAGCGGCAGCTAAGCACTCGAATATGACAGTGATTAATTAGATGTTCCATTTAGTCTATATCGTAGTCTACATCTTAGATTAATGCAGTGAACAACACATTAGTCAGTAATTGTTATTTATTTTCTAATAATTCTTGATTGGTCTTTGTGCCTGGAGAATTTCAAATATCACATTTTATTTATAAATTTGGGCAGTGTATTTATAGCCGATCATAAAAATAATAGTAAGCTATGATTAAAAGTCTAATTTAAATTCTAGCAACATATACTTAAGATCTTCAATTTGCTATAGAACAAAACCCCCCCTATTTGATTTCGATTATGTTAAATCTCGTTTTAAAGGTATTTCAGAATCTGTATCTAATTATTTTTCCTCTCAAACCTTTTGTTGCAGGATGGAGAGACTCTATACTATCCATACCAAAGAAATGGCTTTCCACCGCGGAGTCTGTAGACGAATTTGGTTTCCCTGACGTGAGTTAACACAATTTTCGAATTTCTTTGCAGTCGACTTCAAATATTTGCACAAGGCTCTACAAACTTGCTACTAGACTAATTCAAATACAAATACAAATACAGAGAAAGAGACGCAGACAGAGACAGAGACAGAGGCAAATACATTGACACACGCATAGAGACAGACTAATCCTGTTTGTTATAATTACAAATGCAAATAACGAGCGCTTTTGTATGGCAACCGTCGTCCTCTGGGGCAACCGGAACCGGGCACCAGACCCAGCCAGACAACCAGTCCACAGTACTTGTAAACAAACATCCCAAGCCCCCCAGCCGCAGTCCTCATCCCATGCGCCATCCCACACTCACCTGTAAAAGCACAGCAGCAACCCCCGAAAATAGAGACATATACAGAGCTAGGTGGAGAGTGTGCTAGATAGAGAGAGGGAGAGTTAGACAAAGAGAGATGTATAGCAGAAACTCGACTTCTGTCAGAGTTAAATGACGGATGGAAAAGTTTCTGCATATTATAACTATTTACTAAACTAACAGAGATATGAAAGTTTAGATACCCTTTAAATTGTAGAAATAACAAATTTAAAATTAGGATTAAATGAGCTTGAAATGCTGAAACTAATAATTCCATACTTTTGAATGTTATAATCGAAGAAAGCTCTTGACTTTTGGAAAAGAAAGCAAGGTATATATATAGATATAGATATACATATATATATGTGATCATACAGACTCAAATATATATCTCTATATATATGTATGTCTGAAACTGAACTAGAATTATATATTATATATGTCCAGTTGCTTTAGGATAATTTTATATCTTAGCCAAGTGCAATCATACTGCAAGTATGCCAAAGAAAACAAATTGAGCAGCACCCAATCTGAAATTGCCCGGATTGCCCACTGTAGTCTACCATAGTAGCTGATCGAATCTAGGTTAATAGGTGTCCTAAGGTCTTGTAAGGCTTTACTTTCACGGCTGCCCTGAAACACTTGCCATGCGGCTCAGCAATATATTTAAAAAAAATATATTTTAATTAAGTTTTATTAACTCCATGTAAAAATATAAAATAAACCAAATAGATCAAATGAACTTTTCGCTCTAAATTTTTTCTTTTTCACTCTAAGAAGTGCTAAATAAATCTAGATCAACGTCTTGCCTTGTTTCCAATTAATGTATTTTTTCTAGGTTTTTTTTTTAGTTTTGTTAAATTTGAAATAATTGAAATCGATTTTTGATTTGACGCGATTCACAAATCGATTGTGAATTCCACACGTTGTTTGCTCTTAAAAGACATTGTGTGTGTTTGGCCTCTAGGGATTGGGATTCACAACGCTCAGCTGAGCTCTAGAGCAGAGCTCTTCATTCGAGTTGTCCGTGACAAGGCAAAATGCCATGGGGGAAACCCAATGTCAGATTCATGCCCGTTCCCCACATTTCTTGCCCTATTTCCAACATTTTTTACTTATCGTTTTATTTTTTTTTGTGATTTGAAATTCGGGTCCCTGGGGTCTACGCTTTTTGTGCTCTTGCTTTTGTCCTCTAATGCCATAATGTCCTGCATATAAATGAGCTACGTCACAAAAACTTTGAACGCAAACACAATTTGACAGAAGCTCCAAAAGGCAAAAGTATGTGAACCCTTTTCTGTATTTTTTCTTCTTCAGACTCTACCAAAGATACCTGTCCCACCGCTGGAGCAAACCATGGCCGACTATGTGCTCGCCCTGGAGCCCATCACAACGGCCGCTCAGCTGGATAGAACCAAGGCCATCATCAAGCAGTTCATATCGCCTCAAGGTCTGGGACCTCGACTGCATCAGTACCTCCTGGATAAGCGCGAAGCCGAGGATAACTGGGTGAGTTCTGAGTGCCTGATTGATCACGATTGACAACTAGCAAACTGGCTGACTATATAGCTGACTCACAGAGAGACTGCCTGACTAACTGCCTAAATGATCACGAATGATAACTAATTGATTGGTCGACAGACACAAGCAGAGCTCTAACTGATTGACCATGATTGATAACTTGTTGAATGACTGGGACGCCGATTGACAATGACTGAGCTAGTGTTGGACTGAATAAATAACCCATAAGCAGATTGACTGACTAGCTGACTGTGACTGTGATGGATGATTGATTGATTGATTGAGTTATACTTAACGCACAGTCCGAAGTATGAATGTTTGTGTCCTGAAATATTCTCAGAAGAAGCGTGAGACATTTTGGATAATTTTTTCCGATAATACTTGCAAGCGTGTATGTTTGTATGCCATTGCACTGTGAAAGTTTATTCAAATCCAACATCAATACGCGCACTCAATCGTACATATATATTAATTAGAGGGTAACGGTATAAATATATACATATTTATATATATAATATGTGTATATATATATAAATATATAGACAGATTATACAGATTATGGAGCAACGGGTGGCTCAGGGATCAGGGTGCCGACTGTTGGGACTGGAGTAGGTGGAGCGGGTACATTGGGGTCGTTGGGAGATGGTGGCTGTGGCACAAAGATGGTAGTGCCCGTTGGGTCTTCGCCAGGAGCCAGGGTTGTCTGGTCCGGTGGTGTGGGCACTGTTGGTCCGGTGCTCGCTGTGGTTATTGTGGGCGTGGCAGTTGATTTGGTGGTTTTATCTGTAGCACCCGAAGCGGCTGTAGTAGCTGTAGTCTTAGTTGTTGGTGCCGCAGTAGTAGCTGAATCAATTTTCACGCATTTGAGACCCAATTTATTCGCTGAACACTCTACGGCGGGTATATAGTTAGCGCAGGTCGAGCACTCCTGCAGCACATAGCTGAAGTAGCTCCTGGCCGGTGGGCATTTTTCCAGCACAAGTAGGGGCTTGGTGAGTGTGCTGTTTGTGATGCAGATCCAATACGTGGTGGGGTCTGCATAGTTGGGCATCTTGAGGCGCAAATTTGCTTGGCACTGGGGCACAATATCCTCGGTGTAGATAGGTGTGGGGCAATTATCCTGTGCCTGGATGCCAATGGCCAGCAGTCCAACGACTACGATTAAAACTGAAAAACAGACGGATCCAGCATAAGACCTCCGAGCGTCTTCTGCTTCTGCTTCTGCAATGCTTACCTTCTTTCATTGTTGCTGCTGCTGCTGCTGCTTGAGACGTCTCGCTGCTTTCCTGACGTTGCAATCACTGCTCTAACCCAGCCTGAGGCAAAACCTTTTATGGCCCAATCGGCAAGCTGTCAAAGGCACTCGTAATCAGCCCGAGCAACACGTCTAGATTAATATTCTTGTTGCGCTTGTCATTCTGCCAAAATTAAAATTGAATCGAAACCGAAACTGAAACCGAAACCGAAACTGAATTGCGTTCGCACGCCTATGTAACCTGGGTAATCTATGCCATATCTGCCCTGCCCCGATAACAGCCAAACAAATTTCCACTAATTATTGAATAATCGGGCAAGACAGAGTGTGGATACCCTTAACCATGGCACTTAGCATAGCCACCGAGCCCAACCAACCCGAGGGCAACAGCCTCCCTTTGTAGGGTAGCTCATATCTTCCTCTGTTTGTTTATCATCGGCTGCGCTGCTAATAACATTCGTATCACTTGACTTTATGTCTCTATTTCTTCGGAAATACAAAGAAGAACGGAAATTCTTTAGCGAAATTCCATTGCAGGTGATCTTCCATTTAATTGAACCCAAGGATCGAATGTTCGCTAATGTTCTGATAACGACAGCAAGCTATTGTTCAACAGCGCGTAATTATGTAATCACAGCTTCAGATTGCGAGCAACTAGTGAAGCGGGAATGGAATATATATTCTATTTCTATATAATCGCTGAACCTCTCTCTAAGTACATAAGTGCTATGAAAACACTTCACGTCTCAGGTAAAAAATAGATAAAGCTTTTGATATAAAAAACTCAAGTTATCGTCTATTTGGCTATTATTATAGCCATAGTTATTATTAAAGTAAATTTATTCTAACTTCACTAAATATTTGAAGTATCAAACATTTTGATATATTGTATTATAAGAGTTAGTTATAAAGTTCATTATACATACCTTAATTGGAAGATTGGAATAATTGGAATACCTATAGCTTGAATATTATTATGTCAGATACTTATATAACAGGGTAACTGCTGTTATTCAACGTTGCTATATAGAGATCTAACACTAAATGACAAAGAGAATACTTATTGTCCTCCAAACTCCAAACTTACATGGTATCCGCTAGTCTAGCATACTTTAATTGTTATTGTTATTTCTTAAGCATATCCAAAAAAAAAAAAAAAACACAACAATTTTTATATGAATGAGGTAACTGCTAGTCTAGCATAGCCCATCAGCAGGGCCTTTACCAGAAGAATACTATTTTTTCCTTAGAATATATAAGAATATCAGTAAATAGTACACTAAATATTCTAGTTATTTTCCGTCTTCATAATTGCGGGGTATCTGCTAGTCGATCATACTTTCCATTCATTTTAATAGATTTTTTTATTTTTGAATAAGTAATATCATGAAATTTTCCATACTCAGTAAGACATCCATGCTAGTCGAGCATGCCTAACTAGTAAAAGTTCTAACAATTTGATTGTTATACCCTGAACCCATTGAAAATGGGAAATCAGGGTATAATGGTTTTGTTAAAAATATGTAACAGGCAGAATCTTTAGAGCTAGAGTCTCCAAATTTCAAATGTAGATTCATATGTATTTTTAAGAATTTCGGTTTCACCCCCACCCCTGAAAACACCCCCTTCTCTGCAAGTTGGCAAAACCCGTATTTCAAATACTAAAGACTTGTGACTTGGCACACACACACACATTTTAATGTTATAATGTGGATCTCGTAGTCGAGCAGTCTCGACTAGAGCTTTCTTACTTGTTTTCTTCTTCTTCAGTTGGTAAATATAATAATTACATCCCATCTTCAAACTTTCGAGGTATCTGCTAGTCAAGCATGCTTAGGTAGGGAACATTTTTGCGTTGAATTCTTGGCATGTTCCATTACAATTATTAATCAATTAAAAGTGTTAACTGGCATCGATATGTTCCAACAAGGTCAATTAACTAATTGATTCATTCACAACAGAGACTCACCTGTCATCTGTCAGGTGTGTGAGTCTGTGTGTGTGGGGGGGGGACACATGTTATTTTGAAGCCATATATTACCCATAGCCAGAGAAAAAGTTATTTGTGCAGTTAGATATTTATTTAGTTGTTATTTTAGAGTTCTGAATGAAATTCCGCTTGCTGAACATTAATTTTAGTAGTTGATTGATTCTGTGGAAGGGGCGGGCCGAAGCCACCTGGAAAGCAGGTGGAGCGACGACTTAGGCTGAGGGCTTGGGCGATGGCTTCTTCTGGGCCTTGCTGGGCGGCGTTGGTTTCTTGCCGGCCTTGGGCGGAGTTGGTGCAGCGGGCTTCTTGGCCGCGGCGGCCTTAGCGGGTGTTGAAAGAGAGCTTGGCTTCTTGTAAGGCTGTGGGGCAACGGGCTTCTTGCCAGGCCTGGGAGCATCGGGCACAACGGTGGGTGGAGTTGGTGGCACGGGGGGTGGTGTGGGCGGCGTGGGGTCGAGTGACGAAGCGTGAATGACCTGCATATGCTCCGGCTCGTGCTCGTGCACCAGGGCGGGTTCGTGGTTGAACATGTGAACGGGTCCATTAGGAGCCATCACTGGTGGCGCCTCGTTGACGACGTGCGTGGTAATGGGCGCATCGGTGGGCAGCACATCCATGGGTGGCGCTGGCACATACAGAGCCGGAGCAGCGCACTGCTGCAGCACGAAGGTGAAGACCTCTCCGGGCGGACAGTGCACGGTCAGCTGGTTGCCATAGATGCTCTGGCAGACGTAGTACTCGGAGTTGCTGAAGTAGCTGGGCCAGCGTATGCCCACCTCCTCACGGGTGCACTGCAGCTTGTAGTCGAGGCGTGCCTGCGACAAAGCCGCCAGGCTGAGCAAAGTTAGAGCGAACACTGCCAGGAAAGAGAATGATCGAAGAAGAGAGAGATTGATGATTGAGTGAGTGACAGCCAAGCTATTGCTCACCTTTCATCTTGTTGGGGTTTTGGGTTGGCACTGGGTATCCGTTAGGTTTAGATGAAACTGTTGTACTGATGTTGTCTAGTTGCCCTAGGCATTATTTATAGTGCATCTTATCGCAGATCTGCGATCTCCTAAATGTGATCTCTGTTCTGCCTTATCAGTCTTCCCTTCGCATTGGGCTCGATAAGAGGCGCACCCAAGCGCCCAACCCCGATGTTGTTTTTTTCCAGCTAATTAAATTTGTATCTCGTGTGTTAATAATGTGCTTTCCATGTACTCCACTCCACTCCACTCCACTCCACTCCACTCCATGGCGTTCTCGAACAGGCCTACTACTATTGGCTCAACGACATGTACATGAATGTGCGCTTACCCTTGCCGATCAACTCGAATCCTGGCACCGTTTTTCCGCCGCGCCACTTCAGGACCGTCCACGACGTGGCCCACTTTGCGGCGCGGCTGCTGGACGGCCTGGTCGAGCACAAGGAGATGCTGGAGAGTGGACAGCTGCCGCAGGAGAGGGCTGCCTCCAGGGAGAAGAACCAGCCGCTGTGCATGGCTCAGTACTACCGTCTGTTGGGCTCGTGTCGTCGACCGGGCGTGGAGCGCGACTCGCAGTACTTGCCCAGCCGACAGAAGCCCATCGACAGCGACGAGGATCGCCACGTGGTGGTCATCTGTCGCAATCAGATGTACTGTGTGGTGCTGCAGGCCAGCGATCGCGGCAAGCTCACCGAGAGCGAGATCGCCTCCCAGATTCTCTACGTGCTCAGCGATGCGCCCTGTCTGCCGGGCAAGCCGCTGCCCATCGGCCTGCTGACAGCCGAGCCGCGCTCCCAGTGGGCTGTGGATCGTGAGGCCCTGCAGTTGGATGAGCGCAATCAACGAAACCTGGAGCTGATCGAAACGGCGCTGGTGGTGCTGTGCTTGGACGAGCCGTTGAATAGCAATTTCAATGCACGCGGCTTCAGCGGTGCCACGCCCAGCGTTCACACCGCTGGCGATCGGGATGAGACGAACATGGCTCACGAAATGCTCCACGGCGGAGGCAGCGATTTCAACTCGGCCAATCGTTGGTTCGACAAGACCATGCAGGTGACTTCACCCCTTCTCCACCTGCCTAAGTATCTTCTAACTCCTAACTTTCTCACTCCCAGCTCATCATCTGCACCGATGGCAGTTGGGGCCTCTGCTACGAGCACTCGACCTCCGAGGGCATCGCTGTCGTTCAGCTGCTGGAGAAGGTATACAAGAAGATTGAAGAGCATCCGCTGGAAGACAACGGCTTGCCGCAGCATCATTTGCCGCCACCGGAGCGCCTCGAGTGGCATGTGAACGACAAGGTGCAGCAGCGCTTCGCCCAGGCGGCCAAATCGGTGGACAAGGCCATTGACAATCTGGATTTCTATGTCTATCGCTACAAGGGCTACGGCAAGAACTTTGTCAAATCCTGCCAGGTTAGCCCGGATGTCTACATACAGCTGGCCCTCCAGCTCGCCTACTACAAGTGAGTATCGCAAACTATGGCTAGACAATGCCTATTTTCGAATTCCCAAGTCGATTCAAGTTACAAGTCTAAGCTAACACAACCCCATTGCCTTGAAGAGGATACCTTGAACTTACAACTATTGCTTTTCAGACTTTATGGCCATTTGGTGGCTACCTATGAGAGTGCTTCCACCAGGCGCTTCCTGCACGTAAGTCTGCAGCTATCTACCGATCTATCCAGCCATTTGTAACACCTTTTGATTCGACAGGGTCGTGTGGATTGCATACGTGCTGCCAGCACGGAGGCTTTGGAGTGGGCCAAGGCGATGTGTCAGGGCGAGGGTGCCAATGTTCCACTGGAAAGCGATCGCGAGGAGGACGAGGAGGATGCTCGCAAAGTCAAATTTAGCATTTATAGCGTGTGTATTCCCCGCTGATAGCTCTTTACCTAGTTCCATGTGGGTAATCGCTTCTCTTCACAGAAGGATCATCTGCGTGAGCTGTTCCGCTGTGCCGTCGCTCGCCAGACGGAGGTAATGGTAAAGAATATTCTTGGCAACGGCATCGATATTCCACTGCTTGGACTGCGCGAGGCTTCTGTGGAGGTCACTGGGGAGCTGCACGAGCTCTTCACGGATGAGTCCTACAAGATATCGCAATGCTTTTTGCTCTCCACTAGCCAGGTATCCAAGCTGTCTCATTGTTTGACCTACATGCACCACGCACTGAGCACCTTTTCATGCATTCTATTGTCTCTGCACCACATTTGTCTTAATGCTTAGCTTTTGCACCACCAAGAACAGCACCAGCACTATCAGCTGCACACACGTAAGCCACTTAGCTTTAAGCTGCTCTCCCATCTGATTGCTCTCTGATCTGATCTTAACTAATCTTCGTGCTGTTCGCCTGTGATATAGGTCGCCTTCACCACGGACAGCTTCATGGGATATGGCCCGGTTACGCCTCGGGGCTATGGCTGCTCCTATAATCCGCACCCCGATCAAATTGTCTTCTGCGTATCGGCATTCTACAGCTGCGAGGATACGAGCGCCTCTCGCTACGCCAAATCACTGCAAGACTCGCTCGACATCATGCGCGATCTTCTGCAAAACTAAAATGCAAAATGAGACGTGGAACGTTCAAAACAATATTTAGAAAATGGAACTTAGAGAATGGAACTTAGGAAATGGAACGTGGAACGTAGAAAATGGAACATAGAATATTAAATGTGGAAGATGAAACGTTGAACTCAGAAATGGAATGAAGTTGAAATACAACGGAAACGGAACGTAGAAGTAGAGAAATGGAGAAAACCAAAGCATACATATCAGATCGGCTTCAGAACTAAATGAAAAATGAGATGTGGAACGGACGAAAATGAAACACAACAAAGCAAACATATCAGTAACTGTACCTTAGCAAACAATTTGTCCAAAACAAATATATCCGCAAGGAAATCCCTAACTATACAATTACGAAAAAATAAGAAAAAGAACCATTGGTTTCGGTTAGCCGACTATTCAATACCCTTGGAGATGAAAACAAAAATAGGCGACAAAAGAGAGTCACATAAATTTGTTGAACTTGATCCATGTAGTTAGTTCATATTGGAACTATAAGGTATAGTCATCCGATTCAAGTTTCCTTAAAAAAAAAGCCATGACTAAGACACTGATAGTCACATAAAAATATCGACCAATCTAGCATCGACTTCTCTGCAAGGGTATCACAAGTAACCTATATATATGAAAACAGTAGTTAACTAGCGTCCACATGACGTCATCTGTTTATGAGAAAAACCAATATATATATATATATACATATAATTAATATACATATACTGCTAGTGTTGTAAAACTCATTTCAATCAACACCATGCCGATTGAATGAAGCCACTAAAGTCAATCATCGTTAATCCCTCTGCTTTCACCCAAGCTAAAAAATATTCTTAGTAGATGACAAAGAGAAACTCTGGTCAATTAAATGTTTTAGAGCAATTTTGTGCGCAATCGTTAGTGCTGTTGAATGATTAAAATAAATATATATATATATATATATATATGTGTTGGTTAATTATGCAATTAATTATTGTCTTAGCTTAGCTGTGTTAGAGCTTTCCTAAACGAATTTGAATGAGCAGAACTCTTTAATGTGGCAGTCACTGTAACGCAATACAAGAGTCTCAATGAAGTGGCCTATAAATGTGGACGCCACTGTAGCGAGACTCTTTAATAGACTAAGTTCCATGAGCAGACCAAACTCATAGAGACCCCATTGTATCTGTCAGGTCTAGGAAAAGAAGTTCGAAGAACTGGCCCATTAATACGGACGTCACTGTAGCGTTCTGCTCAAAAGTATGCAATACTTTCTATGTTATGTTTGCTATGTAGAGAAATGTTATTAAAAAAATTGATATTAGAAATGATTATAATGATATTCGAGATATATATATATATATATACTACTAAACTGTTAATTGTCTTTCTGTTGCTGTTTCATATAAAATACTTATACATGAATATAGGCACTACCTAAAACTATATGTTTTACCTAATTATTGTTGCTGTTGTTTGTTTTACGTTAAAAATAAAAACATATAAAACCAAAACCAGAATAGAAAATCATTGTACGTATATAGACTTGAATTGTAACAATACATATCAATAAATTTATATAAAGTATTTACCAAATGCAAAACTTATCAAATAAACGAAACGAATATTAGATATATCTATATACATACATATATATGTTTACCCATAACTGTTCTATGGTTAAAAAAATTGAAATACTATATACTATATACTATGTTATACACAAGTGAAAATTCTTATATATGAAAATGTTAAAGCGAGCAAATGCATATAAATACATACTCTAACTAGTTGCTGTGTTCATTGTTGCTATTATTATTATTATTACAATTATTATATGTGTATCTATGTTAAAAACTGTTCAAGAACAATCCCAATCTAAAAGCTGTACTACAGACCTAAGTTCCATTTGAGTTGATTGTTAATGCATGCAAAAAGAGATCACGAAAAGAAAAATAAATGAAAATTGACTCGACTCCTTATCTGACCTATATATAGACACATATACAGATATACCTATGTGTATCTACATATATACATAGGTGGGGCATTTGTCATAGTTGCCTGGTATTTCGTGGGTTTCTAAGAAGAGTCGCATATCCAATATTCCGCTTGTGATAAGCCCAAATCCAAGAGATAAACTTTTGATTAACTTTTTTGGTTTTTTTGAGAAATTAATTAAAAAATAGAGCAAAAAAAATGTTTCGTGGACGCGCATAAAAGACGCAATTGGACTTCTGCTGATAAACAGTCTGCATTCAATTACCAATCGAAACACAATGAAGCGTAAGTCTCGTATTTATCATGGGCCAACTGAAAAGGATTCTCTAAAGGATTTCTTTAATTTGCAGTTCTCTCTTTGCTGCTGAGCCTTTGCTTGGCTTTCCTGCTGTGCGCTGCGCCACTGATCCAGGCACAGACGGTGCCCCCCATTCCGACAGCGGCGCCAACACCACCCAACGGCCAGGGTGGCGGTGCCGGCCCTGGTGGGGTTCCACCACCACCTTATGTGGACACCACCGTGGTGATCCCCACCATCTCCACCGCGTACCCGAATTATGCTGGATAAAACTAATGTAGAGCATTGGCCAGTCGGCTACATTAACAGTTTCTTAATAAATATTCGCAATGCATTTGCAAAAGTTCTTTTCGTATTCAGATATTTAATTGGGTATATTTATTGTCCAATAATAAAACTAAGCGCAACTGGACCTTTGGTCGTCTTCACATAAATTATACAGTTACACGTACACATACACATACACATACATATCGTACACACATACACATGCAGTGGAAAACTGAATTAGCTCTGCACCATGTTGCGTCGAAACGATCCTCGCATCTGCGCCTGCAGCTGCACGCTGTTGCTTTCCTCGTCCCGGCCAGACTGCAATTGCCATTGAGATTAGAGTTAGCTTTGATAATCAGATGATATATATAGTCTTACCTTGCAAAAGTTCAACTCGAGCAGCATTATGGCCGACAGACGCTTTTTGGGATCGTGCTGCAGGCAGCAGTCGATGAACTCGTGACCTTCCTGCGACAGAGTCTCCGGCGCCTGCGGCTTCTCGCCCATGCCCACTTTGAACATGATTTGGAAATTTGAATCGAACTGGGCCCAGGGTCGCTGCAAGATGTGAGAAATAAACAATATATAAAATATTAATTAACAAACTTGATACCATCTATAATACTTTGCAACTGAATATCCTTTTGATGGGAGACAAAACCTCTAGCTAAACGAATTACTCCGTACAGCCATAAGTGCCTTATATCACTATCAATCAATTCAGTCAATCAGTTAATAGGACTGTCAGTTAGTCTTTGGTTTCTCAATCATCAACCCATCAATCAATCATAGTTACTCTGTATTCTATAATCAATCAGACACCTAAAAATGTAGTCAATTTGTGGCTTATCCAATCAATCAGTCAAACTTATAATCAACCATTTGAAACTGAGTCACTTAATTTCAATTAAAATAGTCATTCGGTTTGTCTGTCAGTATATTTTCTAATCATTTGTCACAAAGTCACTCAGTCAATCAGTTAACTAGTAAATCAGTACTCAGTCAGTATTAGTCATTCAGTCAATCATTGATCATCAATCAATTTGCTATTCAATCAGTCATTATAACTACAACACTATTGCCCATCAATCATTCCCTTTTTGGTTGTTAATTAGTTACTACATCAAGCGAAAGACCGTCGATCGTTAGTCAATCACTCACTCAGTCAGTCAAGCACCACCTTCACCCAGTCCATAGCTGAGTCATAACAAAATTCTCATTCCATCGCGCAAGTCACGTAAGGGCCAAACTATTTGATCAATTCTTGTGCGATTGCTCATTCCGAATTGTTTTGATGGTCAACTATTGCTGCTTATCTGCTTATCAGTAGTAGTAGCCCCGAACACCGCGCACTCACCTTGCCGGAGGCCATCTCGACAACAACACAGCCCACCGACCAGATATCGGCGGCGCGGCCATGGCCATCGCTGTTCGTCTTGGTAAACACCTCTGGCGCCATGTAGGCCTGGGTGCCCACGTAGCCCTGCAGCTCGCCGGGCACCGTGGTGTGGGCCTGGATCTTGACTGCGGAGCCAAAGTCTCCCAGCTTGAGGCTGTTGCTGCCGTCCACGAGGAAGATGTTCGCCGTCTTGATGTCCCGGTGCACGATGCCGTGCTTATGCAGCTCAGCGACGCCCGAGAGCAGCTGGGCCGTAAAGCGGCGCGATAGCGCCTCGGGCAGGCTGCCCGTCACCTCCACCAGGGACTCGAGTGTGCCCTCCGAGCAGAGCTCCATGAAGATGAGCAGCTCCTCGCGGTGCACCTCGATGCCATAGTAGCGCACAAGATTCTTGTGCTTGATGCCCTCGAGAATCTTCAGCTCCTCGGCGACATTCTTAAGGGCGCGTGTCTCGCCCGGTTGTATGGCAATCTCCTTCATGGCCATCAGCTCCCCGGAGTTGTTATTGACCGCCGTGTAGACCTTGCCGAACCGTCCCTGGCCAATCTTGATGCCGCGATGCCAGCGGAAGTGCACGCTGCGTGCTCGAATTTGCACCTTGTCGCACGAGTTGAGCGCCTTCACCTGGCCAATGAGTCGACGCTCGCGCAGATGCTCCTCCAGGTCTAGATCCAAGCGATTGACAGCATCGCGTACTCGCTCCTGCCGCGACGCCAGCGGCGTCGATGCAGAGCTGGGGCTGCTGCCCTTGGAAATGGGCGGCGTCTGCGGCACTAGAAGACGCAGCTCCCCGTTGGCCGGGCCATGCGGTGCCTCCACAAAATCGGCGCTGTCCACGGAGCTGTAGGTGGCCGAGTTCTGCTGCAGCAGCTCCTCCTTGAGGCTGAACTGGGGATGCAGCAGCTTGTTGTATTGCGGCGACTGCAGCGGCGGCGTGTTGGGATTCACTATGACGCCCGCCGACATCGGGGTGCGAGTGGGTGTCCTCGATCGACTGGTCGCTGGCGAGGATGTCTTGCGGGTGCGCGGCGATGCCTTCTTGCGCGCCACCTTCTCCGGCTCCGAGGTGATGCCAATCACGTGCGATATGCAGCGGTCCATTTGCTGCTTCAGCTCCTCGAACTGGCGATCATCCAGATGCTGGGTGATCTGCAGATCGCAGGCCAGCATTAGGAACTCCAAGCCCTGGGAGGCCCAGCGGGGACGCATGCCACGGCCGCGCTCGCAGCGCTCCATGACGAAGTGCATCCACATCTTGGCGAACGCAATGATGCCCAAGGCCAGGTCAACCGTGTGTCCACTATCCTTTTGGTCCATAATGCGCTGCTCGAACAGCCGTATCACATCCTTGTGGTACTCGAAGCCGAACTTGTAGCCCTGGTGGAGAATTTCACGCGTGCGCGACAGCACCGCCAGTCGATCCTGCTCGTCCAGCTCGAGCATGTTGTTAAGGCAGCAGCGCTGCTGCACGCCCTTGATGATGCCCGTCAGCTTGTTGCGCACCTCGAGCACATCCTGCTGCAGCAGCTTGAATGCGGCCTTCACATCCGAGCAGATGAAGTCGTGCTGCTGATTGGCCACGTCGTGCTCGTAGTGCTCCCGATGGAAGTCCGTCGTCTCCACGTCCCGGCAGAAGGTCTTGGCGAAGAAGAGCACCTTGATCGAACGCTCACGCTCGACGGTCAGCAGCGCCTGCGTCTCGCGGCAAATGGTGAGCAGCTGCCACTTGAGCTCCTCGCTATCGTTGCTGTGCGCCGTGCTGGCTATCTGTTCGTCCAGCTCCTCGGAGCGCTGCACCAGGCGCTTCGAAATGCTGCACAGCAGCTTGCTAATGATGCCGCAGAATTTCTGGGAGGCGACCGTGTGCATGCCCTTGATCATGGGACTGATCAGCTTGGTGAACATCCACTCCTTCTCCAGCACCGACTTCTGATTGGTCTCCGGCACGGCGACTAGCACCAGCTGGTCAATGTAGTCCAGGTACAGCTCGAAGGTCTTGCGCACCGTCGCATCGTACTGGTTGAGGATGTTGATGTAGCTGCCCAGCTCCGATTCATTCTCGGCCAGGGCTGTGGTGATGTGGCGCTGATAGCGCTCGCGATGCGTCAAAGCCAGGGTCAATCCTTCGCGCAGCTCCTTCATAAGCTGCTCTAGGCTGAGTGGATTCGGCCGCACCGGACGCGTCTCGAGGCGCATGCGCAAGAACTCGTGCATGAACTGCAGCGGGATGCCGCTGAGGAACACAAATGTGGGAATGTACGAGGGCAGATTGATCGACTGCGCCTCCTCGCTCCAGTAGCCATAGGTGCGCAGCTCGATGATCTGCTCGCGACTAATCTGCGGATCCATGCGCGGCACGTCCTGCTCAATGATCTCCGTATCCAGCTCGAAATCCTCCAAGTCCTCGGCGCCTGGTCGCTCCAGCGCAATGTGAGCCTTGTACAGCGCCACAGTGTGCAGCTGATGGAGGAAGGCCAACGACTTGGCCAATCCTCGGCACTTCAGCACGTTCTCGATGAACTTGCGATACAGCCCCGAGACCTGCTCGCCATCGTTGCTCGAGGTGCCCAGTGGCTCCACGCTGAAGATGTTGATGTCGTGCATGGAGCCCTTGCGCAGCTGCCCCCCTGGCAGCTCGTTGGACAGCTGACTGACCTCCGTCGAGGTGGATCTGCAAAGCATTAAAGGGATTAGCTCAGACGCCTCAGTTTCTGCTGCTGTGCACCTACTCATTGCTGCTGGAGCTTTCGCCTGGCACGTGGGTCGAATCGTTCAGCATGAATTGCACCCGGGCACAGGACATGGTGCCGCAGCCCCGGCGCGCCGCCTGCCCGTTGGCCGCCACGCTGGGTGGCTTCGACGAGTCCATTGAATTGACCGCCGAGTCATCGTTGTCCACGCCAGAGGACGACGAATTGCCACTGTCCGAGCCCATGTACGATGTCTGCACCGGCCAGGAGAACTTCTCGTCTTGCAGCCTGTACAGGAATTAAGCCATTAAGTGTGTGTCTTACATTGGAAGCAACTGCCTGACTAAGACATACCCTATACTATACATATGCTCTTACTTATGCACTTATTAATCGATATTATCGACTTATCGATCTGTAAGGACTACGCGAATGAATAGGTGTTGTTCACAGATCAGGTGTTGCTATACACAAGCTAATGACTCCATAAAGGCGGACAAACAAAAACAGACAAAGCTAACATTTCCTCTTCACCCTTTCCTCACCGTGCCAGAATCCTGCCGAGAATGCTCAGCTTGAGCTTGTTCTGCTTCGTAATGTTGTACCACAGGCACATGGCCTTGATGCGACCCACAAAGCTCTGCGACTTGTATATGGGATGCAGTGCACCCATGGCCTGGGACGACGGATAAAGAGCCTCGGCTGCCTCCAGACGTGTCAGCAAGTCCTCGACCTCACGCAGCGCCAGCTCCTGCCGCTCCATGCAATCCTTGCAGTACAAGGACATGCAGCCTTGGCACAGTTTGCTGGGCAAGGGAGCTGTCAAGTGGAGAAGACAATTTGAGATCTGCCTGATTTGAGATTAGGTGAACTTCACTTACAGCTGGCATTGGAATTGGCGTCCGAGTGTATGCCACTGTCCAGGCTAAGCAGGCTGGGCTCGCGCCTGTAGCGCGGCTGGAACTTGTAGCTGATGATCTGGTGGAGCAGATCGGAGACGCCCTGGCGAGCATCGTATAGATATTTGTCCTGCTGTTCGACGGTGCGATCGGCCTGCCAGGCCTGCAGCTCCAGCCAGATGAGATCCTTCAGCTCCGTTTGCCACGTATGCTCCTCCTGCGACAGCTTGCCGTCCTGCCTGTCCACGCTGCCCAGCTTGATCAGATTGGCGAACGTCTCGTGGAATTCCTTGCGCTTGCTCAGACCAGGCGTCGGCTTGCCGTCCATTCGCAGTGCCGGCAGCTGTGGTGTAAAGGCCAGCGGCGGCGCCGACGATCGACAGCCGATGGGCCGCGAGGACACACAGCGATATCGATTGCAGCTCTCCACCACCTTGGAGGCAATGCGCAAAGGCGCGCCAGCTGGCTCATCCGAGTTGAGCGGCATAATCTTGTCCAGCGACTCCAGCGGATGGGCGCCCTCGTGGAAGCTATTGCCACGCGGCGGCACAATCATGGTGGATGCCAGCGAGTTCTTCATCTCGCGCTCCGAGTCGCGCAGGATCGACTGCATGCGCTTGTCCGCGCGTTTGCCCTCCTCGTTGACGAACATCTCGTTGAGCAGGGCGCAGTCCATGGTATTGCGGCGCAGCACTCGGGAGCGCGCCATCCGTGTCATGCCCTTCTTGGGCGTGCCCCCCACGCTGGCCGGCGTATCTGCAGAGCTGTGCGACGAGAACGAGGCATAGTTAAATGACTGACTGAATGTTTAAACTAGACTCCACTCACCTATCGACAATATTACACTTCTGCTTGCGTTCCCAGTCCCGGTTCTTGATCTTCAGGCGGGTGCGCGGGGGCGTGGTGCCAAAAGCTTCGTAGTGTGCAGCCAGCTCATCGTCCGGGTGCAGATCCTCCTCCAGCGTGCCAATGCGTGCAGTTGGCATGGGCATGGCCCGTGAAGACGTTTGCTTCACGCGGAATTCCACTCTGCAAACAAAGGGAGAGAGAGAGAGAAAAAGAGAAGAATGTGGGTTTAGTTATCTAAGGCCAAGGGTTTGTTCTATTTTAATTGCAGCACTAATTGTGCTTGGTCTATAATCGCCGATAAACCAAGCAAGTATCACGTTTATATATATCCTATATATTTACACCATATTTAAGCTACGTTTGGGCAGGTTGGCGGAAGTAAAGTGTTATCTTATCGCTCCACTTTTATCTATCCAGCACTGCGCTCTGCAGCAGACAGCCAGCATGTCACGCCTATAATTATGCTTTGATTTCATTGCCGTTCTGATTTATATACATATGTTTGTATTTATGTCGATCCATATGTAATGCTCGACATTTGATTGACGATGCGCGACTCAAAAATCTCTGCACGAATTTCATCATGCAAAACAGAAAGGCAGAGAAAGATTTATTTCGTTTTTCGATTTTTTCGATTAAAATTTAAACTGCAAATGGATTAATATACATAATAATTCAATAACATAATATGAATAAAACTCTTCTGTTTCTTCCAGAATTCATTAGAAAATTTGATTTTGCACAACTTTGAAACTTCGTTCACTGCTCGAGTTTCTAGAAATCTTTGAGGCAGTTTCTAATGGTTCTGAAGCTGTTGACGAAGCACAGATACTTTTCAAGAAAATGAGTTTTTGCCTATTTCTGGTGGGAATCTATAAAGCTATAACATAGCTATAAATACAATATTGTGTTTGCTTTAGGTCACATTACCTCAAATATATGCTTCATCATAATTCTGATCGATTTCGATCTAAAAATCCTTGACTCAAATCTAACCTGAACTGCGCTTGCTACAGAAAAAACTCATGCAGAGCATTCATTCTATAGGCTTCTAGATTAAATGGACAGATGGATGGATATACATATAAATATATATAGAAATGATTCTTCATAGCCTCTGCCTGTTACATACGACTTAACAAAACCTATATACCTGTTTACTGATTTGCAATAAGTTCATTAAAACGTCGTTCACACTTATTGAATTCATATTTTGCATTCATAATTATAAAATACTTAATTCTAATCAGTTTTTAATGCTTACATATATATTATTCTACACTATATTTTACTTACTTTTTGCGCGGCATTTTGTTTATAACTATTTTGGTTTACAGTTTGAGCAGCGGCGCACAGTTGAACAGTCACTCGAACTGATAAAAACGCAAGCTCTCTGAGTCTCGACTGAGTTTAATTGTGTTTCACAAACTTTTAGACAATTATTTTTAATATGTACGGGGATTAACATTTAAGTTATGCAGTTAATACATATAGGGGGAGTGCGGCGATAAATTTCTGGATAAGAATGCAAATAGAGACACTCACACAGAGAAAGACAGAGAGAGAGAGGGTAACTGAATAGCACTTGTCACAACAGCCGTTGAGAACTTTGAGCTTTGATGACTGTGCGTCAGCTGAATGAGGGTCTGTCTGTCCGTCCGTCGCACAGATCGTAGCAATCGATATATGGTAGTTTGTCCAATGCGGAATTACGGTAAATGTGTATTTAGTTAATAACCGTGCAGGCGCTGAATACGCTGAATTTCACAAGGTAAACACTGAGTTGGAAAAGCGCAGCGCTGGATTT
This sequence comes from Drosophila hamatofila, assembly GCA_035045345.1. Taxonomy (NCBI): domain Eukaryota; kingdom Metazoa; phylum Arthropoda; class Insecta; order Diptera; family Drosophilidae; genus Drosophila; species Drosophila hamatofila. The sequence continues at coordinate 609,415 of JAWNPA010000020.1, read as the reverse complement.
TCGTTGATTTTGCTTTTGTTTTTGCGTTGGAAGTTGAGGCGACGACCACTTGATGCGGCGGCCATTGTCGTGCGAATTGAAATGCGGCGGCAGACTGTCAATTTATTAGCACTTTAACAACAAATTTACCCCATGTAGTCGCAGAGACAATACTGTGTATTTAGTACATACACACACTCACATACACGCGCGCGAGCACGAGCATACTATATATCCGTGTGTGTCTGTGTGCGCATATTATGAATATAAACAGCGAGCAGCGACCACAGCGCACAGCCAAGCGCGACAAACTAATCGCTGAGGGAACCCACAAAAACAGAAGAAGAAAAAAAGAGTCATCCAATTCCAATTGTCAGCGAGAACAGTAACAGTAGCACCAGAGAGCGGCCTGGCGAGCGAGCGACAGAGAGAGCAAGAGTAGTTGGCCGCATGAACGGCGAGTGCGAGTGAGTGTAATTAGTGGGTGGTAGTACAAAAGACAGGCTGAGAGAGCAAGACAGAGAGAGAGAGCGGAAAAGAGCCAGGCTGAGAGAGTGCAAGTGGAACGCAAGTGCAAAATGTTAGCGTCGGCAAATAGCAGATCGAACAAACGGTAGATCGAACCGATTCACTCATTTACGAATGCCGCCATCTGCTATACCCTGTAAACATTGAGAACCTTAAGCGGAAGTGAGTTGTATACGATTTAGCTAATTGTTTGTGATTTAGCTAATTGTGAGTGCTTATTTATATATGATATGATATTATGAAATTTTAGTAATGATGCTTGTCTACTCAATAACAAGAAATCGATGTGAGTATATTCAAAAATCTATTTATGTATGATGATGGTTTTCCTATGTAAATAAATCATTTGAGGGGGCCAATAATATACATACACCGCAGACCACTGTGCGTTAGCCGTTGAACTAACATTGATAAGCATCTATGTACACAAATAATCGATAGCATAAAAAAGAGTCACAGCGTATGAGTAATCTGTCTGGGAATCTGTTTAACCTGCGACAAGGCACAAAATATTGTGCGCACACACCCGTACATATACGCATCTATAAGTATAAGTATGCACATATGTATGTATCTGTGAGAGTACTCGTGACAACAGCTGTGGGGTATATCATGCCTCTAATACACTGTACTAATTGCAAATCAGCTTATCATGTATTTATGTATTGCTATCATGTTTTATATTAAAAAAATGGTAACTCTATGTTTTATGAATTATTTATGGATATTACATCAACCATTTTTTCGCCATGATGCCCCCTCAATAAACGTTATCAATCAGCCATCATAATATTTCGTTAAACAAGTTAATTAAATATGCTCGACAGACAGACTCACCGCCTAAGCGAGCTTTAATTCATGTCCCAGTTCTTAGTCACATACTATAACTATAATATATGTAAATATTATAGATCTCGCCAATTTATTGTACAAGATTTCTCATTCTGAAATCAACTTCTTACTTAAGTTATGCGATTTTTGTAGAGGCAAAATACCCGAGCTATTTAAAAACTGCATATATTAATTTACTAACTATATTTATCTTTGAACATACTTAGTTTACCTACTATATACAAATCAATCGACGGCGCCTCCCTCTTCCCTATTCGGTATTTGTTTGGTAAAATTTATGATGAACAATTTGTAAACATGAAATACATTTTGAAATTAAAATTTTCAGTTATTATTTGTATGTGTTTTTGTGAGTGTATCTAATAATATATGTGTGCGTGTGTGTGTGTAGTAGCAGCCAAAAACTATTTTATTTTAAGCAGCGGAAAGGATTTTTGCTCCACAGAGCAAGACTTACAGAGGGCGTATGTGAGAATGAGAGAAAGCTACAACGGCAGTCAGTCAACTTCTAAGTCAGTGGACTTCTGCCATCTCATTCTCATTCACATTCCAGGCAAGCAGCTTCTCCTCTGTCGCTGCTCGCTCTTTTCAACCCTCTTCTTTGCATATGCTGCTTGCTTAAGAGAGCTTTTACAGCATATACATATTTGAAGTTCAAGTGCAAGAGATATGTGGCGGCGGCCTTATTGATCGTGAGAGACAGCCGGCCGAGGCAATGGACGGCAACAGCTACGTGAGCTGTTACGTGTTCGCTGTCAAATGAACAGTTAGCAGGCGCAGAAATTCCATTGAGAATTCCAATGGAAACAGAAGACAATACAGTAACTTGAGAAGAAAGCGAATTCGATTTCAAAACAGAATTGGCTTTTGCGTCGAGTTGAGCTAAACGCATAACGAAAGAGGTTAACAAAACGGAATGTGCAATCGCACGTATTTGTATATGTGAATATACAAACGCAAACACACAATCACGCACGCACACACACACGACATACACACACACTCACAAATATTTATAGGTATTAAACGCGTTTTAATATCGATACCCTACGGCACTCCCCGTGCTTTGCCCTCATCGGTGCAGCAAACTGGTATACGAAGGCAAAGAAGAAGAACAACTGGGACTGGAGACACAAATTAATTTCACTAAATTTCAATAGGCGACTCCCCACTCAGCACAGCAGCACACACACACTTACGCACACTCACGATTTACACAAAATTTATGTTTGACATTTATTTCGTGCTAAAAGCAAAGAAGACATGCGAAAATTTTCATAGGAAACATGGCTCACAGGCGCAAATAACAAAATAATGGTATATACGTATATAAGTATGCATGTATGGGTGTATCAACAGTGAAAGCAGCCTAAGGCGGATGTGATGACAGTTAGTTGTCCTGCTCAAAGAACAATTAATGAGAATGGAGCTTACGCTGTACATGTACACATGTAAATAGGTATGAATATGTAAGTGTTCGTGTGTGTAGGCGTAAATACATTTGTATATGGACACATGCTTCTAGCATGAATAACCGTAGCGGAAAAGCTTGAAATAAATGTCTCTGATATGCATATGCGTATGTATATTTACGTTGTCTTATCAGACAAATGGCTTTTCTTATCAGCAATATCTTGGAAGAACCAATTTTAAGAGAGCCGATACACACACATACATATACTCATGCATACTTACATTATAAACATACATACATACATATGTATATGCATGCATCCAAGTATTGGTATTTGCATGATAATTGCCACATTTTTCGGCAAAAATAATATTGAAAAACAAAAAAACAACTGAATCGCGTTTTGAGTTTCAAGTCAAATTTATATTTTTATCGCCGACTTGCACTTTTTTGCAACAACAAAAATGGTTCGTGGTGTAATAAAAAGTTAAAAACGTAGCTGCAAACACGTTGTTTACGTTTTGACAATCAAAATGGGGGAAATATGCGGGCAAAGAGAAGGTGAGAGAGAAAGAGAGAGAGAGAGCGCACGCGAGCACTAACACACTGTTACATGCACACTCCACTCTCCAGGCATGTAAGCAACACGCGTGTGTACGTTTGTGTGTTCTGTGTGTGCGTGTTTGTGTTATAAGAGAAGACAATGTTTTGGGTTTTTTTCACGACGCCGGCAGCGACAGAGCGGAAAATCAGAGTTGTAACCATTTCTGCTTACCTTGCAACATCCTCATCGACATTATACTCGCGTCGTAATCTAATTGGTGGCACTGGAGTTGCTGGTGGATCCGCGGTTGTTGGTGTTGTTGTCGTTGTTGTTGCTGACTCTGCAGCTGGAGTAGGAGGTGGAGCGGGAACGAGAACTGGAACTGGATCTGCGGGCAACTCCACTGCTGGCGCCGTTGGCGATATTCCCGACAGCGCTCCCAATGCCGTTTTATTTGACATTTGCTTGAGATACTCGATAGTGCGTACTCTTCGTCTATTGTGTGACATTTCGGTTGATGTTGTTGTTGTTATTATTGGTTGCGGTCTTCTTGGTATTTCTTAACAGCTAACCAACACAGGCATAGGCAATACTACTCACACACGCACGCACACACACACACACACTAAGTCACATATATACATATACACACACGTTTATATTAGCACACGTTCTTTTCACTTTTGTTGTTGTTGCTCTCGCTGGTGCTAATCGAATTTATTTAAATTTTTTACTTTCACAGCGCAGCAACGCACACGCGCGTACATAACGGAAGCTTTGATTCGAAATTTTAAAATTTTTTCTTCGACGAACCGTGGCAATCAGGTGACAACGACGACGCGTCTTACCTGGGCAAAATTGCGGTCTTAACTGACGGTGTGGCCGTTTCTTTTAAGCAGCAAAATCCTCATAAGAAATGCAACCGGTGACCGCATCAGCTGACTGCAGACTTTAGAAATCGACTTTAAAAGAGCGTTAAATATAAACTATTTAAGGAAAATGTAAATTGGATTTAGGTGGCTAACAGCCAACACGTTTCTATATTCGATAAGGGCTGACGTGTCATTTATAAAAATGCAACAGTTTGTTTGTTATTGTTTTGTGTGAATATGAACGGGTTGAGAGTGCTGCCAGGTCAGTGAAAACAAATGGTGAATCTCATAAAAGACTGCCTGCTATATAACTAGCCCGCGCTGATTTCAACTGTAAGTGTGTACACACCGGTGTTCAAATTAAAGTTGCTAATTAAATGCTTTTAATTAAATTAGAATATGGGATCAAGTTCAGTGGAAATATTATGAATCGGAGGTGTACTACTTGTGGTCGTCATTCATGATCATTAACAGCTGATAAAGGCCATATTGTCACCGATGCATCCTCGAACCGATAAGTGTGTACACACTGGCAATCACATTTCAAAGTTGTTAATTACATCTTCCGCTCCTAATGAAATTAGAATATGAAATCGAATTCAATGCAAATACCATGAAATGGATGCTCGAAAGGTGTAATAATAGGAGAGCTAGCCTTGACTGCTGCGACTGATAACCAGTTTGTTTTTCACAGGTGTCACACATCTTACATTAGTGTCGAACAATCATAATAAATACACACAGAAAAAAATAGTATATGCACAAATACACTGAGCGACGTCAGTTGGTCTCTTGTTTGCCTTACAAATTAGTTGCAGCTCAATAATTGAGCCATAATGTGACTTGGCAGCTGCCAGTCCACTTCTCGGGGCCGATGCCTTTGTCCAATTTATTCAAATATAAAATACTCAAACAAGAAAAGATAAATACAAAAATGTATAGAAATGTGCAGATGCGCAAAAATCCTACAAATGCGCGTGTTTTCCCAATTAACACACTTTTTCCCCTCCTTTGATTCATAAAACAAATACATATTATCTTTCTATATGCGAAGATCTTTATTGTGTTTGAGTTTCACTTTTATTTACTAAGAAATTGAATCATATTTCTCACTTAATGTTAACGGTATTCTAGTTTGGCCTAGCAACAACTACATACATATGTATATGTTTGTGTGTGTGTGTCAAATATTTAGCAAACATTAATTGATAAGTCCCTAACGTTAGTAGGTTAGTTAAGTCAGATAACCGTTATCGATGTATTGATTTCCTATGATACATATTTTGTTATTGCAAAAACAGAAAAACACAAAAACAAGAAACAACAACTTGTTCTGATAGTCATGATCAAAGAGTTCGCATTGTCAGCGGAATAATATGATGAGTGCTTCTATTCATTGAATAGGTAAACAAAAAATTCCCCATTTCCCTTGATACATACATACATACATACATATTGAGGAAAAAATCCCAAGATCTTGTCTCCCCTCTCTCTCTCTCTGTCGCTCCCTCTTCTGTTTTTGCCAGGCTCTCTGTTTATGTTTAGCGGTTTGACGTTTTGCTGAAATACTAATTTGTGCATTGAGCAAAGAAAAAATATATATATAAAATATATATATATTTTCAATCATAAAAACTGTTAAGGATACAAAAAATACTTAATTTTTTCAAGTGCAACTATGCTTAATGAACTGTCTGTCTATCTGTCAGTGTAATTAACAGTCACTAACACATAGACGGCGTTGCCAGATAGTTAAATAGGGCAAACAGATTGCACTGTGTGCGTGTATCAACGACCTGTTGCTCTGTTGTTAATCCTACAATTTTGTTAGCTTGCCCCTTCCACACGGTGACGAGTGGATTTCTCTTTAATTACATGATAACAACAAACAAAACAAATGATTATCACTTAAGCACAATCTGCTACATGTATGTATATATGTACATACATATGTTTGTGTGTTTGTGTATACACTAGGCAATATTTTATTATCGTGGGCGTCAAAAAGCACACACATAAATACTTAAAGTACGCACACATATGAACATGCATGTATGCATGTCTGCATAGAGTAAATAGCCCAATTCTTCAATTGCATTCACACTACTCACTCACCAGTCCACTGCTTGCTCGTTCTCTCTCCCGCTCCAGGCTGTCAGTCCAGCTAAACGCAATGGGCAAATGAGTGAAAGAGCGCAAGAGCGTGGGACCAACACGTAAGCGAGAGCATTACGTTCATTTGCGCTCACGAGCTACATATGACGCCCGATCGGCGTTGTCTCTGTCGCTGTCGCTGTCGCTGACACTGACGTCGCTGCTGTCGCTTGGCGCTTGTTGGGCTGGAGTTCGGCCAGTCAGTTGTTATCGAGCGTTACTTGAAGCTGGTTGGTTGGCTGTCCACTGCCAGGCTGTGTGTTTGTTGTTAATATTAGTGTTTAGTATTAGTCGATTTAGTTGTGTGTGCGCGCTGCGAAAATCTGAGCAAACGCCTCCCACCCTCTTCTGCACCGCTCGCGTTGTCGCCGCCGTGATCATCATCATCGTCGTCGTCACAGTCGCCGTCGCCGTCACCCTCGCCGTCGCCGTCGCCTTCGCCGTCATCTTTGCTGCCAGTTTTATTTGTGTGAGTGAGCCAGTGACTACCAAAAAAAAAAAAAAAAAAAAAAGAAAAAACACCAACAAAATTGTAAAGAGGTTGCGTTTTAAGTACAATTACACACAGAGAAACCGCGCATAAACAGTTACAGCTGCAGCTTTAGTTGTTGCTAAGCGTCCCAGCATCTGCAAACACTCCCACACAAACACTCACAGTTACAGCATGTGTGTCTTGTATACATTTCCATTGTGCTGCATAAGCGACAAATAAACGGCTCGTTGTCTCGCAAAAAAATCTCAACTGAAAAAAGTTTTAAATAATAAATAAATAATTTTTTTAGATAAAAAAACACAACGTCAACTGCAAAAGATCACGAAATGCGGTACACGCGTTGTCGCCTGTTGTCGCTTGACGTTGTCGCAGACGGAAAACAAATTCACTCACACACACACACACCTATTTACACTTGCACACCTACTCACGTACACACACAGGCACACGCCAGCATGCGTCGCTTGAAAAGCCACACTGGAGATTTGCACGAATGCAAAGACAACACGATTTCTTTGGGTTTTTTCATCTTTGGCCTTGGCTAAAACCGTTATATACATAATTAACAGTTAAAGTTAGTCAGCAATGTGCACACAAATGTAAAACACACGAAACGCGTGCAACAGCCTACATAAACTAAGCCGAAAGAATCGAAGAGCAAACGCAAAACTAGGCGTTAGAGAACTATCCTAAAACAGACATATGCATTTGTGTTGCACAAGTTTGACATTCAAAGGGAGAACCTACAAAGAGCACAGACTGCATGTACATATGTATATATGTATGGATGTGTTAGAGACATGCACAATACAAGTGGATTTGCATTATAGATGTCCTCACAGAGAGCACCCAGTGCATGGAAAATGTCCTAAAAAGAGAAAGGGGATAATTAATACATATATTGTATTCATTCACACTTCTTGCTATGGCAATATGTTCATTAAAAAAAAACATTTTTTATTAAAATAAATATATACATATATGTATATGTATATGTTTATATATAAATTAACATTTAGTTAACAAAGTAAACAGAATAATTATATTATTATTTAAATCTCAAAGAAGCTTTGAGGAACTTGTTGGGTAAGAAAAACGTAAAAATAACAATAATAACACAACAAATTGTGAAAGATCACAAAAATAAATAAAACAATTGAGTTATAGTCGAAATATGTATAAATCAACAGTATATCCCTTTCCAATAAAAACAAATGAGCGATAGGCGTTAAGTGAGAGTGAAGTGAAATATTTATTATTTATATTATATAAAAATACAAATATGTATATATATATATATTATATACTTAGATAAGCTTACGTCTTTATACGCAGATTAATCATAAAGACCAAAAATAAGAACAACAACAACAAAAGACGCGGAAATGGATTATATTGTGAAAGCCTACAAGGACTGGAAATTGCATTCGCAAGTAAGTAGAAATGCATATCTATATATACCCATATATGCAGGTCTTTTAGGAATGTGTAAAGTATATAGAGTATATAATGATTGAAATATCTTCAGATAGGAGAGTTTTCCAGGTGGATCAATTAACGAAAGACTGTTGTAAATTCTTATACAAAATATTTATATTCTCCATACTGGCCTGAGTACGAAGCACATTATACCCAAATGACACTTTTTCAGTGAGTACAGGGAATACAAATTATAATATATGTATATAGAGATCATTGGGGTTGAGTTAGGTTAGGTTACAAATTACACGTCTTTAAATGGTATTACATTAAATTCGGTTTTCACGTAATTTTCTGATGAAAAATCGTTGTTGGTCGACTAGAAAATACCCTGTAAACTGATTGAATTACAATATTATAGTGAAATAGAAGAAAGAAACTAAGAAAAGTTAAAATGTAAAATGTAATTGACTTGACAGAATATAGAACATATGTATATTTATAATTAATATATATGTTGAAAATAATTTGAAAGCTCTTTGAACGAATTGCATATACACATGCAATATACCCAATTACAGCTTTTATTTTTGATTGTCTTATGAGGTATTTTATAACTTGGCAAATCAGACTTTATATTCTAGATTAACTTAGGTCTAAAATGTCATCTGAGTGCACCAAGATTACCCAAACACAAATATCGCAAATTGCCATAAAATCGAAAACGAATTGAGCGCAAACTCTGTGCAATCATTTCTGCCAAAACATTATATACATATACCTATATATATATATAATGTATATATATGTATATATTTGTTTTAAGAGCCACAGTATGAAGTCATGGCAGTTCCTCGTGGTCGTTAGCTTTTGTGGGCTAAAAGCGTACAAAAAGAGTATGTATACGTATGTATGTATATATGTGTGTGAATGTGGGCAACAATCTTGTCAGACAAAGTCAGACTCTGATCTATTCAACACACACACACACACACACACACACACACTCACACTCACACAGACGCTGAAAGACTGCAGAAACTGTTGCTGAGGCCCCTGCCGAGGTGCTTAACCGCATTTAAAAATATATTTTTTTACCAACATCAGTTGGAGGTAAAGCAGCAGCAAGACACACAGCAACAGCAACAGCAGCAGCAGCAACAGCAGCAGCAGCAGCAAAGCACAAAATAATAAATAATTCTCTTGAAATACGATCGTGTCGAAATGCTCTCGCATTACCCAAGAAAAACCACTCTGAATGGAACGTTACCTTTTGGTATTTGCTGTATTTAAATACCCTGTAATTGTTGAAAAAGGCCAACAATGCAGTCCCAGTGGACAGACAGAACTGAAGCTTTACTTCGAGATTCTTTATTTGCTCCCAAAAACTAATAGCTATCGATATATATTACATGCTAGCTAGATATATCATTATATCTTGCCTTATTGTATAGACTTGTAACTGTCTTTCTTGCATGCCGATATATTGTGCATATACATATTTCCGTATTGGGACATTTCCCCTACTTTATAATGACCTTACTAAAGACATTATCCCTGCTTCATAGCATGTTATCGAGGTATGTATGTGCTTACAGGGCATCTGCTAGCTGGGCATTCTCAACATGTATACAAGCTTTGCAAATGCCACCAAAGTGTGCAGCATGGTTTTGGCTACGGTTTCGACTCTGGCTGCGACTACGACTACGACTTTGGCTGTGCGCCGGCTGCTAGTGCGGATCGTAGCCAGCAAACCAGGCGATGAGTAAGCCAAGAGGCAACAACCAACAGCCGACAGCCAAGAGGCCAAGAGGCAAGAGGCAACAGTGCTATCGCACATCTGGCCTAAAGCAAAAAGGCAACAAGTCAGCCAGTCAGCCAGTCAGCAATGCGGCCAACTTGCGCGACTCTGTCTGAATTGCAAATGAGTGCAACGAGCGAATAAAGCCAAATGCATTAATGTACATACGTTATACGCATGTGTGCGCTGCCACTTCTTGATATACTCTGTACGCACTGTGAGCATGATTTGAGTATATAGATATACTATAGATATATATCTATGGATAACAAATGGTGGCAAAAGTAATTGGGATTATCAAGTCACTAAGATTGTTGAATGAATGATAATGATGACAGTCATAGAGAGGAAAGCAATTTAGTTACAGCTAGCTACGTTAGTTAGCTATTATCGAACAGAGTATTGATCAATCGAATGGACTCGATTGCAATGGCTTTTGTTGTTTTTGCCAGTTTTATTGCTAATTAGGCCAAAGCACATGATAAACACATAAAAACGAAAACTCGCAATTGCAATTTGTACGTTTCATTGTTGGTTCGGCAGCCTGGAATGCGCCCGATCTGCGTTCTATAAATATCCTTAGCCTTGGGCTGCGTCCGCACCTTTGGTGGGTTCAATGCCCAAACCTTAAAGCCAACTTGCAGCGTTAAGAACCTGGCCCTGGGCCGGTTTTATTTAGCTTTGCCCAAGTGGACGCCATTTTGAAGAGTTTTTGCTTTTGACGCTTCGATAGAGGCCCAAAACGTTTGCCAGCATACAGTGAATGCTCGATCGAGGAACGTCTTTTAAGTATTGACTATCCGAAATTGAGCTATCAAAGGTAAAGTTAAAGCTAGCTGTAACCACTACTCAACGAGTACTTGTAGTTTCCGTTATCGAGTACTCACTGTATGGGCATCTGGTTGATTCTACCTTTTCGGAATGAACTTAATATCCAAATGGTATATCACTACTTAACCAGAGAGCTTTCGGCATTTCAATTAGTGCCATGGGGTATTCAGGGTTTTTCGGGGCTATCAAATTATTTAGTGCGTAAAGTGAGTCAAAACTATTTCCATGGTATTTCTTAACTTGACTGTGATAAAGCTTATTCAGTCGGGCGTCGGCTGAGTCAGTTTTAGGTGGAAAAGGTCATGTTAATAGGGTTTTTATCTGTAGTATTTCCAAAGTTAGAGCAGCGCTTTTTGCTTCCTGTTGCAATTCCTGTTTTAACCAGTTCGCTGGGCATTATCTTTGACGTATTTGTTTAATAACCAATTTAGCTATATTTAGTTTTTTTTTTTTTTTTTTTTTTTTTTTTTTTTTCTCAACCGGTTTGGCGTGCTTGCCAAAGAAAACAAAAAACATTCTACAACTTACATTTGAAATACAGTGAGGCGCGCTTTAAATGTAAAATTGATCAAAATATGAAATTACAAAATAAATTTTATTAGTTTACCATAAATTTGAAATACTAAATAATTTTTTAGTGTTCAGCTTAGGCAAAGTCTACCTTAATGCTGAAAAAAAGATAAACTGGAGAATTAAAAGCAACAAATAAAGATCAAAATATTATAACTCATCTTTTATATTAATGAGCTCTAAATGTTTATTCATTTTAGTCGGACTTTGCTGTAGTAATTCATTTAGTAGGCCTCGATATTGTTATCGGAAAGAACAATCATCAAATTCATTCGAGTTCAGTTATCACAATTTCAACTGCCTTGAGAAGAACCGATTGAATAGAAATATGAATGTGAATGTAAATGTGATATAAATATGAGTGTGAATATGAATCTATCAATGCCATAAACGTGTCTTTTATTTTACTTAAATTCCAAGCGGTACCTTTTCTTTCTATATATATATATATATATATATATATATATATATATATATATATATATATATATATATATATATATATATATATATATATATAAACAAGGCGAAATTCTCAAAATGATTCAAAGCAACGGTACAAATTACTGAAAGAAAGAAACAGATAGATAAATCGACAGATATATATATATATATATATCTGTCGATTTATCTATCTGTCTATATATATACATATCTGTCGATTTATCTATCTGTCTCTTTCTTTCAGTAATTTGTACCGTTGCTTTGAATCATTTTGAGAATTTCGCTTTGTTTAATTATTGCCCCAATATGGAATGGAGATTGGCTATAAATAAGACCTCAGGCAATCTAATCTCTGGTCTATTTTAACCAATAAAAAATTGCGAAGTTAAATTATATGGTATATGTATATATGCATATATAGTAAAGTAATAATGTATCATATATCAACAGTTCAAGAAAACTTCGAACTCGAACAATCTAAAGGCAAACAAAATTACAATCTTAGCAGTAATCAATCAAAAACTCAAATGAAGATTGATTGTATATATCTATACAACGATATCTGTATATATATGAATATATATAAATAAAAATATATATTCCAGTTATTGTAGAAAGTTAACGGCAGTTGCATATAATTGAATTTGTTATTAATCGCAGCCAGTTTATGGAAATACTATATAAATATATAGATATATACATATATACATAAATCGAGTCGTTAAGTAATTTAACCACAAATTCCACAAGTACAGTAAACACATCATTGAAGACCTAATCAATGTCAGCTCACTAAGAAATGTACTAAAAACATATAGAAAAAATTCGGATTTGTTAACACATATGTCAGCATCGATGCCTTTATCGATAACTCTAGCTACATACAGCGATCGATATTTTGTACTTTTGCACTACTTAGTAGAGATTTAGCTGTGCAACCCTCATGTTTGTCTTTATCTCTCTCCTTCAGACAATAAAAAACTGATTAATATTATTTATAATATTATTGATAGATATATTATTCCTGCCTAAGTTCCCATAAGTTTTATATTCAAGTATTTTATGACCTGACGCAAAAAGGCATTCCGTCAAAAGGGAATTTATACTTTGAAATATTATAGAAGTCACGTTGACTATTTTTTGTTGCAGCACGTAACAGATGTCTCTAGTAATGGGTATTACGTAGTAGCATACTATATATACTATAAGTAGTATACACTGTAGAGAGCGCATGTGTGCTTAACTAGTGGGTGACGCTGCCCTTCAATTGAGCAAACAGAAAGCTAAACACCTTAATCAACACAAGCATATAGAGACACATTATATATGCTCGCTCGTATCTGAAGAGTACTAAGAAGCCATCCATTTAATTTATCAGAAAATATATGTACACGAACTATATAAATATAAATAAACTTAATGCCCCTTAAGATTGTGGCACTTGATGTTTGGCATGGGGCTTTACACTTTCAAGTGCAACGCGCGGGCTACACAATTGATATGGCGGAACGAGTTGAGCCTGATATATAGAATGTCGACGAAGTGATCTGATATAAGACCCGACAATTGATAGCAAACATGATGTAGCATATAAGACTTTGCTCGCCTAGAATCGTCTATTTCCTGGCTTTACAATAAGCCGCGCAGGTGCGCCAATGGCTCAAGTACAGGCACAATTCCGTTGTTCGCTGAGTAATGCTTCGACAATCTCTGGAGAAGTTCTCTGCAGTAGATACAAGTCATTATCAGTTAATTAAACATGCTAGACAAAAAAGCATTAGAGATGGGAGCATTTTTGACTTTTCGATAGATTAGGTTGAAGATTAATTAAACACTGGAGATGATAAGTATAGGCATATATATATAAATTAGAAGCACGAAGCACTCACATCTATCATAGAGCAATCTAAGCATCGAAGACTGCTGTATAACAGTACTATGTTTATGTTCTCGGTAAATTACTATAGACAACAGTAAAAACTAACACGAAACTCAATTTATAGCACGAAATCTGAGTCGTGTCACGCTCGCAGCTCACTCTAGATATCCGTTCGCTTAGCTTATTGGAAATGAAAGATCTGACAAGTACGAACAGTATATCTAAGCATTAATGGTGAATATCGAAATTCGATCAGAAGCACTCTTTTAACAGCCTGTCTCAATTGCTTAATTTGAAGCTAGATATCAGCCATGTCTCATCCAAGAATTAAAGATGTCCTCGTGACGAAAATTCCAATTTATACTTAAATATAGTTTGTATTGTTGTTGGGCAACAATTGAATCTTCTTTTAGATAATGCAAAGTTGAGATAGACACGAAAACAGATTCGATCAGAAATCAACATCGTGTCACGCACACAGCTCTATCATAGATCTTACCAATTGGGCTCCATGTGTGTGCGTGCGTGTGTGTGTGTGTGTGTGTTAATAAAAACGTTCCATTTCGCAGTTGTCATGCATAATAATAATAATAACAATATCTAAATTGATATGTGTAAAGCTTCTTATATTTGAGTCACGTACGATTTGGTTCAGTATTTTCGTTTTCATTTTCGTTTCGGTTTTTTTTATTTTTTATCAATTTGCAATTTCCTATTTTGTTAATTTTAATTAATACTAAAGATAGTGCGACGGCTGAACAGAAACAGTGACTGCTGCCATAAAGCTTACCTCAAGTGTTACTTCAATTTGGCCTTCGTCTAATAATTTGTGTGCGCTTGCACGAATCCATAAATTTCTGACATACTTACATAAACAACAACCAAACAAACAACAACAAGAGCAACAAATTTGAAGTAGATTGCAAGCGATATCAATAAATTTATGGCATTTGCCATACGAATATTTATGTTAGTCACTGTTGAAAGCCGATTTGATTAGCCAACGTGTATCGATTTCCACTCCGGCTCTGTTATCGATCAGCTGCAATTAGCTGGGACTGACCTTCGCGCTCAATACGAGCATTTCTGAGGAGTTCTTGAACTCCTTCCATCATTCGAACTACTGAGTCACATGCATCGCATGCGGCATGCCGTCTTGTCTGACACTTCCATTTAGCAAGTCTTTCAACTGCCTAATTCTGGGCGAAATCACACGCTTGTCTTTTGATAGACATAAACAATTAGACAATAAACAATTATCACTTTCGGCACGGACCGTGTCGTCTGGTCTGCAATCATTGAAAAGTCCCCCTTTTCATATACCCATTGAAGGTGAACAGAAATGGGGTACACCTCTTTTTTAAATGACAGAAGTCGTTGCAGTATACTTACTCACTTATTATTTAAATTTGTCGACAACAAAATGAAGATGAAAGCCCGTATGTTAGTAATTTTATGTATTCAGAAAAAGTAGAGCTCATTTATCATTTCAAATGCCCCCTGAGAACCGGCTGAAAACAAGAGTATTTAAAACTAGCATTAACTTTTCAGATTCTATTCAAATGCTAGTAAAATCAATTCTAAACTTTATATAGGGTATTTACGTATCGTCATTTTTTTCATTGCTTAGCTTGTGTTTATCATTTCAATTATGATTGTAATTAAAGACGAATACATGTTTATGGAGTATCTTCTGGGCAAACGCTATTAAGCGAAGCCCACTTATTTGATTCTTTTGTGGGAATGCTGATTGCTCATCAAGAGATCAGTTGCGCACAGCATGGACAATTTAAAGAGCTTTCACGGCAAATATAGCATACGATATACATATATAAACATCAATATATATACAGATATCTATAGATCCGTATATATGTATGTGTGCGTGTGTATAGCGAAATCCCATTGAGGGAAACCCGGCGCGTGACTAGCTTCTGCGATTTGTGTGTATGTCAATGACCGTTTTTTCTGTCTATTTCAAATCTATGCGAAATTTAGGTGAAACTGTGTTGAATTGTCATCTGTGATAGGCACTGAATGGGAAGCGCTTATCAGTTGCGCTCAAATAACAGTTAATATTTACCCTACATACAGTACAGTTCTGTCTCTCTCTCTCTCATCCCCACTCTTGCTTTCGCTTTTTTCTTATGGCCGTCGTATATTGCTATTGCAGAAAACAGTTTGACAACAGTTGCGACAACTTTGTTGTTGACCTTAACAGTAACAAAGTAAATACATATATACGTACACATGAATATGGGTCTTTCTCTATCATATGTTGTACATACATACATACAATGTATGTACGCATGTACATATGTATGTACATGTGTGTTTTGTCTTGGAGGAAGTAATTGCAGCTCTGTTCTATAAGTTGTCTTGCAATAATGCATGAATATTGCAAATCAAATATGGAGGTATCATTAATAAAAAAAGTCACATGTTAATTAAAAGTCATGCCGGCAATTCGTTTTGAATAATTTCCATATGCAACCAACCCAACGGACCAGCTGCTTTGTCTTTGTTGACTGCTCGCTGCTTGTCCAAACAGGTTTAAGCCTAACAACAACATATACAATGCACACATTGAAAGGCGCTTACGTTGGCTTAACTATCACGTGAAAAAAAATTATTATTTGCTCTCGTAAACAAAAACAATCGCAAATTAACATTTGCACAAAACAAAAGACAATACAAACAAAAACACGCGCTCAACGCTTACCGTTGCAACTCTGTGCGCAGTAGAGAGTGCAGCAATCGATAACATTTTGAGCGCGGCTCTGCAGTAGCGATGAATCTGACATGACACGGTATGCCGGCAACTTTAGTGGGCCACGAGCAAAAACAGCTTATCGTGCTTCGTATTGAGTATTAACAGAACTTGTCATCTCTAGTATGCTTTGGTATTTTTGGCATTTGCTCAATAGGATGCTACGGGCACACTGACAGCACAACACACAACGACAACAACTTGTAAACACGTAGTAAACGCAGCTGTAACTGAACGGTGCTGAAAAAACGAAAGCAAAGTAGAGGAAAGAAAAACAATAAATTTTTGCAATAATTAAAAAGTGAATTCAATTAAGGAGAACGTCTGTGTTGCCTAAGTAAAATGTGTCTATAAATTGAATAAATAGCAGCAACTGTATTAGTTTAACTACAGTTTTCGGTTTCGCTTGGTTGCATTAACCGTTTTGAGGGAGGAGTTCAGGTGAGTCAGGTGAGTGGGACACCACCAATGAACAAATCACAGAAATTGCCTGTGCGCTATTTATAATTATAGAAACACACTCACACATGTGTGTATTTGCGAGAGTAACGGTAAATCAATGACATCATACGGACTGTTGCCAAAAAGCAAAAAACAAACGAAAACGAAAATAAAAAACAAAAACAGAAACAAAACAAAACAAAGAAACAAGTACACAGTTAATTAATGCTTTCCCCCTTTCACTTTGCAGTTTCAAGAGATCGTGCCTGATATGGATGACACCGAATTCATGTTCAACGAAAAACAATCGATACGCGACTCCTCACGCACCCTCAAGAAATATGGCAGCACCTGCTGCAACAATCTGAGAAACAATGAAATTCTTATACGACACACCGTGGAAAAGACGGATACACTGCAAGGAATTTCGCTCAAATACGGCGCCACGGTATGTAAACATCGATTATAAAGTATCTCAATTCCTCTGTGGGAGTTAGGTGAAATGAAAGTTATGGCGTGACATAAAACATTGATTTCAAATGCATAACGTCGTATATGCGAGGGTAGTTCAAGTAGTTGCTGTGATGCTTAAAAAGAGTTACAAGACGCAATATAAAATGAAAATTGGAATATTTATAATAACATATTCTTATGTAATAAATGAAATATGCAGAATATATTTGAATTACATACAAAATTCTATATAAGTGAAGCAATGTGAAATTGTTGTCACGTTTGATAAATATGTAGATAGAATGAAGACTTGTTATAATAAAATATCACGGAAATATATATGTATGCAAGGGCAGCGTAATGAACTTCCAGTAAATAGAAATAATCATGTTATGTTCAGTCGAAAAAGTCTCAGCCTACCCTCGCATACAGTATGCAGGCAACATTTCCCCAGCCACCTTTTGATTTGTAGGTGGCAAATTGCACGCGTGGCAAGCCCTGTAACTAGCAATGGCTTCTTTTTATACCCGTTCACAAAGTGAAAGGAAAGTATATTGGATTCGTGTAATATACGACTTGCTGTGCGTTTATTTCCGTAGAGGGCAGAGAATTGAAAGTTGATAAAAAGTTATTCTACATGCTCCAGCAGTCTTAGGACTTTATCACTTATCGATTTTTAATCTGTAAATTTCCTTTTACACTATGGGCGAGTATTAATCAGTCAGTTGCACTCGAATGCAGTGTTTGGCTTGCTCGCTTTGGCTGCTGTCGTGTCGCATGCAAATTGCAGACAATTTCAAATGTCAGCTAACTTTCAACTTTATCGATTTAATAAGTAGACGGAAAGACCTAGTCAGTTGCTTGACATGGTTTATACAAATAAGATAGCATTGGCTGGAGACAGGGGGATGTTGGGAGCGGGCCCAGCAGGAGGAGCTGATGGGTGCTGCACTGCAGCAGCGGGCAACCTATGACCGCTCGTCTAATTGCTTATCATTGTTTGAGTTTTGAGTCTTATCAGGGAATTTTAAGTTGGAGGAAACGCTGCAGCCAAATGTGCCGACAGTTTGCTGCATATCATTCCTAATATATATGTATATGTATATATAGTTAGATAGTTAAGAGTCTGTGTCAACATTTGATCAACTACTGAAATGATAAGAGAGGAGAGAACTGAATTGTATATTAAGTGCTTAGCTAATTTACCTGGCCAATTAATCATCAGTGTGATTCGCATTTGACGAATGCGTATCGTGTCAACTCAGTCACCCATCAATCAATCACTCGAGCAATAAGTCAATTAGCCGTCAATTTATAAGTTGCTAATCTCTTAAGCGTATAGACTCATATATTGATAGCTTAAAAATTAGCTTAGATATTGTGGTTTATTGATAGATATAATATATATATAATATAATAGTATACATATATTAAGCTTAAACGGAAAGTTTTTCTCAGATTCTACTTGAAGTGAGCTGAACTGAGTTTGCGTTAGTTAGCAGAGCTTTCACTGTAATTGGCAGACACTCAGCTATAGATTCCGTTTAATACAATCATCGACAGATCCAATGACAATATACAAATATCTATATATCTTATATTCACAGACGGAACAAATACGTCGTGTCAATCGCCTCTACGCCTCGGATAGCCTCTTTTTGCGTCAGTTCTTGCTGGTGCCCGTGGAGAAGACGTCACCCTACAATTTGCAGGCAAATGGGGCTGACCTGCTGGCCGATGCACTGGCGTCGCCGCCCACCACGCCCGACGTGAATGTGCAGCGCGAAGCATTGAACAATGCAAACAATTTGAGCCAAACAAATTGCTACAGCGGCAGTAGCAGTGGCAGCGGCAGCGGGAGCAGCAACAGCTGCAACACCAACATCTCGTCCAGCTCGTCGAGCACGCGTTCCGGTCAGCTGCACAGCACACCGCGTCCATATTCAATTGCTGGCGAGCTGCTGGTGCAGCCCGGCGATGAGGATCCAGCTCTCATGTTGCACAATCACAATGCCACGTGCAACACCAAGCAGAGCAAGTCGCTGGACTCGGTGGCCGCGATGACGCCCGAGGAGGAGAATCGCAAGTGCATGAATGATTTCCTCAATAAGATTGACAACACGATATCCGAGTCGCGCAAATATGTCGAGCGTTCCAAGGAGTAAGTGTTGGTGCTGGAGACCCTTAAGCAGTGCTGCCTAGCTAAATATTTTTTATTTACAAACATCTAGAAATTATCTTATAGATATACTTGATAAGTATAAAGAGCTAAAGAGCCTAAAACTTACGATTTTATTGTCTATAGAAAACGCTGGTCAAGTTTATCGATAAAAATTGATTTCAAAATTTCAAGTATTTAAGCAACTCTCGAAAGCTTGATTCACAAAATATGATGTATGGAAATTATTGATCCATTTTTTAATGAAATTGATAAATCTTTATCCAAATTCAGTATTTGCACAGAATTCTTCAGCTGTAGTTCCCATTTGAGATGTTTTTTGCAGTACATAGACAAATGTGATCAGTAAGAACATTCTGATAATCTAGTCCTGTTTTTAGCTGGCAGCAGTGCCTCCAAATCCTTTAAGAGTCTTATCTTTTATTTAACCCTTCTCCATATCTCGCACATCCAGTTTGGTGAATAGTCAGAGTGATGCGGACATTTGCATCAGTGCCACGACGGACGTGTTTCCACAGCGTCGCAATCATCAGCTGAACAACTCCTACAAGAACAACAACCACAACAGCAACAACAACAACAACAATCGTCCGCCGCACCATCAGAGGCACAGCTCGACGGGCAGCGGGAATTCGGATACGGCGCAACTTCTAAATACGACGCAAACGCGTCGAGTGCAGAACTCCCTGAAGCGCCTGGAGAAGCAGCAGGATGATTTCTTCGAGTTGTAGCAGCTGAGCGAGGCGCTGCGTAGCATTAACCACGCGCTACGACATTACAATTAATTAGAATTACTGTGCGAATGGAAGATATCAAGAAAGAGAGAGAGAGAGAGAGAGCGAGAGCGAGAGAAAGTTAATTTTACAAATTGTTTTTAAATCTGCGGCGCAACAGAAAACGCTGCACTAAATGTAAATTATATAAATATAACAAAAAAAAAGCAAAAAAAAAAAAAAAAAAAAAAAAAACTACATACGTACACCTATATACTATATACCACATATATATAGATATGTTAAGCGCTACGCTATTTAAACCTGTACTATATATACACACGCAACATACTATCGTATAATGATAAAATGATATCTATGTTATATTTTGATCTTATTGTTAGTCAAACCGTTCAGCCCTTTGTAATTGCCGCCAATTTGCTTGCAAAGTCTGTTCCTTCCCCCACTTCCCCCAAGTCTTTTTTGTATGTGTTAGCTTTAAATGAAATGCGTACTTTTAGCTATGAGAATTATTAATCTTAATTTACACACACACCAACACACACACACATACACACACACACACACACACACACATACCCACAAACACACACACATACCCACAAACACACACACACACACACACACGTAGTCTTTAATTACAATTTTTACATAACTTGACTGCTCTTTGGCATAAACTGTTTGCAAAACTTTAATTGGCCGTTAAATAACTGTTAAATATATATATATATGTTTATCAAGATATATATAAAATATATCTGTAGTTATAATATAGTTTACTTGTTAAATTAATATAGTATTTCTTCTTATCTTTTCTATTATTTGTATTATCCCACACAGAGTTCTGTCCTCATCTATCTTAAGGCCAACTAAAATATGCAAATCATGTTGTATGAGAAGATTTTATAAATAACAAAATAAAGTAAGAATGTGTTAAAAAAAACATCGAATGATTTTATTATTAAATATTATGAAAGATTTTTAAAAGAACTAATTATAAATATAATAATGATTATGGGGGTCTATCTGTAGATGATAATTATTGTAGAGTTTCATTCCTTATAACAATCAGCTCAAACTGAAGATTTTCTATATGATTATCTGTAGGTAACTCCTCTGAGTCTGCTATGAAGCGAGCTTCCCCTAGTTAAGCCGAGTTATGGAATTCTAGCTGACGCACGCGCATCTGTAATTAGTGTTCACCTGTTCAGGTGCGACACCTTGGCAACGGTTTGGGCCAAACAAACAACAAGAAAACAGTCGTTGAAGAAAAACAACTTCCAATTATTATTATTTTCTGAAGCACTTGGGACCATGTCGGAGCCGGAGTTGGATGCAGCTGTTATTAAGGCCACACAGCAAAGCCTGGGCAAGTGGATCAAGAAGCCACCACTGACAGAGAAGCTGCTGAGGAAGCCTCCATTCCGATACCTTATGGACATCTTCACAGCGGTAAGACTTTAGCCATGGAACTCGTTCCATTAAGCTCTGCTTAGTTTATTAGGGAAACGGGCTGCCTTGAGGGTCTCTATACGCCGGAGGAGCAGCTCTTCGAGAACATCAATGATCGGTAAGGCATCCATATCAATACGAAGCAAAGCTATGACTAACTAAATCGATTTGAGCAGAAATGATAAAATGCGGTTTCTGCAAAAGATGATCGATGCCACAAGTGAGTTGGAGAAATCGTATAGACTAAAGTATACCCTAACTAATCCTGAGTCATGTTACAGAGCTTACCACGAAGCAGGATCTCAAGGTGCGCACCTCCAAAATTGTGGCTGGGCATGAGCCGAAGCTGACGAATGAGCTGCTGCAGGCTATGGCCAGCATAATGGAGCAGCGTCTGGAATGGCGTGATGCAGTGCAGCAAGTCTTGGCCAATGAAACCGATAAGCCGAAGCCAGGGAAGACAAAGGAAGGCAAACCGAGCAGCAAGCAAATCTCGCCAACTGCTAAGGAGCAGCCCATGGCACGCAAGGAGAAGCGCATCTCGCCCCAGGAGCAGAAGCTGCGCAAAGCAACGGATCAGGCAACCCAGGACAAGGAGAAGAAGCCTCAGCGCCGGCACAAGCCCTCTCCGGAAGCAGAAGCCAAGCCCAAGCTGAGCCGGCAGAGCTCCAAGCAGAAGACTCCATCCCCAGTAAAGCCCCCAGCAAAAGTTAAACAAGCTTCAACAGACAGTGAAGCAAAGTCCATGTCGCCGGCACCTGCTGTAACTGCTCCTCCTGCTGCTCCCGTTACATCTGCCGCAGCTGCTCCCGCACCTGTCAAGCAGCCCTCGCCTGTCGCCTCACCCAAACCGACTAGCGCCTTACAGAGTCCTTCGCCCAAGGCTCATCAGCTGGCGGCTGAGCCCGCGGAGCCGGAAAGCCGCAAATCCTCTGGCAAAAGTCGACGCTCCAGCGCCAGCCAGCGAGCAGCTCCGCCCGAACCGGATGTTGCTCTGACCAACAACGATGCTAGTGAGCAGAGCCAGGCCTCCACAGTCCCAATCTCCGACTCCAATCACAACAACAACAACAACAGCAACAGCGAGGTCAAGCGGGAAGGCACCTTTACACGTGATAACTCGAAGGAATCGAACGGCTCCTTGAATCGCCCTCGCACCTCGCTGCGCCCGCCCAGTGCACGTCCCGCCTCGGCACGGCCTGGAGCCCCACGGCGTCGCAATGTGGAAATTGTGCTGCAGCCGAACGATCAGATGAAGATGTCCGGCATCAATGTGAAGCTGGAGACCTTTGGGGACTTCGATGACGATGGCGAGAATTTGGTGGTCATCGAAGATGCCAATGCGCATGACATAGACACGGGCACAGCGGATGCCCCACTGGACATGGATGTGCAGCAGGGCCAGGGCCGCCTGGTTCAGCAGATATTGGACACTCAGAAGGAGCTGGTGGCGGGGCAGGTAAGTGAGCAAGGCAAGGAGGATACTCAGCAGAAGACGCCATCGGCAGGCACGCGCCAGAGCTCTGCAAGGCAAATGAACGATCTTCGAGATATCATACAAACTCTCACCAAGTCCGTGAATCCGCTGGGCAAGCTGTTGGACTTCATACCCGAGGACATTGATGCCATGCAGCTGGAGCTGAGCATGTGGCGGGACGCCTACACCCAAGCAGCGGCGGAGCTAAAGCGGGAGAGAAGCCTAACGGCCTCCGCCACGGAGCCCATGAAGCAGCAGCTGCTCTCAATCGAGGCCAGCATTGGCGAGTACAAGGATCTGGTCGACGAGAGTCGTCAAAAGATTCTGCAGAACAATGAGCGACTGCTCAAAATGCTGATGGAGCAATGATATAATTAAATACATATGCGAGGGCAGCTTGAACTGCTTCAGACTAGCCTCGCATAACAATATACTAGTCTATAATAGTCTTAAGAAATGTAATAATTGCAATATGTCTGGTAAATAAATGCCGATTTTCGATTGATATCACTTAAGTGTAATCTATCCAAAGTTTATACAGTTTCCCCATACCTTCAAGATCTATGACATCATATACTATGACATGAGTAAAGCTACTTAGGTCAGTGAGCACAAGGATGTACATATGTAAGTGTATATGTATATGTTTAATAGATTTCTTTTAAAAAAATAGCATATAGAAATATCGCATGTAAATTGTAAATAACAGTTCAATGGGTGGTACATCATAATCGTTCATTATTTAAGGTCACTTAGTGTTCAAACCGAAACCAACATGCTTAAACAAATTAAATATTTTGGGTACTTCACAGCGGAGGCAGTTTTCCTTTGGTATATATAAATATATATATATATCCATATCCATGCGTAAAGAATTCCATCTCTTGCCGTCCTGGCCGACTGGTGAATACCCAATAAATGTATTTACAAACAAGATGCAGAACAATGCTAAGCCTCAGCTTCGTCAGCTTCATCCTGTCTAGTGTCCGAGTCCGATTTGTCTCCGTCATGCTCTTTCTCTTTGCCCTTGTCTGTCTCCTGATCCTGATCCTGGTCCTGGTCCTGGTCCTCATCGCCTAGCACATACTCAATAACATCGTCGATGGGAAAGTTGTTGAGCAGCGCCTTTATGGAATCATTGTGAATGACCACAGTGAACAAGAGTTTGCAGTATTCACGCATGCGACTGCCGTAGTCCAACTCGGCATAGGCTTCGCTGCCCTTGGCCAGATCGTGGCCACAATTCTCGATGACCTTGCACAGCACCGACTCCTCGGAGCTGTTGGGCCAGTCGTATTTCTTGAGTGTTTGCGGATCGACCAGCATATCGATTAGCTTTGCTATGTTCTCCTTCAGTTTAATATCCTCCTCAGTGAGCACCTCGCCGTTGAACTCATCGTCGCTTGACGGCTCATCCAGATTATCCGCAATTGCAGCGGCCAAGCTGGCGGCCAAGGACTTACGCTGCTCCTTCTTGACAACCGGCGACACAGCCGACTGTGGCTTCTCCTTAGACTCGGCCTTGACGTCGCCGCCTTCGGTCGTCGGCTCGGCTGTGCTGGTCGCACCCTCCAAGGGTAAAATGGTATACACCTCGTTCTCGAGCACAATGGTCTGCGCATTGCCATCGCCCTCATCCACCAAGAACTCGCGCACCACGACTCCGTTGTCGTCCGTTTTGCTGGAGATGAGTGAGCCAGCTGATGTGTTGGCAGCCGGCGTTTCCTTATCCTGGTCTGTCTCTTCGTTCGCCTCCTCTTCCTCCTCGACCACCACGACGGTCTTTTTGTTAGCTTTGCGCTTGGCCGGTGGCTCTGTGCCGAAAATATCATCCGGATCGCACTCGTGCACGTTGCGTATGTGATTACGAAGCGTGTCGGTGCTGTCGAAGTTCTTGTCACAAATGGCACAGTCCGTGCGCTCGATCACCTTGGCCGAACGTTTAGCCCGTGTCGGCTTAGCAGCTATATTCCACAATTATTCGAAATCAATAAGAGCAAGATATTGCATGATATATAATCAGGAAACTTACGCGAATGATCGCCAGCGTCCATATGCTCCTTAAGCAGTGCGCTGGTGCGGAAGCTTCGTGTGCACTCCGAGCAGGCAAACGAGGGGCGTTTCTGACGCGAATGCTCCTTGACATGGCGCTCGAGTCTGTTTTAAGAGTATAAGATTAGCTAATTAGAATAGATTGAACAGATTGCATCCCACTCACTGTTTCTCTGTCTTAAACTTTTGAATGCACAAGGAGCAGGAGTAGGGACGCAGATGCGTCTTGGAATGCGTGCGCAGTTGTGTGGCCTGTATGAAGCTCTTGCCGCACTCGTTGCACTTGTGCGGACGCTCGCCTGTGTGTCGTTTCATGTGGCGATTGAGCACCTCCTTCACGGCAAAGGATTGACTGCACTGCGAATACAGAAGGACAATAAGAATTAATCAAAAGTCTCAGCATTTCATGAGCAACAGGTGCATACCACCGTGCAGGTATAGGGCTTCTCGCCCGTATGATAGCGACGATGTTTCTTGAGCGCTACCAAAGCCGAAAACTTCTTGTCGCACAGATCGCAATCGAACGGCTTCTCACCCGTATGTGTGCGTATGTGAATGCTGCAAGAGGAACAAGGGAATTAGCTATTGACGAGAAGAGCAGTCCATTCAGGGATAGTTACTTGAGCGTGGACAGACTGTAGAAGCAATTCTTGCACACGTGGCACATGTACTCCGGCTTCTTTACCACCTGGGTGCCCAGATGCTGCTTGAGATGGGCGCGCAGATTGTCTAAGCGATAGAAGACACGGTCGCACACCTTGCAACTCATGGTGTCGTTTTCGTTGGCCGAGCACGACGAATACTTCTGATGGCGCTTCAGATGATACGAGCGCGTGAAGTCCTTGCCGCAGATCTTGCAGGCAAAGGGCTTGCCCCTGGACTGGTGCTGCTGCTCGTGCAGCTTCAGTAGTGCAGAGCTGCGCAGCTTGGCATTGCAAATGGAGCATGGATAATCGTTGAACTCCGAGTGCGTGATGAAAATGTGACGCTCGTAGCTCGTCTGCGTTTTGAACGACTTGGGGCAGTCGGGGCAGTTGATGTGGCCAAGCTGGAAAGGGATAACGCATAGCAATTAGATATAATTCCGATTGGGAGTGGAATTACAGTTACGTGAAAGGTATCGTAGCTCTCGCTGCAACAGAAGCAGACGTCCTTCTTCTCCATGACCACGGCATCGCGCTCAATCTTGTCCAGGTTCTTCAGCATTTCCGCCTTGCGCAAATGGTAGCCACTGTCGTAGCGACAGAACTCCAAATGCTTCTTCAGACTCTTGACGCGACGGAATGTCTTGTAACACTTGCCGCACACGTGCTCGACCATTTCTTTGAGCTCGTTGTTGTTGTTGCTGTTGCCGCTCTTGCGCTTTGCTCCACTAGCACCGGCTCCTGGTCCATCCTCGTCGTCGTCGTCATCGTCATCGTCGTCGTCATCATCATCCTCGACTCCAGACACCACAAACTCTTCGCCATTCTCTTTGGCAGTATCGCCGAGCTCGACGTCGTCGTCGGCCAGTATGAAGTCAATGGTGTCATCGTCCTCGACAACCACGACGCTTGTCGTGTTGTCCGCTTTGCTGTTCTCGCTCTTGATGGCCTGCAGGACGTAGTGATCCATTTTCTTCTTCTTGCTGGGCGATGTCTTTATCTTGGCCGTTTCCATTGCTGCGGCAGAGGGGCCAATTCGCTTCTCGTTTAGTATCTTCACACCTGGGCTGGCAGTTTTGGGCGTGGCACGCTTATCCCCGGCTTTCGAGCTGCCCTGGGCTTCATCGTTATTGAGTATCTTAATGCTGGTGCGCTTCTCCTGCTTGGGGCGAGCGGTCTTTGCGGCCACATCGTTAAGCAGTTTCATTCGTGTGCCAGTTCGTTTCGCCTTCAGCGAAACCATTTTCTCCACGTCCATTACTCTGATGACGGGTGTGCTCGCCTCTTTGCTGGTGGCAGGGGCTGCGCCGGTGGCGTCCTTGCTGGCGCTCATTGTCGTTGACTGTGGAGAGATGCAGGACACCAAGGATCAGTGACGTTGCGTAAGTTAGCCTACTTTCAGGCTCGTGATTTATTTTGAATCGATCACTTTGCCAGAGCGTCACGTCAGCAACGCCTAGAAGCAGCGCACAATAAAAATGGCGGCTAGCCACCGATCGACTGCGAGAGCGAGCGAGAGCACGCTACGTGCTTCGTTACGACAAAAAGAAAAAGAAACGCAACAAGTTCTCTCGCTCTGTGACTGTTTGTGAAAAATATATTTAGGGTTGAAAATAATTCGAATATAAGATTTTGAAAATTGTTGCATACTTTTCAATATTGAATATTTTTGTTGCCGGCTTTATAGGAATTTCGTTTAAATCTATAATAATTTGAACATTACTCTATGCCAATTTGCAGATTTAAATTTTACTTTATTTTACATTTGACTTACACACACACACACAAGCACAGCAGTGTAGTTTCTCTAATTAAATGTGAAACTTGCGCCAATGAAAGTCATACGTCGCCTGAAGTCGTTGTCGATCTGATCGACTGTAACGAGATGCAACAGATGTATGGACAAAATAGTTGGCAAGAGCGAGAGAGATAGCGTAGGTTTGTTATTTACTCGCACGTCTATATTATTCACACGGACTGGAGACGATGGATCTACGCTTTTTTTTTATCAAATTCTCAAAACAAAAACAAAAAAATATTTGACAAGTTTTGTATACACTTATTTATTTTAAATCACTCACAGTTTACAGCTCGTGCAAAGGCACGTAAGCGTACACAATGGCGTTAGCGTCTGACTATTCACAATATTCGTAAACAGGCAAACAGCTGTGCCGCAATAAGAGTGACCATATCTTATATTATTGTTGAAGCATTTTTAATTTACTTTGTTCGACCTGAAAGATTAAGCAAAATAATTGAAATCGAATTGTAATTATCATTCTAATTCGTAAAATTTTGTTTAAATGGTTAACATATTTTAATTGGCTAAACACAAATCCGTGGCGATGTACAAGTGACTTAAAAATATGTTTAAGCGTAAGTGCTCGCGATATCATTGATAGTAGACTTATCGAAAGCTATCGTTAATTTGCCATTCATATTGCTGCTAGCTACACAAATTGAGGTAAGTTCGTGTAAATATGAAAGAAAAACTATAGTGAAATATTTATAATCATTGTAGATAATGGCTGGCTTATTTGACTCCGCACATACCGAAGGCCCCGGCTTTGTGGGCATACGTTTCTGTCAAGAATGTAACAACATGTTGTATCCTAAGGAAGACAAGGATAACAAAACATTAATGTACGCGTGCCGCAATTGCGATTACAAACAGGAAGCCGACTCAAATTGCATATATGTGAACAAGATTATGCACGAAATCGACGAACTGACTCACATTGTGCCCGATGTGATATCCGATCCGACACTGCCGCGCACTGAAGACCACGCATGCCCCAAATGCTCGCATCGTGAAGCCGTTTTCTTCCAGGCGCAAACTCGACGTGCCGAAGAGGAGATGCGACTGTACTATGTGTGCACCAATCAGAATTGCACTCATCGCTGGACGGAATAACAGCGGAAACGGAAATGCTCAACTCCGTCTACGACTGCTGACCTTGGCTATATTCACACGCATAGCTCTAAGTACATAATAAAGTTTGTAATTTAAGTATGTTTGAGAGCTGTTATTCTAAATGCAACCGCAAATATTTCTCATTCACAAATTCGAGATCGCGAGAGAGGGAAAATGAGAGCGGAGCACGCTCTCGCATGCAAATTACTAAGCGCATCTCTCATCAGAATGACAAAAATTCCAATGTCTATCAAACAGATATGAAACGAAAACAAAGAATCAGCCAATTTAATTAAACAAGTTTCTTGTACGTATTCAAGCCGTTTCTCGAGCCGATCAAACGACAGTTGAACGTTAGAACTTGGTGCGACGTGTTGGTGAGCTTAACATGCGAATCGAATTAGAAGCGTAAACAACTAAGTTTCAAACATGGCAAAAACAAATGATACAACGGCTGAGGCGGAACCGGAGCCCAAGCTGAATTATATGCAAAAACTATGGCGCTATCGTCGTTACATGGTGATCGAGCCGTTCTTCTTCTTCTACTTTATGGCATCCGTATTGAACCAGGTGGCCATGGCTAACTTTCCACTGGAGAAGGCATGTCGCGTCAACCTGGGATACAGCAAAGCCACCTGCATGGCGATGTTGGATAAAGCGGAATTGGGCATCGATTGCGACGCCTATAATTTCGAAAATACTACCGAAGGCGCCTCCATAGACCAAACTCAGCTGGGCGTCTATTCGACAGGCTTCAATTATACGGTCTGTAAGGCCGAGGTGGAGGCCCAGAAGCTGTCCGCAGATGTTTCGGGAAAACGGGCGCCCATAGGTAAATCTCACACATCTATTTTTATCTTAATGATTTAGCCAATTAGGTAGTCAAAGCAAGTGCAACCAGTTTTTCCAGCGATTCGCATAGCTTTAATCGTGTCTTCAGGTTCTGGCTCTTATTATTATTATTATTATTATTGTTATTATTTTTAAATATAAATTCACATTCAATACGCATACATATGTATTAGCACATTTCTATTCCGTAACTATACGCATATGTACATATATATGTATATGATATGTATATAAATGTATGTATGCATGTATGTATGTACGTAGATATTTATAATCTTAGGCAATTCTCCATTCAAAATTTAATTCGAATTTTGAATTCTCACAAATGCTAGACATTCTTTTCGCTTACATAAATCATAATCGCACACCTAAATTTTAAACTCTGTGATTAACTATTCTTCAAAAACCGGTTCGTTACACATTTTGCTTTTATTTTCTTTATTTTTTTTTTCTGTCTACGTTTTTGGCTATTTTTTATATTGTTAACCCTAACATGTTTTGTCATTGCCAAGGCAACAGAAATAGTTATTAGAAATTGATGTTTTTTCTATTCTTTTTTGTAAAATCATTTGATTAAATGACAATAAAATATTTATTGACAACCATTGCATCAGCAATGCAGCAGAAGAATAAATAAAAAAACAACAATTTAATTTGCTTTGGGCATTGTGCAGCTATTAAATTCCAATTTCAATTCGCATTTCTGTGTCTGAGTAGAAATTTGTGTGAGAAGAAAAGAGCGAGAGTATGTACTAGAATAGTCCATCGGGTTACTCACATTTGATTGATTGAATAACGTAACGGAGAGTACATTGTTTTTCTGATGAAATATGTAACGTCTATCATCTGATTATCTGCGATACGATGATCATCATGCCCCTTCTTTGATAAAAAAAATATCATTATTATCGAATCTGATCCATATAATTAGCGGTCTATTTCTCGAGGAGGTCAAAACTAAGCAAATCCAGCTATATTCAATTAAATTATATTTTTCACGCCCAACTAAGCGCCTAAGACTATATACATACATACATTTACTATGTACATATAGCATATACATATATATACCGGCATTCTTCATCCCTCATATATCTTGATGTATTTGAAGATATAGGTTGCTCTAAAGATTAATCATCTAAATACCCAATTCTATCTATCTATCCTTTAGCTGCCGTATTTCCATTGATTGTGCTGCTCTTCGCCGGAGGATGGGCAGACAGATACAACAAGCGCAAGCCATGCATGCTTATACCCGTCGTGGGCGAAGCGTTAATGTTCACCTGTAAGTCGGTCATAAAAGTGGAGTAATGAGCAGATTAGATATATGAAGTACTTTGCAGGTCTCCTCATTTCGGCTATTTTCTTTGATAGTCTGCCCGTGGAATTCGGCATGTATCTGGAGGCGATTGTGCCTGCAGTCTGTGGCGGTCTGACCTTCTGTTTGATGGCGATCTATAGCTATATGACGATAGCCACTCCTGAGGAAGATCGCATCTTTCGGTTTGGCATCTTTGCTATGTTTGTGACAGGAGCTCCCTTTCTTGGCGCTATCAGTGGATATCTCTTCAATACATTTGGCTACATAAGTGAGTTGGATCTGAGCTTTCTTTCATACCCTTTCTTTTCACTATGTTTCTTTGTTTTAGTTTCGTTTGCCTCTGCCATTGTCTTTCAAATTATTGCCATACTCTATATCATATTTTTCATCAAGGAGATTAAGCCAAAGCCCACGAAATCCGACGAAACGCCAGCTAACCCACTGGAGGGTCATGCTGCGGATAATATTGCTTATGAGCGAACCAACTTGGATGAGCTGCCTATTAACAAGAATGTTAACTTTCAATTGACGCCACACCTCGAGCCACCCAAAGTAGAGCCACCGCCTGTGCCGGTTGTGAAGCGGTCGCTGTTAAAAGAACTTTTTGATCCTACCCTGGTGTTGGACTGCCTACGATTTCCTTTGATCAAGCGCAAGAATAACGGACGCCTTCTACTACTTTTGCTCATTCTGGCCTATTTTCTTACCCAGGGCCCTGCCTCGGGAGAGAATGACTATTGGTATCGCTTCACCCTGAAAAAGTTGAGCTGGAATGGCAATGATTTCTCCATTTTTTTGACTATATCCGGGCTGGCGGCTCTATTGGGTACATTCATAGGCACAGCCATCCTTAGCAAACTGCTCAAGTTCTCGGATCCTTCGATTGGCATGCTCTCCGCTCTGGCCATTGTCTGTTCGCGTGTGATGTTTGTATGTACTTTTGGAATTGGCTTAAATATAATCTAATCAAAATTTTATTTCTTCAGGCCCTTGCCACTGACACCACGTCTTTCTATGTGGCCAGCGTCGTGGACATGTTTGTCAGTCTGCGTGTCATTGCCATCAAGACCATTGGGAGCAGCATTGTGGAGGGAGATGAGCTAAGTCAGTTCTAATATAATACATTTTCTGTCCTATTATCTTTATTATATTCTTCTTTTTAGGCAAAATGTATTCTATCTTTGGAATTAGCGAGCCAATTGGCCAATTCATATTTCCACCCATCTACAGTCTAATCTACCAAAATACTGTGGACAAATTTCCAGGCGCCTTTTTTCTGTTTGGCGAAATCTTCTACGTGCCCAATGTTCTGGTCTTTGTGTAAGTTTTTAAGAAACCTTACAAATGTTGTCTTTAATCTGTTCATCTCTTCCAGCCTTTGCTATTTCCTGTTGCGTCGTCGGAAGTCCAAAGAGCAAAAGAATTCCGTGGAGCTGGCCCAAAATAACGAAGGCAATGTCCAGGCGAATGCCGCCAATGGCACAGAGATTACTAGTCTATGAGCTAATTAGATGTACTCTTTACGAATCTACATACGCTACCTTTTCCACATAGACATACATCGCAAAAGTTCTATATATAACTGTATATGTAAGCCATTTGCTGGACTTGTGGTTTTATTTTGGTTAAGTGAGTTAAGCTGTGCTAAGCCTACCTCTTTGCTGCTGAGCAAAGGAATTACTGGGCATGTAATTGCAATAAAAATAACTTAGAGAGAGTATTTAGTGTGTTGATAGACAACCAGCTACTATATATGCAGATATGTGTAAATAATTGTTGGAGTTATCTGATAGCAAAAAATTCTTATTCCGTATAAATCATTATAGTTATGTTTCGATTTATTCGATTATTCCATCTGTGAAGGATCCATTTACTGTTAGGTTGATCGAGTTGAACTGGAGCTGTAAGGAATAGCGTAGTTCTACTTCTGCTGACTGTTTCGACAAACTACCTTTGCTTTAGCTATTACTAAATGTTTACAGGGTATTAGAAACGGATGCTTTAACCCTTCTTTCACTTTGAGTTTGACTTCAACTACTGGCTGCTGGTTCGACAACATGTGGCGAGGATTCCAATCAGCAAATGCATTCAATTTGATCAGCCAACCGAAGTGGTGGTGGGCGTGGCCCAACTGGGTGTTAAATGCCACCTTGGGCACGCATGGAAAACAATTGGGAACTAATAATCACAGTTAATCTGCATCTGCCTCGATTCAAACTGGCAAAAAGCCCCAACCCGCAACCCCCGCCTCCTCGCCCACCCCCAGTTGTCCTTTTTGGTAGCCACTTTTATTGGCATGAATGGGGTTTTCAGGAAACCGCTTTTTGCTCCTTTGGACATAAAAGCCGTTGTGTGAGCCACGAAAGCTCAGACGTTGCCTCAGCCTCGTTGCGAGTGGTTTATCCAGTTTCATCGTCGGAATACAAGGCAAGTGTGAATGTTCTACTTAACAAAGTGCTGAGAGGGCTTACAAGTCAAGTCAATTGTTAATTCAATTTAAGGACTCGTTAAAGTTTGAATTTGAGCAAAAGATTATTCGCATGTGAAATAAATTGTGGAAAAATATGTATCACTCTAATTGCTTTTGATGATTACCTCGTTTTAAGCTGTCAAGCTGTGAAGTGAGAACGAGTATTAAGCTGTCAGATATACCCGAGTGCAACGTAATACTAAATGTATATATGTAAATTGATTTCTAATATATTTTCTGAATAATTTCTATCTCTGTATTTCCCATTGTCCCTCTATTCCTTCCTTTTGTCGTCTTTAGACTCAGTTTCAATCATGCTGCGCTTGGTGCTGTTGCCGCTGTTTCTCTTCACCCTCTCGATGGTCTGCATGGGTCAGACTTTCCAATATTCCCGCGGTTGGACCAATGGAAAACGGGCTCCTCCCTCGGCTCTGCTTAACAGTGGCCATAATCTGGGACTGTTGGATGCCTTTGAAATGCAGGAGAAGCCCAGCGATATCAAACTGGAGCGGTAAATGATTGATCGATTGACTTTGATTGATCTTTCTATTGGTTCTTGTTCTTGTTCTTCTTCTTTTTCTTCTTCTTGACTAGTTGCTTGATGGAGCTGCAGCACCTGGCGGGCAACGCTCTGCTGCATCGCTCCTTTGCCAATGGGTTGGCCTACAATGGTAACAGAGCCGACCCGACAGATCTCAACATTCATGCCAGACCCAGCGCCAGTGGCAATAACAATGACAACAATTTATTGTATCCCAGAGTCAATCAACATCAATCAAACGAGCTGTACGAAACGGTGGCTGAACCAGTGGAGCCAGCAGACTTTGGGAAGCATTAGGCCATTAAATAATTTGGAAAGCGCAATCCATTGATGAATTATTATGACTAGCATTATTGATATAATTATTATTATTGTTATTAGCAAAAAATGCTACAAAAATATTTACAAAAAAAAAAACCAAAAAAAAAAAAATTGATATGGATCAAATGAAAATGAATACGATTAGCTGTATTATATGATACAACATACCGTTATTGCATTAAAATTCCCCTTTTTTAACAAACTAATCTAACTTATCTTTTCCATTAGCTGGAATGACTGCCTTAGCTACCTTGAAAAACTCTTTTCCAATTTTCAAACTTTTCTAAATCTATGTGGATTATTAAAAGTGCAGCCCCACATTTAAGGCTTGCTTTAAAATTGATCACAAATATTTCTATAAAATGAAAAATTTTATGAAGACAGGCTGAGCACGTCTTAACAATAATTAAATCAAATTTCTCATCAAATACATATCTTCTTGGTTTCTGCCTTGGCTTAGCAGGTTTATGTCTATGCTCATATGTGCTCATATATCGTGGTGACATCACACTGTTGACGTAGTAGACCACTTTGCATAAACTAATACTATCATGCAATCGTGGTAACTGTGCGTCGAGGGCTCCTCGTTGCGGCAGCGTGAGCTTCTTCGTGGCTTGTGGTGGTGTGTAGGTCGCATCTGTGTGCAGGCTCTGCTGTGGTGGGATCGATCGCTGTTTCCAGGTTCTGACGTGGTGGCCACTTGAGTGGGCTCTGCCGCTTCTGGCTGTCTCTTCTCTAATAATCGACTCTGCTGTTTAGCATTGGCTGTGGTAGGTTATGCACATCGTCGGTGCGATGTGCGAGACTTGACGAAAGCCGACTCAAATTTGATGTTTTTTTTTTTTTTTTTTCGTTTATTGACTTTATTACAATCTGTCGACTTGACAATAATTAATTTGTATTGTATAACTTATATTTGGGGCTTGGGCTTATGGACTGCGTCTTTAGAACCATACATCAGTCCAATGGTGGTAGGAATGGCAGGTCTAGTGGGTGCATCCTCTTTAAACGTCTGGTGTGTGTGGTGTTGTCAAGTAGGCTTATTGCTAGCAAGTTTACATGGTTTCCTATCCTCTGGAGATACCGTCCGCTGAGTCTGCGTACTTCATCTTCCACGTAAGGAATACCGAGGTCTCTGTGTAGAACAGAGTTCCTGACGTATGGTGGAGAATCCACAGAACGGCGCAGGAACATGTTTTAAAACCGTTGAAGTATTTCAATATTGGAATGGCAGGCCGTGTTCCATAATTGAATGACATATGTCCAGACGGGCTTCAAGATGGTTTTATACAGCATGAGTTTGTTCTTAACGCTAAGGTCTTTCAGATTTGGGTATGCTCTTTTGTTCTTTATATGGACTTTCCAGTTTAACCTTCTGTCTTGTGTTACAATTTTGTATATGTGAAGCAGAAGAAGCTGTATTATTATTGTAATTAATTTTGAAATTTAATTTAAATTTGAATTGAGAGAAGGTGGGCGACCGAGAATGAAAGCGGAGCAAACTCTCTTCCATGCAGCCCGCCTCTCATCATAGTGTCAAAAGTTCTAAAGTCTATCAAACAGAAATGAAACGAAATCAAAGAATCAAGCAATTTATTCAAACAAGTTTCTCGTACGTATTTATGAGCCGTTGCTCTGGCTGATCAAACGACAGTTTAGAGTTAGAGCTTGGTGCGACGTGTTGTCGAGCTATACATCAGGATCGAAATAGCGAAAGCGAAATTTCAAATATGGAAATAACACATAAAACTACGGCCGAGCCAGAGCCCAAGTTGAATTATATGCAAAAAGTTTGGCGCTATCGTCGATATCTGGTGATCGAGCCATTCTTCTTCTTCTACTATATGGCATCCGTATTGAACCAGGTGGCCATGGCTAACTTTCCACTAGAGAAGGCATGTCGCGTCAACCTGGGCTACAACAAAGCCACTTGCATGGCCATATTGGATAAAGCGGAATTGGGCATTGATTGTGACGCCTATAATTTCGAAAATACTACCGAAGGCGCCTCCATAGACCAAACTCAGCTGGGCGTCTATTTAACAGGCTTCAATTATACGGTCTGTAAGGCCGAGGTGGAGGCTCAGAAGCTGTCCGCAGATGTTTCGGGAAAACGGGCGCCCATAGGTAAATCTCACACATCTATATTTATAACCAATTAGATAGTTTAAGTAAGGGCAACCAGTTTTGCCAGCAATTTGCATAACTCTAATCATATTTTCCGCCTCAGCTTGGAATATAAAAAAATTCTAAAAAATACATTTGAATCTATATTCAAAATTTGAATACTCTATCTGCAAAGATGCAGGAGATATAATTTTTTAACTGATTTTCGATCAGGTTTTTAATCGATAACAAATAAACCGAGTAGTTATCGATTTTTTTTAAACAAACATATATGGACCTACAAAAAGAATTTCAAGTCTATAGCTCTTACATCATCTGAGATCGATGCGTTTATACATACAGACAGACGGACTGACTAATGGGCGGACGGACGGACGGACGGAGCTCAAGCAACTCAGCTCGTCGCCCTGAGCAAGAATATATACTTTTCTTCTGCCTGTTACACATCTATCGCTGATCTCATATTTACAATGAGTTCAGGGTATAAAGTATCAAGAGTTTTCCGATACACCTATTAGATAAATCTTGACACTTTATCAGACGAGACTACACACGAGTTTAAATTATCTCTAGTTTCAATAGAAATGGCTTGCATTCATACGGAGAGATGAGCGGATGGAAATCATATTATATTTGCCACACCACAATAAGTGTCTTAAGTAACACCGTATAAAACAACTAATTACATATTATTAGGTCAGATATCCAAATCTCTTCTATCCTTTAGCCGCCATATTTATATTGATTATGCTGCTCTTCGCCGGAGGCTGGGCGGACAAGTACAACAAGCGCAAGCTATGCATGATTATACCCGTCGTGGGCGAAGCGTTAATGTTCACCTGTAAGTGGGTCAAAAGACCGGATTAATCAGCAGATTAGATTAATATGAAGTACTTTTCAGGTCTCCTCATTTCGGCTATTTTCTTTGATAGTCTGCCCATGGAATTCGGTAAGTATCTGGAGGCAATTGTCCCTGCGGTCTGTGGCGGTCAAACACTGTGTATGATGGCGGTCTATAGCTATATGACGATCGCCACCCCCGAGCAGGACCGCATGATTCGGTTTGGCATCTTTATGATGTTTTTGACAGGAGTTCCCTTTCTTGGCGCCATAAGTGGATATCTCTTTAATACATTTGGCTACATAAGTGGGTTGGATAATCTTTCTTTCATACCATTTCTTGTCAATGTGCTTCTTTGTTTTAGTTTCGTTTGCCTCTGCCATTGTCTTTCAAATTATTGCCATACTCTGTATAATCATCTTCGTCAAGGAGATGAAGCCGAAGCCCACGAGATCCGAGGAAACGCCGGCTAACCCGCTGGAGGGTCATGCTGCGGATAATATGGCCTATGAGCGAACCAACTTAGATGAGCTGTCTATTAACAAGAATGTTGACTTTCAATTGACGCCACACATTGAGCCACCCAAAGTGGAGCCACCGCCTGTGCCGGTTGTGAAGCGGTCGCTGTTGAAGGAACTTTTTGATCCCACTCTGGCATTGCAGTGCCTTCGATTTCCTTTGATTAAGCGAAAGAATAACAGACGCCTTTTACTGAATCTGCTCATTCTGGCCAGTTTTCTGACTACGGGCCCTGTGATTGGTGAGAGTGAATATGTGTATCTCTTCACCCTGAAAGAGTTGAATTGGAATGGAAATGACAACTCCATTTATCAAACAATCTCTGGGCTTGTGGTGCTATTGGGTACTTATATAGGCACGACTATCCTTAGTAAACTGCTCAAGTTCTCGGATCCCTCCCTTGGCATGCTCTCGGCTCTAACCGCTGTCTGTTCGCATGTGATGCTTGTATGTACATCTGGAATTTACTTGAATAAAATCTTATTAAAATTGCATTGTTTCAGGCCTTTGCCACTGACACTAAGTCGTTCTATATTGCCAGCATCGTGGAGATGTTTGCCACATTGCGCGCAATTGCCATCAAGACCATTGGCAGCAGCATTGTGGAGGGAGATGACCAATGTGAGTTCTAATATAATGGATTTTCTGTACTTCTATTATCTTTATTATATTATCCTTTCCAGGCAAAATGTATTCCATCTTTGGAATCAGCGAACCAATTAGCCACATAATATTTCCACCCATCTACAGTGCAATCTACAATAAAACTTTGAACACATTTCCAGGCGCCTTCTTTCTGTTTGGCGGAATCTTCAACGTGCCCAATGTTCTAGTCTTTGTGTAAGTTTTCAAGTAACTATATGTATATATTGTCTATAATCTGTTCTTCTCTTGCAGATTTTGCTATTTTCTCTTGCGTCGTCAAAAGAATTCCGTGAAGCTGGCCCAAAATAATGAAGGCAATGTCCAGCCGAATGCCGCCAATGGCACAGAGATTACTGGTCTATGAGCCAATTGGAATCACTCTATACGAATCTACATACGTGTGTTGTGGCTTTATATTGGTTAAGTAAGTTAAGCTGAGCTAAGCCTACGTTTTTGCTGCCCGGCAAAGGAATTATTTGGCATGTAAAAGCAACTTATAGGGAAGTTTTAAGTGAATTGATATTAAGTGTACAGATATGTGTAGACAAGTATTAATATAATTCCTTCAAGTAATTCAATATACATACATAAGTCTTTTTTAATAAGGTTTGAATATTTGTAAATAACCATATATGATTCCTATGCACATTTTCACTTACAGCAACTCAGCATGGAGCTCAGGCTATTTGCTCGTAGGCCACAGTGCTAGTGCTTGTTGGACTTATTGTGCATAAATCATCATCATAAACAAGTGAGACTGCTCTAGTCGAGACTGCGCGACTACGAGATGACCTGAATCCAGCAAAGAGCTGATATTCCAATTATTCTACGCTTCTTTTTTGCACACATACAAAAAATATACACACATACAAAACACATGCACACATACATACATTCATGCATGCATCGCCACGCACGCATAAGCTGCGGTTGGGCTGCAGTGTAGGCTATACTATGGGATCTTAATTGTTGATTAAATCTTCTTGCAGTGGGACTAGCTTCACTTTCAGAACGTGATAATAAGATTTAACTGCGTGTAATTGCCAAAGCACAAGTCTCTAGTATTTGAAATACGTTTTTCTCAAAATCTTTGTATTCGTCAATTTTACCTATACACAGAATTTGCAGTCTTTAGGTCCAACAGTATTCCAATTATTAAATAAATAAAAAACGAAATCAAATTATCGATTATAAAGGATAAAAAAGAAATGGGATGAGTTATCGAAAAGCTTTGTTAAGCTTGTACTATGAATGTGCTGTGGTGGGATCGGTCGTCGTTTTCAGGTTGGCATGGCTGGCTTGAGTCGGCTCTGCCGCATCGGGCTGGATCTTCTCTAGTGATCTAGTGATCGGCTCTGCTGTTTAGCTTTGGCTGTACTGTGGTAGGCTCTGCATCTATTCGCTGCGATGTGCTGATCTAATCTGTGGCTCAGAGGTGGCTTTAGCTTTGTGGGCATTTGTTTCTGCTAGACATGTAAAAAAAACCATTATACCCTGATTTCCCATTTTCAATGGGTTCAGGGTATAAAAATATTGTGTCATAGGGAAGACAAGGAAGCCGATTCCAATTGCATATACACATACATATATGTGAAGGAGAAAAAGCACGAAGTGGAGGTGCCGAAGATGAGATGCGACTGAAGTTTGTAATTCGACTATGGCTGAGAGCAGTCATTGAAAATTCAATAGCATTTACTTCTCATTCTCAAATCTTGATCGATAGAGTGAGCGCGTAGCAGACTCTCTTCCATGCAGTTCGTCTCTTAACACAGGGACAAAAATTTCAATATCTATCACTGCTATGAAATGAAACGGAAGCAAAGTTAAATTAGTAACTAAACAAATTTCTTGTACGTATTTATAAGCCGTTGGCTTATCAGACGACAGTTGAAGTTTAGAGCTTTATGCGACGTGTTGGCGCGCTTCACTAAGGATCGAATTGTGAAAGCGAAATATCAAATATGGAAAAAACACATACAACCACGGCCAACTATGGCGCTATCGTCGATATCTTGTGATCGAGCCATTCTTCATGGCAACCAGACTCACCAGCATAGCCGCGCAGAATTTCCCACTGGAGAAGGCATGTCGCGTCAACCTGGGCTATAATGCAGCCACCTGCATGGCAATAATAGAAAAGTCAGAATTCGGCATCAATTGCACAGATTTCCGAAAACACAGAAGTCCGAAAACACGACGATTGGCGCCTCCATGGAGCAAACTCTGCTGGGCGTCTATTCAACAGGCTTCAATTGTATGATCTGCAAGGCCGAGGAGGAGGAGGCTCAGACGCTGTCCGCAGATGTTACAGGAAAACGTGCGCCCTTAAGTAAGTCTCTCACATCTATTTATACTTATCTCATTTATATAGCCAAGTCAGGGTATGATGGTTTTGCTAAGATGTATGAGAAATAAATATATATATATATATATATATATATATATATATATCTTATATATATATATATTGTTGATCTAGATCAACTACCGAGTTGAGCTCGCCCTGCCGGAACGAAAGTTAGTTCCTTCCGTTCGTCTGTCCGACTGTCCGTCTGTATGTCTGTATGATAAACGCTTATAACAGCTAGAGACCAGAAATGTTTTCATTTGTGTATAATACGCGCAGATCAAATTTGATTCAAATAATGGGTACATTTCTTCCCAACCAGACTCGCTAAATTTGGCATTTAGTTTCATGTATATATTATTTTCTGCTTAGCATGCAAGCAATAAAGTGGAATGAGAGGCAGGAGAGGCAGATTCGGTTGCTGACGAAGAGGGGATTTTTAAAATTCTAGTTCAAATTATGCGGTGAGCATGTTTTCTTGTCGAATATTATTTTAAGCTCGCATTTTTCATGCATAAATACATACATACTCAGGGCATCTCCAAGTCGGTTACTCCCCACTAATGCTTTGTATTCGTATTATGTGTTAGCACATCTCTCTGCTCCCAACCCATATGAGCAGACGTCTCTATAATGTTGGGGGACAGCATTTAATTCGCTTCTGATTTCTCACTAATTTTTTGCATTCTTTTCGCCAACATAAGCTCAAAATTTTAATAACACGCTTAAAGCTCAGCACTTAACTGTCAAGCCATTGTCGAATTTGTTCTCAAAAAACGGGTTCGGTAGACAGTTCAGTTTCTATTGAATATTCTTGACTAATTTTTAGCCTTCTCATTTTTATGAGACAACTGCCAGTATGTTTAATTGTCTATTGACTTACTCACTTTTTATTGATTGTATGCTCTAACAGAGAGTACAATGATTTTTTAATGAAATATGTTACCTCATTTATGTAAGTCTTGGCGCTTAGTAGAGGCAGCCGGATGGGACAGCGGGCGGGTATAACAAAACCAATATAATCGTAGGATGGTAAAGAAACTTGTTCTATTTTTCTCTTAATGTGCTTTTAAATAGCTCATAGGTTGACTTTAACATGAATCCCTATCTTATCTATCCTTTAGCCGCCATGTGCACCTTGATTATACTGCTCTTCGCCGGAGGCTGGGCGGACAAATACAACATGCACAAGGCATGCGTGGGCGAAGCTTTATCATCATCTGTAAGTGATCCATAAAACTTGCTTTAATGAGCAGTTTAGATTAAAGATTAAAGATTAAAGTACTTTGTAGGTCTCCTCATTTCGGCTATTTTCTTTGATAGTTTGCCCAATGGAATTCGGCTAGTATCTGGAGGATATTGTGCCGTCGCTCTTTTGGTGACCGCACTAAGCTTTTCAGTCGCCGTCAGTGGATTTCTGTAAAATACACTTGGCTACATAAGTGGGTTGTATTAGTACTGTTCTCCACCTTTTTTGGTTTTATCTGTCTGTATTTATCTGCTTTTAGTTTCGTTTACCTATGCTACTGTCTTTCAAATTTTTGGCATACTCTGTATACTCTTTTTCGTGAAGGAGATCAAGCCAAAGCCCAAGACATCCGAGGAAACGTCGGCTAGCCTGCAGGAGGGCCATGCTGCGGTTAATATGGCCTATGAACAAACCAACTTAAATGAGCTGCCTATTAACAAGAATATTGACGCCACTCAATGACGCCGCACGTTAAGCCACTCAAAGTGGAGCCGCCGCCTGTGCCGGTTGTGAAGCGTTCGCTGTTGAAGGAACTTTTTGATCCCACTCTGGCCTTGGAGTGCCTACGATTTCCTTTCATCAAGCGCCAGAATGACGGTCGCCTTCTACTATTTCTGCTCATTCTGTCTTATTTTCTGACCGCGGGCCCTGCGTTGGGTGAGGACGACTATATGTATTCCTTCACCCTAGTAAAATTGAATTGGAATGGTTCTATGTATTCAATTTTTGAAACCATCTCCGGGCTTTTGGCATAATTGGATACTTTCATAGGCACGGTCATCCTTAGCAAACTGCTCAAGTTCAGATCCCTCCATTGGCATACTCTCGGCTCTGGCCGCTGTATGTTCGCGAGTGCTGTTTTTATGTTAATATGAAAACAAAAATAAATAAATCTAATCAAAATTACATTCTTTCAGGCCTTTGCCAAAAACACCCCCTCGTTTTATGTGGCCAGCGTCGTGAGCATGTTCGTCAGTCTGCGCGGGATTGTCACCAAGACCATTAGCAGCGAAATTGTGGAGGGAGATGACCACAGTGTGTTCTCGTACAACTGATTTTCGGTGTTTACATTATCTTTGTTATATTCTCCTTCTCAGGCAAAGTGTATTTCATCCTTGGAATCTGCAAACCAATTCCAATTCCAATTCATATGTCCACCCATCTACAGTCTGATCTACCAAAATACTGAGGACAAATTTCCAGGCGCCTTTTTTCTGTTTGGCGAAATCTTCTACGTGCCCAATGTTCTGGTTTTTGTGTAAGTTTTTAAGAAACCTTACAGATATTGTATAGAAACTGTTATTTGTTTGCAGCCTTTGCTATTTCGTTTTGCGGCGTCGGAAGACCAAAGAGCAAAGGGATACCGTGTAGCTATCCTAAAAATAACGAAGGTAATGGCCAAGCGAGTGCCGCCAATGGTACAGAGATTACTGGTTTATGATAAAAATATGTACTATATACATACGCTATCTCTCCCACATAGACAGACATCGCAAAAGTTCTATATATAACTGTATATGTAAGCCATTTGCTGGACTTGTGGTTTTATTTTGGTTAAGTGAGTTAAGCTGAGCTAAGCCTACGTCTTTGCTGTCGAGCAAAGGAATTTCAGGGCATGTAATTGCAATAAAAATAACTTAGAAAGAGTCTTTAGTGTGTTGATAGACAACCAGCTACTATATATGCAGATATGTGTATAGACATACATTGATATAAATCATTTAAGGAAATCGATTAAATTCTTAAGTCTTTAATATGGCACTCCCGACAGTCTTGATGATTGTTGGAGTTATCTGATAGCAAAAAATTCTTATTCCGTATAAATCATTATAGTTATGTTTCGATGATTTGGAAAACGCATTTAAAATGCTACCCAAATTTAATTTGTAAATTCCGTCTGTGAAGGATCCATTTACTATTAGGCTGATCGAACTGAACTGGAGCTGTAAGGAATAGCGTAGTTCTACTTCTGCTGACTGTTTCGACAAACTACCCTTGCTTTAGCTATTACTAAATGTTTACAGGGTATTAGAAACAGATGCTTTAACCCTTCTTTCACTTTGAGTTTGACTTCAACTACTGGCTGCTGGTTCGACAACATGTGGCGAGGATTCCAATCAGCAAATGCATTCAATTTGATCAGCCAACCGAAGTGGTGGTGGGCGTGGCCCAACTGGGTGTTAAATGCCACCTTGGGCACGCATGGAAAACAATTGGGAACTAATAATCACAGTTAATCTGCATCTGCCTCGATTCAAACTGGCAAAAAGCCCCAACCCGCAACCCCCGCCTCCTCGCCCATCCCCAGTTGTCCTTTTTGGTAGCCACTTTTATTGGCATGAATGGGGTTTTCAGGAAACCGCTTTTTGCTCCTTTGGACATAAAAGCCGTTGTGTGAGCCACGAAAGCTCAGACGTTGCCTCAGCCTCGTTGCGAGTGGTTTATCCAGTTTCATCGTCGGAATACAAGGCAAG
Source organism: Drosophila hamatofila (assembly GCA_035045345.1). Taxonomy (NCBI): domain Eukaryota; kingdom Metazoa; phylum Arthropoda; class Insecta; order Diptera; family Drosophilidae; genus Drosophila; species Drosophila hamatofila. Next base: position 564,812 of record JAWNPA010000020.1, on the reverse strand, counting down.
TGTGAATGTTCTACTTAACAAAGTGCTGAGAGGGCTTACAAGTCAAGTCAATTGTTAATTCAATTTAAGGACTCGTTAAAGTTTGAATTTGAGCAAAAGATTATTCGCATGTGAAATAAATTGTGGAAAAATATGTATCACTCTAATTGCTTTTGATGATTACCTCGTTTTAAGCTGTCAAGCTGTGAAGTGAGAACGAGTATTAAGCTGTCAGATATACCCGAGTGCAACGTAATACTAAATGTATATATGTAAATTGATTTCTAATATATTTTCTGAATAATTTCTATCTCTGTATTTCCCATTGTCTCTATTCTGTCTCTATTCCTTCCTTTTGTCGTCTTTAGACTCAGTTTCAATCATGCTGCGCTTGGTGCTGTTGCCGCTGTTTCTCTTCACTCTCTCGATGGTGTGCATGGGTCAGACTTTCCAATATTCCCGCGGTTGGACCAATGGAAAACGGGCTCCTCCTTCGGCTCTGCTGAACAGTGGCCATAATCTGGGACTGTTGGATGCCTTTGAAATGCAGGAGAGGCCCAGCGATATCAAACTGGAACGGTAAATGATTGATCGATTGATTTTGATTGATCTTTCTATTGGTTATAGTTCTTCTTCATCTTTGTCTTGACTAGTTGCTTAATGCAGCTGCAGCACCTGGCGGGCAACGCTCTGCTGCATCGCTCCTTTGCCAATGGATTGGCCTACAATGGTAACAGAGCCGACCCGACAGATCTCAACATTCATGCCAGACCCAGCGCCAGTGGCAATAACAATGACAACAATTTATTGTATCCCAGAGTCAATCAACATCAATCAAACGAGCTGTACGAAGCGGTGGCTGATCCAGTGGAGCCAGTAGACCTTGGGAAGCATTAGGCGATGAAATAAGTTGGATAACACATTCTTTTGATGAATTATTATTATTATTGTTATTAGCAAAAAATGCTACAAAAATATTTACAAAAAAAAAAAAATTGATATGGATCAAATGAAAATGAATACGATCAGCTGTAATATATGGCCAATACCGTTTTTGCGGTCAAATTCCCCTTTTAATTTAGATAAAAGAAATTGAAAACTATTCTTACAAGCGTTTCTTTTTCCGGATAATGTAGCTAATCTCCAATAATTTAATAGCTAAATTGATCTAAATTTGTCTGTGTTAAAGAACATTGGACGCACCCTTAAAATTGCGGTATGTGTTTTATTCATAAATATTTCCATAAATTTGCTGCCAAAATATTTATTGAAACATGCAAAGCGGCCTAACCGGATTTTTAATCTACTCAAATTCCACATAGAATACTAAAATCGTTTGGTTTCTGCCTTTGCTAGGTTGATGTCTGTGCTGTGGTGCTTACAGATGCGTGGCGCCCCCTATAGTTGGTGTTTGAAGCCAACAAGGGATATCCGTTTTGAGGCCATTTTAAACGGTTATATGAGCAAAGTTAATTAACCGTTGATATTGGCATAACTTTTGTGTTGCGCCATATTGTTCAATTGGACGAATCGTTCAAATGAACTACTAAATTTGTGGATGGTGAGAGATTGAGATGCAGTTTATTTAAAAAATGAACTACTTATTGAACTATCTATTCATAATTTATGAATCTATGAATCCATAGTATAAGATATTGAATAAGTCAATGAAGCCAAAGCTTGAAACAATTTATTATGGAGCTAAAAACGGTTTTAAATAAATAATACTGCTTGAAGGCCAATCTGCGATGCCTTAGCATTATCATCAATCAAATAAACACAGATGGGGCCACAGATGGGGGCTCACCCGTTTGAGGGGTTGGAGTCAACCGATTATGATGCACATTAAATCGAAACGGGTTGAAAAATCGATTCGGAGTTAAATTGTTGTTACTGTAAAAGTCTATGGGATTTGCGAACGCTTAACGAAAATATGAAAAGAATTTGTTAACTGAAGTGAGGTACTTAGGGCCGACGTTGGCCTATGTAAGTGCAAAATTCCATTCAATATTCATAAAATGAAAGCAGATCTCAAATCATTTTTATTCGTAGGCGTAGAAGATATGTATATAGATATAATTGCGCCTTAACGACAAATGCTGTGCGCACTTCGATGCGAAATGCATGTCGAGGCACGTGATAATGTCCTGAGTGCTACGTCCTAAGTCCTGAGACCTCGTCCGCCTGACGAGAAACAGCAGCCATCACACTTGAAGCGGGGTTGACGCCGAGCCAGAGCAGAAGGCAAAAAAGAAAAGAAATAAGTGAACAGCAGCTTCTTGCTGTTAATTACTTTAAGTGGTTTGGACATGGCAGCGAGGGCGCACTGTGCCTGTATTGCACCTGTAGCAGCGACTGAGATACCAAAATCAAACGGGCTGCCATAAAGCTGAGCTGGCTCATCATTCACGCAATCCCTTCATGAAAAGAGAGATATATGACAGGGCGAGCCATGGAAAACGATGTTTTCAAATTGAATTCCTAACAAGCTAATCGATCCTCGGGGAGGGCAGGCGGCCCATGAGCAAGGACATACAACAGCACAGCAAGGAAAGAGAGAGCGAGAGGGAGAGGATGAGGGAGAGGACACGCTTCGCACGCATCACCCCCGGCTGCTCGGGGAATATGAATTTATATCTTTTAATCTGCGACAGGCTGCAGCTGAATCGAGTCCCAGCAAAAAAAAAAAAAAAAAAAAAAAAAAAACAGAAGTGAAATTAAGGACGCAGGACATATTTCAACAATGCAGCGGCAGCGGCGATGCTGCGCTGTTTATTGTCAATGTCAAGTGGACCTTTGGGGTGGTGTCAAGTGGCCCACGGCCCACCATGGCACGCCCTCCCAGGGGCTTCACTTGTAATTGCATTAAAATGCAATTGGAATTGCCTTTCGCCCGTTCGTCCGTTCGCTCCTGTCGTCCTTTGGCCCTGTCGTCATCGACTGTCGTCTGTCCCTGGCATCTAGGGGCCTGGCTCGCAGCTAGGTGCCAGTCGGAGCTGCGTAAACTGTATTGAAAGCTGCTTTTAACGCCCTTTCATTGCCAGCTCAAGTGAGGCACGAGATGTCCTGGTCGAGCTGCCGACAAGGATATCAAATTGATTGTAGCACCTGCAAATTGAGTGGTCAGAAAGTGTCTCTTAAGCACAACTGAAGTGAAGCTTCAAAAGCATTTCCATTCAGTATTTCCTTTTAAATGAGATTCGATTTGTCATTTGATTGAATTGCAGTAAAGCTCAAATTCTTTAATCAATTTTTAACAATATTCTTGCAGACATCAATCAATCAATCAATCAGGTGCAATTATAACTAAATTCATTGCATTACATATTTACAATAATCAGCCATCAATCAGTCAATCAAATAATATCTACAAATGAAATGTAAAATTATAGCATCAATCAATCGAACAAACTATCACGTTCTGATGGAGAGGCAGTTATCAATTACAAAAGCTGAAGATGCTGAATTTCAGAGTCACGCCTGAAAGAAAGCCTATAATATATAAGAAACTTCTGATTGACTGACTTATATATTATCGACTTGTAAATGCTGACTGAGTTATGGTTGATCAATAGCTTAAAGTGCTTAGGCTTAAGATGAAATAACCTGACTGATTTTGATTGACTGACTGATCGATGAGCCAATATTGATGGACATTTTACAGAAATCGTATTTAAAAAGCAATTAAAACGAAAACCTCGCTTGGATTTGCAAAATCCTTTGATTATCTCAGCTCAAGTTCTCAGAACTTTCCCAGGATTGTTTTGTGTTCCTATCTATTTGTAGCATCTGCTGTAACTCTGGTGCAGGGGTCAACAATTGTATCGAAATCTCAACACTTGCTGCTGCAGGAGGAAAACAAGGCAAACAGGCAAACAAACATAGAAACAGTCGACACCCCCTAGCAGAGACAAGCGGATAACAATTATATTAAAGAGCAGGCAAAACGACATTCACACTGGATTTGTAACAGGATACGCGTGTAACCACGAAATGGCAAGTCCTTCAACAGCAAGGATAATGCGTAAAACACCCTTTCAATTAAATATTTGAAAACAACATTCGGCAATTACACAATTGACACCGATTGCAGCCTGAGGGGGGTGGTGGGCCTCACCCTCTGTCTCTCCCTCCCCACTCTCAAGCAGCCCTTAACATTATTTGGGCTTTCAACTTCATCAATTTGAAATGCTGCCTCGCCTCACGAGCTGCGAGTCACGAGTCGCAAGGCACGCGCGTCAATGCTCGCCGCGATACGCAGCCAGGCACCGCAGGGATTTGAATAGTCGGAGTGGGATAGGGAGGGGGTGGGAGTGGGAGAGGCACAGGCAGAGGCAGAGGGTGGTTGATGCGCAGTCTAAGTCGCTGGCAGGTTCATAAACAACATCAACAAGGACAAGTTGCGCTCGTTAAACATTAGTCAACATGAACATGACATGGCCAATATCCCACTCTCTCTCTCTCTCTCTCTCTCTCTCTCTTTCTGCCTCCGCTCTCTCTCTCTCTCCGTCCGTTTTCACGTTCGTTTGTCGTGTGTCGTAAGTCGTGAACTTGCTTTTTATTGTTTGGCCCATTCGTTTGTCGTTTACTTTTACGGCCAGGCATTTATTTGGCCGGCAACAAAAAATCTGTGGGACTTGCGTATTTTAATATGCATTTGGGAAAAGTTTTTGGCCGGCAAAACGGAATGCCAAACTACCCGAATATCCAAATGAGTTTCTTTTCATTTCAATTTTCATCTTGCTGTCCCGCTTCTATTCTGAATTTCATGCTCTTTCATCGAGTGTAAAGAGAGTATATTGGTTACCCTTGACAACATCCATTCGTCTATCTGTCTCTTTGCTTGTCTCGCTTAAATCTAAGGACTTCGATATTAGGTATACTCGTATATTCTTCGATAGTTTCTGAGTTAAGATTAAAATAGTTTACTGTTTTTCTGATCTACCTACTCGGATATGTGTATAATGTTTGTTTTTTTTTTTTTTTGTATAATGAACGAGTGTTAGTCGACCGCTTATACCCGACTACTTATTATTTCCTTTTGTTGGGATATGCGTGAACATTTCTGGCCTCGATGTGATTCGTGGCAATTGCTGGATTTGGATTTGCTTGCTGCATTATTTATGGCACCGCCTCCAATTTTTGACTCGACTCTGGACTCTGGAAAAATTACGCAAAAATCAAAATTTACCCTGAAGGCCACTTAGAGAGGCAAACGAAGACAAGGATAAAGATAAGGATACGGACAAGGACAAGCAGTCCGTCGTACAGCAGATGAAAAAAGGTCAAATTCTTGCGTTAGCAAATAAAAAATGCAAATGCTGCGAGTCCATGAAATGGACAATTGGGACTGAGGCACAATCAAATGCAAAACATGAAAGCGAAATGAGAGTGTCTTTGGCAGAGACAGACAGAGAGGCAGAGAAAGAGAGAGAGAGAGGGAGAGTAAGCAGGTTTAGATGAGTGAAAATGCCTGGCTAGCAGATACCCAGTGGAACTTCAGTTGTAGAATTATGAATTAATCAATTTTGCTAAAGAAGAAGAAGAAGAAGATGAAGAAGAAGACGAGGAGGCAGATGAAAATGAAAAGAAGAATTAAGTAATAACTAAACATCTCTCATGATGCAAGTCACATATACTCCGTCTTATCAATTCTTGAACAGGGCATTCAAAGGCTGCCAAATATACAAATGAAATTAAAATCGAGCTACAGCAAGTGGGAATCTCAAACAATTTGACTTGAATATTTGAACAGTTTTGCCGCTTAAATAGACTTTAGAGATTTGTCCCAAACAAAAAATTTGCCCGAATTAGTTTGATTACTTATCCCACCTTCTCTCCTCCTTCCTCCTCCTCCATCCTTCCCCTTCTCCTCATCCTCTTCCTCCTCCTCCTTCTCCTTCTCCTTCTCCACCTCTTAATTGTGGCATTGATTTGCTTTAAACAATTTTCACGCCATAACTCTAATGGAATTCGGCATAAATTTTCCAGCCTTTTCAATATTTGATGAGTCGCTCTCCTGTCCATTTTTCTTTTTTAGACCAGGCCATAAAATTGAAATGTTATTTTCGTAGCTGTTCCCCGTCAAAGCTCGTCATTTGCTGTTGTTGCTTTTATTGGCTGGTTATAAATTTGTGTGTTTTGGCAATAAATACGTGAAATCGTAGAACGTGCCGCAGTCGACAGTCCACAGTCCACAGTCCTCATCCAGATCCAGTTGCTGTTGACATTTGTAGTCGGGGTTACACGAAAACCAAACCAACCCCTCTTAGCTTGACTGACCACTCAATTCCCTCTGTCTGTCTGTCTGTCTGTCGGTCTGTCGGTCTGTAGGTCCGCTGCTTGGGAGTGCTGCCTGTACCTCACACCTTAGACTTTTCACTTTTCACTCTCTGTTTGTGTATGCCTGGCTGATGTGATTTTGCACTCAATTGAAAACAACTTGATTAAATTTTCATGTGAAAGTGCGAAACACGAAGTTTTCTGCACTCCAAGTCCTGATGTTTCTCCTAAGTACAGCAAAACGTTTTTACTCTTATTGCCTTGGAAGGGTCAATCAATCAGAATAGATATATCTATATATTTGCATATATATATTCTGTAATAGTTGTCAAGCTGTGTTATCAGCCTGCATGCTGATTAGAAAGGTAAGGCACTTACTGGCTCTCTGGCAATTTTATATTTTTGTCGCATTTGAGTTTTATTAATCGACATATTTGAGAATGACAATTAAGTCAAGTTGTTAGCAGATAAGATTGGATGCCAAACGATGTGAGTATAGTTCTGAGTTACTTTTGAGTTATGCATAACAATCAAATTACGGGCATTCAATGTAATAATCGAAGGGATTCCAGTGATTGAGGTAAGTTTGAATTATAATATTAATTAAAATCCTGCTGAAAACCTCTCTAGATAGTTTTCGGATTATATTAGATTAAAATGACGAAATGAATATAGAAATGAGTTGATCAGGTTGGGGTAAGACTGATTGGCTAAACAAAATAAATACTTACTTACAATTAAAATTTAAATAAATTAATAAGTTAGTTCATTTCTCATTTCAAAGCGATATGCAGTGACTTACTTCAACTGGCTTTGTACAAGTGTAATTAAAATACTATATATTCTCTATTGATGTTAGTTTTATCTGGTAATTTGCCCGATTTGTTGGAGGGAACCTTTCAGTATCATTTAGCCAGCCAATTTATTGGTCATAGTCAGCGAAAAAGTAGCGACAAAACAACGTGTCATTCGTGAGCTATTAGCATATGCTTTGTCCACAACAAACAAAAACTGTAGAACTAAAGAAAAAAAAAAATATATATAAATATGAAAACTAGAGTGTTTTGCTTGGGATTGGCCGACTAGAGGATACCCTGAACCCTGCTTAGAGCTGTTAGCTTTTCAGTAAGTTGTAGTTCCCAATGAAATTAGTAGAACATAAATAGAATTAGAAACAGTATCCATTAGGCCGAAGGACTCTAGTACATATATCAAAATGGGAATATTCCTTATCTGCATGTTCACTACGAGAACAGATAGTGGTTTTTATCAATAAGGAAGGACATCAGATGTGTATAAGAATGTGCATTTCAAATTTGAAGTCTAGATCGACTCAATTCAAGGAGTTGATGTGTCTGGCACGCCCACCACTACCTGCTACATACATTTCCACAAAACTAAAATACCCTATTTCGCCCGCTGTCAATGAGTTCAGGCTATAAAAATAAAAAATACGCAATGAAACTAATGAGAGACCAAATGATTAATTTGGAGAACGGCGCTGTGTGGTCATTAGAAGTGCTGTTAGTCGTTGTTGTTAGTTGTCGCCGTAGCATCGGATCCCAAATTCTAGTGGTAGATCCGGTAAAAACAACAACATCAACAACAAACAAACATAAAAACTGGGCTTAATGGCTGCCCTTGCTTGAAGGGGGATGTAGAGCGTGCTTCTCACTCCATTTACTCAATTTTTTAACTCATTTAGAGTAATAGACCTGCACACACACACACGCACACACACCCAGAGCGACAGAGAGAACTAATGACAGCTCACTGTTTGCCAAAGATAGTTAGCTATAGATATAACGATATAACGGGGTAGATCTACTCATAGATATTGTTCAGTATGAGCTGAGAGATTGACGAATAGACAATCTGTCTGCCAGTCTAACAGCTATGCATGTGTTCAATCATGATGTATTGATCGCTCTTGTATAGATAAATCAAGCTGCATCACGATACTTGGAGATTTTTCAAATGATGCCTTCAATTCGTTCACGTATTAATGTTTATTGAGAAATAGAACTTTATATGTTAGTACTTATCAATCATGATGTATAAATACAAGTAGAAGGTATTTGCAGAGATCAGGAAGAGGTGAGGAACCAACACACTCAAAGTTCAGATATTATGATATATGTAGAATATAAAGAGATGTACATTTAAATAAAAGAAGCTTGAAGATATCACTTTTCAATCAAGATGATATTATATGATGTATATCTACAATTAGCTTAATAAACATAGAAACAATAATCAAGAAAATGTAAATATTAGCTATAAACTATCGTGTAATAATACAATATGAAGCTGTTAATCATGATTAACTAAGCAAAATATGAAATTCTCATAATCCATCATGATGTATTGGATATAATAGACTGACTAACTAAGCAGCAGCTAATATTTGTAGCTGTCAATCACGATGTAACAGAGCTACCTCTGTTAAGCAAAGGGTAACCTATAGTCGATCAGGTGCAGTTGCATTCCTTGTGCTGTGTGTTTGCTTTTAGGTACGCTCTTAAAAATGGTTTCCTTTATGACATTTTGTTGGTTTTATGACTGCCATGTGGCAGGTTGACAGGCTAACCAGCCAAGCAGGCAACCAACCAGCGACGGCCATAATTAGAGGCTAGACGTGCTCAACGTTAGCCAAGCAATAACAACAACAGCACCACATAACAATAGCAAACTCATATTTAATTTAAATGTCTCCATGATGTCCGCTAATTATTCGCTGTCACTGTGCGCCGTCTACTGTGACTGCAATTGCGACTTTGACTGTGACTGCGATTGTGAATTTTGTGAGTGGCTGTCAAACTTCTGGCCGAGTGTTGTCAGCGTAATTCCCTCGAACGCTTGCCTCTGCTGGATTGTTCTGAATTTTAATATGAAAATTGCAGCTATGTGGGAAAAGGCTGAAAAACTAATTTGAAAAAAGCTTCGACTTGGCCTTAAATCCCGTTCAATCCATTGCCATAATCCAAATTGACATGCCAGCCGGACGACCAAGAGGTTGCCACTCGCAAAATCCTACTCTGTGCGGTCCTCCCACTCAGCCACTCTCTCTCGCTCTGTACCACTCTAGCCCCAGCCCAGCCCAGCCCAGCTCAGCTCCAGCTTCTGCTCTGTGCTTGTCTTGTTGACCAACCGCATGGCTGTTCATTTGTATTTGTGTACCCTGTACATATTCAGTCCAGGACATATAGGGTATACTGTTTATGTGACTGACATCTTGGAGTATATTTTGTCCTGATTGAGACAACGAGCCGAGGCCCACTGATCCATGTCTGTGTGTCCATCCGTCCGTCTGTAGATCTGCCTGTAGTAGATCCTTGATGAACATGATATATTAGAAATAACATCTAAGTGCCTATCTTTATTTAAGATTCGTAGAGCTCTGGGTATCTGCTAGTCGTGCACTTTCAACTAGAACTCTCTTCTCTGCTTTCATATACTGACTCGAGCAGTTGGATGGATGCCACCCTCTGTTGGTCACTTTCAATTTGGTTTTCTTTTTGCTGATTTTTGGCAATCACCCACATCTCCCACATCTCTCTCTCTCTCCATACCTCTCATTCTCTGAGTCTCTGGCGCCTGTCATTTCACTAAGTGGACACAAATAGATTGTGGCTGCAGCTTCTGGCCGTTGGTCGTTGGCCGTTGGCTGCTGTCCGCAGCTTGGCTCAATAATCAATCAAAAACCTGGGCTGGCTTCCAGTTTCCACAAACTGTGCCAATTAGAGTCAAGAACCCCCTCTGACGAGCTACAAGGCTGGCAAAGACGCATGCAATGGCGCACAGCCCGAAGGATCTCTCCGGCGAGCCTCATTACAAGCTAACAAAGAAATAAAAACCCACAAAATTGTCCAATTAAACGCAATTTATGCGATATATTTCCGAGTAGCAAAGCGGCAAAAGGCAACCAAATTGAAAAGGTGTCTCACTGGAAGTTTCAATAAAAATACCATTTGATCGTCCGACAGAGCGACTCGTCCGCCGTTCCGTCTGCAACATTGTGTGGCGCCTTCCCTTTCAACTTGTTGGCAAATGGTTTACTTCCGCAACCAGCGACCACCTTGCCAACTCGTAGGAGTCGCAGTCGCAGTCGCAGTCGAGGCTAATGTGACAGCAACCAACACTTTAAGAGCCGATCCCTTTCAGAGACAGAGAGAGACAGAGAGAGAGAGAGAGACAGAGAGAGGGAGTGAGAACTACCTGCTGTCTGTCGACCTGGCGGCATTCTCTGTGTTTGTTTTGCCTTTGAAGCGCAGCAAAAACACGTAATATATTTATAATGAAAGGCCGCCAGGATTATCATTATGGAGAACTCCAGTCAGCTAAGTGTTGTTGGTTTTTTTTCCTCTTTGTCGTCCGCTACTTTTTGTCGGGTTATACAGCATATGGCATTAGAATATTATATCCTGCCTCAAGGCGACATACATCAAAATTAATGTGAATTAAATTAAATTTAAATCAAGGGATTAAAGATAACACTGTTCAACAGATTTTAGTAACCTGGAAATTGACTCTATTTGTGGGATCAGCTTGCAGATCCCTCACCCCACTTCTTTCTGAACTCAAACTTATAGCTCCCTTTCGATAAGTTTCGGTAACAGACGAGACTTCCCTTATATTGAGGGAAGGATTACATCTCTAAGTCACTGTCTTTTAAGAATCACGATGTAATCAACACATTTATGTCCTTATATAGATCCAAATAACACAAGCTTCAAGCCAAAAAGTTCCCACACAGTTTTTTTCAAAATAAAACACTTTGTTGCTATCTTTGATTTCGTAATGTATTTATTTCTGTTAGTTATATCTTGCAATAGTTATTTTATAATTATAATACTAGGTAATGCCATTCGACTTACGAACTAATGTACAATACAAGCCATATATTTAAAATTCTTTTATATTATATATACTATTATATATAGGTATATGCTTTATAGAGTTGACATTTTGTGAGACTTTGAGAGGTGTTGAACAACTGAAGTTGAAAATCAAATCATGCAAACACTGCGCTACAAACTAAAGGAAACTACTTAAACTTACATCGAATACTTAGGCATATGATTAAATATATATGTGTATCTGTATTTTATATGGAAAGTAAAGCTAAATATTTACAAATTGATTGATTCGTCTTGTTCGGGGTTTCACTGTGCCCATTACGTTTTTCAACTCTATTTACAAAGCAAACTTTATCACAAATAAACCTTATACACATACACACATATGTGCATACATTGAGCTATGTGCATGTGTATATATACGATCTACCATTTGACAATTAGCAGCCCGCTGCATGAGACGCCTCCGCCCAGGGCTGCAGGCCGTGCAGCGCTGCCAACGGAGCTCCATTTACGCCGGACTGTGCGCTGAGCGGCGCAGCGGGTGGCGCAAAGCCCTTACTAATGGCCTCCGCCTGCAGTGATAACATCAGCCGATTGGCTGCCTGTCGCTCCGCCTCGCGTTCCTCCGCCGTCTGACGTCTGCAAGCAAACAGAGAGAAAGAGAGAGAGATTTGATGAGCTTTATCTATATATTGACATCGACTAATGTGCATATTCATTATGGCTAAAGTACATAAGGCTAGGTAGATCTATGTACATACATACATACATAGCGGGCAGGTGAGTCAGCAGAGGCAGCAGGTATGCACAGCCATTTAAAAGTAATCGAATCAAATATGCTGATTGCCCACAATTCTCTGACTGTTTCACTTTTGTTTTATTGAAAATTAATTTCGAGTCGCTTTGCTGTTAAATTACATTTTAAATGTTGCGCTTAAATGGGATTTAAGAGCAGCAACAATTCCTGTGGCTATCAATTATTCAACTGTAATTGCAACTGCGCTTTGCAGTTCCATTCCCATTCCCATTCTCATTACCCTTTCCCATTTCCAGTTCCATTGCCAGTTGTTGCAACTGTAAATGCAATTTCGCTTTGCTGCAGCCTTTGCTTCATTCCCTTTTCTCATTCCTCTTCTCTTCTTCTCATTCTCTTTTGCAGTTCCACTTCCAGTTCCATTTTAGTCATGCGCTTTCCCTTTCCCTTCGCCTTTGTCTTTGCATCTTGCGTTTGCGCAGCATTTGTGCTCTAATTGTGGCCACACACACAAACGCAAGCACACATACTCACACAGACAGACACCCGTTAGGGTGGTTATTTTTGCCTTTGCGCCATATTGAATATTTCATGATCTAATGAAGTTCTTATGGTTGCCAGCTAAAGTTTTTGTCCCGTGTAATTACTATCCTAAATACTTAGCTCGTTAGTTCGAAAGTATGTGTGTGTGTATGCGACCCACACATGTCATTTGTAATATTAAATATGCTATCATTAAGGCTTTCATCAGCAATGTCATCATTCAAACTAAAAGTTCATAACTCGAATGCGAGCTTATTAAAAATTCATTAATATCATTGCTGAATTGGAGGATTGTTAGTTGAATGGTAAAAGAGATAAAACAAATAATTTCGTGTACAGAACTTACTTTAGTATTTTCTCTGACCCCAACTTCAAGTGAAGCAAATATGTATGTATATTTTGGTACACTCTAATTCAATTATTGCTCAACACAGCAACGAGATGTAACAACAGCAATTGCAATTCCTATGTCTGGCATTCAGTTTGAGTGAGTTATATATTATGCGACTATGGGTAGTATTTCACTTTTACTTTCTGGCATTTTTTGGATGCTTTATCTGCGAGGCATTTTTACAGCTACCGCATGAAAAATTCAACAAAAATTGATTAAAAACTCCAAAGGCAAAGCTAACTATGTGTGTGTGTGTGTGTGTGTGCGGGCTTAATTTGAGCGGAACAGAGATAGAGAGAGAGAGAGAGAGAGAGAGAAAGAGAGAGAGACAGAGAGCGCTAGAGGCAGGCAGCACGTTGGCAAAGGCAAAGCTATGTGTGTGTGTATGTATGATTGAGTACGTGTGCGGGCTTAATTTAAGCGGAACAGAGAGAGAAAGAGAGAGAGAGAGAGAGAGAGAGTGAGAGTGAAGCAGAGGCAGACGACAGCCTCTGGGCTTAATCGAAGCGCAACAGAGACAGAAATAGAGGCAGCACGACTGTAATTTATCTTGTGCAGCACGAGAGATTTTTTTTTGTTTTTTTGTTTTTATCGAGGTGGAAATGGAAAACGCTTTACAAATGTTAACTGTTTGTCTTTTGGCGCCAGGGCGATGAAAATGTTGTTGTTGTTGTGTTCACGATAAATAATGGCCAGGCATTAGGCTAAAATGTTTATTAAAGCTCGACACACTCGCACAGAGACAGAGAGCGAGAGAGATAGAGGGAGAGAGGGAGAGAAATCGGGGCAGCGGGTGATAAATGTGGTAACAAATTTAATGGCAAGTCAATTGTCGCGCTGTTAGCAGCTGCTCAAGTGCCAGCCGAAAGCAGCTAATTAAAATCATTTCACAGACGCACAACCACACAGCGAATAATGTTTTTAGGGCCCTCTGGTAATTATCTTTCAAGACATAACAATTTAGCCAGTCCATTAATTGGCTGGCCCCAGCAAGTCCCACAGGACTTGCCCAAGATTTCGTCCTGCGCCGGACACGTGCCTGAACGTCGCAGCTTCAAAGTTAATTTACAAATGGCCAAACGCAGCTGCAATTAATTTCATTTGATTTTCTTTCTTCCTTTGTTTTTGCTTTTGGCCCAACAAACTTTGCTCTTTGCCAAATTGATTTTTCGTCTTGTGGTTCAAGTTTTAGCCAAGAACTTCTTCTGGCCAAACACAAACACACACACAAACACACACACGCACACAGTTCATTTGTCATTGTGTGCGTGTGTAAATTTTTAATTAGACAGCTTTCAGCAGCTACGGCAAAAACTTTTCCATATGCCACACAATTAATTTCGTGTGAGTTTTCCTACTCGAATTTAAGATTCGCCAAAACACCCTTCCCTCCCCACACCCACCTTGTACCCAAATCTTTGTGTTTGATGCATGGCCGTGTAATTAAAAAGGGTTTAACGGCAAGTTGATTTATGCGCAGGTTGCTAATTAAATTATGCATACTCTTCCAGTATCAAGCAGCTTAAGTGTGGCAAATAGAAATGGAAATACCCTGTAGTAGAAGATGAGATATTCTCGTTCAATTGTAATTTGTACAAAACTAAAAAGATTTTAGATATTAGAATTTGATATTATTTTTCCATCAAGTCTATATTATCATATTTTCCTTTCATACACTACAAAAAATATACCTCACATACTTTTCTCCCGTTTGCTGGGTATTCAATTCCTGCAAATATTTTGCCCAAGCAGACAACCGTTAGACGACGTCATTTGTTTTGCCCCAGCGCAAATAAAACAAAGTACGCAATGACATGCCATTTTTTTCTTTCACTCAGAGCTGAGCTGACATACATGCTGTCCCTGTCACACCCGCACCAGCACGCGCTTGCCATCTAGCCTTTCTAACTGTTGTCTGTCTGCCATTAACCACCATTTGCTTTAGCGACTTTTTGATGCCCTTGCGTTAATATAAGCAGCTTGTTGCGAATATCATATAATAGAAAATTAGTATTAGATAATTATATAATATTCGACTATGTTACAGAGTCTCTTCAATAAAAAAAAAATTTGTATTTTTTGTTGCTGCATATGAAAACCGTTTCTACAAAAGATAGAATATATTTTTACACATATGTATATGCAGAAGGTAGAACTTCGTCATAGCGCAGCTAACTGTGTTTTGCTTGTTATTTCTTTTTCGCTGCTCCTTTTAATTTCTTTTTCGCTAAACACATTGTCAAATTGACGGGCAACAAGCTTCATTCAATTGCTCAGTCTTCTTCTTCTTGTTAATTATTAACTGTTTTTGTTGTTGTTTCTTTTTTATTGCTGCTGTTGTTGTTGTTGTTGGTGCTGGCAAGCAAAGGCCTCTGATTCATGCCTTGTCTTTGTTATTGCGCGCCCGCAAAACAAGTTAAAAAAAAAGAAGAAAAAAATACTTATTTTGAAATCTTTGAAGTGAACACAACTCATACGCCATGTTGAACGGTGCTAATTATTCAAATTACTTGGCGCGCAGTTGCATTAAGGCAATTATGTGAAATATACATATGTATATATGTATATAAATGTTTATATATGTAAATGTATATAGTTGTATTTACGAGGCATGCATAATCATGGGGCTTGTTTAATGCCGTTGCCATTTCACTTAGCCACAAACGAGCCGTGGCCATTGCCGTTAACAAAATTGCGTTTTACATCATTAATTTTTACGAGCTAAACTAGGTCCAAAATGGCTGATAAGCTCTAAGAGCCAAACAACAAACAGCAAACAGCCAACAGCCAAGAGGACTTGGCCAGAAGGCAGTGGCAAGCAAGAGAGTGAGGGAGAGAGTGTGGGAGAGAGACGGGTCTGGCTTCTGGCTTCTGGCATTGTCGTGCTGTGGGAGCTGAGCCTGCTAAGCGGCAATTAACGCGTCTCAAATGCGCCCAATGTAAAAAGTTTTGTTGTTGTTGCTTGAGGGCAGAAGGCAAAACAAATAATAGTTGACCGTGCTCGGTCTGCAGATACCCTGCAGATTGGTAGTAGTAAGCAAACTTTTTGTTGGGGATATATGATCTAAACGAAGTTCCCAGTGAAAAGTGAAGGCTAAGATCTTACGGTTTTTGGGTGAATATGAGCAGGTGTGTAAAAAAACAACTAAAGTAATTTGTGTATTCAATATAATAGTCTGCATGCCCAAGATTGTATCTTTGACTCAAGTAATCTTTAAGATAGGCTCAATATTAATTAGAAGCACATACTGACGGTAGGTATACTATATGAAAATATATTTAAATTTAACTAGGTGATGCGGTCAAAGAGATAATAGTTCACATCCCTTTCCTGAGGTACATCTTGAGTATTCTATCTAAGTTAGGACACATCTTCTTGTGTCGACTACAATGCCGATATACTCACTTTCATCGTGTGTAGAGTAACGTTGCTCAGTTTTTGTAAAGTTTTTCGTTTGTCATTATTATAATGGTAATTGCATATGGTCATATCATATATCATAAATGTAGTGTAGTGGGCGAGGGAATCATTTTGTTATAATTCTAATGTTAATAATAAAATAGAAAACAATTTGAGACACGCAACGGCGTTCAACGCATCAATGCCTCATTAAATTAGAGACAAACAAGCGCGTGACTTGTTTATAGCTGCCATAATAGGTATACAGTGAGCGAAATAGAGGAAAGCTAACTTGACAGAAGTTTCTTTGAAATATGAAATTGATTATGGAGAAAAAAAGGAAATTGCAATTGGAAGTCTTTAACCTAGTCTAATAAAGTGCTACAATTTTGTTTGTAAATAAGATTTTCTTCAAGTGTAAACGATTCTACATATAATTAGAGAGGAGGGAGCTCATGTGCTTGATAAGGCAGCGATTCTGCAGTTGGAATTGCTCGTTAATTGCCATTTGCTCTGTGTTGAGGGAAATGCTCTCAATGCAAGGGACATAAATCAAAGTGATAAAGAAACAGCTGCTGAGTTTACATATAAAATATATTATATAATGACATGTCACTATATCATATAGCTGATATAGATATATGAATATCTATAACACTAAATACTTTATCCAACTATGATGTTTAAATAAATTAAGAGCAAGTCAAGGCTCAATAAGTTACGAACATATCAAGATCTATTTGTAGATACATTTTTATAGATTTCGTTTTTAATGTTAGTATGAACAGCATATTAAATGCTATTTTGTTATTATTTCTAAACAGTAATAAATACTTTTGACTAAATTAGAAAATATTTTTTAGTTTTTTAATTATTTTTTAATTTGAAATCTACTTTAGTTTTTTAAATATGTTGCTCAGCTGGAACGATTTGAGTTATTTGCATTTAGTTTCGGAATATAAAATTGTTCTTTTCCTATAAATCATTTTGTAAAATAAAAAGAAAGAATCTGTAAGTTTTTTGGTGATTTTCAAATCATTTGATAGCTTAAACTTAAAACAAAAACTTAAAACCTAAATTGTAATTCAGATTATATAAAAACTCTTTTGAGCTTAGTTGAAATCTTTATTTTGATAATTTTTAAAACAAATTTCGAATTTTCATCTCACGTTCAATTTGATTTGATAATCTTTGACTATTTAATAAAAATAGCTCTGGTGCTGTTAACTTGACTTGGTTTTTGACATGATTTGAAATAGAAATTGCTCGAAGATTATTAAGAAAGAAGGCAGCCTATGGGTTACTATATTGAAAAAACACAATTAAATATTTCGTTTCTTCAAATAAATAAATAGCTCACACTCATGGTGACAATGATATGTTTAATGTAAATATGATTATTTGATATCAACTGCAAGAATATATATGCTTTTAGCTCTAAATATATATATTTTATTTCATATTTCTCTAATATACCTTAAGCTAAATTATTATTATATTTTTCATAGCCTCCATTTTGTGTGCTGATGATAAGCGTTTGCCTAATAGAAAACCCTCGGCTCATTATGGAGCAAGCGCTGCAGATGACTTAACAAACTAGATACAAAACGAATCCACCCCCACGAAGGGCCAACCCCTAAACGGAACCAGTGTGGGTGGGCCAGAGCCAGAACCAGACCCAGACCCAGGGCCAGGTGGGGGAGGTTTGCGCTTTTTCATTTAATGTGCTCATGCATAATAGAAAAACCTTTTACCCCCAGTTATGAAAGTGAGCTATATATATACATATATATTTATATTTTTCTCTCTGTTTTTTCTAGTTTAAAGAGGCGTGGCAGGGGGTGGTGGAAAAGGGCGTTAGCTGTCAGCACTTGAGAGCGTTGTATATTGATTTTTTACAGTTCTGAAAAACTGCAGAACTTACCTCCATTTGGTGCGTCGATTCTGAAACCACGTTTTCACCTGTGCATCGGTCATCTTGAGGCCGCGTGCGAGAGCCGCCCGCTCGGCAGATGCCAAATACTTTTGCTTGTGGAAACGTTTCTCCAGCTCAGCCACCTGGATGCGTGTGAACGAGGTGCGCGGCTTTTTTCGCTTGGGCGGCGTGCGATTCTGATACGGATGTCCGATGCGTCGGGCAATGGGAAAGGCAGCTGAAAGCAGAAGAGTCTTTAGTTAGCTGCAGCTCAAGCAATTAGTTAAGTATATATCAAATATATACATTTATATCTAAATAGATAATAGGACATTTCCGTTATTTGCTTCCGGCAGCATTCTGACTGTGACCTGTGCCTGTGTCTACCTGCTGTGAAATCAATTTGGTGAAGAGCCGAAGTCAGTGACTCGAGTGCCTAATTGCTGCTGTCTGAGTGCGATCTTTAACCTTTATCATCAGAGGCAGAAGACGACGACGCACGCGACATCAATTTCATTCAAAAGGTTGAGTCATAAACTCTCCTCGTACTTCCTAGGATGCCTATGTGACCTAAGTCTAAGGCCGCCTTCGACTCTCTTAATGGGTGCGCACTGTGCCGCTGGCTCGCTGCCTCGCTGCCTAACTGGCCGACTGGCTGGCTGTCCGTTTGTCTGCCTGGCGCTGAACCTTTTAAAATTCCAGCCAGTCGACTTACTTTTGCGTGTTGTTGTTTATTGTGTGCGATAAGACGAACCAACCAAGCTACAACAACAGCAGCAGCAACAGCAACAGCAACAAAATATTAAAACGTTGTCGTTGTCGTGTCCTCGGCGACAATCGGCTGAAACCGGCTTGACCAACGTCTCATAGGGGTCATTTGTTAGTTAGATCTGGCTAAATATTTAAGCACATCAAAATTACTCGAAGATGCAAACCCAATGCAAAATAACTTAACGACATAGATATCAAATACATTTTCTAATCACTTACAAACACTTAAGTTGAATTGCATTGATTATTTGCTGAGAAATTTGAGGAAAAACGAACTGATTCTTAAGAAAATAGATAAGGAAAGGGGCATGGCTGTATATCAACTGAGCTTCTCTTGCTGATACAGAGTCTATATACTTTGTTTGCTAGGCATTCTGTGGACTTGCTATTATCTTAACATCCTAAAACAGTTCAAATTTCAGATGATTGCAATTTGCATTTGAAATTTAATAGTATTTCCTACATAAATTTCATATTGTGCGTGTGCCTGCTTCTACTATATAAAATGTACCTATTCCATAAGCCATATTCGCAATTTTTCTCATTTTCCAATAGCTAAAGAGCTTCATAAGCTATAATATTTACAACTCAATCCGAATACTTTAGCTTGCTTTTTACAAGCACAGAAACTTTGCTTCGCGTAAGACAACTCTCAATTGGCCGCAATAAAAAGGCCAACAAAATGGCTACAATTTCCATCAATCGGAAAAGCCCCGAAGCTGAATACCGTTATGTATGGCTGGGTGTTAAGCTGACAAATCATGTATTTTATTGTGACTTCGTCCAGGAACCAGGAACCCTTCAATTTCCATTTGCCCTAAGGAAAAATTGTATGTGGGACGCGCGTTGGGAAGGGTTTGAATACCATTTGAATATTTCAGGTAATATCAATTTCAATAAAAAGCCATTTATCGCACCACATAAGCAGGCGCTCATATCCTTAAAGGATACGAAGTCAAGCGCTCATTCGCGTAAGCATAATTTTATGGCTTACCAACAAATCCCGCCCCTCCCCTCAGCCAGATGCCTCTTATTTATGATGTTTTGGCTCAGTTCTTGGCGTATCTTAAAGATACTCTCACAACCTGTCTGTGGGCTGTGGCGGCTGCTGGTGCTGCTGCTGCCGTAGCCGTTGCCGTAGCCGTTGCCGTTTGCCTTACCGAAAATACGTAAAATAATGCTAAAAGCTTTTAGCATGCATTATTGATGGCGCCAGTGGCCGAGACAGAGGCTGAGACTGAGGCTGAGGAGCTGGCCCACCTGGCGTATGCGCAATATGTAGCTACAAATATCTACGCTCAGGCATTTAAACTTTGAACTTTCATGCGATTTAGCCACTTGTTGTTTTTTTGGCTAGAAAGGGCTCAAAATTTAATTGGCGCCTGCTGCGTGCGCCTGCCAGCAGAAAGTCCAAGCAACGGCATTCCAATTAACATGCAACGCTTATTAATCATATGAGTGAGCGAGAGGGCGGGCGAAGGTGAGTGGAGCGGCCAATGGGCAAAGGGTCACACTGTGACGTTGGCTCGTTTGTCTTGTTAATGAAAAAAGCCAAGGCGCCAGCTTATCAGCGAAGCCGCAGCGACACACTGCACTCACACATGCACACTCATTCACACAGACACAAGCACAGAGCGACAGACGTCGCTGACGAAGTTGTTGACAAAACGAAACTGGTCAAAGGAAGCTACACTTGCTCTCCCTCTCCCTCTTAAGCTCCCGCTGCCATCAGTCTCATATGTATGACAGAAAAAAAAGTATGGCCAAGTTCTGTTTAGCTTGCATATCAGCTCTCCCTCTCCCCCTCTCTTCTTTCTATGTATAGGCTGCACAGCGCCGCGTGCTCACTGCTCGTCTCCCTCTCACACACACACACACACCCTCTCACACACACACATTCGCACACTAGCTGAGACTAATTAAATGCTGCCCATGTCAGTTGAGGCCGCGTCGCATTGAAGTGTGGTATGCAGGCGATAAATAAGCCAAGCCAAGCCAAGTCGCAGCTCACTTGAAGACCGCCCAAAGTGTAATTAATTCCTTTTTCGGGGGCACAGCGCGAAATTAAAAAGTCATGTAAACCAGCTCATTAAAATAACTAAAAAACAAAAACAAAACGAAAAACGAAATCGAAAAGATATATAAAATAAGGAGCGCAGCGGATGTTGGCCATAAAAGCAAATCGCACCGCGATCGTCCAGCTAAGCAGCTTTGCGGCTCACAAATATGAGTTAATGCAGCCAACTTCCTACTAACTAAGCTGCTGGGCTGCTGGGCTGCTGGGCTGCTGGGCCGCTTGACTGCGCCACTGCGCGACTTCTCGACTGACAGCACAGCTGATAAAAAGGGTATGCAGATTCGTAATAAAATCAACGCGTTCTCATTATTTAAGCGGCTCGCGCTGTTCGAACAACCGAAGCTCATAATGTAAACAAATTAAGGAAGCGAACAGCGAGGATCCACCTCGGATCGAACATGTCTATATATATATATATTTGTACATATATATATAGCTACATGCAAATGAGTAGAGCAAAACTTTTGCTTCTGGGCGGTTTTTTGTTCTTTGGCTTTGACTTAAGCTGCGATTGTGCATTTGAAGGCAAACATGTTTTTATACTTTAGGGCGTGTGTGCCAGTGTGTGTGTGTGTGTGTGTGTGTGCGAGTGTGTATGTGTGTGGCACTGCTTGGGCAAATGACATGCCGACAGGCATGTTGGCTTAAAAGACTTCTCTGATCGTGCTTATTAGGCAAGGAACACAGCCACACACACTCACACACAGTCACACATACACACACACACATGCATGCATGCATGTACATCGTAACAGTAGCTGTTGCTTGTTATTTGGGGGCTACCTCACTTATTACTGTGAGCTTCACTCACCTGCCAGCCGATCCTTGACCGCCTGATGGGCGAGCGCCGCATGATGCAACGGCGGCAGCGCCCAGGTGAGCGGCGTGCGCTGCGGCGGCACACGTAGCACATGACCGGCAGCCGCTGCCGCTGCCGACGGATAAAGATGCGGATACGAGTAAAGCGCGGCGGCGCTGCCATAAGTCGAATTGGCAATGCTGCTGGCCAATTTATAGGCGGCCAAATCGTGTTCATCTGCCTGCAGCTCTTTCTCTTCAATATTTCTATCCAAATTGTTATTGTTGTTGCTGCTGTTGTTGTTGTGTTGGCTGCTGCTGTTGATGTTGTTGTTGTTGTTGTTGTTGTTGGTTTCAAAGGGTTTCGAGAGCAGGCGCGATATACTGAAGGGCAGATTCTCGCTGGATGAGGAGCGCGTCTGCTCCGATTGCAGTGATTCGCTAAAGGAAAGGGAAGAAAGAGAGAGGGAGAGAGTTAGAGTGAGAGAGGGACAGAGATAGTGAGTGGAATACAAGTTATTATTGTTGTTTTTGTTCTCATTAACATTAAAAGTGTTACTAGATAAGAGCGAGACAGACACAGCGGCTGACAGAGTGAGACGGAGACATATAGAACTAATTATGATTAAAATATTGCAAACTAAAATCTGAAAACATTTACCCACGCATAAGGCATACACTTTGAGAAAAACTAATGGACTTTTCAAGCAAATTGAATATATTCCCGAAATTGTTTAATTTGAAACTAGCTATAAATAAATGCAAGCGTACAAGCTTTAAATTTTGAAATCTTAAATAAAAATTTTTTTATGAATATCGTTAACAGAATTTTATTGAAAATAATAAGAGTATTGAGAATATAATGATTGAGTTCAACTTAGACAACTTCAAAAAATTGTGACCACTTTTAATCACCAGCGTATACGTCTTGTATCTATCAGTGTTCTCAAACTTTTCTTCTTGTATTGGTATTGCCATCCTGTAAAGATTTTGTAGCCAGGATGCCACAAAGCTCGACAAAGCTTCTCATGCAAATATTTCATGAATTTCTTTCACTTAGTTTTAATATAGTTTATTATTTGTATTATTTTTTTATATTTATTATTTATTATATCTTTATATTTCCACAATATATTTGAGCTTAAATAAAATATTAGTTAATTTAATGAAGTGCTTAAATTTAATTTCAATATCTATGCCACATTCAATCACAATCTAATTGAGTAGATCAATTTTTCTCAAAGTGTATTCAAGTAGTTATTGCTGCTGCTGCTGGATGTTGTCTGCTGGCGGTTGGCTGCTGGCTCTTGGCTGTGTTGCAGATAAGGCCTAAAGTATTGGCTTTAAACACGCAGAAATCATGTTTTCGTCTCGCGCTCAGCCTTCGCCTTCGCCAGACTATATGCTGCGTATGCGTAATATTTCGCATGAATCTTGGCAAATTAAGTAATTATGCAAATGGCATTTGATTGAAATTCTATAAATCGCCTGTCTGATCTACACTTGACAAAAAGCAGCAGCCACAACGAACATAAGTCAGTGAAACAACTATTTTATGATCTTTCTTCTTTTGTCTCGCGACTCGCGACTCGCATTCGCTTCGCTTTATGTGTTTCCAGCGCCGTTTTATGGAGCATTCTCTATTAAAATGTTAATCCCATGTGATGCGCAGGGCCCCCCGACTGGGGCCTTGCCTTTATGTTGCTCGAACTTGTTTGGCGCCCATTTGGGGAACTCTTATCGCTGCCCGTTTTTTGGCGCCTTACTAATGTGCCTTTTTATCGTCGGAAGAGTTGACCATGCCCAGTTCTCTCATACCCTATAATTCCACCTCTCCCTCTCCCTCTCACTCTCTCTCTCACACACACTCTCTCTAGGTGTCTTTGTGAATTCAGGAAGTTTTCTTGGCGTCTGCTGCGGCTATTTATTAGCGTTTAAGAGCTTTGTTCACGCCAAACCCAAATTGGAGCGAGTCGAGAGCTCGTTTCAATGCGATTCGATTCGATTTGATTGTGAATGAAAGCGTTTATTGGATCAGCTTGTTAGCTATTCAAATGCGCTAAGAATGGGACTTTGTGTAGTCAGACAATGCGAACGTCATTTGAATATATTCATTTTATGGACTCATCAAATGATTAAGAAAAGTTTCATATTTCGTTGCTGACTGCCTAATACTCTGTTCAAAGTGAAGGATGCGATTTGAAACGAGAGTGCGAGATTGAGAAAGAGAAAGAGAGAGAGAGAGAGAGAGAGAGAGAGAGAGACAGAGAGAGAGAGAGAGAGACAGAGAGATAGAGATAAAGAGAGAGAGAGAGAGAGAAAGGAAAGCGAGGGAAAGGAGGATAAAGATATCATGTCAGAGAGACTAATAAAGACAGAGAGTTTGAGAGAGACTGATATGACGATCAAGATATAGAGTGAGAGAGAATAAGAGAGACGGCAATGAAGACCAAGTCGAGTCCAAATCAAAGCATATGTTGAATGTTGGGGTTGAGTATTTAATATTTGATCAAAGGAATGGGATAATAAAGGGCTAAAATTTATATTATTATCCTGATTACTCTGCATTGTCAGCGACTTTTGAAATGTGAAATTTTTAGAAACCTGCAAGGTCTACAACGATCTACCTAACAAATATGCCCTACTCCACATTGTAAACAGAGTATTACCACGAGAAGTTCGTAATACAATAACTAATATATGCTAAGCCCAATTAAATTTGTTCTCAAGTTGCTAACTAGGTATAAATCTGAAAAGGTCTATTTGACACTAAAACTTTGTATATACATTGATATTCATAATATAGTATACAAATGTATAGGCATTGTCACCTGATTCATAATTTACCTGAGCGGAGTTTCCGATTCGTCGTAGCAGCTGCCATTGTCCATATCGACGTCTGAGCCGCTGCCGCAGGACATGCGGGAATCGGAGTCGACATCAACGTGTATTTCCTGTTCCTCAACATCTTCGCCGTGCTCGTGCTCGTGCTCGTGTTCATCCTCCTCGTGACTGGACATGTTGAGAGCTAGTAGGCTTATGTGAGGCGCCAATTTGAACAACACTTGTTTTTTCTATTTCTTGATTATTCAGATATATGCATATATATATCGGGATATATGTATGACTCGAGTATTTCTTTTGCCTCACTCACTGCACAGTTGACGGCGCTTCGATTGGCTTCACACTTTGGCTTTGGCTTTAATGAAAAGAGGCCGCGACGCGATTTCGTTAACCGTTAACCGGCTCGACAAATGGAACTGAGCTCAGATTTGAGATCGGCGAGTGAGCGAAAAAAACTCCGTGCTGGGAGCGGGCGCGTGCTGGCGGGCGTGAACGCTTTTCATAAATGCAACCAAAAATATGCCGACGGACTGTGTCGTCGCCGCAGTCGCTGTCTCAGTCGCTGCCTCAGTCGCTGGCACTGCTTGTTAAGTGGCTTGGCAAGCACGTAAAACCAGTTCCGCTGACGCCAGCAGCGCTGTCGCCGTCACTGTTGCCGTTGCCGTTGCCGTTGCCGTCACTTTTGCCGTGGCTGCTTCCCTCCTGTTTGGTTAGCTTTAACGAGCCTGTTTGCCACCTTGTTTGAACCTAACCTACCATAATAAACGCACGCCAACCCTCTCGCCCGCACTTGCCTACGCCTTGTGGTGGTTGCTCTGCGTTGGCTCCGCCTCGCGCGTGTTTGCTTCTCGCTCGCACAGCTCGCTCTCTCGCTCGCTGCGCCGGCGCGCTCTTCTGTGCTGTGCTGGACAAACCGGTTTGGGTCTGCGCGTCGCTTGGCAGCACTGGCCTGCAGCTGGCCAGCAATTGGCGCAGTGGGCGTTACGCTGCCGGCCCCTGATTGGTCGCTGCGTCGCAGTTAGTCGAACAGTTACAGTTAGCGCTTGCTTACCAGTGGGAGAGGAAGAGGGACGCAGGGGGGAGCAGCTTTTGCATTTGCGACGACATTTTAAATGGAAAACGTTTTGCTTTTGGGGTTTTTATTACGCACGGAGACGAAAGCACGAAGAGAATGTATTTTCATTTTGATTGTTTCTATTTTCGGCTTAGCGATGCGAAGCGAGGCGAAGCGTTCCGCCATCTCGTTCCTGTGCGAACAGGCCAAAGCACGGAGAAGTGCAAATGTGGCAGATTAATAGCACAATTGGAAATAGCAGCGTTTTGTCAGTTTCAAACTTCACAAAACAGGGGAGGCGTGTCGGCCAGAGGGGGTGGGGGCAGGTCTGGCTCCAGCTTTCAGAGTGTGGTCCACTTTTTCGTATGGCTTTTCCTAATGCCTGCCCCAGGCTTAAGCCATTCACAGCCGCTGCGAGAGATCTCTATTAGCAGCGAGCGCAAAATGTTTCCGCTGCTATCGCTCACCTGGCATTCTGGCAGCCAACGATAAGATATGCCACACTCACCCACCGCCTCCCGCGCCCCGCACCGCTCTACGCCCACTTGGTGTCCATGCAAATGGAAATTATTTTGTTTTCAGCATCTTTTGCTGCGTTCCAAGTTCACTTAAAGGTTAATTGACAGTTTTATTGGAGAGTTTCTTGGCCTTGAGCATGGCTCCAACTCAGGAGGCTACCTGGCTGCCTGGCTACCTGGCTAGCTCGCTGACAAGAATGCCGCCGCGTCTTGATTCTGCAATTGCAAATGGATAGCTATGTAGCTATTTCTGATATGTTGGCATGTGCCATGTACGCACATGCCCCAGAGAGAGAGATAGGGAGAAGAAGACAGAAAGACATAGAGTGTGAGAGATGGTGTAGAAGTAATTTTCTTCTAGCTTCAAATCCTATTCCAAGTTTTTCCTCGTGCTCGTTTGCCAAAATGAAAAAAGTAAATTAATCAAAAAATATTCAATTTTGCACTTAAGAGCAACGCTTTTTGGCAACAGTCAACAGCCACAGTCAAATCTTGGCCAACAATGAAACGAACAATTACTGCATATTTAATTCAAATCACAGCCACTCGCATTCTACACTGAGCGAACAATGAACTGTGAACAACATTTCAAACTGAATCAATTTTATTTTTAGTATTTCCTTCTTTTTTTATTGTTAAATAATACATTTTAAATCTATATGAAATTTGAATAATAGATAATAAAGTAAGAATAATCTATTAGGGAGTGCTTGACTCGAAAATATCTTAACAAATTATTCAGGGCATTAACATACATACATATATACATATGTATACATACACACATACACACACACACACACGAATATACAACTTATACAGCTTCTGCTCTTCGTGCAGCTCTTCTGTATATTGAAAAGCTCAAATTGTTAAGATATTACCTTAAATACGATGTTTTCCAATTTTTCCAACAGCCGCATAGACAGAGGAGCTTACAGGTAGATAACGGACATAATCAGATGGGTCCAGGTGTTATTACATAAAGTAATCCAAATTTATTATAGCCTGAAATTTCACAAAATCAATTTATTAATATAATTATTGTAATATAATATATGTTTTAAAAACATAGAATCCCAAATCAACTTTGCTTATGATTCTATATTAATTTTAATTGTTGAACTTATTTTCTTTATGTTTGTTTCCTTACATTGTTTTTCGCGCTGTGTATGCTTCTATAAGCAAATTCATAGTCACACACACACACACACACACTTGTATGCTCACACACTTACACACTCTTACACAAACACACACAATCGGACGCAAAAGGACGCTTCTCTGAAAGTCACGACGCATCGCCATCGACGTGGCTCGTAGGCCGTGTAGCCAACTAATTGGATTTCATTTGAACAGCAACAGCAACAACAATGAGCAACAATTGCCATAATAAAACAGCAACAACAACAATGAGGCAAATGGTCTCGACTTGGGCAATTGCAATGCAATTTTAATGCAAAATGAGAGGCGGGCCACATTTTTATTGCATTTTTACTCGTATTTCAGTTAATAGCAGGCAGCAGCAGCAGCAACAACAACAACAATAACAATAAATGCAACAACAACAACAACAGCATGAAATTGGTGCTTGGTATGAATACAAAATGAGGCCAAGAGATGCCACCACAATGCAGGAACAGAAGTTCGGCTTTCTTACAGCAGTACAGTAGAGGGCAGAGGGCAGAAGGTAGTTGCTGCTGTTGCTGGCAAAATTAGTATGCAGCAGCTTACTGCAGTCAACAACAGCAGCAGCAGCAGCAGCAGCAACTACTTCGAATTGCCTTTGCCGCTCGGCTTCCATGTGCAGGACTTTTGCCACTTGACTTTATTGGCAACTTCATGGAATATTCAGCAGTCAAGTTCTGCGCAAGTGCCTTCGAATGGACCAACCCTACTCCTACTCCCACTCCCACTTCTACTCCCGCTCACTCATCAACCCACATCCTCCCATCCCCCGTCCCCCATCCCCCTGGCTCTCAGCTGCTAAACATCCAATGCCTTTGCAGCAGCTTCATTTCATATGCATTTTTATTTGCCTCATATACAAATGGCAACCAGGCAATCACTGTGTATGTGTGCGAGTGGGAGTGTTGTGGGCAAGGGGCGTGGCACGGCACAAATGTCACTTCAATTGCCAATACTGATTATGGCGCTGTCTCAGTATGTCGCAGCGCGAACTTTATGTGCGGCCAGCGGAGCGCTATTATTGGTGACACTTTTTTTTTTGCTTTTTAAGGTTTATGCGAATGTCTTTCAAATGCCCACCAACTGTTTGCAGAGAGAGAAAGAGAGATAGCAATAGTGACAGGAGTAGAGAGAGGAGAGAGAGTTGGAGAGAAAGACTTATACTAAGTGTATATCTATACAGTTGTCATACCCAGTAAGTAAGAGGCCGCAGAGAACACATAAAGTATAGAATGTATGTAACGTATATAAAGCATATAGAGTATAGAATGTGTATAAAGTATAAGAAGTATATAAAATACATAAAGTATATAAAATATACAACGCTTATAAAGCATATAAGGCATATAAAGCATATATATTTCAGATTGACATCAAAAAGTAAAGGCGATCATAAGGACCAAGTCCACTGCTTCAATTGCTAAACTTTGTAACTCTAATTCTCTAATGATCTAATCTGATAGATAAAGTATATTTCCGATTATTCAAAGTCTCTGTGGAAGTACTCCAAAAAAAGTAAGTAAAAGTAAGTAAAGCAAAAAGAGTTAAAATAGGGTATTTGCAAGTCGTTCACAGCTTTCACTCTATCTCTCTTTGGCTGTCTTTGCCATTTGTGTGATTTCCCTCAACACGTAAGACGCTTTCCTGTCTTTCCTTGCGACTTGCCTCGCTCCCCTGGTGTTTGCTTTTCGAAGTTCCTTTCGCCTGTCCGCACTTAGACATGGACTTCGACTTCGACTTGGAGTTGGACCTCGATCTCGATTTGGGTGGGGCCAAGTGTTTGTTTGGGTCTATGCGTGATTTTGTTAGTGAATTGACCACACAATTTGCTAAGCGATAAATTAGCACATTAATTATTTAATCATGTGCCTATGAACCTCTCTCTCTCTCTATCTCTATTTCTATCTCTTTCTATGTGTATGTGGTAGTCTTGGTTATTTCCTGTTGTTGTAAGAGGTTGACTTGTTGAGCATCGATAGCACTGATTTGAGCTAAGGGAGAAAGGATGTTGAACTCAGCAGCTGAGATTAGCATGGAATCGAAACGGGAAGTAAACTTGATTCTCATAGTACAACATCGTAATTTTGTAGTAGCACACTGTTAGAATTTAGAGTTTGGTTAGAAAATCTATAGAATATAAATATGTATATCTCAGCTAAAATTATATATTTATAGTAAAGCGTACAGTTATACCATTGGATTTTTTGCATTAACCCTTTATATGGCGGTGTTGCATATCTGCAACATACCGTTTAAATCGAATTATTTCCCAATGGGTATCAATAAAGTGGCATGTGTATATTTTTTTAAAAGCAGAATTAATCGTTTTAAAGATTTATATGGCTGGTCACGCTATTCCACATGTCTTGCAATACACAAATTTAATTTTCCCGCCAATTTTTGGAATTGTGTATGTGGTGTGCATTCTAATTTTTAAATTGCAAATATTTATTATAAAGAAAGTTATTTACTAAGGAACGACTACATCATATGAAAGGTAATTTTATCAATAATGCGTGTGTTATCAAGTTATTGTGTTTGGAGTTGTGTATAGTGAGTAACTCTTGAATATCGGTATGTTGCAGATATACAACAAACTACAATTCGAACTTTTTTTTTGCACTGTCAATTTTGTTGCATATCTGCAACATACCCTTGTATGTATCTATGTTTAATATGTTGTTATATGATTTTTGTGTTGTTTTGTGCTATAAGTCATCGGAATTTGTTGTAGATTGTCTTATGTGTTTTATGTTCTTCTTAGAGGCCTACATACATATGTATATATTTTTGGCGACGGTATTTCTTACTTAGGAATAATGTCAGCAAAGGGGTTGACGCCTTCACAAATCGCAAGATTTTTTAATAGTTTGGAAAGCGAGGACGAACTAGATTTTTCTGAGGAAAGCGATTTCGATCCGGAGAGGGAAGATATCGATTGTACGGATGAGGAAGACATTGATGATCAAGATGAACGTCCGAGTGACTTGGACGTCTCAAACAATAATACAAAATATGGTGTGCCTCTTGACGTTGATGTAACTGCAGCTTTTAATAGCACTGCTTCTTCCAACATCCACCTAAAAAGATCGCTGCTATGGAGACAACGGAATTTAGTTTTGAATGAGTGTCAACTGCAGTTTCTCGCGAGTACTACCTTGTCCCGGAACTAATGGAGCTTTCGGAGCCCATATAATTCTTTTCACTTCTGTTTCCAAAACAACTTTTTGAGAATATTTCAAATGAAGCCAATTTGTACATTCATCAAAAAGACCAATACAATAGCTACATGGGAGGCGTTGATCTGATTGACAGCATAATCGGAAGATATAAAATTTTACTCAGAAGTAGACGCTGGCAGGTTCGTTTTTTTTACCATTTACTCGACTTGGCAGTCAGCTATGCTTGGCTTTTGTACAAACGCGTTCACAAGGCGAATGGATCACGCACTAAACTTTTAGGATCTTCCGACTTCCGGATAAATATTGCAGAGGTGCTAACAAAAGTTGATACCAAATCTATAATGGGAAAACGAAGTTCTGTGCTCGAAAACGAATTACAGCAAAAAAAACAGAGAGGTCCTACTCAACTCGTGCCCAATCAAATGGTACGGCAGGACGAGTTTGGGCATTGGCCTGTCTGGACTGAAAAACGAGTTCGGTGGAAATACCCAAACTGTACAGGATTCTCACAAGTATTGTGCGATAAATGTGAAGTAGCCTTATGTTTCAACAAGAGAAACAATTGTTTTAAAAACTTCCATTTAAATTAAAGTTAAATCAGCTTTAAATATATGTTACATAGTTTAAGAACAAAAGAAAATAAAAGATTAAGCTTTTCTAGATACTCTGGGAATTATAAAATTTTTTTTGACCTTAAGCACATCTGTTGCAGATCTGCAACAAATCCTTTTTCCTTGATAATAGCGTACTGAAGCAAAATCAGGAAAAACGAAAAAGAAGTGTATTTTTTATTTTTCGTTTTCCATCTAATAAAAAAAACCGCGTCTAAATCGGACGTGGTGCCATATAAAGGGTTAAGTAGTAAATATTCTAAAATGTATGTATATTTTTATTATGTGTATTCTAGACGAGATACATCAAATAAAATTTTACATCTCCCATTCTTCTAGCTCTCGAAATATATAGAAATATTGTTAGTTTTCAATCGATTTGACATATGAACTGAACGCTTCTAAGTAGGAGTGCTCCGACTGTAAACGCAGAACTTCTGTGTTTACAGTCTGTGACAGAAGTACCTATTCAATTACTATATACATCTTATATATATAACTTTTTCTAATCAGAATATAACAAATCTATTCATTTGAGCTTAAAACCCTAAACTTTTTAAAGATATCTCTTCATTTATCTAATTTACAGAGGTACGTAATGACACTCTCAAAGAATATAATAGTACCCGGCATAGTTATGTCTTATAAGAATTTCAGTTGGCTAAGTGTGGCAATTCCATTTCCTGCGTATAATAATCGTGGCATACGAGAGTGTTCCTAATTAATTTCGCACCCACTCTCCATTCTCTCTCCCTCTCCCTCTCATTCACTGATTTTTATGTAGCCACACAATTTTGGGGAGGGCATGTGAGCCTCTACGCATGCATATTGCATGGTATATGGGCATTTTTAATAAGTATCCAATTTTTTGCCACGCATTTTGTGGCGCCCTCCTAAGCTGCTTCCTCTTCCCCTTCCTCCGCCGCCCACACTCATTCGCCGTTTGGCGCCTTCAGCATATGCCCGTCGACAATTTTTATGCTCCGCCATTTTCGGTCGTTTTATAAATTAAATATGCTACTCGCGCAATTTCAGCCAGCGATTGTTTTGCAATACCCTGTAATACAAGTATGCAAAAGGTATTTTGAGACGGCAACATAAATTTTCTATGCTGTGTAGAATATTTCAAAAAGCAGTCAATGAATTGGAATCCATGAAATGAAATAAAGAAATATAAAAGTCTAATCATTCTGATTGATTGAATGACTAACTAACTGATTGATCAATCGACCAATTATATTTAAATAAAATATTGATTGACTGATGGCCAAATTCAATTAAACTTATTGAAGATAGGTCAGTGAGTAATTGATTAATAGATTGACTGATCATGATAAAACTAATTTTAAGGTCTGGTAAATTGTATAGGGTATTCCACGGTCTATAAAGAAAAATATGTGATAGGTGCTTTGGCACAGTTTTTGGGCCGGGTTAAATGGAATACAATGGGGTTGTTATGGCCTGATGGCTCTGGCTCTGGCGCTGGCGCTGGGGTTGGGCTCATATTTGGGGTGCTCTCCGAATGTGCGACACGCCGTTAAGCAGTTCATTTGTAGGCAATTTTCGTCTGATTGCAAACCATTTGCGCTGTGCGCTCGCTCCGGGTGCGTGCGATTAGCTGCAATATTTATGGAGCCTACTTAGAGCGCTTTATGCAGTGGTAGCCATGATTTTTATTGCACCCAAAGAGAGAGAGAGAGAGAGAGACAGAGAGAAAGGGGGAGAGAGAACGAGGGAGGGAGTGAGACTGAATAAGCAATTCAGTCGTGTTTGATATGTGCTTTGTGTTTCAAAAATTAGACATTTAAAACTCGGCCTTTTAGGGCATTTTGGACTCGTTCATAAATACAAATTCAAATCGCTTTTTCTTTTGGCACATTTAACTAATTTGTATAACAGCTTTGCTGGGGCCCAGTTTGTGCTGTTGTATAGGGGTATTCCATTCGCTGGACACATAAAACTAATTAAATCAGAGGTTGCTCGTAAAAATACCAGATCTATAGCATTCATTCATTTGAGTATTCTCTGCTGGAAGACTTACGCCCCCATAAACAGGCCGAACACAAAGGCGCAAATATTTACGTTAAATATTTGGAAAGTAAATTATAACATTAAAAGGGAATAAAAAATAACGAATGCAGAGAAACGTTCATAAAAAATGATACTCTGTGGCAGGTATTTGTTGAAATATGTTTTCAAAACGAGCTCACGACATGTTTTGCATACTCTGTAAAAGTGGGGTATCTGAACTATGTGAAGAACGAGGATTTTGTTGATGATCTATAAATAAATTAATATAAAGTAATATAAATCAAGTCAAATATATCCTGTTTATGAATTTATATATATATATATATATATATATATAAAAGAAAAATATTTTGGAAATCGTAGAATGAAAATACATCAGCTTGCCTAAACAGCAGCATACTAAAGAGTATCTTCTAGTCCCTTCACTTCAATTTGCATGTCCAGTATCAATTCAAACAAAATGCATTATAATCGCTCAGATAAATTCATATATATATATATATGTATATATACATATTTCTATATATATTAAATATCATTTATATAGAACTTACACCTCTTTGAGTTTTGAGCTCGTGTCGCTATCTCAACTAGCCGAGTTAATTGCTTAATCTGCGAGGCTGCATTAGATGCTGTTCCGGCTCGGCTCATTGCTGTGCGAGCTCACCTTTTTACCTGTCCAAGAGCCGTGAGTCATGCGCAGGCTTATCGAGACGAGAAATGCGTGTCTCCGTCTTCAATAATTTTATAGCCCACGTTGCGGCAACGCAGCACAGCACAGCACAAAAACAAAGCCTCGCTGCAATCAATTAGCATTGTGACCTGTTTTTTACCTGGCGCCCTTGCCCCCTCGGGCCGACCCTCAGCCGCTCCTGTGCGTTCGCCCTGGTCTGTCTCTTATCAGTTTGACGCGCTTGTTAATGAACGAGCGAGGCCTCAAGTATTGCAGAGGGGCACGTGGTGGGGGCATGGGGTAGGGGTATTCCACTCATAATTTGATGCATCGATTGGTCAACAGTCAACATCCTTCAGCTGATGGACATGTGTAGCTGGCGACGTTGCAGAAACTGAATTCCTAATTCTGCCCCAAAACAAACTCAATCTCTCTCTTTCTATATTACTCTCTTTATCTACTAACAAATACTCGCATACAAATACTAATTCCTTTTAAATTCTAGTTCTTTTCCTAGTTCTTATATATGGATAAATCTATAGACATATATATAATTGAATGTTCAGTTCACACTTAAATGAGGTAAGGAATCGACATTCTCTAATATG
This sequence comes from Drosophila hamatofila, assembly GCA_035045345.1. NCBI lineage: Eukaryota > Metazoa > Arthropoda > Insecta > Diptera > Drosophilidae > Drosophila > Drosophila hamatofila. The sequence goes on along the minus strand of JAWNPA010000020.1, from coordinate 530,334 downwards.
CAACGTCTTAACGTCCTAATTATTTTTTGGGTCTATCTGAACACGAGGGCAATATTGATCCGATAGAAGGCTATCATGTGGCTTACATGTAAAAATCTATGAAGATTAAAAAAAGACTGAATTTTAAAGTGGCCCTTAAAAACGATCTGCTACTCTAAAAAACACTCTACACGCAAAATATTAATGGGAAATTGATGGGAAACAACATCAAAGCACAACACATTTATAATACAGAAGTTTAAGTCAAAACTGATGAGAGGACTATAGACTAGAAAACACAGAGGCCTTCAACTTTCAAAATGTGACATTTGATGTGATTTTAGCTTAAGAACTATAGAGCTGCTCTTAGGTTTGTTTTAGAAGTCTACAGTTAAACAAACGGAAAGACGGGCGAAATAACAAACATTGCATCAAACGAATATGCATTCTTTTTTGTACGTGAAGGAGTATGAAAACTTAACAAGACTTGCTACCAAGACTGTTAGTCTTATCATTAAACAATTTAAAAAAAAATAAATAAATAATAATAATAAAAAAACCCACCGAATTATAGTTAGCTCAGCTGCCTAGTCGATTATGCGTGCAAAGCTAATATACTCCCTCTTTAAACTTCACTAGAACTAGAACAAGTATTGCAAGTACTTATATTGAAGAACGTCCACTTCAGATTACGAACTATCTATATCAAGGTCTACCAAGACTACACTACTGGTTAACCAAGGTCAGCAACAAATAAAAATCAAATTTTAATGGCAATCATAAAATTAATTTAAATTCTTTTTTAATTAGAGATTAAATTTATGATAAATCGTTTGTCAAACTTGGCCCAATTCACAATCATTTAAGGAGTTCAAATGTTATCAGACCGCGTGCTCGACTTGATGTATACCCTGTATAAAGCACAAAGTGCCAAGGAATGTCAACCAAACAGGCCTTTTGGCATGCTAGCTGTTAATCGACTATAAAAAGAGTATTAGGTCGTCGGTACTCACTTATAGGAACATTTATATTTGAGCGTGCAACTGAGTTATACAAAAATGGTAAATTCACTGAGTTTGCTTAGCAAACCTCTTCAAGCGCCTTTGTTGTAGCAACCCTTAGGGTTTAGGATCGCGCAGAAAAGTCCAGCCAAATGTCACCCTTGAGAGTCGTCACTATGCTGGCTGGCTGGAAGATATTATCCTTGCGAGTCTTGGGATTGACACTGACATCAAAGTTGACTATGATCTCGACGAGTGCCGCCTTGATCTGAGCTAGGGCAAAGCGCATGCCTGCAGGACCCGAAAGGGGTTTTAGTTTGGGTATGGCTCTCAATGGGACTCGCTCCACTTACCTATGCAGATGCGTGGACCATCGCCGAAGCCCATGAATGCCCCTTGATCGCGGTAAGCCTTGATGGCACTGGGGTCCAGGAAGCGCTCCGGCTGAAACTCTTTGGCATTGGGAAATATATCCTCATCCAGCATATAGCAGGAGTGAGGCACCACGACGATGGTGCCCTCTTCCACCGTGAAGTTGGGCCCGTTCCGATTGGGCAGCTCAATGGACTCGGTGCACACCTTGTTGGAAAAGGCAAGTGGAGGAAAGAGACGAATGCATTCTGGAAGACAGATCGAAAGTTATTCTAAGACCTCAAATGTGTCCACTCCCATATATATTCACCATGCACGCAGGCGTTCAAGTAGGGCAGCTCGACGAGCTTATCGAAATCGATGAAGCCTTCATCGTTGAGATGTTCCGTCAGCTCATCTCTTAATCGCTGCTGCACATTGGGATCGCGACCCAGCAGCAGCAGCGTGTGGGCCAAGATAGTGGCCGTCGTCTCAAAGCCATCCAGCAGGAAGGTCATCGAGTAGGCTGTCACCTGGCCAGTGTTCAGATTCTTCTTCTTGGCCAGTTGCTGAATGTAGTCCAGGAAGTCCACACGATCTGCGTGCTGGCCCGCTGCGACTTGGCTATTGCGCGCCTCAATAGCCGCCCTCATGAAGTCCACGAAGAAGCGCTCAATAGGTTTGGGTATGAAGCGCCACTTTTTGATGCGACGCAGCGAGGGTATCAAAGCCATTACGGCAAAGCTGATGGAAATGTACAAGGGCTGGTCGAAAAGGCCCTTGATGTTGGTCATCACAGGCGTGGGACGTTCGCTGAAGCTCTGAGCGCTCAGGCCGAGCACGCAGTCCGTGACCATTTCCGTGGTAAAGCTGAGGCAGAGCTGGTGAGTGAAAGAGATAACTAGATATAAACATTCTTATTCAGATATACTCTATAGTTTACTCACATCTTTGCCATTTACACCATCTTTGGGCGCAATGCGTATTTGCTTGCGTATGAATTCGTTCATTTTTTTGCACACCTGCGTCGTCACTGGATAAACTGTTTTGATCTGCAGATGATAATGAGTATATACATGTATATAAATAGAGAGAGAGGGAGACATTTTGTTAGATTTCTGTAATCTAATATGATTCGGAATGAGTTTTTGAATTAAGTTAACATTTCCATTCAATTCATTCTGCTCGTTTCCGAAGGAAGAAATTTTGTATCTTAGAACTTTATACACAGCTGACGTGTAAAATGGATATACTATATATATATATATATATATACTGTATATACGATATAATTTACTCTTGTATTCACACTCGCATAGGTGTCTATTAGGGCTTACCCGAGTCATGGTTAGGCCAGGTGTTATATCGGCACGACGCTCCTTCCACGCCTCGCCCGTCATCGCAAACATATTGTTGCCAAATAAGAAATCGCTCTTGTCGTCTATCATGGTGGCCATCTCGTTGTCATGGAACTGCTTGAAGTTCGACACGAATACGCGATGCGCCAGCTCCGGATTGATAATTAGAAGCTGAGGCATCCGAGACATAAAAATGCCAACAACATCGTATTGTTGCTTGTATTTGCTGTCGAAAGGGAAAGAGAATCAGTTAGACTGAAGTCGAACACTCAAAAATGTATCAGGCCTTACTTATAGATCGTATTCAGATCGTATATGGCGTGCTGCTTCGCTGAGAACAGATTGGGATAGTTGCCAGTGAGTATGGCTGGCCTCGGCCCTGGGACCTTGCGCTTGCGCCAATAGCCGTAGTTCCAGATGAGAAACTCGTAGCCCAGGAAGGCTGCCAGAGCAAGTAGAGCCAAAGTAGCGAACATTGCGACAACCGTTTAAGAGTGATTCCGTTGGTAGACTGCTGCCCGCTTGTCTATGCTCAATTATAAATACTGTTGGCAGGTCAGTTGGCTAGATAAGGCAGCCTGATGATAGCTTATCAGAATGTAGCCTAGTCAGCTAGCTGCAGCGAGCAACTACTAAATACTACCCCCCGCCCATACCTATCAATGGTTTTTCTATCTCTCATTAATTAATACTCGCTCGCCTTGTGAAAAGAGAGTATATTGATGCTCTGTCTGTCTCTCCCTACTTCTACATCTGCGAAAGGTAGAACAGTTCAGAATAAGACCGTTCAGGGTAAAGAAAATTATCAATACATACATGATACATACTGCATTTCCCTATTCATAAGCTGTGTACGAGTAACCTGCAGTCAGTTGTGTCCGACTTTACAAACTTATTTCGTCGTTCAACCAGATAATTTCATTTTGTACTTGCGAGCATGACGTTGATATTCATTGAGTCTTAGGAATCACTCTCAAAACTCTGAATGCGGCATGACACGACGAATTATCCTATGAAAATATTGTTTACATTTGTATAATCTGCTGAGATAGAGACCTAAGCTATGGCAAGAGTATTTGGCAATAATGATGATGTTGCTAGTAGTAGGAGCTTATATACGAGTATAGATTAACAATCAAATCAGTTGGTTTCATAAAGATTTCATCGAGGTCTGCTGTACTATGCTCTAGTATAGTAAGTAAAAGTACATGTTGTACGCTCGAGCTAAGAACCCCTATAAAATAGAAAGTATGACTATTTATTATTAGTATAATAAACTCTATTTAAATCTATCAACTCTAGTAGCATATCACGATTTGCTCACATAATTTAATATCGATTTTACGCTTACACTCTCTCTCACTTGCATTACAACTAAAAGATTTAAACACTATTTATAAGAGTCTTAAGAGTGCGCTGCCCACACATTTCTTTTATATATCTATATCTATGTATATTTGTATATACACACATATATAAATATATATATATTTGCATATCTGAAAACTTAGCTGTTCATTCATATCAGCATTCGGTTTGAGCATTTGAAATGGATTTATGTGCGTCGCCTGGAAGCACATAAAGAACCATTAAGAGACCAAATAATGTCTATGCCCCCAAGAGAGTGGAGTGAAGGAGTATGGGGGTGGTTGAGGGGGAGCGCAACTATCAGTGGTGCATTGCCATTACACCCACTCGCAGTTTGTATATATTGTTGTCCAATTGCTCAGCTAATGGATTGCGAGCGCAGTTAATAACTCGAGCACACACAAAACTGTGCCAACTGCGTGTGTGTGTGCTGGTGTGTGTGTGTGTGTGTGTGTGTTGGTGTGTATGAGTGTATGTTGGGGCCAGGAAGTGGTGCAAGTGTGGCCTGAAATGGCTTGCCAGCTGCCATCCAATTAAACACTCAGCCGCAAGCGATGACGAGGCCCCGACTCCGGCCGAGGATGGGATGTTGAGCTGACCTGGCCACGTGTGACAAATTGACGCTTTTTAATTTCGCCTGCACCGTCGCACCATGGCACCACCACCAACGAAACCACTTTAAAAATAAACGCAAAGCGCCACACGACGAATCGCCAATAACAAAATGACAAAATAACGAATTAACGAATTACGAATCACGCATACGCCCCATGTGCCCCGCTCGCCACATGGCCCCCTCCTCCCCCTTTGCTGCCTTTGCTGGCTGCTGTTGTCAACTCTGGCCTGATTGACGATGTTGTTCAAGTGGTTGTTGCTGTTGCTCTGCTTGTTGCTGTTGCTGCTACTAAAAAGGTGTTTTCATTTCGCATGCAAAACAAAGCAGAACAAAAAATAAAAAATGTCGCCTTGATTAATTGCCTCGCACGAGCAGCGACTGCTAAACAGAGTCAAATGGGTATAGATATATACATATATATATACATATACATATGTATGTAAGTATATTGAAAGAGAAAAAGAGAGTGTTTCAATTCCGCTTTGACTCTACTTTATTTAACAAATGATGTGCATGCCTTCTGCGCCGATAATGCGAAGCGCCAGCTCTGCCTCGCTCGTCCTGTTGCCTGTTTCATTCGCATATATTCGCATCGTCTGGCATACCAATCAAAATGTTAATGACACTCGCCAATACAGTTATCATGGCAACGGCGTCAGCTACGTTGATATCTGCGCAGCAGGGGTGGGAGAGGGTGGACCGTGGTTGAAAGAAGAGGAGCAGAAGGCAGTTTTGACTTCAGTGAGCCTTTCAACATGGCCCTGCCATAGCTTTTGTTTTCACACTCTAACAAAGGGCTGGTATTTTCAATAAGTTATGAACTCTGACATCTCATCTCTCTCTCTCTTCTCTGTCTCTCTTTCCTTTCTCTCCCTTCATGTGCGTCTAGTCATTTGCTTTTGTTTTTGGAAGAACTTAAATCCAACTCTATGAAATGATTCTAGCTTAAACTTGCTCTCTCACAGCTTTCTCTCTATCTCCTGGATTCGAATGCTTCTTGAATCTACAGAATCTGACACAGATTCTACAATACAACTAGAAGAAAACCCTATTATTATTATTATTATTATTATTATCATCTCTTATTGACAATTCATTATTTTTAGCAGCAGATTATTAATATGGATTGCTATGCATATACAAAATTTGATAGTACTGATAATATGATAAAGGTCAATCAATATCAAAATCATTATACCTTGATTTCCTAATTTCAATGTTAAACAAATTTAGGGCGTTATGAAAGCAAAATGCAGACTAGACTCAAGAAAGTTAAGAGTGTTAACGCCATGATTATGATACAGAATCAAGGTAACCTCGTAAAAGCTCGAGTCAAGACGCGCAGACTGACATTTTGTCACCTTGCATCAATTATTTCAAACCCTTTAATATATATATAAATGAATAACATATATACGCAAATGTGTTTTTTATTTTTACATACATTCTTCTACAAGTAAACTGCAGCTGAGAGACGTCCCGTTTTGTCACCTGTATATTTATACACACGACTTTCTGCAAGTGTATTTGAACTTCGTGAAGCTCTGTTGTTCATTTCTTTTCTTGTATATGCAGGTTGTCATTTGGCGTCTCCATTTCTCTGCCCGTCGTCTCTTCATTCACTCTCCTCTCTGTATCTCCTTTTCCTGCGCCGTCTCCTTCTCTCGCTCCATGGCTGTTAAGTTGTCATTTCCATTATGAGCATGTCGCTTTAGCATTTAACAAATAGTTGAGACATTTACAAGCATCGATAAGCGCCAGCGCTGCGCCGTGGCACCTGGAGGAGACCTCCACAGAGCCACAGAGCCGATCGATCGACGGGGGGATCAATGGCCCAGCTCTACATGCGGCTGCGATTTGTGTTAATGTATTTAGATTTGGGTCTCAGCCGATGCGTCGGCTAATTGATGTCGCTCTTAAATGGCCAGCTAAAGTCTTTCATATTCATACTCTGTCACACATTAATCAACGCGCGCAGCCATAAAGCTCATAAATAACCAAGCTCAAATTCAAATTCAAATCGAAGTCGAAATCCAAGTCCAAGTTTAAAGCCCAGCTCTTAGCTGGAGCGGCCCACACACAATAGCCAAGCACTTACACGAGCGAGATTTATAATAATAATTGCCTGGCGCTTCCCATGCGAGCGACGCTACAATAAGACAACACGACAATATGACAGACAACTGAAGAACTTATCAGAGTCAATGACAACCAGATGAAGAAGAAGAAGAGGCTGAGCTGGCGACACCGGATATGCTGTTAAAGAGGAGAGCGTGTCGTGACACGAGAGTGGGATATATTCGTGTTTAGAACTGGGCAGGAGGAAGAAGCTAAAACGATAGCATAACATAGGAATGCCCACATAGCAGACTCTGAGCTAGGTTAAGCTTAGAACTTATGAAATATGCCTTAGAAATGTAGATAGGCAGAAAGACAGAGAGACAGAGAGACAGAGAGCTACTTATAATGATAGACATATGGACACTGCTCGACATAGCCTTATTAGGATCGATTAGGAATCTATATGCATTATACAGCTGAACACTTGCGCTATATCGATTTATTGTCCTGTACCCATAATTAAAAAATGACAAATTATTTCCTTATACAATTTTGATCATGCGTGTCTAACAACTGTTCGCTTCGGTCTGCTCATCTCTAGATGATGTCTTTCGACCATTGCATAGATCAAATTTGTGTTGACAAAAGGGAAAAATTATCGATTGATAATGCGGCCAATTGTGGGCTGTGCACATAAACAAAGCATTAAAAACATATCGAAAACAGTTTTTTAGGTAATTTATCAAAAGATATGAGAGAGAGGGTGAGTGAAAAAGGCAGGGAGAGTGAGAGGAAGAGGCAAAACTGATTGGTGGGCGTCATTGTTTATAGTGCTAATTACAAGCTGAGGGACAGACTGCAACAATTTGGAATCGATTTGTCAGCGAGAGAGTTAGATAGAGATAGAAAGAGAAGGGAGTGAGGGTTATAGTTCAAGCCATATGGCAAAGGAAGAGAATTACTTGTGCTCATTAGAACGAGCATAAATCATTTGCGATGATTGTTTCCACTGAATCGATCGACAAAGAAAGAAAGAGATGGAGAGAGAGAGACAGATCTTTAGGCATGCTGAGTAACTGGCAATCAGCAAAAACACTTCCGATGTGAGAACGTGTAACGTGTGCTCTAGTCGGCAGAACGTGACTAGCAAATACCCTGTAATACTAAAGAGGTATGCTCAAAATTTATAAGAATGGGTAATATCCTGTAATAGATAGGCTCAAAATATATTAAATTCATTTGCTACCGATTTCATGGAAATGAGAAAAGTTTTTGGAGAATGTTCAGTTTGTATAATACGATAAATATATAAAATGTCGCAAGATCTTTCAACCCTATATAGCATAGGTAGAGAGCTGGATAGTCCTGTATAATAGATAGATAGATAGATATACATATAATATACATGAACTTATGGAATCCCACCGCTACTTCTCGTATACCCCTTCAGCAAAGTTTACAGGGTGTAACGAGCTCTTTCAACTGCCATCTTGGAGTGGTCGGCTCAACGTGTTGGGAGTAAAAAGTTTGCGTAATTTGCAGAAAACGTTTTGTTTGAAACTGAAATTGGTTTCTGCTTCAGCCAGACTGAGCTGAGCTGAGAATGCGCAAAGGAAATAAAAATAAAAATAAAGAAAAGATTAATTCGAGCAAATGTTAAGTTTGCTGTGCGCGATTTAGCATATCCTACAATGAACTATATAATTGGACACGGCGCATCAGCCAGGCACGTTTCATATTAACAAAAGCCAGGCAGAGACAGAGAAAGAGAGAGACAGAGAGAGACAGTGAGTCTCTCAGTGAGTGAGAGAGAGGGAGAGAGAGGAGGTCAAATGCTTGCAATTGGCTATGAAAATGATGGCTATTGCATTTGCATTCAACGCGAATCAATTCCAAATGGCCATCCATCTGAGCTTCATCAGCAGCAATCAACATCAGCAGCATCATCATCGCCATCATTCACATTAAATAACATCATTATGATGAAAAAGTCTTTTCTGCTGTTGTTGATGAAAACGATTTTAAATTATTTTATTTCAATTGCAAAATTATGGCTCCACTTGGAACGGGCTTTGGCTGCAGCTTGGCTATAGATGGGGCTTTATTCAACCTGCCCCAGGCCCCTTTTGGAGTGGGGAGGGGGGAGGAGGCAACTGCTGCCTGCCGCATGGCTGCGACTATATCAATTTTTTGCGCTTTTTCTGTTTTTATTGCTACTCCATTAAAATTGAATTGACTTTTTTGTTGTTGTTATTGTTGTAGTTGATGTCGATTGTTGTTGTTTCTGTTGTTGCTGGCATATTGCCTGTTAATGCCTGAAAATATAATAATGGTCATTAGGCTGAAACAGAAACGATTGTGCGATTGATGTTAAATTAAAAATTATTGATTATGTAGCAGCAGCAACAGAAAAACCCAAGCTGCAAAATGTTCGCATCGTATTTAAATTTACATATAGATATAGACTAAAGAGTAAAGCTATATGAAGAACAAGATGGAAGATTAGAGAACATTGTATCCAATAGATTTGAAATACATATGTATATTTGAGTTTTATAGTGTGACAAGTGTTACGACAAATAAATAAATTAAGTGAGAATTTTAACTAATATAGTTATAATTAACATAACAATTTGTAGTTTAAAATTATGACAAATTAGCAAATTGTTTTGAAAAGTGGTTAAATTTTCTAGTTTAGCTCAATTTTATTTTATTATTTGTCCAGAGATTTACGTGATGCTGAAGAAAGCAAGAAGTGAGCCCGATCAAAATTTTATTCGTCTCTTCAGAAGAATTTCCAGAGCTCAAAAATGTATATTATCAATCAATGTCAATGAAAATCATAAATAATCATGTATACAAATATTTATTCCAAATTTACGACTATTTATAGATGCTACACCAAGAAGCTACAGCAATAAATATTGTTTTCTTTAACTTTTTCGAAATAAAAATTCGAACGTATTTTCAAATTTTGGCGCGTTCTCGAATAAGCAGTGGAAAAAAAGAAGTATGAAATAAAGCAGTTTGCCAAGCCACTCACACTCCTGAATGATTTGCTTTATTTACGATAGATGGCGCAAAAGTAGTGGTTTGAGTATTCGCTATATCTGTGAACGAATTTATACCTAACGAATTTATACTTAACGACACTTTGCACGAGTAACACAACGATTGTATGTGTTTGGTTCGCAAAATTAGCAATAGAGTGCGCACCATATGAGAAAGAGAAAGAAAGGCAGAGAGAGGAGACAGAATGAGAGAGACAAAAGAATTGTTAAGGAATTACTTTCAGAGTATGAATAATTTGAAAATAATAATATATGAAATACATTCGTGGTCAAAATAAGTGGTACATTATCAAAACTGGTCCTTATAAATTTAATGTCAATATTAGTTTTTTTTCCTGCTAAGAAGATAATAGTATAATATATTGAATATAATTATATTATTGTTAAATGTAAGAAATTTCAAGTGTAATGTCGTGCTGCCTGTCACAAATTCTTCACTTTTGCATACCTCAACGATCTGCGAATATATAAAAGCAAGATCACTACAGTCAAGCCTCATTAATAGCCGCCAGTTGCGTAGGGACCGCCCGGACGATGCGCCTGCCTCCAGTTGCTGCCAGTGCCAAAAAGGGAGCCATGCCTCTACGTCTACCTCTGTCTCAGCTTTTGTCTTTATCTTTGTCGTTGGCTTTTCTTCATCTGATTGCTTTAAATTAGGCGATGTCAATGAAGGCTGCGCCCATCTGCCCACCAAGCCCCCACTGCATCAGCCCCTCCCGCTGCCTCTGGCAGCTTGTGCGGCAATTGAAGTGGAACGGTAAATGCGGTTGACGTCGCAGCGGCAGCGACGCTGGCAGCAGAACACTCATACGCACCGTTGCTGTTGATGAAGGGAAATGATAATTACACACACTCACACACACATTCACACACACATACAATGGCAAATTTTTGTGGAAAAACGTACGTAAATAGCCAGAATCTCATTAAAAAAATCTACGGGCAAGGGCTGCCTAATGAGCGCTTACAGCAGCAGAGTAAGCCCCCCTCTGTCAGCCCCCCTCCCCCTCCCACTCGACCCCCTTCGGCTATCCCTTGGTATGGTAGCAACCCAACATAATGTAATTATATCGCATTATTTGTCATTTCGAGCAAATGAATTGAAACAAATTTAGTGTGACAAATGAATTGTTTATATGCGCGTATAATACACAAACACACAGAGAGACATACATACATACATATATAGATGAGTGTATGTGTGTGTGTGTGTGTGTGGTTACAGTCAATTTGTTTCTCTTTTGCTTTCTAGCCAATTTCATTTGATTTGAATGCGTGCGAGAGGTTCTGGGCGCAGGCATTAGAACTTAGCCAGCTCGTATCTGTTGGCCATCTTTTGGTTGTTTGGCTTTTCGGCTGTTCGGCTGTTTGGCTTTTAGCTAATTCGAGTTTATGAGCCATGTCTAATTACCAAATGAATTGTGCAATTATTTATTTTTGTTTATTAATTGGCTGCCCTACTAATGAGACACAGCTACAAAATTGAGCCATGAGACGAGCCAAGATATGACTCAGCGATTGGCCGATTGACTGCCTGACTGACTGATCGATTGAGCGACTGATTGACTGACTAAGTAACTGACTTCTGCAACATAAATGTATTGAGTTATGACTCTGGCTGGCTGACACTTCTTGCGGTTTCATCAGCCAACAATTCTTATGACCTGACGAAGTCCTCGTCAGTTGCTGCGGCTTTTGGCTTTTAGCTTTGGTAACGAGCATTTTAGCCTACAATGTTGCCAACGCCGGCGGAAGCAGCCACCACAAAGAGCCATTTATGCAAAGTGCTCAAGCATTTAATGCGGGCTACCTCTATCCCTCTATACCTCTATCCCTCTCTCCCTCTCTCCCTCTCTTTCTATCACTCTCTCTGTCTGCCTTTGCTCATTGTGCAACTCATTAGCACTTATTAAAACTAAGTGCAGTCAAAGGCAAAACTCTAAGTGCACTGAGAGAAACTGAGGTAAACTTAACTCTCAGCTTTTTAATGATTTAATTTTAATTTAATGTCATTAAAGTAATGAATAATGTAGTCTGTATTATATAGTTTTTCTTTTTATCAAATTATTAATATTATATATTATATTATTATATTTTAGATTAGTTATTAGTTTTATAGAAACATCAAGCTAAGTTGTTAAAGCTTTTCGGTTTTTTTTTTCTATCAGAAAAATTGTTATACCCTAAACATACTAATACGAATACTAAACAGTTCTGTTTCTTTTTGAAAATCCGCAGTAAGAGCCAAATTTATTTGATATGTCTAAATCTATTTGAGCTAAGCTTGAGCTAGAGAATGAAAAGTTTCCACGTAGCTCACCTGCAGTATTTGCATTGCTTTAATGTATATATGATTCATTTGAGCTAAACATTTCTTAGACCACTGAAACTGTTTCCCCAATTCCCTGAATTCTCTGCATTGATGACTCCACTTAAATAGTAATTCACTCAAAGAGCTCTACAAATTTGATGTCTCTTACTTATGTGAGTGGATATGTTTTTTCTCACAGTGTAGCGTGAGTATCAGGCGGAAATGATGGGCTTAGATTTCAGTTGCGGGCATGGTTCAAGTCGTACGCTGGGTGCAACTTCTACAGCTGCTGCTGTTACTGCTGCGGCTGTCGCTGCGGCAGTTGTAATCAACATTTCAGCAATTGTCAGTTACAGTTGCAGTTGTTGTGGTTGTTGTTGCTGTTGTTGTTGTTGTTGTTGTTGCAAGTGTGCAGTGGCGCGTGTCGCCAGCAAACGGAGAAACAGAAACAGAAACAGAAATGCGACTACAAAAAATGGCGTCCAATTAACGTGGCTGCCATATTTGTTTAGTTGTTGCTGTTGTTGTTGCAATTGCTGTTGTTGTCTGTTGTCTGGGCAATAAAACATTTCATTTATTAGCCATGGCTGTGGCTGTGGCAGTGGAAGTCGGCCCCTGCGGCAAACTCAATTTGAAGTCGCATTTGCCATTTCGACTGCAGTTTCATTGATTTTTCGTTTCTTTTCGTTTCGTTTCTTTTCGGTTGTTTGTTTTGGGTCGTGTCAGTAGGCAGTTAGCTTCAGTTTGGCTTCGCCCGCCAGCTGTTGCCCTGGCCACGCCCCTCTGAACAGTTCACACTTTCACAGGTGGAACATCGCCAGCGAAAGGATGCGCAGGCAAGCAAATTAAAACAAATTGGTCAACACAATTTGATTATAAGAGCAATAGCCAACACACACACACACACATACACACACACACACACACTCGCACTCTCACATCAGTTTGATCATCTTGAACACATTAGGGCGCAGCTGCAGGCGCCGGGAATCGATTATCCTTTTCTTTCGGCGCAGCGCAATCCTTTTGCATACGTGCCGCACCTGTTGTCATGGTTAAACGCGGATCCCAATTCGCTGCGTCTCTAAATGCTGCCAGCCATGCGAGCCATGCGAACCTCGATGCTATCAGTCTAATGGCGTCCTGGCCAGCCATTAATGGGCTGAGCTGCCCGAAGGCTTTCATTTGAATTGGACACGGCCTGACCGAGCGCTGCGAGAGGTGTGAAGAGCTGCGCTGCCTCTAAGTGTTGCGCCTTGCATAATTATATGCAATTTATATTGCGGCAGCAGGATCCTTCTAGGAACTCCTGCTGCTGCTGCTGCTGCTGCTGCTGCTGCTGGTGCTCCAGCTAACAGCTACTGTGTTACCTGTGTGCCACAGGGGTCGAGGGTCAATTGAAATGCTCTCAAATGTTTGCTCTTTGATCTGTTTGACTGCGAGTGCAAGGGCGAGTTCGAGTGCCAGTGGGTGTGACTGCAGCTGCCTGCCAGAGTATTGCATAATGCAGTGCGTCTTAAAACGCCAAGAAAATGTTCACTTAGCTGATTACATCGATTAATATCAATAGCATTTATATGCTTATTTCTGATCTAATTATCTAACTGGCCAAGTGGGTGTGGTTGCAGCTGGCTGTCGGATTGATATACGGGTGTTTGCTTAGCTAGGAGCCAATGTCAATTGAAATGAATGATAGAATGAATGAAATGATCTAACGTGTTTTGGTTGACTAACGATTTACTGTGACTGCATTTGCTTCCCACTGCATTGCATGTCTTGCGCGCGTTTTAAAACGCGCCGAAAACGCGCGCGTGCTTTGCGCCCACTAAGCTGGGCATAACTTGCTTAATTAGCAGCCAATATCACGCACTTCATACTGTCCAATTAATTTAGCATATTACTATAGCTAACTACACGCTGCCGCAGTGCAGCAATTGTTGCCTCAATCGTTGTTGTTGCTGTTGCCTCTTGGCAATTACCTTTGCTGGCTGCTGGCTGACGTTGACGGCTTCGTTTGTTGCAGCAACGTCAACTAGGCCGTGGCTCGGTTGTGGCACATGCAAAACAGAAATCAGCATATCGCATGTTGTCGCAGCCATGCCCATAGAGAACGTACCCCCGCCCCTCCCTGCTTGGCTAATGATAGAGCCTGTGCTGTGTACTATGTGCTGGCGCAGCAAAACGTCAAAACGTCAAGCATCTATTAGCCCGATTCTGTATTTTGTTTTTAGTTCGTTTGGATTCAACGCCTTGTCCTGTTCCTCCTGGTTTCCAGCCACAGCCCGGAGGGGCCAATGCTTTAGAATACCCTGTATAGATTGAGGATGTTTGGCAGTTCGGGTAGATTGGAGTAAATAAATGAATTACTTCAATGAGACAGCGAGAACGGAAGAGAGGTGAGTGGGAGAGAGAGAGACAGTGAGAAAGAGAGAGAGAGAGAGAGAGAGAGAGAGAGAAAAGGAGAGAGAGATATTTTAGAATCTGTAAACGAATAAACCAGTTATCGATAACAGACAAACTATCTAAAGCTATTTTGATCATAGGTTAATATATTTTAGATGATGCAGTATGATGCCGACAGATTTATTTTTTTTAATCAGATTTCTGTCTTTTGGTATATAAAAGCTACAAACTAGTCTGTCTGACAGCCAGGTTTTCAATAGTCTGTCATATACTTGATTCAATTTTCTTCGTTGGGTATCTTAAAGCTGTTCATCTCTTAGTAAGACTTTTCTCAGTCTAGTCGGACTGCTACTAGGCGAACGTCTCTTAGACAGGTATTTGATAGTCGGACATCTACTAGATTATCTAATATTGGATTATCAACATGTCATTGTGCCGCCAAGGATATTGTTAGTCAGGTAAATTATTATAGGACTTATCCCCAGCTTGCTTTGATATTCCTAAGTAGAGTAGAATAAGTACTCAGAACATCTTCCTGTCCCACATTCGCTTATTATATTCACAATGGATTCACTTCCATAGCTTTGCTTGTCATATTCATTGTTGTAGACATTTATATGCATAAATATATAAAAAGAATAGATATTTTCATTGGTATTTCCAACTTGGCAAACTTGTATAGGGCAGTTGCTCGTCGTTCACATCCGCCCATTCACCTGTTATAATTGTAGACATTGTGCAGACCCTGCGCTTTTTGAAATCAGCTAACAAAGTCTCCTCGGCCTGCGCCAAGAGAACCTAAACTTCCACTTCCACATCCACATCGAGTTCGCCTTTTGCTTCGACTGCGACTTCGACTTTGTTTGCTCGACAACATTTCTCGTATATGCAAATGCCATAGTTGAGTGTTGCATGCAACCGATTCTCTGGTTCTTATTACTGTTGTTGTTGCAATGTAATATTTAGTAACAATTGTTGTTGTTGGACATGTCTCTGAAATTCGTGTCATGCGCCTGTGTAATTTAGCGTTTAATGAGAAGGCGTTTGTTGGTCATTAAACTATCGCCAGCCGGTGTCGGCTGCCCGAGTCGCCACCTCCCCTCCTCTCGTCTCGTCACGTAATTGTGACTTGACTCTTTTTTACTCATATATATATAAAAATATCGTATCGCATCGTATCGCAGCTATATTTCGTGGCAATATATCTCGCCTAGGCGCTTATTAGCTGCTTTAAGCAGCTTGTAACGCAGCCATTGAGTCAGTTGCGTGTTAGTTTAGCGTGCTTTTAGCTCTTTTTTTGCTCTGCTTAGCCTTTTTTGTTAGGCTTCAGTGTGTAATCAAGGGTTAAGCACCACACGAGGTGCCTTAAAGAGGTGTGCCACACTTCAATTTGCAAGCGATTTTTATACAAAAATTTGGTTTTTTGCATGTAATAAGCTAACAATTATTTAATTAAGTATTGACAAAATGCTTGATGCTTATTTCTACTTCTGTCTGTCTTTCAGTATTAAGTATTGACAAAAGGTTTTCTCTTTACTATTACTTTCTTTTTTCTCTCACACACTCTCTCTCTCCCTAGGGGCAAATAATTACCTTGATTTTCTTAGTCGTCTTGTTCTATTTTCCTTCCTTCTCTTACACGTTCACTTAAGTTTCTTTAGTTCAAATATATATATTTTCTACGATATAAGTTTTTTTATTTTTGAATTGAAAACTCTAATTGGAATATGATATCTAATGCAAATATTTCCTTATATTTTCAAGTTGCATACATACTATATCTAATGCCTGCAGAAAGTTGCCTAATGCAAGTCATAAACTATAATTATATATAAATTGTTATATGTCAAGAGCACTTTCCATTTAAGTTTGTTTTAGAGCACATACATATATAAATATATATATAAAAAATAAATCATTATTTTGTTAGTTTATTGCTGTTTTCAAAAAATCAAAAAGAAAGCGCTCTAAACTCACAATAATTTATATATAATTATAGTTAATGGTTTGCATTAACTTGCATAATTTTGATTTTAATTTTGATTCTACCACAATTTATTTACTTATATCTATGCAGTAATATTCATTCAATGTTTTTATTAATACATAATATACATACACATGTAAATATTGCTATATCTTTGCCAATCAGTTTCACACTTCGTGACGACATTTCAAGACCCTCATAGAAATCATATATCAGTTACCTTTGTTGCTCCCATGATCCATTCATACATTAATACATATGTATACATACACTACATATATAATATATATAAATACATCTATATATCTATACATTTATATACTATACATGTTTTATTTATCGCAATCCTTCAACATTTTAAAATAATAAGCGTCGCAATTAATTTTCATGTAAAATACAAAAAATTGTCGCATGAAAAATGCATGTGAAATGCAATTAATTCAAGTGCTATAAAAACAGACATCAGGCAACGGGCACCGCACCACACCATATCACACATCCACCCACTACACTGCACCACCCAAATAACAACCAACTTTGTTGTAACAATAATAAAAGATAAATTTTAATGACAATGTTGCCGCCATTTTTTTGAAACGTTGCCAGCAAAATCTGATTGCGGTTCTATTTATTGTTGTTGCTGTTGTTGTAGCTGTTGTTGCTGTCATTTGTTGCAATCACATTAATTATAATTATAGCACTGGCAAAAGTATCTCTTTTCACAAATTGCCCACAAACCAACTACAACTCCAACTCTGATTCCGATTTCGATTCCAATTGCAATTCGAATGCAGCTCCATCTGGCATTTAACTTGAATATTTTGTCTGTGCGCCTTGTCTTTTGTTTGCCTTTTAAATTGGCGCATTAACTGGCTAAATGTGCTTTTGCCTTAACTTCAACTTCAACTCCAACTCGCAACGAGACGAACGCACGTGACGAATTGCCAAGCTGCCAAGCTGCCAAACAGCCAAACGGCCAAACAGCTCGATAGCCCCGACCAACCGACCAACCCCTTCGCGGCTTGTCTTATATGTATGCAGATGCCTGAGCCACGCCCCCAGCCACAGCCCCAGCCATTGCCATAGCCATTGCCATAGCCACAGCCCCATTTCGAGCCTTATTTGTAATTCAAAAGCTTGACGGCGGCTTTTTGATGTTTCTGCTATACCCTGTTGACAATTAGTAAAAGGAGTATATTTGCTTTCCCTGTGCGTAATATATTCCTGGATTTGTCATAGGAGTTTTGAAGGATCGAAGTCGAGACAAGACTGTCCCATGTTTAAATATGATAATATTTATATACAATTGATTGAAAATTCTTACTTAACTTAAGCGCTGCCTTGCAACTGACTTAGTATTTCAGAGCGCTGAGTGCTCTTCCCAATCAAATTTTGTGGCAAGTGTTTGGCTTGCTTCATGTGGGTGGAGAGACTGGACTGAAGTAATTTAACTTGATAGTCTGATGCTTGAAGTAGACAGGAGGATTGAAGTAGACAATATTATATTATATATGATATTCGCTAGGCAGTCACAACTTTCAAGTAGAGTATGCCAGAGTCGGCAACACTCAACTGCATTGCACTCCACTCTCTTATTTCGGCTCATGCATTTGTCATTTGGCGGCAAAAATTTTTCTTCCAATTACACGTTGCAACAATATAATGACATAATGTGTCAGGCGATTTACTAGCTGCTCCTGCTCCCAGCTCCAGAGCCAACTTCAGCTCCAACTCCAGCTCAAGTCCAACATTCACATTCACATCGAAATTCACATTCACATTCACATTCACATTGTGTTTATGCAAATCGGGCAATTGCGCGGCTTATAATTGGCTCTGCAATTGCAAATCCTGGTCATAGCGCAGAAGTTCTACAATTTGAAACTGGAAACTGGTAACTGGCAACTGCCAACTGGCAACTGGAAAGTGGGCCGCGTTGATTGGCCAGCGTGGCGGTCAGCAGCGCGGCCATTGCGTTTAAGCCGAAGCGTGGCTTAGCCAACTCTACTTTGTTCGAAATTTGCTTATGGCCCGCCGCCATATTGTGCATCATTAGCTTTTGGCACTGCGGCTGCAGTGCTGTTCGTCATCAGAGCATACACTCAGAGAATCAACAGAGTAACTCCAACTGAGTAAAGTCTAAGAAATTATCAAAGAGTTGTAGAACTCTTGTTTATGCTCTTTATTAAACCCAGTTGATATGTATTCATTCAACATTTCAACAATGATTTTCTCTCAGTGCTTTTCAACATGTTCCGGGTCTGTATCAAATATTAATATCAACATGTATCGATATATACATATATGCTATATATATTTAACATTTACTTTGATTTCAACTCTCCATGTTCATTCTCATATAAAAATCCAATTCATATGAAAATGCAAGACATAGTCATAAATGAATCTTGAATTTTCTCTTAGTAAATGCTTCTACTAAGTGGCTCTGCTCATTACTTTCGTCATTCACAAATTTTAAATCTGAACTTAATCCCATTTCAGTTGCACTTTTCGCCCAGTGTATGTGCGCTGCAGTCCTCTTGCTCAGTCGACACCTTCAAATCTCTCTCTCAGCCTTCGCTGCATTGCATTCGCCTAATTGCCTTAATTGCGCTTTTGTTTGTTGCCATGTGAAAAGCCAAAGTGTTAATTTTGTAGCTACAGCAACAGAGCAGCATCAGCAGCAGCATAATTATCGAGTGGGCCAAGAGTCTGGGCCAAGTCTGATATGAGGTTTTAAGATCAATGCGCATGTGACTTCGACTTGAAGTTGGAGTTGGAAAGCTAAGCTGAGCTAAGCTGAGAAGTTGAGTCAGAGGCGATATAATGGCGATCAGCCATTTGAGTTGCTAACCAAACCAGGCACAAAAATAAATCAATTAGCTCATAGCTGGCTGGCTTTCTGGCACTGTATTGGCCTAATGGCTGACTAGACTAATTAGTGGCTGGCGATCAAAACAGTCGGAAACTCTATATACATACCTGTATCTGCTCGACGATGTCAATTAATTCGCTTTGGGTTTCACCAATTAACACATTTTGTTTATGGTAATTTCGTATCGCAAATGATAAACCATAGATAAAGCTGACTTTTCGTTCATTTTATTAGAGTAGCAAAACAGTTTTATGGCTTTATATAATATATTTATATAGATGTATATAGATATATTCTCGTATCTGACTTCAATTTGCACATGGCAAAAAAGATATCACGCAAAAGCAGCATCAGCTGCCAAGCATTCACACAGCATCTACAAAGAAGCTGCTAATTGAAATTAGTTAAAACCCACTTGAACCCCATTTTCGTATTGCGCAAATCACATCCAAATCGAGTCCAAAAACCTCGAAGCGGGGCCTGAAATCACATTCCTATCGAAAAAATAACAAATCAATTCAAATCAAATCAAATCAAGTTAATTAGCAGCCGAAGTACCCAGCTACCATTTGAGTTCGTGATCAACTCATCAGGCAATCGACTTAATAAGTGATAAAAACCAAATAAGAGGAAGACTTAACCAAAACTAAGCAGTTTTCAAAATGGGACAAACTAATTGGAGATAGAGAGAGAGAGAGAGAGAGAGAGAGAGAGAGAGAGAGAGAGAGAGAGAGAGAGAGGGGAGAGAGAGATCTTTTTCATGGAAGTTAAAGTTAAGGGTAGAGTTCAAAATGATTGCAGTTATTATTTTATACAGTAAATTTTCAAGCAAAATGTGGCAACATAGTTGATTGACCAAAAATATATGAAAATGGACTGCAAAAATTATTTTAAAATATTTTTAACGACTTCAAAAAATTTAGATAAACAAATATGTTATTACAATATTACTTACCATGGATTATGTCTACATCTACAAAATATCTATAAATTATTTATCTCTCAATAAGACTCGTTTGTGCAATCCTTTAAGTCAGTTTAAAGTTCACATATTCAAAATCAATAATACAATCAAATACTTTTCTTATATCTGTAATGGGAATTTAGTGGGGCCTGGCAAAGATTCATTATAAGGCAGAAATCAATTAGTTGGCAATACGGCAATCCGGTCCGCCGTTGATGCTGCTGCTGCCGCAGTTCGGGGCCTGAGTTTCATTAGCGAGGTGTCTTTAATTAAGCTAAACAATCAAAGTCAGCAATTGTCATAATTTAGTCATGGCAACCGATGGGAGCTGAGCCAGTGCCAATTAACATTGAGATCGAACGGGAACAGAGGGTAACTAGAAGCTAAGTCTCTGGCGCCAACTGTACGAGCAAACGTCACGTCGCGTCGTTTGGCTTGATTATTTTATAAATTCATTCGAGTTCCATGCAAAGCAATTGATGTCTGCTTAATAAAACTTAATGTTTCATATAATTTCTGCGAATTTCCAGCGATCCATGCCAAATGACAAAATGCTAAAAAGATATAGACGGCCTCAGGCAAGGGGAGGGTGTAGAGATCGGCTTTCTGCATGGCTGGGAGCTCTTTTTTTTTGGTGTTGGCGGCACTTAAAAAGTTATATATGTATACTTGATATATATCTCTCTGAATATATGTATATATGTATATATAGCCGAGTATATTTGAACTTTTTTCAGGCACATCACATCCGGCACAGATATTGTGTGGGTTATTATTTGTGCTAATTGGACTGTCATTTCTGTGTTTGTTTGTTTCGTATGAGTGCTGAGTGCCTTTTGTTTCGTTTCGTTCGCTATATTCAAACTGGCATCAATTTCACTTTAGTCAGAAACGCCCACTTTTTCATGCGAATCTCATTTATTAACATAAATAAAAAACTTATTTTCTTAATTGTATGCTTAATATATGCGACTGTTATATCTTTAGTATAATAATTTCCCTTGACAGTTATTGCTGCCTAAAGTTACAGTTAAACAACAAGAAGATGGACTGCTAATACTAAAAATTCATAATAGTCAATAAGGTTCATATCTGCATAGACTTTTGAAAGATATCAAATATACAGAATCAAGGAGCAAGGAGGGAATGGCCACAGTCCCATTCGTATTTCCTACTCAACGAGACGAAGACGATGAAGACAACAAGTATATTGCAGTATGAGATACCTAGTGCCAACGATACTCAACGAGAATGTTAATAATAGTAAATAATGAACTAGGCATAGACTCCTATTCTTATTTGGAACTTAGCCTTTTATAAAAAAAGATGCACTTTGATAATCTACTTAATTAGTATTCGTTGATAAAGACAACGTTTCAATTCCCATTTTTATTTACTATTGTACTTAACTAGAATCTATTGACAATCAAAACAAAAAAATATAGATAAATATGTTATTCATAGTGCCCACTAGTTAAAAGATATATGTATTTATTAAATTAAAATACAAAAATTTATTTCATATGCCTGGGAGGCAACTTCGAGCATGTCAACTAGTCAAGAGCTCGAATCCGCTTAATATCATCTGTTAAGAATAATATTCTTCTATTGAGAAGTGTTTATATTAATATTTGTCAAGTAGAAAACAAAATATAATCACACTATGCCATAACGTTGCCTTAGCCATAGAATTGAGTCCCATTCCTATTCCTCACTTGCTTTAATCAAATATATTTAATGACTGCCCACAGCAAATGGCCATTAGTGCAACATTTCAAATAGGAAATATTAATAAATTATTCGGTAAACAAATTTGTCAAATTACGAGTTTGAATTCGCCTAGTGTAAATAGTTGAAAATATATGAAATAATTCATAAATAAATTTACATCTAGTCAGGTTTTTGTAAGCGTTTCGTGCCACGCCTCGATGCAGCGGCACACAGTTGTTAATTAAGTGCCATTAACTGAAGGATATAAACGCAATTAGCGCCGAGTGGAACTCAAGCAAAACCGCCAAGCAGTCGCACCCCCATTTCGTAAAGCCCCCATACCCCTCGGCCTGCCCCTTCGCCCCTCTTTCGTATGAAAGCGGCGCTGCTGTAGATGTTGCGTAGCCGCGAGCAAAGTGCCGTCTGCTTAATTAGTCTGCCTCAGTCTAAATAAGTACATATGTGAACAAACAGACATACATATATTAGAGAAAGAGAGAGGGAGAGAGACAGACAGAGAGAGAGGGAGAGAGACTGAGTCTGTATGTCGCAACTCATTTAAGTCGCATTTAATAAAATCAAAATCCATTACGCTTAATTTTGATTAAAACATTGGCCCAGCGTCTGCTCATTAAATTGTCACGCATGTTGTGTCAACCTCTTCAACTACACCCGTTGCTCCTCTCAGCTCCCATCGGACGAGTTCCATAGCCATGGAGCACTTTGAAGTTGTGTCCGCGAGGCCGCCAACGCTGACACTTGCCTGACATCCCGTTTGACAGTTTGCATTGTGGCATGACACAAACTTCTCCCTCTCCCCCCTCTCTCTCTCTCACTCTCTCTCGCACAATCCTCTACTCTTCTCTCATTTGTTTTTCCATAATATCTATGTCGACCCCACTCCCCTCTGCTTGGGTGCGGCTTCACCTCGGTTCTATTTGCAACATCTGTCGGAGGGGCGGATCGGGCAATGGAATGGGAGCAGATTCAGCGACATTCTTAAAAACGATTTAATTTCATTTTTATTGTTGACATAAACGTAATTGTCAGACCATTTATCCGCATTAAGTCCTCTGATGCGTAAGGATAACAGCAACAACAACAGCAACAGCAGAGACAAAAACAGCGACAACAACAGCGACAACAATAACAGCCACAAACAAATATGGCGTCAACATCATTGGGTGACAACAGGGTAGGTAGAGACAGTGGAGCAACTAGAAGAAATTTTTATAAAATTTTTCTCCATATATTGGAATGAAATAATAATACCAATTATGTATGAAGACAAATCAGAGTAAAAATCAACAAGTAAGAATTTGCTAGTCAGAAATAATCGAGAAGATTGCCAGTCAAGTTGTTTATATAAAGAAGGTCTAAATAAATAAATCTATCATAATCTGTTTATAGGTATACAAAAATAGAGTTGAGTTTAACTCTAATCGATTAGTTAATTCTGCAGAAAATTACATATGTAGGAACATAGGAATAAACAGGAGATAGATAGGTGACAGACAGATAGGTGAACATTACACAAAATCTATATAGTATTTTCATCTCGTGAACGAGCATAAATATCGATATTAATGAAGCCAAATGATCTATCTATCGATTACTTCGATCGATTCCCAACAAATCAGCAGCTCCGCCAAAAATCTTAATACTACTTTGACTTAGTATCGAGACAATGTTTCATACTATCTTCTATTCCCTTCATAAGCCAATTACAACCATTGTACTTGATGGTGCAAAAAAAAACATAAATATTTACAATTTGGCACAGAGTAAAATAAGTTTAACTTTATCTGCTTTTGTGGTTGTTTACCAGACACAGGCTTATTCTGGTATCCTGGGCAAAGGATGTTTTCGGCTGAACAGAGGGGCAGGGCATAGGGTATCTGCCGAGCTGTTACTTGTCGTTTGTTTCGTGGTTTATTTATATGCAAGTCAGGTTTTTGTCAACAAAATGTTTTGTGACAGAATATGGCGAGATGGCGAGAAGCCGAAAAGGCGGCGCTCTGGCAGAGGGTGGGTTAACGCGCATCATGCGCCTCACTGGACACTAATGGAAAAGCTGCCCTGCCGAAGAAGGAGAAAGAGAAGGAGAAGGGAAAGGGAAAGGGGGTGAGGTCGAGGCCGAGGCAAGCATTGACCGGTACCAGCAACCACTCGGCAACCATTCTGCTACCACTCGGCAGCCACTCTTGGTGGTTGTTTCCACTTTCACGCCCAGAGGCGGCTTTAAGTCGTCGGCTTTAAAAAATGTTTTTTGTTTTCCATTTGGCCTAAATGCGATTCGAGCCATGAATTAGCTCAATTTCAGCTATACAAATTGAATCAATTTCTTTTGATTTGCAATTAATAGTCGCAGCCACATGCGGAGTTTTGAATTTCCGCTTTGGGGCGCGGCACGTGCCTGTGGCTGGGTGGGCTGGTTGGCTAAGCTGTGTAGGTGGGCGCGACTTGGGTTACATGCGAATCCCCTACACTCACAACACATGTGTGCCACATTCGATACATGTAAATAAACTCTAATGATGGCAAACTTGCATCTCTAATGATTAATGTAATGCATCTAGCATATAGTCTGATTACATCGGCTCACATTAAAATCTAATTATATCGAATGAAGTCAAGGAATCGCTCTAATAGGCGCCACTCTTGACTCTGCCAGCAATTGCAATTAGCATTTACATCAAAATAAAATGGAATTACAGTACCTGCCTCTCCTCCTCCAATCTCCCCGTCTCCCACTAACTCTCCGCCTCTTTTGGTTCCCTTGCCTTTTTTGGGCGTTGGCTGGCACAACATGGCGTATAATTAATAAATTTTGTACACGCGCACCAAATGCCCATTATTTAGTTGAATGTTGGTGTTGTTATTGTTGTTGCTGGCTGGCGTTAATTGCACAAATACGTTTCTGAACAGTCCATTTTGGAATTACTTAAACCACAATGCCTACCCCTGGAGGTCCGCCGCCCTCCCCTCATGCCCTAGCTGGCGGCGCGCGTCAAAAGCGGAAATTTGTTTATAATCGTTGTTAGCGTGTGGTACGCGTCCATAGCTATGACTATACACACACACATACATATATAGCTGAAGGCCCTATCAATAGCCTAATAAACTCAGAAAAACAAACTAAGTAAGAGCGTTCTAGTTGCGTGTGCTCGACTAGAAGTTACTCTTTGCTCCATAAATATATACACGAGATAAGAAATATCTCTGTCTATAGCCTCCATACCTTTGGCTAACCTAAATATATAAAGAATTCGGAGGCACAATCCAAGCAAATGGGATATTGTATACTTAAGGAGTATCTATGTACAAAATTGTATGTCCGTGACTGTTTATTATATTCTATTCTCATAGGGTTTAAGAGACTTGAAATACTTTCCATTGTAAACTATATTCTTGTATACTTGCAGTCAACTCTTGCTCTTTACGAATCTAATTTCCAATATCTCTAACAAACATTTTCATCTCACATATATACCCTGTTTAATCTTACGGCCATAGGGGATACACCAACCCAAACTTGAGGCCTGAACTAAATTGATACATTACCCCGCTGCTACTCTGTATCGCTCTGGCCGTGCGATATTTCAATTTGTGGGCTCAGCTCTCGCTTCTGGGTGTTCCTGCAGCTCCCTAGATTCCCATTGGCCATATGACAGGGCCACTTTGCTCGGCCCATTGTCTAAGCTGTTCTTTCTTTCATTCTTTCTCTATTTTTTGTAATTTTCTAATTTGTTCGTCTTGCCTTTCTTTAATAAATTTTTTATTGTTTGTTTGATAGCAGCAAACAAAAGTCGAGGAAAATATTTGATGGCCTCCGAGCACGCGGCACTGGCCTCTAAAATGTATCTATTAGCGGGAAGCACTTTCGCAGCGAGAGAGATAGAGAGAGAGTGAGCTAGAGAGGGGGAACCCTTTTGTGGCTATTGTTTTGATAAAGGATTTCTTTGGGCTCATCTAATTGCCTGTTGCCAGACTGCGCCTGCCTGCCTGTCTGCCTGCCTGATGGTATTCTTGAGAGTAAACCGCAACGAAAATGCACAACATATGAGCGTCATTAGAAAATTGTTTTGCCAAATGGTTTTTAAATTGTTTTTGTTTATACTCCTCATCCGGCGAGCGTATCTAAACGCTTTCTATTACCAACAGTTGTTTGTTGGCCAAAATAATCTCTCTTTCTCTCTGTCTCTGTGTCTGTTTGCTGGCCTGCGGTTTGCACCCAACGCTTAGCGATTCGGGCCAAAGTCTCCAGCAACTGTTGCCGTATGATATATATTTAAATACACATACAGACATACTATACTTATGCATCGTGCCATTGATTGGCATTAATTAGTGCTCGGATTGGCAATTATATCAACTGGTACCAGTTGAAGGATCTGCTAATTGAAGACGATGCTTAGCCCATTCGCATGACTTTAAATAAAAGCTGTTCGCCACAGTTGCTAAACAATATTTTTGGAGAACCTGGTTAAAGCCTATGTGTGAAATAGTTGACTAAACTAAACTTAGTATTCAATGGAATAATTGAATTAAAAGTGTTGTGGTTTGTGGTTCCTCTTCTGTGACGTTGGGAAAAATAGGAGAAACTCATTTGAGAAAAATATAAGGCTGATTGAAAAAGCTCTATTCACTTCTTAGCCTAGTCAAACAATTTGTTGGGGAGAGTAGAAAAGTAATTATATACTCTTACTACACTAATCATTCAATCTAAAAATCGTTATGAAGGAATATAAGAGTGATTGATTAGTCTTATACTCCCAATACTAGTGAGCTATCTCTCCGGTAAGAGTATTAGACTGATTTACTAAGCCTTACTGTTTACTAAGCACTCCTACACTTTCCCATTCAGTCTTCCAGAAGATTTATTAATGATCAATGCAGTGCCGAAGTTAGCGCTATTAAGCGTAAGGATTAGCAGTAGTTTTATGAAAAATACCTAACTAAGTTTTTAGCTTTAGCTCAATTGGATCTAAAATGCAGAACCAAGAAATATTATTATAGAACATATATTATACCTCAGCTAATAAATTTCAACTCTTCATTATTCAAAAAATTTTATTGAGATATAATAGCTTGGAGTAATTATTGTTCTATAGATCCATAAAGATACTTTCTGCTATTAAGAACAGAATGAAAATTCTAGTTTATACTTTATTATATACACATATAATTTATATCCGAAACGGACAAAGCAAGAGCTAATATGATCTTACTCATCAAAAGGCTTTCAAGAACTCGTATACTCGTAATTCAATTAACTGTAAAAGTCGTCATTAAGGTCTTATAATGTACTTTGGACAGTGATTCAAGGGGAGTGCGAGAAGAGGTGACTAGAGGTAAGCAGAGGTAGCTCCACGTCGGCATCATAAAACTGAACAACAAAGTCACACCTCAAAGCGGTACGATAAATCAGGCACAGATCTCAGCGATCTGAACAATCTCGCCAACTGGACAACTGGACAACTGAAAACTCCATGCTGGAAGCTGGAAGCTTGCGGGCGGCCAATTTTAATTATCAAAATTATGACAAAGTTGTTTATGACACTTTAACGTGTGTTTTTTTGTCGGCTCAGAAAATTTGACTGGAAATTTATTGATTTTTAAGAGTCATTCTGCCGCGCGGCAGCTCAAAGCCAATTTATGCAGATGCGCACACGAATATATATATAATATATGAACATATATAGATCCGCTTAGCCCATCAATAAACAATATTTGAGAGCCATAATAAACAACAACAAAAGCGCTAAACTGTTCGCCACCGCCAAAGGGGCAGCCGTGGAGGGGGTAGAGCCTGGCTACCGTTTTGCGGGCAGACTGCAGCCTCGAGCGCTGTAATTTTCATAAGAACTCCAACCACAAACCAAAAACGGGCCACACGAATTCTTAATTTGAAACTAACCAAAAATCATCAGATTACTCTAGTCGGGTAAGCTCAACTGAAACATACTCTAAAGACAGCAGTGACCTGTAACTAGAGACTAGAGACTAGAGACTAGAGACTAGAGACTAGAGACTAGAGACTAGAGACTAGAGACTAGAGACTAGAGACTAGAGACTAGAGACTAGAGACTAGAGACTAGAGACTAGAGACTAGAGACTAGAGACTAGAGACTAGAGACTAGAGACTAGAGACTAGAGACTAGAGACTAGAGACTAGAGACTAGAGACTAGAGACTAGAGACTAGAGACTAGAGACTAGAGACTAGAGACTAGAGACTAGAGATAGAAATATAGTGTGTTCTATATACTGAGATCAATTGTTCTTGAAGTCCTCACTTACACATAATAATAGCAGATAGCTCAATCAAAGGATAGAGATTAAGCTGCTTCCTCCAGCTTGTTACAAATATCTGCATTAGCACATCATAGATAGAAATATAGTGTGTTCTATATACTGAGATCAATTGTTCTTGAAGTCCTCACTTACACATAATAATAGCAGATAGCTCAATCAAAGGATAGAGATTAAGCTGCTTCCTCCAGCTTGTTACAAATATCTGCATTAGCACATCATACCCTCTCAGTGGGTAAATTGTATAAAAAATAAAGCGATTTAATCCCTGGCTGCATTGTTGTCGAACCGGGCAGCTCACAATGGAGCGCCCAGCGCCCGCCCAGCCGCACGCTCGCTCCCAGATTAATTGCCCAGACGCCAGACTCTCCGCTGCAGCTTGAGTTGGGGTGGGGGGCAGGGGTTGGTCCAGGGCCCAGGGTCTCGGGACCTACAGCAGCGCGCAGCAGCATCTGTGCTGAGTGCGGTATGTATTGGAATGCGAGGCTGGAGAATCCAATAAAGCCAAAATTATCAATTTATTTCACGCCTCAAAATCACAGCAGCTGAAAGAAAGAGTATGAGGGAGAGAGACAGGGAGAGAGAGAGAGAGGCAGAGAGAGGGAGGGGCTGGCACAGGCACAGCCAACGGCTTAATTATAGCTGAGCCACGAATGTATCTGAAAGACACGCAGCACTAACCAAGGACTAATGCGCATGCAATGCATTGATGCATTGATAGTTAGCAGAGCCAAAGAATGAGTTAGCAAAGAGCGTAGAAAAACTAAGGGAAATGATCAGCAATATGAGAAAAATACTTTATTGATTGTCAGGTATAAATTTAGAATTATCTTAAATAGAGAGTTCGAAAGAAAATCATTCTTATCATGAAAATCAGTTTATTTTTGACAACATTATGATGGAGTTTTGGTGTCGACGACTGCGAAGTTGATTATTAAATGTTTTTTATTTGTAACTCAGAATGTCTATAGTATGTATATAAATTACTATGTAATTAAATTATTACATAATTTAGGCATTCTAAGTTTTAGGAAACTGTAGAAAATGCCTTTCAAATATAAACTTTATTCTTAATAAATTCTCCTCATTCCTATAGAAATATTCATATAATATTGTGATCTTGATTCGACACTGACTCAAATATGTACCCCTATAGAATAATCTGTGATCATCTCTTTTTACTCAATAGAAAAAGAAAGTCTGTAAAAAGGATATTTATAAATTTCATTATATCTTTTTGTTGCTTGTTTTCATCAATGATTGCCGAACACTCTTTCATTCTTGCGCAATTTGTTGGCTTTGTGTGTGCCGCAACGCAAACAATGTAGACCCGGGTAGGCGTTAAGAGGGTGTTATCCTTTAGCGCCTTCACTTTATGAGAAACCAACAAAAATCGGCAGCCAAGAGTCGGCAAAGGTCTTCGCATGCCGCGCACCTAATTGCAGCAGCTCGACCCAGGTCCGAAAAACCCTCAAACACAAAGGCAAAATTTACAATGCCCGCCAGGACAACGATAACAACAACGTGCAGAAGATGAAGAAGAACAAGAAGAACAAGAATAAAGGCAAGATCTGCCCCTCTAGGCCCATTGTGGGCATTGCCAATTCCAGCGCTTTTTTGTTGGGTCAAAGTGAACATATAGGGTATATTGGTTTTCAGCGAATCTACGTGAGAGGCGGAAGCAAAGTTTCTCTGATTGTATATGTTGATTGGATATAGCCACCGAAACTTAAAAAACGAAAAAGAGGACAATTACGAAATATAATCTCTCTGTATAATGTATAACTTTTGATTATATCCTATTCTAGATAGCATATAAAATTGCTAATGGAATTTCTGTCTTCGAACCTTCAATAAGAGCATGCATTAATTTTGATATATAGATTACAAGCAATTTCCAAAATTGATGAAAGCCAGGGTATTTTTCAGTCAATCACACCTTTCTTTTCACGCGCTTTGTGGTCAAATCGAGCGACCGCCGCCTGCTGTCCATAATGAATGAATTCCATTAAAGATTTATGCCAGTTTGATGATGCCGCACAAGGATCGAGGTGGATCGAGGTGGTGCTACGATTGTCTTGATTGAAGGTTGATTTGTTGCGTTTAGTCGGCCAAATGGGATTAGCACACGTGTTGCACACGCACAGCCAAGGTGTGGCGGAGCAATGGTGCGGCAACATTGGCTAAGCAACTGGCGGCAGCTTGAAAGGCTGCTCAAATTTTATTTTGACAAATGACATTTCAATTGCAATTGTTCACACAGCATGTGATCCTCCCTCTCTCTTTCTCTCTGTCCTTATCTCTCTCTCTGTCTTTGTCTCTCTATCTGTCTTTGTCTCTCGCAACATAATTCAAATTAAAACTGCGCAATTCATTTTCTAGCGGGGAGGCAGATCAAACAAATCGTAAAAGGCAAACAGGCGCGCGAAAAAACGTGATTTGAGCCACCTCTGCCTCTCCTTCTCTCTTTCTCTATCTGCTTCTCTCTCTCTCTCTCTCTTTCTCGTTCGCTCTACCTACAGCAACGCTGGTGCAGCAAAGTGATTTGATCTTTGCACCAACGTGGTAATCCGCATCTAATAATGTGAAGCATTCGGCGCACGATCCGAGCTCAGGCCTCTGGCAGCTTCAGCTAAAAAAAAGAAGAGGAAAAACGAAGACCTCCCAGCTGGCAAGCCCCAACTGTGAGTGTGTATATTTATTTGTGGCTCGCACTGTGATTGGAGTCAACGATGGAGTTATTTGTACGTTTGCAAAGGCCGCAACCAGCTGCCGGTTTGCAAACAGCTGCCGGTTGGCCAATTTGCCAATCTGGCGGAGATCGCGCACAGCAACAAATTATATGCGTTGTCCATAATTGAGAAATATTGAGACATTATGATGAGCGATAAGAGAGCGACACTGAGAGAGCGAAAGAGAAAGAGAGAGAGAGAGAGAGAGAGAGAGAGGGAGGGAGAGGCATCTACAATTACAAACTGCCCGCATTTGAGTTCCATTTCAAAATATCAATTCCAACTCTAATTACAAATGGTTTGAAAATGAAACGTGTGCTGTGTCATGGCCGTTTCCCCGAGCCCCCAAGTCCCCAATCTCCAATCCCCAATACCAAATGCCCAATCCCCAATTCGTATACTCCATTTCTCGTCGGCGGGCGCCGCGGCAAACAGAAAAAAATCACCGTTCGATTTTATTTCATAGATAATTCGCTTAAATTATGGCGCAGCGGCGTCGACTTAATGCCCCACAGCGACCTACAGCAGCGCCTGATTGGATCGCTCTGATCTGGCTCTGCTGAGGCTCTGCCCGACTCTGGGATCGATATCGATCGAGCGACGTCAATCATGCCACGATTTGAACTAAAAAGCGACCAAAGCTAGCCACAAAATGGCTAACTTAAATACCAAAAAGTGCAGCAGATAATGAGAAGACTCGTGCAAAGATCAGTAATGATTGACAGGCAGATACCCATTATGGAAACGAATATTTTAGGTGCTCTGGTTGACAGTCGTAGATTAACAGCTGCCCTACCTTTAACATTTGTAAGGCACATCTATTGGTAAGAGTGCATATATGGGAAATCATCGACTATTAGATATAGAGGGTATCTAAATAATAATGTCATATTAAGGGTTTTCGAGTTGTAACTATTCTACCTTCAACATTTTCAAACTAAATTATTTTGAAAAAATCGGAATCTGAAATACCTTAAACACAACATGATGTATGTAGTTGTTTGCAACCAACTGCAATTTTATTTTGCACTTCTCATCTGACGCATTTATGTGTTTACAGGGTATTAAAAGCAACATAAAATACTTAAGTGCATATTAGTGTGTGTCTGTGTGTGTGAGTGTGCAATTGAAATGAGCTGTCATGCATATTTTATACTCGTATTGCATTGCGGCATTTAGCAGAATTAAAACACGCCCACTGCCTGCCTGCCCTCCACACCCACCTCCTCCTCCTCCGAAGCGACATCAGTGGGCACACAGTCATGTGTAAAGAGCTGCCCCCCCAATACCACTTGCCAGTTGACAGAGCGGGTGGTTGGTGTGTGTGTGTGTGTTAAGCGAGATTGACAAATTGAAACGAATGTGGCCATTCACTTGGAAAACTTCATTAAATGCCCGTCCAGGCGGGCAGTCAGACAGTCAGGATATCATAAAGAGTGGTGGCAGGACATGGGCATTATGACAATATGGCAAACACCTCAACAGGAATACGGAAACAGGACCAGAGCAGAGCTAACAGGCTGGCCAGCTCTTGGAATTGAAAATTCTTCATAGTCATCAAAGTGTGTGCAGTGGGGTTAGGGAGGAGAGGTGAGGAGAGCGGAGACAGCGAGAGGAGGCTGTCATTCCAGTTTATGTGTTTGCACCACCCTGCAACGCCCAGCGCACAAAGAGCGTGACGTATTTCCGTTTCCCATTTGCACCTGCATTCATTATCCTGTATCACAGTTGCTGCTATTGTTGTTGTTGTTTTTTTTGGTATGCGTAACTAAGTTTTAGCTGTCAGTTTTTATGTCTGCCGCATAATGAAGTCGAATCTGAGGCAGGCGCAGGGCCTGGGGGTTGCCTTTAGCTTAAGGTATATACAGTCTGTGTGTGTGTGTGTGTGTGTGTGTGTGTGTGTGGTACAAGTGCGCGTGTCCAATCCGATTTAATGCAGTCAAGTGACTTTATTTTTATTAGCACAACTTAATGAACTTGAAATTTCAAACAACATTTATTACCAACATACAATCTCCTTCTACTTCTCTTCTTCTTCTTCTTTCTCTCGCACTTTTGTGTGTGCGGTGAAATTTGAAATTAGAAAGTCAAGTGATTTATGAACGTGCCGTGACTGAAGATTAAGTATCGTTCGCACATAACCTACAAACAAATAAAGAACACGAATTGTTGCTTGACAAATTCGGATTATGGGTTGACAATGAGTGTCTTCACATTGTGTATGATCACCCTTGATTATGATTATGATTACTATTATTATTATAATTTTTATCAGTATCCCTATGTGTATTAGTATAAGCATAAGCTTATGCATTAGTGTTAGCATTAGCATTAGCATTAGCGTTTGCATTAGCATTAGTGTTAGCATTAGAATTAGCATTAGCATTACCATTACAGTTAGCGTTTTCATGATCAGTTTCTAATTTATACATATCATCATCATATTTATTAGTTTATTTTGATTTCCATGGCACTGGCTTCTCTTACTAAACCTTGAATGGCCTCATGCCATTCATTTGTCTGGCTTACCAAATTAGACAACTCAGCGGCTCTGGAACAGCAAGTGATGTATGCACTGCCCATAAAATGAAACTTAAACTTACACAGTAGCTATCTTTCATAGCTTTCAAACTTATTTCAGTTGCAGCTGCACAACATAGTTGACTGATTTACCAGACCCTAAATCTAGCCCAACCACCCTTGGCGTCGCTCTCCGTCGTACCGCTGGAACCGCCCAAGTGGCTCATTAATGAGCGCAAACGATGCATTTGATGGCAATGCAATCAACAGATAAAAGAGCGAGAAAGTTTAATTGCAGCTTTTTAGCTTAAAAGCAAAAGTACGCCGTAATTATATACTCCTATATACACATACAGACTACATGCCAGCACGCCAGAGAAGAGAGTCGAGCGTCAAGCACTGAGCGTCGAGAGGTGCGAACCATGACGCATGCGCCTAATTGCTGCAACGCACACGAAAAATTTCTAGATAAAGAAGAAAGACAAAAAGTTGACCACTGAAACGAAGTTGCAATACACTTGCAGAAAATGGAATTTTAAGCTAATTTACACGTTTTACAATGAGCAAGGACGCACAAGATAACGCAGTGTGCTCGACCAACAGATGCCCTAGTATTCCTTAGGTTGAATCTTAGTATATACAGTTTACGACAATGTAAATGATAAGAGACAAGCAGGGTTAAACATACAAGGCCAACTTTTCATATCTCAGAAAGATTATTGGAACTCGATAAATATCGAATTTATAAATATTGATATTCAAGATGAAGAGACATGAGACTGACACTCACGCGCATCTACCCGATCTACACAAAAATTATTTCTAAAGAAATAATGCTCTAGATACAATATCTAATAGTTGATCTATATCCCGGATTTCAACACACTCATTAAACCCTGCTTCACACCAATTTCGAGTCGCTGCAGTTTATGAAAACTGTTAAGTCACAGCGTTAATTGTAGCACTTCGCACCCTGCTTCCATTCAATTCGATTCTCCATTTTCCATTTCCCGACTTTCATTTCTACCCCAATCTAATCTGAATATCCGCGTCTGCATCTGCATCTGCATCTGTGTCTGTCCATTCACGCCCCATATTAATCTCCATTATGCGAGGGGCCCCCAAAAATCTCACTCTTTCAACGCGGAAGCAATAAAAACTCAAATTACTTTTCGTTAACATCCTGATCTGAGACATTCGCCTAATTCTCATGTTAATGATAGCAATTAATTTTGGGTTCGTGGTCTGATCTAATATTGTGATGCCCCGAGAGTCGAAAGCCAAAACAAATCGACAAACATATTTTTATTGTCGCCGAGCAGAGACTACTCCCGCTGGGAGCTATTAATTACTCAAAATGCAGGCAAGCAAAAGTTCCCAGTGCCCGAAAACTCAGTCAGTTGGCCATGGCGAATTCTTATCCCTTTTCAATTTCAGCAAACTTTCTCCACACACTCACTCGCTCTTTCTCCCTCGCTCTTTCTCTGTGTGTCCTGCTGCCCACGCGAAAGCTGTCCTGCGCTGATTTATGGCCTGGGCCACAATAAATTTCAACACTCCAGGTGCTGAAGCATATAAATCAATCCATTAGTTTTTCCCCGTATGTATTTCGATTTGTTGACTCTGGACTTTTCTATTTGCCAGCAGGGTATCTATGGGGGTGTTGGCCTCCCCTGTCCTGCCCTGCCCTGACTCGGCCTGGCTTTAGCTCAATTCGTTGCACTGTTTGGCTTTGCTTTGCTTTGCTTTGAGTGACAATAAATTATGGCCATGATTAGTCTGAATTTGGCAATGCGGAAACTTGTGTCAACGAATTCCCATCGCATCGCAACTTTCACAAAAAGCATTTTTCTCACGACAGAAATTGCAAAAATTGAAAAAGCAGCAAAAGACAAAGAGAAAAAGAAACTAAATCATTAGCAAACATCAATAAACAAAGTTGCGCCGCGAATCCAATGACAAAAGCCAACTGCATTTCAGTTGGCCAAACGCCGCAAGGTATGCAGCAAATTGGGTGTGCGTGTGTGTGCGTGAGTGTACGTGTGTGTGTGAGCAACACAGGTGGCAATGTGGCCATTATGGCTAATGGCAAGAGGCCTTGCGGCCAAATGAGTTAAGCCAACAAGAAGCAGCAACAACACCAGCTCAAAGTAAGCGTTAAAGTAAGCCATAAAAAAGACAAAGCCGTCATTTTTCTAATGAACCAGCAGCAGCAGCAGCGGCTGAACAGAGCGAAGAGACGTTCTTGTAGCTGCGAATGCTGACCAAGTGGAAGCCAGTTAAACACTTTAGTTGCGCCTTAAAAAGCCAAGTTAGCTCGGCCAATCACGCAGCTGCGCCGAACTTCAAAGCCAAAATCGGACAGCGCGGATATGAGCCGCTTAACGCAGCCAAAGAAACAGATACACAGAGAGAGATACACAGATACACACACACACACACATGTATACAGATACAGATGCAGCTTTGATAAATGAGCAGACAGACGCACAAACTGAAGAATAACGAGCGAAAGAGTCAGAATGTTCTAAGCATACATGTTGAGGACTGAGAGATACTCTAGAATCGTGTATGATAATAGGTTACTTGAATAGTACAGTATAGTATAGCTAATTTTGAAACTATTAGCATTGTTGAACTCTTTAGTAGATCGTAGACGACAGTTGAAAAGCTCAACAGAACGAATTGCTTATGAGAAATTGAACCAGTGTGTAAAATGACGAATTTAACTCAAATACTTAACTTTAATCGAAAGTAGAATAACATTGCTCATAATAATAATAATAAAAATAAGATTTATTCAATATGCGCTAATCATAATTAATATATATTACATATGAGCTGTCTTCCACTTGTTACATACACTGACACGTGTTACATCACACCCCATACACGCATATCTTACAGGGTATGTAAACTGGCTGTGAGAGAAGCTGCAGCAAAGACTTTCAATGAGAGTGTGTGTGAGTGTGTGTCTCTGTGTGTTTGTGTGTAAAGCAGGCTTAATCACATTGCTTGGCCATTGGCCAGGCGGCACAAGATCAAAGCGCGCTTTAGCTGTTAGATGCGGCTAGCTTGGTGGTCGCCTGCCTGGCTGCTGGACGGCCTGGCTGACTGCCTGAGTGGCTGGGCTAGAATGATGGCTAGGTAATTGGCAGGTAGCTGACGCTGCAGCCAAATGACATGCCAATGCTATAACCAAGCCAAAAAAAAAAAGGAAAACAACAGAGAGCACAAATAAAAGCGCTTCCTCTGCTTCCAGATTCGCTGTCGATTCGTCGACCAGCCAAATGTGAATATTTGTCATCAGTCGGCCGACTGAGTCTTCCCAGACTTGTATTCCCATGACATCTATGCGACTCGCCTCGATTGTCAGCGGAAGTGGCAAGCCGAGTGGCGTCAAAAGACGCCGCCATCTGATGTCTGATGTCCCCATCCCCCTCTCACCCGCTGCCTCGCCGCCTCCCTCTGCCCTTTGATTTGGGCGCATTTTTCGCATGCGAAATGCGACAAAGTGACACAACATAAAATTCTGTCAAATTAAAGTCATTCAAGACGGCAACGCCTCAGCCCGATACCAATGCTGATGCTGATGCTGGTTGCCGATCTCCATCCCGATCCCGACTCATAGTGTCATTAGCATAACTGTCAAAAGTCAGCAAAGATGCAACTGAGAAGAGTCTTGAGCTCTGGCGTCTCAACTGAACGTGACATGCTTCGCTGACAAGCAGACAAATTTTTGAATGAATAACGATCAACGAATCCGAAGGAAACATCAGACATATATATGACTGCATAACTGAACGACTAATTGGTGAACAAAGCTAAAGCATCAAGCAAACATATCTCTGCTATCTCTTCCCTTCTCATCTTTTCTCTTTATGATTTGTTATTGAAAATCGAGTCTCAATTTTGACTTCCTCAACTAAAGGACTTTAATTGCTGTCGCTGAGTAGCCAAAATGAGGCACATCCTAGAGGAAGTGCAGGCAGGACATACACTTCCCATGCTTAGCTGGATGTCTTTAGCGCAGGTGCCACCAAAGACGAATCTAATTGCACTGAGGAAAGTAATAAAAAACAAAAGAAAAGAATAACATCAACAACAATAACAACAACAAATGTAGAATAACAATCAAAACACACTTGCAACGCCCACTCAAGTGCCCAGTTGTCAGCCTAAAACAACAAATAAAGCAATCAAACTGAAGAGTCAGAGAATCGGAGAGTCGAAGAGATACCGAATGCTATTCGGCAGCGACATATGTTCTCACACGCGGCACCTTTGTCCATCAGCATTACGTCAGAGCTAGCAGCAGAGATGGAGGGAATGAGTGAGTGAGCGAGAGAGGAGAGATGGCGCAATAGAAACAAATTGTGGGATATTTATAAACGTCAAAATAACCAAAAAGGAGCGAGAGGTGGAAGCAATTCGAGCTGTGAGATCCCTTCAGATACTCATTATATAATATAATGCTATGAGTGTGTATGATAGACTTTCTGTAAGCATATGGAATAGACGGAATCAAGAATAAAAAAATCGGGACTTTGTTTTATACATATATACCTCGTATACTTTAAGAAAGAAAGTTCTAAAATTTTTAAAATCTTTGCCTAATTATATGTGTGCATAACTGAGCATTAAAATCAGTTTACAATAGCAACTTCGCCATGAACTTAGGGTATCTGCTAGGATATCACTCCATTGAAACTCCCTTGCCTTTTTATGATGCATACCCGTTTCGCCTTCGTCGTGTGAGTGGCCAATTCTGGCCATAAAAAAGAGAAGACAAGCCAATATAGATAGATTGACATTGGCATTGGGCATTGAGCATTGGATATTGAGCCGCGTTCTTGCCATGTGAATAGAAACATCAAATAGTCGCAGTCAAAGGCTGCCAGAAAGAGGAAGCTGCCATCAAAGGGGCAGCCACAAATCGTAAAAAACAAAACACCGACAATTTCACACCCTTCCTCTTCCTCCATCTCTCTCTCCTCTCCATCATTGCCTTTGTTTCTTCTGTGGGTAATAAAAAATTAAACGGTAGCTAGTTAGGATGCATTCTCGGATCTGGAATTGTTTGCATTGATTCCGCTTCGAACCTCTCTCCGAGTCGGCGGTTTTGTCTGTTGTTGAGATTTTCATTCGTGGAAATTTTGTGGATGACGGCGACGGCGGCTTTGAAGCGTTTCCCAGAATGGGGAGGAAATTTTGGCCAAAACTGTTCCCCGTTTGTTGCTAATTAAAGCAGTCTCCTCCTCAGCTCTCGCCCTCGCCCTCTCCTTGTCTCTCCCTCGCCTGCTCGACACAAATGTTAATTTAGGCATTTGTTCCGGTCGAGATGATCTATGCCGAAATATCGGATGAATCTGCCATCTCATGTAGGCCGTAGATCGTCTGATTGATGAGCTCTCCAAATAGCATCGATTTGCTGTGCAAAACTGTCTGTGAGTGTGCCCATGCATGTGTGTGTGTGTGAGCGAGTGTGTGTGGGGCAAATAAATTACGAACTAATCATTGAAAAATAAATCAGAAATCAACAATTTTCAACTGCTAATTAAAATGTTTACGCAAATGAATAATTCGTTTCATTGCCAATGAATATTCATGATCAACCGACCACAGACTCAGCGCAGCTCGACATTTAAAATAAATTAAATTAAAATTAATTCAAGCGAAGATCAGATTCAGCTAACAAATGCCACCGACTGTGCGATGCAAGTGAGAGTAGGGTATGTCCGACTAAGAGATACCCTGGAACGTGCAATAGAGCGAAGGCCTTCGCATATAGATGTTGAGTTGTTCCTTAACAGTTATAGTTATATATATTGTGGATACTTAAATAAAATACTTAAAGAGAATCTTCACACACCTATATCTATGATATTTATAGAGTTATTTTTGACTGTGCGGCATAAGTAAGAGGCTATAGCGATCGATCCGGGAGTATCCAAATATTTGATAGTTTCCAGGATGTTACAAATATATTTGAAAGTATTTGTAACATCATTTCTTTAATACTGCTCTAATACATATAATGAGATAGAATCTATTATAATAGATATTTGTTATTTGAAAGCAGCAAGATATCATATAAACATATATATCGATATAAGGAAGAGAAAAGTTTCTTTAGAATTCAAGCTGAATTGCCTAATTGGAATTCAAATTAATGTATTATCTATTAAACCCTTCTACACATTTGAAATTACTTGTAGGGTATTCAATTTAATTAAGTGTTTGCTCTAAGAGTCAAAGAAGCCGCTACAACGGTAGCACAACACATGCATACAGACATTCACACACATACAAACATATAAATATATATAAATGCATGTTTAATAAATTCAATATAACGATCCAAAATTAGGCACCAGAAGACAGCAATGAGCCAATAGCAAACCACAAAACACAGTTTATTACATTTATAGCTCATCTCCATGCTGTTGTCGCTGTTGTTGTTGTTGCTTGTCAGCTGTGACAGCATCGACTCAAGCTGTCATCTGCCACAACTATTAAAATATATATGTATATATAAATAAATTACTATCAGATATCGTAAATAAGTCATCAGCAGTAAAGTCAAGCGCTGCGCAAGTACAGTAGACACTGGCATTGCATGAAGTAGAGTGAAAATAACAGAACATGAAAATATTGTTGCTGTAAACCAATATAATTAAAATAATTTTTGGCATTATTCTTGAGGCATATTGTCAGTTTGTCAATGACAGGCTCTCCTGTATTCTTTTTACTTTTATATAACATTTTAACACTCTATTGACAGGTTCTACTCTACTTATTAAGCTTCCCTATGCTGTTTTACAGGTAATTTTGTCAATCTAACGACAGGCTCCACTGTACTTGTCCACCATTTTGATGCTGAGCAATTAATTTCGTAGAGATTTAATTGACTGAACGCCATTAAATAAAAATGTAGATGAGATTTATGCTGCTGCAATTTGCGAAAAATTATGTTAATTGTGGATGAGCAGCAGGTTTGTATATACGCTATATATATTTGTATGTATGTATATCATTGATTTGAATTAATGGACATGTCAGGCAATTAATAGATGCAAAAACCATGGCAGCGACGAGACGAGGCCAATGGCTGGCAAATGTGCGATTGCTCTTGCTCTTTTATAAATCACTCTCTTTTTCTCTCTCTCTCTCTCTCTCTGTACACTCACTCTCCCACTCTCTATGCTCATAAATAACTGAGGCATTTGGTCGCGCTGTCAATCAGCCCCGAGCGGGCTTAATAGAAACATTTTATACGCCCAGCTGCAACAATTGAATTCATTGTCTGCTCTTCAGTGTCCTGATTGCACTCGAAGTGCTAAAGGCTCTAATGAGTTTTCGATTAGGTGTGTCCTCCATATCAAATCGATGAGCATATTGTCTGCCCAACTCTCCTCTGCCCAGCTCTGCCCTGCCGCGCTCTG
This sequence comes from Drosophila hamatofila, assembly GCA_035045345.1. Taxonomy (NCBI): domain Eukaryota; kingdom Metazoa; phylum Arthropoda; class Insecta; order Diptera; family Drosophilidae; genus Drosophila; species Drosophila hamatofila. Next base: position 489,269 of record JAWNPA010000020.1, on the reverse strand, counting down.
CTCTGCTCTGCTTTAGTTTCCACTCGATTGCCAGGATTTAATTTGATTACATTAAAATGCCATAAATTCAAGTACAGTTGAGTGCATTCAGCCCTCTGATGTCCGCATGGTGCATGGAGCATGGTGCACGTGGGGCATGCCCCGAATAAGTGTTGATGTCATGTCGCATGCGCCATACCTTCATTTCCGGTGCTGCCTGTACAGGTATTATCATCCATATTGCTGGCACTCGCCATTTTCACACTCATGCAGCTAATGAGCAATAAAGCTAAATGAAAATGCCGCTAAAGAACAAGAAGAAGAAGAAGAAGAGGTAGTAGAGGAAAGAAGCTAGCACAAAAACAGCTAAAAGCGAAGCCAAGAAATCGATTTGGTCAATTTGTTATTGTTGCAGGCGCTCGATGCCCTCTCCCTCTCTCTCTCTCTCTCTGCGACTCTCTCTCCTTGGCGAGAACAGCGTGCAAAACTGGAGTCTGCTAAACAGAGGGGCAGTGGGCAAATGTGCGGGGTCGAACGGGGGGGTCAGGCTGCTAGCCGGTAAAGTTAAAACGTGTCGGCATCCTTTGATCAGTTCATATTATAAAATACTATGGTCACGCCTTAAAGGCATTAAACGAGATGGCGCTCACACACACAGTCAGACAACGAGAGAGCAACAGCGAGAGAGTGGGAGAGAGAGAGAGAGAGAGGGAATGGGGAGGATGGGTAGGTGGGTAAAGAGCAAGGAGAGCGTGGAGCGCTGCATCAGCAATAGAGTTCAGCTTTGGCTTCCTGCAAGCATAGCAATCAGCGTGCAAGAGACAGAGAAGGAGAGAGAGAGAGAGAGAGAGAGAGAGAGAGAGAGAGAGAGAGAAAAGGGAGAGGGGCAGACAGGGTGGACAGGAGAGCTGAGAGCGAGGAGCAGCAGCAATAGATTTGAGCTTGCAACTTCTTTGGCTTCCTCATGCACAGCAACAAGCCACAACAATAACAGCCTCCGTCTCAGCTCATCTTCTCTTCACTTCTCACTTCCCTCTGCCCAAATCCCCGCCAGTTCTGGAATTGTTATTTCCACATATGGGCTCGCGCGCAAAAAAAAGGAAAGAAAAGAAAAGAAAAGAGTAGAACGAAGAAGGAAAAAAAAGAACATTTCCTCGCTTCCTGCCTCGTCTTGAGGCAGCGTCGCAAATGCAACGTCATCTCAAGCGGCGCGCGGCAATCAAGCAATGTGGTCTCTGTTCGTTTGGGTCGCTGCTCAGAGGGCCACGGCCAAAGCCCAAGTCAGAACCCAAGTCAGAGTCAGGGCCAGGTTCTGGGCAGCAGCTCTTAATGCTCACTCGGGGCGTTGTGGACCACCAAACGAGCAACTGGGATGCGCATTGAGCGACTGCGAGGTGTTTGAAATGCGCTTTTTAACTGCATTGTAGTTGATTTGATATTCATACGTGCCGCTGCTACAGTCTCCCCCCTTCGTCTTTTGAATGCGCTGTGTATGTGTGTTGTGTGTAAAGCTCTTTAGTAACAACAATTTGCAAGATGAGAAGCTGAACTGCAACAATCGAACAGTCAATACTCTTTCACTGAACGAAAAAGTTAATCAAAGGAATGGTTGCTAAATGATTTGCTGACCTATGGACTAAAAGATGGACATTGATTGACTACTTACAAAATTAGCAGGTTGATTGACAACTGATTTACTGACTGTTTCATTAGCTGATTGAGTGACTGACTAACTGAGTGATTAGCTGACTGACTAACGGACTGATTGATTGATTGATTGATTTGTCTAGCTGTTTTTATGAAACCTATATTACTAAATGATTGATTGGGTAATCAAAAGTCGTACAAACAAATTAATCGACCAGTTGATTGGACTTTCTAGTATGCTTTCTGATTGATCTGCTGATGAGCTGACCGATTGGCTGACTGAGCTGGGAATTTGAAATGATTGACTGATTTCTTAGCTTAGATTTTTTGATTGACCGATTGTCAAATATTAAATTCTAAGCTTTCTGATTGTGCTAATTGTAAAAAGCGTCTGTACACGCTTACACATCGCTTAGCTGACTGATTGACACTCATGGTGATTGCTGATCCACGCACCCCTCGTGTAAACATAAACATATTCATGGCAGACCTCAAGCATGACTATAATTATCATGTGCCTTCTTAGTTCTAAGCACATGGAATTGCTAATATGCCCTCTTGAACTTGATCTGTCTTGGCACAATAATGTGCGGCCATATAATTAGTGTATTTTGCATACAAATGTTGATTGCATTTGCGCCTATAAGAGGTGCACAAAGAGACAGAGAGAGAGAGAGAGAGAGAGAGAGAGAAAGAAAAAACATTAAAGACAAGCAACAATGTTATTTCCTTTGGTCGATCGGACGCGGCTACTGTAATTGCCAGTTGCATTAATTATGTTAAACACAAGTCTCAATATTTAAACAAGCAGCCGCCGAAATAACAACAACAACAACAACTGCAACAATAAAGAAACGCAGTGAACCGTTTGTTTGCGCACGGCCAACGCAAAAGTTGGAGTCAAAGAGAAAAGGCCGCTGCTTTAGAGGCTGCCCCTGCCGCTGCCCCTGCCGCTGCCCCACCCGCCGCCTCCCATCAAAGGGGCCGCAGCATCGATGCTAGTGTAATTATCACACATCGGTCAAAAAATGAACGCCGGCCACGCGTAGACCAGAGCCAAGAGCCAACAGCGCTCAGCTAACTCAATTAAGAGGCCAGCGGACAAATATTTGTATGCGGCATTCAGTCGAAAAAGTATCTAAACAAGAGTTCTCAAAGACTTGCCGATGAGAGTGGCGAGAGGCGAGTAGAGCGTGTGAGTAGCTAGATCAGGGGTCAATATTGATATAGCCCGAAACAGTAGCAGCGCCTGAGAACCAAAGAATAACCTCGAATTCAAATCCAAATCGAGGTGATTCTAGCCTTGACTCTGAGTCTGGCTCTGGCTCTGGATCTGGCTCTGACTCTGGTTCTGGCTAGTGGCAGCTCGATTTGAGCTGCTTTGCACCGCTCAAACCACACGCGATAAAACTGTAAGTATGAATGAATTGTAGATGTTGAAATGACTTGAACTAGCTTATACCCTGTAGTTTTTAACTAAATATGAAACAAATAAATAAATAAATAAGAAAATCAAAAACTATTAAAATACAATAATAAAAGTTCGGTCTCTCTTTCCCTTTTTTCACTCACTATCCTTCTCCCTCTTACTATTACACACATTCACTGTTTGTATCGCTCTCTTCTTTACCTTGTCCTCCCTCTCCGTTCCCATATCTCGCCCTCTCTCAATATTTCGCTACACATATCCCTTCCTCTATATCACTTCCTCTTGTTACTTCTCATCCGCTCCCTCTTCCATCCCATTTACTCACAATTTTAATTAATCTGAACTCACACATTATCATTTCCGCATTAAAATGATTCAAATCAACTTCAGATTCAAGTCTATCATAGCCCCATCTATCATTCTACTATTTCAATGGGTATTACTAAAAGTTTAACATTTCAATTTGAGCATCGCTTTAATTAGCATTCGTTTGTTCATTGTTTTCCACTGCTTTTTCGTGCTTTCCATTTGCAGTGAGCGTTTGATTTGTTGTCTTTGTTTATCGGTTTTTAGTTTTTCGAGCTCTTTTGACTTTTCAAGCTCTTAACTTTTGGCCGGCTATTGTGGAGCGTAGTGGCTTGATTAGCGTGGCCTAGTGCTGCTACCAAAGCTTGACCTGAAAGCTGCATTTTCTTTAACATGCTTCCACATCTTGGCATCTGCTTCGCTTCGCTTCGCTTTGCTCCACTCTCGATGTGGGTGGCCCTAAACGGCTTAAGTCGATTTGCTACTATTCGTGTCTCTCTCTCTCTCTCTCTCTCTCTCTCACTGTCTCTCTCTCTCTTTCTCTCACTCTCTCACTCTCACGGCTAATAACTGCGAAATTGGCAATGCTTAATACCTTTGCTTTGCGTCTAACTACCTTTGCTAATGACTTTTCTTTAGCTTTTAGGTCTTCAGACTTTCTCTGAGACAGTGGCTCTGATCTCTTTGAGGTCTAAACTTTGTATGTCAAATGCACAAGGCTTGGGCCGCTACTAAACACAATAAGTGAAATGCCACAAGTCTGTGCCACTCTTACGCATGCCAAGAATTAGTCAAGTCCATAAGTGTAAACTTGTACATTTATAAGTATATGTATATGTAGGGAGAGAGTGAGTGAGAGAGAAAGGAATTTTAGCTGTGATCTTCAGCCCTTGTGGGGTGAATTGGGTTTGAATGAGAATTTTATGCGGAATAAATGAGGTCTAAGAGTCAAGTTACTTTTATGTTTGTATGGATAAAGATATGTACTACAATTCTTATCTAGCTTTGTTATGTTAGTCCAGCTATATTGAGAGATTTCATCTTTCCTGCAATCTACAACAGAATCTATGTAGAATAAATTAACTTCACTTAAATAAATATGGATCTAAGCAAAATTTAAAATAAACAATTACTTAAACAAATATTTAGTCAATTTAAAAAAAAAAAAAAAATAAAAACAAAGAAAATACTAGTTTCATTCACAAATTTGAATACAAATTTTTGTATAATTTACATCACTCATCATAAAAATTCTCAGTCCAAGCTTCATGAGTAGATTAAAATCAATTCAAATCAAAGCAGAACTTAATGCCAAATTGCAGCACAAGCGTGAAAGATTATAATTGCAATAAAAGTTAACTATTTTATATATATATCGACACATATATAATTCGATATGCTACCAACCGGCAGCATTTTGGCAGCTTCTAATCGAAAACACTACTCAAAGGCGACAATCAACTTCGACTGACAGCCAGGTGTCAATGGCGAGCGTGGGCTGGGGCTGATCTGTGGAACTAGCGGATTTTATGGAGCTCCCAAGATATGCAAATTGGCAGCTGCCACAAAAAATTGTTTGAAATGAACAGCAACACGAATTGGAAGCTATGACTATGGCTGCCTGTTGAAAGCTTGCTAATTGACAATTACAAGCAAGTTGCTATTGTTGGTGTATATACTTGCTCACGATGGGAAATGGGTATATAGGTTTTATGATGTGTAAAGATAGAATATAGACTACATTTGATAATCGATTAGAACAATGTCAAATGTCAATTTCAGGACTATATAACAGATATCGAAAAATAATACACATTTCTGTATTGCATAGAATTAATACTATAATCTTTCATTTCTGTAATAATTTACTACAGTTTTAGAATTAGCATCTCAGCATATTGCACTCGGATCAATGTTAAGGTCTACAAATAGCCCCAAAAGTTAGTTTACCTTATGACGAGTATTATGCAGTTGCTTATGCCGGACAGTAACGTTCTTAGTTGTTGATGCTGGTGCTGGTGCGGTTGGTGCTGGCCATGAATTCTCGCCGCGAGCAACACACACACATATAAATATGTTCAAGGCGTGGGCAGCGTCTGTGCGATATATATTGAAAATGTAAATCGTTTCGATTAGCGTGCTGGATAAGCTGGCTAGATCAGTTAAATGAGTTAAATTGTGTTGCCGCATTTCCGCCGCTATGCCACCGTGCAGCTGCCGACAGTAGCTGCTCTCAGCTGCTCCCCGGCGATAAATCAACAAAAATCGCATTTGAATATTAATGAAGCCTTTGCCAGCACTTTCACCCGAGCAGTTACAATTTATCAGCGTGTGAATGATGCCACACACACACAAGCACATGGAATGAAAGGTGTAACAGGTGTAAATTGACTTTCCTTTTATTTGGTCTACAGGATTTTCCAAGGACTTTGGCGGCATAATTAACACCGCATGCTTTTCCCACGCCGCGATACTCTGATAGCCGCGAATGGAACAGCCAAATAAGAAATTAGAATTATCAGAAATAAAAGGAGAGAGAGAGAGGAAGAGGGAGAGGGATATATAGATAGATATATATAAAGGCCAATAATGGGGGGCAATACAGAAGCGCTAAACTGGTAAATCAAACGAGCCGCTTTGTTTGGCCCCTGCCCTCGCGGCTAAACTCAATCACAAACCAAATGCTCAAATATTTGTGTGATTAGTCCTTATCAACAACAGCCGCAACAGCAGCAGCCGCCGCAGTTCCTGACCAGGTAAGGCTACCTGGTGAGATTTGAAGACCTACTGCGGCTAAAGTCGAGCGCTGCCGGCAATTCCTTTTCTTTTTCATTTAGCATCCTGCAGCGACAGCAATTGCTTTCCTATTTTCTCATTCTCACATTTTCCGATTCTCCGATTTTCTTGTTTCTTAAGTGCCTTTTGGGTCTATTGTCTTTCAGACGCCTTGACGCCTTTTGTTTCCCGCTCGGTGGGCCTCCTTTTGTTTGGGCCACGCATTTGTTTCAATTAAAAGGATTAAAGCCGAGCTCTATGGCCCAGCCATGTCAGCAATGTGTTTAAGTCGAACAAATTTTGTCAACAATTAGTTAATGTAGCATACAACACATACATAAAACATTTTCAAGCAACACAAATTAGTTTTGAAATGAATTTCTATAAAAGTAAGTGAGCGAAAGGACTTTATGGCGCTGTCATTGTTATTGAAAGAATTGAATCATATTTCATACAGACAAGTATATACATAATTAATCTAGCTCGCCCTCTCTCTCTCTCTCTCTCTCTCTCTATTTCTATCTCATATATTTACATCTATCTATAATATTTTTTTCAGATTTCATATACTCAATATATAATTTTAAAATTACAAAATAATATATTAATATAATAATAAATAAATATAATAAATATATTATTTATACAAAAAAGTAAGTTTATTAAAAAAAATAGAAATAGAATAAATTAAAAAAAAATCTGCGATCTAATTTTCTTTTAATTCTTACTTTTCTAAAAATTTCCGCCTTTTAAATTATAAATTTATTTTGTATTTATTTTTTTAAATTATTTATTTTTAATTATATTTCCCCATTTTAATTATTTAAAAATAAAAATACTTTCCCACTTTCAACACTCAAATCTCATATAATTTCCCTTCAAACTATCTGAAATTTATGTCACAGCCCAATTGTAGTTCTTCAAACACAAATTCATTTGCAGCTTGCTTGAATTAATGAAATGTTCTTAGTTGCAACAAATTAAATGAAAACGCTTCACAATTAAACACGTATGCCGCTGTGGAGGGGCAGGGCTGATGGTCGCTTGTATGTAGTATGCGTCATTAAACGGGGTCGGGTTGGAGTCGCTGTCGCTGTCGACGTCATTGTCGACGTCGCTGCCGAAGTTGTGAAAACTTTAGCAGAGGCTGAAAATACTAAATACAGTCTCGTTACAATCTGAGGAGCGTCGCCTTTTCGTTGGGGTTTTACTTGTTTTTTTCTCACTCAGTTCGCTTTGCCTCCCTCACTCACACGCACACACACATACACACTCACACTAGCACACAAAGCGTTTGCGTTGGTGCTATCTCGCTTTGGCGCGTGGCGCATGATGAACGCCATAATTACCGTTACGTATACGCCACCATTGCTATTTTTTGTTAGCATTGCTTTCCAGCCCGCCGATTGGCCAGCGCGCAAGAGAGCGCACAACTATTGCCGGCTCGCTCTAACGCAGTCAGCCAAAGGCCAAACTGGTTGGCTCTCACAGAGAGCGCTCGCCTTGTTGTGCAGTTATGATTTGATTGCCGAGTTTAACCACCGACAAACGAGACACGACACGACAAGACACGACGACACACAACCACAGAGAGAGCAAACGATGTTAAAGAGACGGCACACACACACACACACACACATACACGTCGAGCTGAAGTGAGCAGCGCGGAGAGCGCTGCGGCGCGGGCAGCAAAAGAACTGAAGAAATATCGACGTGTCTAGTTAGCAAACCAATCTTCAATCTAGTTTCGAACAGTTGACTGTGAAACGTCGAGTTGAGAGGTCCTCCTATTGGATCAGCGTCGTTTGTCGTTTAACGTTTATCGCTTATCGTTTATGGTTTATCGTTGCGCGTCGCACGTTTACCAACTGATGTAGTATATATTCAAGCAAATATATCTATAAATACTAAATATATTTAATAACAAGACGAAGACATAGAGTGCTAACCAAATTCCGCCCTAGACAAATTCTCTGTGTTTGTGTATGAAAGTGTGTTACAATTTTTGATCAGTATTTAAATGCTCTGTCCGCCCACAATGCGTCCGGCCAGTCCTGCCGAATCCGAGATCTCCGTCGGCGGTGCACCCAGCCCGCTGCCGACTCAGCATCATCATCACCATCACCATCAGCAGCAGCAGCAGCAACACCAGCTGCACCATCCACGCGATTTGCTGCAGCAACAGCAACTACTGATGCAACAGCATGCCGCCGCTGCTGCCGCCGCCGCTGCCGCAGCTGCTGCAGCCGGACTGACGCGCAGTGCCGTCGGCACATTGCCGGAAGATTACTTCCAGCCGCTGAAGCGCTTGCGCATGTCCTCCAGCTCATCGGAGACGCGTGAGCAGACGCCTAGTCCTCCTGCACCGCCCACATCGCTTGCCACCGTCACCACAGCCACGGCCACAGCCACGGCCACCACAAAGTCTGCCATTGAGGGCGTCAAGAGCTTTTCCATTGCGGACATTCTCGGCCACTCGGAGAAGCAGCAGCAGCAGGAACGCTCGGCCTCCACATCCCCTCCGCCGACCGCAACGCTGCTGGCCCCACCAGCCGCCCGGCCCGTCACCGGTCTGCTGCAGCCCCGCACCGAGCCACTGGACATGCATCCAGCTGCCGCTGCTGCGATGTTGTTGCCCGGTGCACAGATCGTGCGTCCATGGGATCATCTGCTTGGACCCATGCCCGTGCGCCCGTTCATTCCCTCAGCCCTGCTGCACTACGAGCAGCGCCTGGCCCTCGACTATCATCGCCAGCTGCAGGAGCACTTCAATGCCCAGGCGCAGCTGCTCCGCCACATGAGCATGGACATCATTCCCTCGGAGAGTGGCTCGGATCGCTCCAGCTCCGCTGCCAGCGATTGCTGCTCGCCCGAAATAGCACGCGATTCGGCTGCTGCTGCGGCCGCTGCTGCCGCTGCAGGCGCTGCTCTACGTCGCAGCCACAGTCCGCAATCTTCTGCTCAAATGGGAAACAGTAGCTCGGGCAATGCCAATGCCTCCAGTCCCGCCCAGGCGGGTGGCAATGCCAACTCAGCCGCTGCCGCTGCTGAGGCCAAGGCCAAGGCCAATGGCACACCGCTCGATGCGCTCTTCCAGATGACCACCAAGGACTTTGATGAGTCACAAGGTAAATATCTCTATATATCTATATATGTATCTATACTATGCCTATACATGTGCAACGATTCCAATTTCAATCGTGTTCCATCACTTAGCGTGGCCATAAATTTTTGTGCTTCATCGTTGAACTTTCAATCGATTAGCATACAAATGTTTCATTGATAAATGTCTCAATTGTTGTTGATTTAGAAAACCAAATCTAAAATATGCACGATTTCCATATACCCTGTGAGGCGAGCATGTGCTACTGGGTTACTCTGTTTTTGTGCTGAAGCATAGGAAAAGCCCTTCTGTGTAAATATTCTTTTAGATAAGTAAAGAAATCTGAAGTCTAAATTTAAATCTATAAATATTTAAAAACATTTCATAGATTATCGATAACGCCTTCATATAGTTATAAATCGATTTTAATTTCTATGACGATAACTTTACAAATATAAAATTGGGTGCATAATTTCCCATTGAGTAAACACCTACTAAACCGATTTCACTCTTCGAATACTTCTGCTATTATTTATATATAGGGTATAACCTATTCGTCCAAATGCGTACAGTCGTGTTTAATTAGTATAACAACCGAACCATAATTAATTTTGTGGCAATTTCCAATTGAGCGACTGCAACAAAATTGTTTGCGTAGATTTCGAATTTAGCCTAATTGAAACGAAACATTCAGAAGCCGAAGCCATTCTCATTTCTCATTTCCCATTTCGATTCCGATATCTGTTACTGCTTCTATTTCTATTTCTGCTTCTGCTTCCATTTCTCTCTTTTGTTATGCAAATGGCTTTAGCTAATTCTCAGTTTGGTTATTTTTTCTGTTTTCAATTAATTTGCGGCATGTGCCAAGAAGCAGAGCTAAAATAAATTGCAGATAACTCAATATTTGATTGGCCACATTCATAAGTGGAATTTCTCTATCTGTAGTCTGCTGTATATACATAGTTCTAATTTTCGATGTATGTGCTTGCATGAGCATCGCAGTCTGTCGCAGCCGCAGTCACAGTTCATCTGTGCACTCATCTGCTTCATTAAGTGGGCGTTTTTTACTGTTCAGCTCCAAAACTCTGCCCCTCGCTCAATTATTGTGTATTTCATGCTAATTATTGTTAAATACGCATCGCTCTAGAATACACTGAGCGAAAATAAGGTTCTAATTAGGAAAAATTTTATTTTTCCTTGAATATAAATCAGTGTAGCTCATCATAAATGCTTCTTCATGCCTCAGCTCAATTTGCCTAAAATGTTCTTGAATATTTCGCTGAGTGTAACTAGCTCGATCTCTATACAACTATAATCTACCTTGAACATAAACAAAAATTCGTTTGTGTCCCTACGAGCTGAATTTTAATTTTTCCAAGAACTCGACTATTTCTCCGAGTGTAGCTCGTGTTCAACATATACTCTACTATTTCTTCAAGTGTCTCTCTCTCTCTCCACCCACAGCTCTACTTGCCTCACTTATATGCACCAACATTTCTCCAAGTGTAGGCTGTCGATATTTAAAAGTTTGTTGTGCATTCGTGTCGATTCTGCGACGATTAGCAACAATTAGCCAGCGGCTTCATGATCATTGCCTAATTGAGTTACGAATATATTTAGCTAATATTGTAGTTGTTGCTTTCATTGTCATTCGGTTAAATTGCTATTGTAGCTAATCGCAGCAGTCGCAGTTGCAGTCGCTGACAGTCATAAGAATTTGTTTGGTGGTTGTTGTTGTTCTTGTTGTTTTTTAGCACTTCAAATATATTTCTGTTTATCAAATATTGTATAACTGTAAAATGAAATATTTATGGAATATTATGTGCGCTTACATCGTTAGTCAATCAGTAAGTAGTAGAAGTCGAGCCGATAAACATGTAATATATGTTTATATAGATGTGTGTACATATGGACTTATGTAAATATATATCTATGTATTATGTGTTTAGCGATTATCGAATGACGATTGTGTGTGTGTGTGTGTGTGTGTGTGTGTGTGTATGTGTGTGTGTGTGTCTATGCGCCATTAATATCATTAGCACTCGATGAGCGCAGGAAGCAAACAGATGACATTTAAGCGATAGCTGAAGATGAAGGATTTTAATCGGGGGCACACTTAAAGCGATTGCTTGATTGTTTGATTGAATATCAAATGAGATATGCAGTTAGACTTGACTTAATGTCTGATTAGTTGGGAGCTAGACAGCCAAAGTTTATAACTAAGTGTAGATATCTTACCCAATTAATAAGAAAATATTTATATTTTAGCTTCCTCTGCTTTGGTGATCCCACTTTTCCGAGTTCGTTCTTTCTCTCCGGCTGACATGCCAGACAAACTGTCGTCGTTCGAACTGATTCCACGTATTGGAAGCAAATTGAAACATATCAACAACTGTTGCAGGTTCCTTAGAAAGTGTGTGGCCAGTTGGCTGTTGGCTGTTGGCATTGGGCAGTTAAACTCGAATTACAACTGAAAACATATATTTTGTGAAGAAAGGTTTTCTCCCTTAAATTATTTTTTATGTTTTGTGTAGATGCAACCAAAACAAACCACCCCTCAACTGAAACGAGAAGAAAGGGCATATTTCACTTCTGAGTCTTCTCACTCGCCCCTAAGTGGATACCTGAGACAGGGACAGGACCCAAGCGGTTAGCCCTAGAGTTTTTCTGTATTTATGTTTTAGATAAGTCACAGAAATTACTTAATGAGTCTCTGATAAAGAGAGAGAGAGGGAGAAAGAGGGTATGCAGGGTGTGCGTTCAAGTGCCTAATGGGTTTTCGGTTACACAATGTGCTCGAGATAACAAATAGGCCAAATTAATGCTATTTGCATTTGGAAACACGAAGCGTTTAATTAGTTTTTAATGCCGAGGCTAGTTTGTTTGACAAGCAATCGAAATGGAATGGAATGGAATGGTATGGGGCGTGAAGACCGGTTCACATATATACTCTATACAATGCATATGCATATGCCTTATGCATATTCAAGCATTTCCAAATCGGGGGCAGTCACAGTAGCAACTGAAAGATTCGTAACTATAAATTAGCATTCAGCCTCTTTCTATCTCTATCTCTCTCTTTCTGGCCCCTTCTCTCTTCTTTGTCTGTGTTCAGGAAGCATTATACAAGCTTCACTTTTACAATTTGCCAACCTGACATCTCTGATTTGTAGGTGTCAATAATTATGCGGCATAAATCAAGCAACAAACGAGACAAATGATTGCCAAAGTCCGCACAGAGACAAACTCAATGACGCCCACAACTTGCTCAATTAATCAAGCGCAACAAGTCAATGAAGAATGACAGACTGCCGGAATACACTGCAGATATAAAGTCAATAACAAGTTAAACTACTTCTGTAGACAACCAATATGCCTTTCTGACATAACTTAATCAGTGTATACTTTCACATAATACTCGGTAGTCTATATATAGCCAATATACCCTTACTCACATGCATTAACACAGTAACTCAGTTTGATAACCAGATCAAAATCAATTCCACAAACCAATATGCCCCCTATTTACTCAGTTTAACAGTGTATTCTCAGCACATAGGCAAAACGCTTGCAATTAAATCATTTAAATGCATAAATCAAAGCACTTTAATTAACTATCGCCCAGACACTCGTCGCGGCCAATTAAAAATTATTTCTAATGCGACTTAGAAGTGCGCTTGTTAACACTCGTGTAGTCGGCCCGACTCTAAGCTTTAAGCGATCCCAACCGGTTTCAACTGCAGCCCCAACTAATCTCCCCCTCTCTCTCTCTCTTCTCTCTCGCAGATAAATCGCACTTGGACATATTCTCGAACCGACCGCAGCCGAAGAAGAAGCGCAAGTCGCGCACTGCCTTCACCAACCATCAGATCTTTGAGCTGGAGAAGCGCTTCCTCTACCAGAAGTATCTCTCGCCTGCCGATCGTGACGAGATCGCCGCCTCGCTGGGTCTGTCCAATGCCCAAGTTATCACTTGGTTCCAGAACCGCCGCGCCAAGCAGAAGCGCGACATCGAAGAGCTGAAGAAGGACTTCGACAGCGTCAAAGTGTTCTCTGCCCACAAATCCTTCCTTGAGAACGTCAACGATCTGAGCATCCTGAAGAAGAAGCCCATGCACGAGGCAGACATGGTGGGTCTGGCCGCAGCAGCCGCTGCCGCTGGCATGGTGGTGCCAGTGCCCGTCTCGGCTGCCCAGGCCCAAGCCATGGCCACGCCTCCCAAATGAGCGGGCGCCAGCAGCGGCGGCGGCAGCGTCGCACTTGCAACCCGATGAACGGTACAAAAAGCGAGCAAAGTATTGAGGAGGACATTATATTAATTTTTGGATGCAAGCAGCAAGGTCGATCTGGCCGCAGCTCCACACTCGATTGATTGATTGATTGATTAATCAAGACATTTGTGAGATGAAGCAGATTTTATTGATTTTGGATACCAGGTGTATGAGGAGGCAGACCTATTGGACTGCAACTTCTCACTTGAAGCAAATGATTGATGGATCGATTGATTGAACAACGATTGAGATATTCATGTGAAGGAGCAGCTTATAATAATTTTAGAAGCAGGCCGAGTTAAGGAAAAGCAGCTCCATACTTGAAGCGATTGACTGATTGATTGACCGATGATTGACTCATTCGCATTGTTTATGCCATTCATGTGAGAAACGAGAAGATTCTTTTAACCACTGCTGTACATCGCATGCTTGATACTCGGCTTTCCCGAGATATGATTTAACACGAATACGACTATCAAATGATGCACGGCAAAGGCTCAATGCAAAGCCACGCGAACTCCAAAAGAGGCATGCCACACACACACACATGAGCACACTAAGTGGCATACCTCTCGGCTTGAGCAAACCGGACCAAGGCCTATGTCGGCCCAGGCTGCAGCAGGCATCGACTAACCCACACCAGCGACGACACAAGTAGAGCCAAGCCAAAGGCTATAAGTATTTCAGAAGATAAAACAAGAACTACCCAACGGCCCTTTTCAGGGCCACCAAAGCTAAACTCAAAGAGTCTCAAATGCATTCAATCATGCCTCGTGCCTTGTTTCATGATTGCGAAATAAAATCTGAGTGAATTCTCTTCATTGACTTTTATTTAAGTTTTAATACTAATAAATTAATATAATCGGCAATGCTTGATCGATAAAAACTCAATCGCCTAATGTTTTGGTTGATTTACTCTGATCTACAAAGAGTCAACAATGAATATATATATACATATAATATGAAATGTTCATAGTCCATAGTCAATCTTTCTAGAATTCATATAAATCAACTCGACGACTCTTTCAATCATATTTAAAATCTCGAATAGGAAAGATTTCTTTGAATATTTGCTTAGGGATTCTCTCATATCTAATATTTCTCTTTGTACTTGCTCTCAGCATCCCTTATAGCAACTAGATCAATCATACGAATAGAAAACTTTTGTTTAGCTAAAAACTCAATCAAAGACAGTCTCTCAGAGCTTGCATAGCTCATAAATACATAACTTCATAATTTCATTCATATTCATATTACTTTTATTTGATTTATATTCTAAATTGCTGCAGATCAATGAACGTCTGTATTTCAGCTTCTAAAAAGCTCTATTAGTTGCGTTAGCTTCTAGATCGGATGATTGCGATTTTACTAATTTGGCTGAGCTTCGTTTTTTATACACTTTTTAACCCATTTTATGGTATGCAAATTGAGAAACCGTTGCCAATAAATTTTAACATATTTAAGCAAACAACGCAGAAGTCGCGGCTCATTAAGGAAACGAGTTGAAAGAGCTTCCACTGTCCCCCTTCAGCTCCCCCTTTCATTCACGAATTTTCGACCTCTTCCCCTCCTCTGAGTTGATCTTGAATCGGTTTGCATTTGAATTTGAATTGTGGCAGACAAAGTTTCTTGATAATTGTGCTGCGTATTTCGTCGAGCTCTTAAAAATAAAAGAAATCTTTTTTAATTTTTATTAATGATTATTTACAACCGTTATTCAAAATTTAAACTAATTAATTATTAATTTAATCACTTGGCAAAAACAAAGAGTGAACAAAATCAAAAACGAGTTGGCTACACATAAAAGTAACACGACGGGGTACTCGGCTGGGCAATGCCTGACTAGCGGGATACTCTGTCAAGTTTCGTTAGCTCTCCAAATCAAATATTCTCTCTCTATCTCAAATTAGATAATCTCTCAAAATGGAAATTTATCGATATCATTACAAATTTATAAAATATAACCAAGTTAACTCAATTCGCATTACATTTTGTACCTACTTTTCTTTTCTGCGCCTTTTAAGCAACATACTCAACATAGTATTATGATTACAGGGTATCAAGTATCAAAATGAAGCGCTCCAAGTGTTTAAAGCCGAGCGCGTTTTGCAGCTCGCAACGTGGCGAACGCCAACGATTTGCATATAAAATTTACTTAAATTATTTCAATATTTATTAATTTTCAAGCAATCAGCATACCACGTAAATTAGTTGCAACGGGTATTAGGGCAAAACCTAGAAAAAATAAATTTTCATTAGAATTAAATTTTAATATCAAACAAAAATGCTTATTAAAATGAATGTGTACAGGAAACCAGAATATCGTGCAAATCTTGAAAATGGGTATATGGGAAATTGACAACATGAATTATACGCAGATGCAGCACAATCCAATTCTATTCATAAAGTGCTTATCTAACAGGGTATCTAATCGTTTAATAACCTGCTTAGATATTAGCTTTACTGGTTTTTAAATATTTCAAAGTGAAGCGGACGGACGTAGCCGGCGTTGGCTACCGTTTTGCGGGCCAGTTCAAAGGGTTTTCGGAACGCCGCCGCCGGCACACACATTTTTCACTCTCTCAAGCTGAGCGTCTGCTGCTTCTTCTTCATCAGCCTCAGAGTCTGTGACCTGTGAGGCAGCTGGCAGCACTTTTCGAAAACTGAAGCGCGCCATCAATCGTCGCCAACAACAACAACAACAGCCACAGCGGCAGCAGCAGCAGCACCAGTCGATCGTTTGTTAATAATTTGAATAATCAAGCTATCAATTCCGCTGCTAATGATGCCGACCGATTGCCGAGGAGAGCTGAGATGAGCTGTGCAGCCAGCTCCAGTTGGGTCTTCAGTTTAATTTGGCGCTTATCGCGCCGCCAACGAACCGATTCGATTGTCTTCTAACAGTTCGTAAACTAGGCGGAAAACCCCATTACATATGCATGAGCAGCCAGCTGGACGCGAGATCTTTCTCGGCCATATCTATAGTTTGGAAAGCAATTTATTTTCATTTTCAAATGTGTGACAATCCGACGCATGCGTTCGAGATAAAGAAACTTTTTAGAGCTACCTACGTTCGCCTTCTCTAGCCTGCCTACCACACTCCCCTTTAGGCCCCATCGATGAAGCTGGGCGTGATTAATGCGTTTTGAAAGTGCTCTGGGCGAAAGTTGCGTCTGGAAAATGTTTAATTGAAATCATTGGCTACAGACGGACGGAGACAGAGACAGACAGAGAGAGACAGAGAGGCAGACAGTTGGAAGTTGTGCTTGTGCGAAAGAGCTAGCTTATATAGTTTATGGCTATGGAGCACAAATGACTTGGCCATTACCGTTGGCATTTAGTTTTAGTAGCTGAGAAATTTGCTCAGCCAAATTGAGGCGAAGTCTAATTATGGGAAGCAAGAGAGAGAAAAAAAAAACACAACAAACTCCCAGCACTTCCGTGAAAACAAATAGAAAAGCATTTAGAGCTCGCTATTATCATGCGTAACTGTCGAAACCCATTAATCGCATCAACTAAAAATGACTAATGAACGCAGCTCATGAGCGGTCACAGCAACTCTCTCTCTTATTCTCTCTCGCTCTATTTTACTATCTGTATCTCTCTCTCTCTCTCTCTCTCTCACTCTCTGCGTGTCTTTTGCTAAGTGAAAAGCTAGGAGTTAGTGCACAAAATGGTTCGAGTCCAAACGGAAATAGCTCAAATGGCTTTTCTTATTAGCATATCATTTGTATTTCCTACAATTCTGTTCATGACATACATGCCCTGTAAAGCAGCAAAGTAAAAGAAGCAAAGTAGAGTTTAATAAGAGATGTGTTATAGAGCAGAGATGACTAGAGTATCTCAATTCGTCATTTTGTTCTAGAATATCAAACAATATTCAGCTTTTATGGCAAACATTTGACATAAATTTCCATTTTGCACATTTATTACAGGGTATCTGCCCATCAACAGCCGACTTCAATTCGTTTCATTTCATTTGGTTGCTTGTTAAACTGTTTTGCGTACTTCCTGCTCCGTCACATTGTCAGCAATTATGCGCACAGCTCACACGATCAAGTGCCCTTTGCAGACGACCTACATCGTGTTGCCATGTTGCTACAGCGCGGCACTTGCATCGCCAGGTTGCAAGCTAACTGGCGCCCCCAAAGGAAAGAAAAGAAAACTTTGCAGAGACCCGACCCAGAGGCGCGACTTTTGCTCGCTGCTGATTATGATAAATGTAAACAATTCAGCTTGGCATACAAATGCAATCAAAGGACTGCAATTACTTCCAGCCAAAACCAGTTAAGAAACAGAGAGAGAGAGAGAGTGAAAGAGAGAGAGAGAGGGTATCAGAGAGAGAGGCTGTACATGCTGCCCTCCCAGTGCGATGATCAGAGCATCCGCAGCGCCGTCTTTGAGAACAAGTGTGTATCCAAGTGTGTGTGTGTATGTATGTGTGTATGTATATATGCGCGTGTGTGTGTGTATGCAA
This sequence comes from Drosophila hamatofila, assembly GCA_035045345.1. Classification (NCBI taxonomy): domain Eukaryota; kingdom Metazoa; phylum Arthropoda; class Insecta; order Diptera; family Drosophilidae; genus Drosophila; species Drosophila hamatofila. The sequence continues at coordinate 471,282 of JAWNPA010000020.1, read as the reverse complement.
TAGAGATATAAAAGCTAAATTGGTAACTCATACTTAATTTGCTGGCGGCACCTTTGAACACGCTGCCAATTAGCCTACACAGCCGACACCTCGAGTCCGCTCAGACTTCCCCACAAAGGATAACCAAAAATCCAGTCAAAATGGGGAAAGGGTGGAAGGGGGAAATGGAAATGATGCAGCAGAAAATGGCAAAGACAAGTCGAGGCGAGGCGAGGCGCACTCAAAGCAATTTGTTTCATTCATTCATTCATCCATCCATTTGATCGTGATGCTGCGTATTTCTATGCTCCAATCCAATTCAATTCATTCCACAACAACAATATCCGAAATTTATCTGTTTTCATGAATGAAAGCCCATGATTCGCTTCGATTCGAGCGCATTGTTAATGAAGTTGTAAATTATGAAAAGCCAAATTTAAATCGAGTAAAACTCTTTGAAAAGAATCGCAGAGAAGCTATTTCTGGCACAAAAGGTAAACAAATTTATGTAATTAAATAGAGTAAATAATAAATGTGGCATCGAGTTACAGAGCTAGGCAAAGGTACAAACTTTTTATGCCCACAGTTCAGGGTTACTTAAAATGTTTATTCCTATATAACAAGCTCAAGTTTATCACTTTTTCCTGACAATCGATAATCATCGATCAGATCACAATTACAGATATCCCATTTACTTTGTAAAATTTTATGGAAAACATAGATTTGCCAAAAATATTTTTCATACAGCAGACACTTTACATTTTGGCAAATATACACATCTGATCATTAAAAGAGTTCATCCAGAACAAAATTTATTCATCAATTCTATTTCCATAGTAAAATCGATGACAGAAATAGAAGATCTGCCCAAGAATCAGGGTGCTTCCTAGTCATGCACTCCAGACTACAGCACTCTCACTTGTTTAATACAAATATTTTATATTCCAATATGAATAAAATGTAAAAAAAGAATGAATCTAGCTGATAAAAGGGCAAGAAAATGATTCGGATGATAAACATCCGTTGAAAGCGTGGGATGATAGAGCTCTGGCTGCTGCTTCTTCTGGCTCTACATTGTTCTATATAGAGCAAATAGTCAGGCGTCGCTTAGTCAAACGTTATTAGCTACTATAGCATCAGCCGTACTGTTTATCTTTTAAGATGCGCTGCTCCACTTGGAACAGAGATAAAGCTTTGGCCAACCGAAGATCAGAGACAGAGAGAAAAATGCCGACGAGATCAATAAGCATATCCAGTTCCAACTGCCAGCTAACAATCAATTAGTCGACTCTCAAGCAGAACACACACGAAGAAAGCCTCCAGCTACCAAATATATATACAGATATGGATTTATGCATATATATGTATATATGTACTCGTAAAATACATATGTATCTTTGTTTCTTTGATATTTGATGAACGCGCCCGTGTCGGGATCCATTCGAAAAGTCGTTATGGCCACTTAATTCGTTTGATGCCAATGAATTGACGTTGACGCCATACCGCTATATCATCGATAAGAGGAGTGTATGAGAGAGAGGGAGAGAGAGGGGCAGAGCTGAGGTAGCCGAACAAAGATATTGTGGAAATCAAAAGTTTCACAGCTCCAACTACAAAAGTGTTAATGTCTGTCACTTAAGTAAGCGACCCGATACACACTCACATGCATACACACACACAGCACACACACGCCGCTGACATTAAGCTTCATCAGAGTTTTCAACTTTTAACTCCAATTTGCATACAAATTAGACGACGAGCACTCAAGCCAGAGTTTTGTTTCTCTTCTTCTTCCTCCTCTTTATGGGGGGATTTGGGTTTTAGTTTCTCGACCACAACAAAGGGCCGAATCGAAAAAAAATCCCCATTTTAAATGCAGCCAAGGGCCAAACAGCTACCGATTTTATTATTGATAATGTTTTGATTTATCTCTGAAAAGATTTCAAGCAGACAAATTGCGTTTCGCAGCGAGGATGAGATGTGACTTCTTTTTCCCCCCAGGCTGTGCATCTGTATATCCAGCTTCCTGTTCTGCATCAATATGTGTGGTTGTTGTTGTTGTTAATCTGAATGCGGTTGCAACTAAGTACAAGTGGCAACAACTTTGTTCTTGTCACCTTCATTTAAGCACTTGCGGCTTTCGGTTCCATTTGAGCGAGTCAATCTAAGCGTACACTGAGCGACAACTGTGGGTAATTTGAATGTTGTTCATAAAAAGAGATATTATGTTAGGCATTGAATACTTGTATATATGAGAATTTATGCTAACAAATTATTTTTAAAAAATTTTCAGCTATAGCTAACAACTCTTTTCTTCTGTGTAGTGTAAAATATTTAGTAGTTTCAATGGATATATTTCATAGAAGAGTTTTCAACTAACAATAATCCTCCTGGCAGCTCTTATAGATCAATTTGGGAAATTATACTAGATTTTTCTACGAGTGTAGCTCAGACTTGTAATTGCTTTAGATTCTATATTCCGTTGCCTGACACAAAATACTTTCGGTTTGTGCATAATTAGTTGCCAAAATGTTGACAGCTGCAGGTGTGTGTGTGAGTTTGTCCCTGTGTGTGTGTGTGTGTATGTCTCTGTGTGTATTGCCCCTGTCTGCATGCTGTCAACCAGTGTGACCAAAACTGAGTATTCCCGGGCACTCATAAGCGCATTCGTCACAGTTTTTGGGCACAGCTGAAGCTAAGGCTGAGGCTGAGGCTCTTTGGGTCTCTGGCTGCGGCTGTGGCTGTGACTGAGGTTGAGGATCGCTGCGAGCTGTTCATTAATTGGCATGCATTTTGTGCCGTTTGACAACGGACGTGGCACAACTTCATCATCAGGAGCCGCAGCAAACAAAAGAGGCGACATTAATGCATTGCTCGCCGAAGGGGCGTGACAAATTCGACAACAACAACAGCAGCAGCCACAACAACAATGGGCAATGACTTTATTACCAATGTGACACTCGTGGCTGGCTTCTAACAGCTCTCGTCGCATCCCTTCTCGTTGCCATTGTATATAATACAACACTCCCAGGAGCTCGTTCTCTCCGTCCCAAGGGGATTGAGGACTCTGCCAGCTGTATCTCTGTCCGTTCCTCCGTCCGTCTATCTGTCTGTGTGACAATAAACACTTTAGCTATTTATGAGGTTTTAATGAACACACTCGGGCCGCCATCTTGTGCTGACTAATGAAAAGGATACCGATACATGCATTTGGCTTATGAATTTGCACAAATTTTTTTGTAGGCGTGGCGAATGTGTCTCGAGTGGCCGGCGAGAGTGGTCTAGGGGCGCGCGCTAATTATGATTGACAGGGCGTGTCGCCTCTATTGAGGCGCCCAATTAAGAGGCATTTTGTAATTGATTTTGAATATGTTTGGATGGCAAAGGCAAAGGCAAAGCTGACGAACGCATCGTTGCTATGCGGCAATAACTTTTCTAAATTGAAGTGAAGAATAACTAAGAATTATTATAGGCGGGTTGTTTGGACTAGAGAGTGCCCTATATGCGGCAGATTTAAGTAAGAGTAAGAGTATAGTAGGCGGTTGAGCGCGATTAGCGAGTGAATACATTGAAGTGAAGTAAGAGAACTCTAGGTGGATGGACTCGACTAGACAACAGCCTAATCTCAACTAAAATTGACATGTCTAGTTTTGACAAGACACAGATATTATAAGTAATTTGTATGGCATTTAAGAAAAAGTAAAAGCTTATATAAATGTTTACATTGCACGGCAACAAAACGCACCAGTAACAACAACATTGCTTTTGTAGTATAAGATGGTAGCTGACATCCTCTTTCACAATATATACACTTTCAGAAGCTTCCTTCTGCTATATTTCACCATACAAATAACTGCGATACCCTAACTACATGTATTCAATAAAGCAGTAGCTACAACAACAGCAGCAAGAACAACAACAACAGCAACAATGGCCACATTTAAGTCAGTCAAGTGCAATGCATTTATCAAGCCACACGGCCATCTTATAGGCAAAATAGAACAAAACGAAACGAAAGAAACTAACGGCAAATGCCAAGCAACGGCATTGAAAGATAACAAAAACAAGAAAAGAAATGAATTTCAATAAAATATAATTTGTCGCACATTTAATGCTCTCTAATTCTCGCTACATTACTATATGATATATCATCATTTCAATCAGGACTTTTACATATAACAAATTTATTAAAGATTTTAATTTCACATTTACATATAGATATACTCAGTGTTTGCATTTCATGTGACTTAGCCAAGTTGTGTGCATCCGGTTAGGGTATATTAAATGTATTATCGATTCCGGTTCAACAGTTGCATCATTTCACTTAGCTGAAAACGTGGTCGAGTGGAGTGGGAAGCGCATTGCAGTTAAATAGACATTTGCATGCAAAAGATATGTCGGAAAAAACGAGGACAAACAACGAAACAGAAATTGAATAAAACACAAACACAGAAACACACACATTAACACACACAGACACACACGTAACAGTGCAAGAGCTGAGCTGAGCAAATGTGATTTACTGCAATCAATTTAAATGCAATGCAATGCAACGAGAGCGAGAAGTGTGAAGGGTTGACCGTAGGGAAAGAAAGGGACAGCGAGTGTGGCAATGACAAACGCGGCAGAAGAGCCCAGAAGAGATGGAGGCAGCACAACTCCAAGAAAAAAACGAATGTGTGCCAAAGCAAAATATACAAATACACATATGCAGATATGTATATCTGTATGTATGTATGCCCAGCTATAAGAATGAGAATGGGGCAATGACAACAACAACAATAGCAACAACAGAAACAACCGACGACGACGACAACGGCGACACCTTCCCAATGCTGATTTTAAAGACTTTTGCGCAAATTGCCGCAGTCAGCAAATACATCAGCGGCGAAAATAGGCACTCCACAAAGGCGAAAAGGCAAGCGGCGAACTGGCAAAACAAGCTACAACAACAACAACAAAAGTCTAAAACGGTACAAGCAGCGACTGAAAACTAGACATCATTATTGATGACAATTGAGTGCGCCAGCGAGCAGCTGGACAGGAGTAAGAGAAAAAGGAGAGAAGAAGAGCGCGAGAGCAAATGAAGAGGACAGAGAGTAAAGCCCCAGCAATTACGATAATTAACACAGTCAGCGGCGCGGAAAGGCAGCTCACACCACACACACACACTCACGCCACACACAACCAAAAAAAAAAGAGGCAATAACAATGAGAGAGCAAACGTGTGAGCGAGTGAGCGCATGTCAAATTGTAAATATTGATGACGCTCGCTGTTGTTGACAGGCCAGAGAGCGCATTAAGGTGCGAGTGAGACGGGGGGTGGTGCGGCTAAGAGCGTTTGCTTAGCGCTGATTGGCTAAACTCAAAGCACGCCTCTGCTTGTGCGGCATTTCCAATTAGAAGGCGGACTGCGCAGCTGCAGCTTTGACGTCATCAAACTTGTTTGTCGAGCAACTGAGAGTGAGCGAGCGAGAGTGGGAGGGAGAGAGAGAGAGAGAGAAAAAACGAGAGCCAGAGCCATTTTAACTGAGCTGAGAGAGCAGCGGCAACGCGCGTTTGCTTTGTTGAATGTGGAACGTTGCACGTTGAGCGCCAGACGCTGTCGCTGTCACAGTCGCAGTCGCCGTACTTGCCGCGTTTTTGCCGACGCGTTTTTTATCGAACGTTTGTGTGAGACGAAATCTGACGCGATATCGTAATTGTAACGTTAAATTTGGATTAGTGTTAAAGATGCCACAACGAACGCCAAGTCCCGTTGCAATGATTGCCACGCGTAGCTGCAGCAGTCCAGCCGTATCCGAAATTTCCGTGGGTTCGCCCAGCCCCCCGCCGCTAGCCATGCGCCCACTCAATATCAAACGCTTGCGCCTCCTGCATAGCCCAGCAACGCTCCATAAGGGATCGGGAACGGCGGCGGGAGCGGGCGCAGGTGAGCGCATCAAAAGTTTCTCCATAGCCGATATACTGGGTCAGGCGGATGAGCGTAAGTCCGAGGAGCGATTGCAGCCTGCCGCATTGGTGGCACCACCAGCAACAGTTGTTACTGTCCCGCCACCTGGCTTACTGTCGCACCCCGGCCTGCATCCGTTTCTGCCGCCCGCGCTGCTCCACAGCTATGAACAGCGCCTGGCCTGGGACTATCAGCGCCAGCTGCAGGAGCACTTCCAGGCGCAGCTGCTGCGCCAAATGAGCATGGATCCCGCCATCATCCCGATACCATCCGAAGACGGCAGCTCCGATCGCTCGCAGCGCTCCAACAGCAGCAGCAGCAGCAGCATAAACGGCAGCACCGATTGCTGCACGACGCCCAACCAAAACAAGGAGGAGGCAACAAAGCCCGGCCAGCAACACCAGCAGCAGCAGCAGCACCAGCAACAGCAACAGCAGCAACAACAGAAGCAACATCAGCAGCAGCTAAAGCAGGCAGCAGGCGCCGATACGCCTCTCGATGCGCTTTTCCAGCTATCGACCAAAAACTTCGATGAGGAGCAGGGTGAGTGCAACGTGCAACATGCAACGTGCAACAATTGGTGGCAACCGCAAGTAAATTACATTTAAATATAAATCGATTTGCTACTGAATCAGCTCTGGCATTCACTTGATCAAAGAGTGGGGTATATTAGTTTGGTGTAAGTTCGTGATTATATTAAGCGAAAGTGATTGGAACTTTTAGTGCTTATCGATATTTTCTTGATTGATATTTTCTATTACTTTTTAACATTGAAAAAAAGAAGAAAGTTTTAGATTTATAAAATTTATTTAAATTGAAACTCTAAAGCTTAAAGGGTCTTTTTGGATCATATTAAAAAAAAAAGGATAAAAAGCGATATTTCGACTTGATGTTTTAGACATAACTTACAGATTGCATAAGTTTTACATTAAATTTTACGTTTTACATTTATTATTATACATTTTACATTATTCGATAATTTTGATCGATATTGATAAGGAATATAACTCCGACTTATTCGTGTCATTCATAGCTTGAACATTTTATGAAATCTGATTTATGACGATAAAAATCGATTTTCGGCTCCAGCCTCAACTCAAAGACTTGAAGATCTATAAATTTGCATGCTCAGATTTCACCTGGTTTTCTTTTAGGATTGTATATATATATATATATATATATTATTATTATTTTTTTTTTTTTTTTTGTTGAATGCACTTGTAAAGTATTTCCCAGTCGTTCAATTGAAAAAGCTCGATTGCTTGTTGTCATTACGTCTTGATGAGATTCTGCTTAAAGCGTAAAAACAGTAGTAAGGTCAGCGCCAGCGCCGAGGTGGCTAAATCAATTTTATCCATTGCTCGACACGGTTTCGACTCGACTCCGATTTAGTTTTTACCCACCCTCCCTACACCCCTGCTCCTCCCTCGACACTTTGATGATTACCACTCTGATCTCTGATGATGGCTGCGGCACATGCGTATCGTTCGGCAATAATTTGCTTGGCGGCGTTGATTTCTCGTTAAGACGAGGCCAAGAGACAGCGAGTCTTGCAACAGCTACTGAAATTGAATTTACGCGCCGCACGTACTGCCACAAATTGTGGCAGACAGACGGCAAGCGATAGCTACTTATGGCACAGCTACTGGCATTGACTGTTTATGATTATGATTGTGATTATGAGATGCAGAGCTCTTATTTCTCTGTTGTTTCGTTATGCAGTGGGGGGTTTCGCAACGAGCTTGGTAGATGAAATGAGTTTTTCCCATGGGCTCCCAGCCGACCATCCGGCTGGCAATCTTGGCTAATAAGAAGTTGATCAAAAGCGCAACGCGCCGACTTGCCAAGAATCTTGCCAGCTTCCGGCTGCAATTAGGAGGAGTTCTACAAGCCGAATAACCCTCATTGCGACAAAGCTTTCATAAATGAAAATGGAAATGGAAAAAGAGGCAGAGAAACAGATAGGGTGAGAAGAGGGAGAGCGAGAGAAAATGGCTGAAAAGTTGTTGCGATTTGGTACAATGAAATTGTCGTTAGGCGCTCGTCAATTAAGAGGCGCAGTTTCTTCAAATAAATATATATATATATATATATATATATATATATTCATACAAAATAATACTTAATAATGGATGAGGCACGGGCTGCCAAGACAATTGAAGTGAAGTATGAAGCGGGCGGCCTAGGCCCAGGCCCAGCGGATGCAGCCCTAATTACAATTTAATTACTGCAAAAGGCAAAAACTTTTCCCACTTGACAAAGACGCAGCCAAGTGTGAACCACAACGCAACAATAACAGCAACAACAACAAGCATAAACAACAATAAAGAAAAGATCTTCAGTTGTCAGTTGATTTGACAGATAGCAGTGTAAACATTTTACAACATGCGGGCAGTCCCAACAAATTAGTTCAACTAGACGTATACTCAATGTCCCATTTGAAGCTGCTGCCAAAAAGTCGTGCTAACTATACACATACGAGAGAAAGAAGAAGAGCTAGCTGAAGAAGTGCTTAGCATAAATTCATATAATTGCTAAAGCAGAAAAATGCAAATTGCTTTTTAACATTAAACATTGTTAGAATAATAGATTTCGTCACGTCAGCGTCAATTGGCAAGTCCTTTCTATCTATCATATATATGTATGTATACATCGTATGTTATATTTGTAGTGCATTCAATGCCTAACTAAATTTGATTGTGGATAATTGGATTTTGGTCTCTTCTCTCTTTTGACATGTAATCCAAGCGAGGCGTTGCCTTGTTTACAGCTCTGCTTGGAGAGAGCCATTTACACTTACTTAAACACATACATAGAAATACACAGTAAAAAATTATATACTGTATATTTCAATTTAAATTATCTTAAGTTCATAAAAAAAGAATGAAAAATATTTACTAAAACTAGCAACAATAAAACTCCTACTGCATATAATATACAGCAATCGTATATGTTTTAGGTTTCTACGTTTTGTGGTTTACGAGAGACACTCGAACAAAAAGACATACATTTCTATACCGACTCTAATCTTCGGGCATGGGTTCTGTCAAGCCTCCTTCTGTCTGTAACATACATTTTCTCTAAACTAGTTGAATTTGGTGAGAGAAAGAATTTGATGTGAAAGCTATAATAGAGCATTCACATCAAACTCTTTATATATGAAGTGACAAATGAACGACGAACTGACAGATAATACTACATCAACACTCCTGTCAAACCTGATTAAGACTCAGTTTTTATACCTTATAGATAAATTTGTAAATAGTAAATAAATTAATATTCATCAAGAACTGAATTCGCATCGTCTAATAGCTTCCGTAACGTGCGCTTCATAATACTCAGCATGTTCTTGGCCTAAGGGCTGATTAAGTAACTTCTGATAAGCTAAAAATGCTATGCAACGCACTTTTTTTACAGACTAAATTATATTATTATTATATTATATATAATATTAGCTATATGTACATTTATGTATACTAAAACAAATTCAATCAATTTGTTGCACTGTGCACAAATACACGGCAAACACGTGACAGCTTAAAATGGCGTGCCATGATTATCCAACGCCCCTCTAGTGCCACGCCCACAGACATATGGATATATATATAAATAAATATGATATTATGCACATAGAGAACATGCAGCGATGTCTGCATGGGCATTAGCCAGATATATATCTGACATATTAGTAGCAATTTGATTTATAATTTCCAGCTGTATTATTTGCCCGCATTTCAAAATCGGATAAAGATAGTGTGTGTGTGTGTAATTATTATGGATATTGTGTGTAGTTTGGATAAGCTAATAAGCAGTTAGTGCAAATCAAATAACAGATAGACCACATTGATAGTAGGAGCAGAGAGCAGTTCAGCTTTTCAATTGTTCAAATCAAACAGCAAACAATCGCTAATTATACCCTGTATCTAAATTGAATAATGTGTATCTTAGCTACTGGCATAATTATTTATTATAGGTACAAGGAAGAGTCTACTGTTATGTTATATAAATTCTCATGATAACCAAGTCTGTTTGTAACGCTCACAAATAAAATAAAACTAAGTTTTTTTCTTCCTTCGATATCAATTTCAAGGATCGATAAGAACTGTACTGGTATTTGAGCTGTATACTTGAGAATATAATTCAGAATTCTAATCTACAAAGACTCTCGTTTTTTCTAATATTATTAATTGACGCTTCGATTGGCAAATACTTTCGGGATAATTATAATCGAATCAGTGACAAAAACACACTTGAGAATTGCAACCTTCTAGTGCAAATGCAAGTTCATGCTATTTAAATGCTTAACGGGAAAAGGTGAGCGCATCACGCGGTATTTTCGCCCATTGAGCAATCATAAACTAGTAGCTGGCAAAAATCAACAGCGATTTCCAAACATAAATCAAGCAAACAAAAAGAAAATCCAATAGACAAAAGAAAAAACAATTAATTTCGAATGATTAATAGCAGCGCAACGTTTCAACAAAAATTTGTTAATGACATTAAAACCGGCAACAACAATATGCATCAACAACAACAACAACATTAAGGCTATAATAAAAATTACAAAGTAAAAACCGCGAATCGTTTGCGATTGCCTCAATAAAATTAATAAAATGACTTCGGGCGCAAAAAAAGCGGAGAAAAAATGAAAAACAACATTCTTAGAACGTGCGATCAATGGGCGGTGCTTGAGAGCTGCGGCATGGCATGAAAAATTGCTGAAGAAATACATACGACTGCTCTAGGCGAATATGATTGACTAGCAGATACCCTGTATAGCCGGTGTGGCAAGCATAAAGCGTTGTTTTGACTAGAAATACTTGCAGAGAGATTGCTAAAGAAACATGTAAAACTGTTCTAGGAAAAAATTAATGGCTATTAGATACCCTGGACTAAAAGCACACTTGATGTGGCACACATAAAAACATTTCTCTAAAATATAAATAAAAGCTCAATGTATATTTGAATATATTATAGATTGATTATAAATAACTTAAAAATAAATAATTTGGAATTGAATAGTATCTTATATACATTCACACCAAAGCAATATACCCTATTTACAATGGTTACAGCGTATGCAAAGTGGGCGCATGCCTTGAGGGCATGGCTAGCAAACAAGTTGACAAGCTGGCGCTCGCATAAATTCGCTAATTAACAGTTGCGCCGAAAGTCAAAATAGTTAAAAACTTTGAAAAAGAAAAGAAAAATTTTAAATATTTTATTAGGAATTTTGTGTAAGAAAATTCGCGTGTTGTGTGGCCATAAAAGATTTGCATTTCTAGTTGGCCATTAAGAATGCGAAGGAAAAAACTTGCGACTTGCGTGGCAAAAGATTCTGTTTTTTTTCTGTTTTGCCAATTGCTTTCACTGCGCGCAGCCTGCGCCCTGCCCCGCCGCGGGGATGCATGCCACACACACAAATGGGTGGTCCACGCAGAACCTTTAAGCAAATTGCAGCACACACTGACATGCACACACACACACACCGGTCTTATAAAAGGTGTGCAAAAGCAACGCACTGAAGGTGTTACCTGCACGCTTTTGATGAGCACTAATTGAGCTCAAGTTGCATTTTTCTTAGCCGTCAAGATCAAAGCCGGCGAGCCGGCCCAATAAAAGGCTAGAGAGACAAGCGAAAATCAGGCATCGACAGTTGCCAGCGAAGAGCGAGAAAAAGAGAGAGAGAGCAAGAGAGAATAAGAGAGAGAGTACGATTTTGGTAATAACTTTATCAAGGCAAACCATATGGGAGGCCCAACTGTTGTCCAGAGAAGAGGAAGCCAAAACAAATGAGTTCGGAGTTCGAGTCGGAGTCGGAGACCGCTCCATTGCCAGACATATGGGCGGCCCTTGGCGAGTCAGGACCTTGTCAAAGCTCTTAAAAACGCATTCACATTCGCACACTCACATTCGCATTCGCATTCGCATTCGCGTTTATGCCAAACATTAATCAACTGCAGCGGCAGCAACTGCAGACTTGAGCTGCGAATTTTTGGGCATGTGTTTGGCTTTGAGGAACATCAAAAGCCCGCGCCACGCACATAAAAAGCCATTTAAAAACGCATTTTCTGCATTGCCCTAACAGCTGACCCCGCGGCAAGCCATGGCCCAATGCAATTGTAGTCAGCAAAGAGGAGATTGATGTATTCAGAGACAGCCCAGGCCCGAAAACAGCAAAACTAGCCGGGCAAAGGGGCTGGAAAACGCACTGGAAAAGCTTCGATTGACTGAATGACGAATTGACGAACGAACTAACTGATGGGCGCACGTACTGACTAGAGCTCGTTATCGCCGGGGCGCACTGTGCGGGGGGCGATATGTGGGTCACTTGGCGCCTTGGCATAGAGAAACCAGTTTACCCGCCAACAAGGTGTGGGCAATTAGCCCACCTCTAAGCCAAAGAAACAGGTACACTGAGATGCAGATACATCAAACAGCAAAAGATACATGCAGATACAGCTGCAGAAACAGATGCAGAAAGAGATTTAGCTACGAATGCTTAAAATGCAGATGCAGATGCGGGTACAGCTTAAGATACAGATCAAGATACAGCTAAGAATACCGATTCAGATAAAGATACAGATACAGATACAGAATTAAAATTTGTCCTCTGTTAACTTGAGAGTCTTGAGTCTACTCCAGTTCTAGATAGAGATATATGATATATAGATATTATATATAATTTATGATATATCTGAATACCCTGTAGGTACATTCGATAATCGTGCAACAAATCATATTTATATGGCCCACTGTGGTGTGGTCTAGGTCTGACAAAGTCTACTTGAGGCCTTTGATGATAAATGCTGAGAAAGGCAGCATAAATTAAAGCATTCGAATCATTAGCAACGATGCCGAACAAACGAGCGTGTGGAGAGTAGAGAGCGAAGAGCCGGACAAGCAGCCGAGCGGATGGGCAAATTATTCACAGCTACGGCTGCAGCCCGGGCATTAAGGAGCAGCGAGAGTGAGTGAAGTGCTCCACAAGGAAGTCGCCGCCAAAAGTGTCCCAGACAAGGTGTTTCTTGTGGCGAGGCCATTCGATGCGCTGGCAGGTGCTTCAACTGATGGACATGGACGGGGGCAACGTTTGATGCAAGATGAATGCGCTTTGTAATGCAAAATTTACAGCTAAGCAGCAGCAATTAGCTGCGCCTCCAGTCGAGCCAACATCAATAACAACTGTGTGCTCACTATATAAATGAAAAGTGATAGGTACATTTGCAGTTGATTAGCTCGGACAACCTGTCGAAACATCCCTCACAGTGAGGTACTTTGATATTAAATGAAAGATTCAAATACGTATAAAGAATGTTTTATTTAAGATTTTAAATTGTTATTTTGACAAGTATTACGGCTTGAGGCTCATTATATTTAAATATAAATATATATAATGTCTTATTCAAATGGACATTAGAAGCATGTATCTAATTTTCTGACTAACTTCATTACTTTTACCACTCCCTCAATAATATATATTTTCAAATACACATACATGATTTGGACTTCGCTTCCGCCTTGCCATCCCTACCCTCTTGACTTCCCGCCCCAATTGGTCATCTATGCGACTTCAACACTGTCCCTTCAACTTTCATCCGTGTTGAGTCGACTCAATGTTCCAATCACATTCGACCCCTTTGACATAACATATAGAGCTTGCCGGCTGCGCTAACCCCAACTAATCCAAATGCCATAATAAAAAGCATAACGAATTTCCAACAATTTCGAGCATTCAGAAACGTAAATTGAAAAGAAATTCAGTGATTTGGAAAAGTGCACAAGTTGTTTACAGCATCAGAACCGACAACAACAACAACAGTAACAACAATAACAACTACAACCGACAACAACAACCATTTCAGTCCCAACGACAAACTTCACGCTAAATTCAAAGGAAGCTGTGAAAAATGTTTCTTCCCCGAAATATTCGACACATAAAAACCGAAACAACACACACAAAAGGCGGGCGACGAGCTGTGGAAAGGTATGCGAGCTGTTGTTTTCGTTGTTGCTGCTGCTGCTGTTGCCATTGTCAACAAAACATTTAACACCTTCATCCGCCTACAGCAGCCCAAAGGGCGTATATACATAAATAGCTAGCAGTCACTGTGTATTTGCTTAATCGTTTATAAAAGTGTGAAGAAAATTAATTTGACTATTTGATGCACTGTCGACTGCAATTGTTGTTGTTGCTGGTAAATGACTTGCAGTCGTTGACAAGATTAATTAATCCCCACTGAGCTGTTCGGCTGCTTGGCTGTCGCGCAGCCGGGTGGGTGGAGCAGACTGTCTGGGGGGATGTCGCTGCCCACAACACGTATACGTGTTGCGTCTCAGCTCAACATGAAATGCAAAAGCAAAAAATCATTGGCAATAATTGATTTTTCAGTATTTCCTTAATACCCTATATCTGAGAGAGTGGAGGAAGTTGCCCATTCATAGTACCAAATAATGCATTTAATAAGATCTGTTTATAAGAATCCCAACTATTTTCCGTCATCCCTCCATCTATAAACAACAACAAAAGATACAGCTATTAATTTCTCTCTATCTAACTATTCCCTCATAGCTTTCGTCCATCCTTCATTTCATATCCTTAGCACGTTTCAGATCTCAGCCATTTACAGGGTATACTTTAGTCAGACATTCTCATTGTGCACATTCATACTTCCTTTTTTCATTCGCTTGACTTTCAAGCGCAACTGTTGTGACAAGTCTTGTTATGGCAATCGAAAGGCGTCATATATACATATGCTTATGCGATATGTATACCCCTCCCCCTCTCACCATCCCCTCCCCATACCCCTGACCGAGCCCCTGCACACCCTCGGCACACCTATCCGCCCATTGCATATCCTCGTATTCGTATTCAGATGCTTAGTTGAGCTTATGTGTGCAGGCGTCACCTCGTCGGGCTGTTTCATGTTCTACGACCGGGCGCAAAGACGAACCGGGCACCAGTTAAAGCCTGCTCAGAGGCACGACTCGCGTGCCTTTCAGTGCTTGTATGTGTATGAGTGTGCACTTTTGACAAGTAATTTAATAAAGCCAGCGACATGACGCGCTTGTTGTTGTTGCTTAAACATGCATCAACATAAGCCAGAACTTTAGCCAGAGCCTCGATGTGGAAATGGAAGTGGAAGTCAAAGCCGCCGGCTCGATTGCCAATGTCAGTCAGTTAGTCACTCATATATATATATGCATGTATATATGTATACACTCCTATATATATATATATATATATATATATTTATATAGTCAGTCAAAGACCCGAAGAGCGCTCGATTCCAATATTTTTTTTTGCTGCATTTGTTGTTGTTTGATTGTAAGTTGTAATCACAATTAAAGTGTTAAACATAAATGCCAGGGGCCAACTAGCCGAAAAAAAAAAGCTTCACAAGGGTTTGCCCGAGTGGCACTTAAGTTTGGGTTTCAACTCGTGCCTGGGAGTTTATCATTTTAGTGGCGTGTCTACGAGCTGACATGACATGCTAAATAAATTACTATAAAAAAAAAGTCACAAAAAAAACTAAAATAAAAATAGCTTCAAAATTGTTTAAAAGTACAGTATTATCGCGTTAAGGCAAACTATAAACGTAAATGTTGTTAAACAAAAAAAAAACAGAATGAGGAAAAGGGGGGACAAAGACAGAGAGGTAGAGAACAAAATTGAGAGAGAAAGATGTTAAGAAAGAAAGAGAGAGAAAGAGAGAAAGGTAAAGAGCGCGGCAGAGATGGAAAACAGAGAGTCAAAAATAGGTAGAGAGAGAAATAAGTGAGATAGACGAAAGAGAGCGAGATAGAGAGAGAGACAGAGGGATTATTAAACATAGAATTCCTGGTTAAACTGAATTTTTCTCCAGTATTCGTATGACATTTGAAAACGTCTTTTCTAGAGTCTGGAAAGAAGTGTTTAGGATCACTCTCTGCAATTGCTTCCACTGGACACTTAATAGACTGGTCAAACAATTAAATTAGAGCAGAGTTACGATCACAGCAAGCACGCTAAAGAGATTCGGACATTACAAGACTTTAACAAGTATTTGAATGTCTTGTAAACTGTGACCATAAAACCGAATGAAGTCTCACTGAGAGTGGCTCATTAGGGATAGTCGCTGGTCCGCTATCGCAGCTGCCCATCAAAGTCGACGGATTAATTGAGTTTAATGCGCCAATATGCCGAGTGCAGACAAAAAACATGTGTCCCCCCGATATGGATCGGCACTTTTCACTAATCGGTTTGGTGTTAATTTATGGCGTATCTTTATGGCTGAGCCAGGGCAATTGCTTCCGCCTTGTCGGCCATGTTGGAGCTCAATAGTTGGGAGCAGCAGCAGCAGCAGCAACAGCAGTAACGGCAGCTGGAGCTCTTGAGAATCCACTTGAATGCCTCTCGCTAATTACGACAATTAAAATGCACTAAATATAAGCAACGAATCAATGGGCCGCCTTCAAGTGGCTGCCGGTAGCGCCAGTTGCTGTTGCAGTTGCAGTTGCAGTTGCCCAAGTGCCTCCATTCCAACTCTGAAATAATTACAAGAAAACAAAAAACAAACCAATTGTCCAAGGCTCTAATTAGATTGAAATTGTCAAGTGTGTGTGTGTCTACTACTTAGGGCGGCAATCCTTTGTGCAGGATCTCATTCAGTTAGATGTCGCCGCTGATTAACTCAAAGTAATGCCGGTACTCCATTAGCCTCTGCCTGCAGGCGACTGCAAGCACATTGTTGGGCAATGTGAATGAGTCGAGTGGAATCGAATAAAGAGACGAAACTGGACGCACTTTCCCTTACCGTTTGCTTCTTACTATTTTGCTACTGAAGATGAAATAACAAGCGATTTCGACGACTTCTTGAACACAAGCCTAAGCGAATTGCATATATATTAATAAATAAATATTACTTAGTAATATATGAAACACATACTTTATGTTTTTATTAATAATAAATAACTTTTCATCATTATTAAAAAAATCAAAATTCAAAATATTATCATTGCCATTATCATTGCCATTTTTATTGCTATTATCATATTTAATATCATCAGAATTACATTATCATCAAAATTATCATTCTCATTGTCATCCTCATTAAAATTATCAAAACCATTATTATCAATATTATTATGATTATTCTCGTATTGTCATCTACTAATATTTTCTAACTACATATGCGCAAAATCTCGCTCAGTTAGATCTCACCGCTGATCAACTCTCAACTAAGGCTGGTACTCCATTAGCTCAGTCTCAGTCTGAGCGCAATTGCGGCACATTGTTAGGCAGCGAGTCGAACAACAGCAACAACAAATGCAACAACAACTGCAAGTCATAAACAATTTCAATTGCCGTTGCACATTCGCAACACTCAATTAACGCTTTTCAACAAAGACTCAACAAACTATGCACAACAGCAACAACTACAACTACAACAGCAACGATAACAATAATAGTAATAATAATAATAATAATAATGCATTCATCACTTTATGACAGGCGCATACAAACTTGGCCTAGACAATAGTGTCAACCATAAAGCGACTGCAAAACTTGGCCGCGTATCTATTAAATTATGCTTAACTATGCGCTTTTGTTGCCCTCCAGACACAGGCACACATACAATGTATTCCCCATTATTGTTGTATCCAGTATCTCTCGCTGGCCATCAAGCCTTACAATAACCAGGCTACTTAAGAGCCGTCCAGGCCACTCCAGGCAGCCAGGCAGCTGGAACTGGAACTGGACACGCGGCATCCAGCTACCATTTAAATTGGACAAGACAGATCATATTCACCTGAATTTACGATGCCTCATAGAGTATGAAGCCGATGTACAAAAACATTTGCTAATCCTTAGACTCAATGAAACAAAATTTTGAAAACTACAAAAAATACTCAAGTGATCAAATTTTGTTTATAAATTGTAAAAAATATTGAAAATACTTCAAATGTTAGCAAATTGAGGCATTAGTAATAAGCTTGAGTAGAAACACATTGTAATGAAACACGAAGTCGGGGAGTGCTCGACTAACAAAATACCCTAATACCGCTATTCAAAACATTTACATACACTTGGCTCATGGCTGGATCGACACAACGACAGGAATACATTTATGTTACTTATGGACTCTAACACGCCTATTTCTGCGCTTTACATACATTTCCACAAAAACAATTTAGCTCCCGAATTTCACATTTGTAATTGTATAAAAAAGCTTAACTTACTCTTATATACAAATGTTTTAACAGTGAATGATAAGATTAAGAGATTAGGATTCAGAGACAAACTTTAATATAAAATTAAGTGAAAATTGCCTTTCAAACCCGCTTTACGCCCATATATTAAGATATAAAGTTTAAGTACAACTCCAATTTTTATAGTCTTTACTTCTTATGGGTTCCAATAACTCAATTTCTAAACACCTATCAAACGCGCTTTCTTATGTCCAAAAGCGAGCAATTTAAGTCAATTTGCAAACAGTTGGCCAGGTGAAGGTAATTGAATGACATTTTCGAAGCCAATTGAATTGAGGCACTACAGTTGCTGCTGCTGCTGTTGTTGTTGTTGTTGCTGTTGTTGCTGTTGCTGTTGTTGCATTGCAGCTGCAAGAGTAGCATTTGTAAATGACAACAAAATTGTCATAAGACGTCATTTGCTGCCCAGTTGCGGACGCTCGTTGGCGACACACGGGGCGCCGGCAACGCGGCGTATGCGTAATGCCCCACGGCCACAGGGCTGGGCAGAGACGAAGATATAAATGCATAAACTGCGCAATTTATGCGTATTTGGCAGATCAGAGCCTCGGCCGGCAGTCAACGGGGCGTAGATTTAATTAAATAAATTCCAAAGAGCGCGACGTCGACGGCGACGGCGACAGCGACAGCGACAGCGACTGCGACAGAGGGAATGACTGAAAAAAAAAGTTGTCGCATTTTCATATTCGCGCACACCACACATAGGTCTGTAGAGGTGTGTGTGTGTGAATGTGTATGTGAGTGTGTTTCTAGCAATTAAATAAATCTGCTTGTTGTTTGCTGCAGCTGCAACACCAACAACCACAAAAACAACACCAACGGCAGCATTTATTGTTTTTTAGCCGCATTTTGTTTTCTGCCTGCCTCAACAAGCATTGCAATTACACACGCAAAAAGGCCCGACACGCCCACCGCTCGCGCTGTGCCATGTGCCATACACATACACAGAAACACACACACATACTCACACTAACAATTTAGCTTCTTAGCCAAATATATCAACGGCTTAACAATTGGTACAGACATGTCGTCAGGTGGCCAACGCCTTCTTCCAACACCTTTCCTCTCTTTACCTCTCTCTCTCTCTATTTAGCCACCTCACCCCCCTCTTTATATATCTCCCTCTCTTTCTTTTTGCCTCTCTGCACGCATTTTGATACTTTAATTTATGGCTTTTTACCAAGCTGGCCATAACTGTAACTAGTTCCACGCGCGTTTCACATGCAATTCGCAATACGTCGCTGCCAATGTCCAGTTCGGAGTGCGAATGAAAACTTGTTACCAAGCAACGTATATATATATTAACTGTACTATATTTTGTTTTACATATCAAATATTTAGCATAAGGATAGTCATTAACGTGAAAGATATATCTTATCAGTCAACGATCATTCATTTCATTTATCCATCAAGGAATTGAAAGAAAGATAAGATATATACAGTTGCGGTAAAGGAATAGTAGTATGTAACTTTATATATAAAGCTGAAAGCTTCTATGATTATTATTATTAGTATTATATTTATTTTTAAAATATTCTATCTACGCTTTCAGGTTTTTAAAATATAATTAAGATATTACAATTTTTTTATATGTTCACCAATTAAAAATAAATACAACTAAGTAGCTGATTTAAGTCGATCTCTAAAATATCATTTAAAATTCGATCTCTCTTTCTCTGCCTCTCCCTCTCTCTCTCTCTCTATCGCTTGTCTGTTCCACACGTCGGTTAGTTTTATGGCGCCCACTAAAACGGCAAGCTACGAGCCCAACTCCATAAGTAATACAAGCGATTGGCTGCTTATCTGCCTGGGCCATATCGATAAACATAAATAAGATAATATTGTCGACGATCCATGACTTGGCCAACTGAACTGCCAAAGAAGAGGGCAGGTGGATGGGGAGGGGGGAGCTGTGCTGGCCAACGCCTTTTTGCCAACTGGCAGTCAACATGCAGGCGCACATAAAAACTCGCAATAATGATAACGATAACGATAACGATGCGCAGCGGTTGTTTTACAAGAAAATTATGTGTTATTAGCACACGCACACACGCACACTTGCACACACACACACTCGCATATACACACTTGTTTTATAGCCAGACATTTGGTCGTCCTGCTGCGGCGTTATAAAATTGCCAGCTTTATCACAGCAGCGATTGCTGACCTGAGCTCAGTCTGAAAATTAACTTGTTTTTTGTTCGATTTTTCGATTTTTTTTTTGTTGTTGCTGTTTTTTGAATTGTGAGTTCTGCTCGTGCCGACGCATTAACGGAAATTTATCATAAATTCCAATACCCTTGCCTACTAATGGGCGTTGATTAGCTAATTTGCTGCGCTCGTTTCATTTTCCACTCGATGCCGGAAAGTCATTTCAAATACTTTATGCCTGCTGCTGCTGCTGCTGCTTGGCTGCTGTTGTTGCTGCTTGGCGGCTGCCAGACTACAGATCAAGCTGATCATCTTAGTTGATCTTGATGATCATGGCTCGATCAAAATCAACTTCTACATATTTGCCACGTTTGCCGCAGCTCCGCAGCTCCGCAACTCCGCAACTCGCCCGGCGGCATGTTTACTTTGATCTCTCGCATCCAACCAAAAACAGATATCAGAAAATAAAACAACGTTAATCTAGTCGAGTGTGCATGACTAGTGAATACCCTGGGATTAGTGCTTGGTATAGTTTACGCCTTCAGAATCTGTCTGAACATTGCGACGAGCCTTGAAAACATGAGAATATAAGAAAAGTCATGAGTGCATGACTAGAAGATACCCTAGTTATTGATGCTAACAATCTGCGTAAACTCTATCAAATATTACGAAAGAAAGGCGAATGATATGTAATTTAAATGCCGAAACTATAAATCAGCTCATTTGATTATATCCATTCTGCCTAACATCCGCATGAAGAATATATGAAAGGTAATGGCTTTCTTTAGAGCAACTCTATCTTAAAAATCAATATACCTCTTTTAGCGCTCTCTAAATTATACAGAGTGCTCAAAATCTAACTTTGGCCAAACTAATTCGATTTGCCCAACGACCTCCGCATTCGATGAACTTCGCTCTCGCAGCTCATTCACACCACAACGATGGCTACAACATAATATAATGAATGAAATCAAAACCAAAACAAAATCCAAATCAAATTCAAACTCAAACTCAAAGATGAAATTTGAAATCAAATTAAATGCCGTTTTGGGCTGTGCGTTAAGTGGATCTGGTTTTAGGTAAGGATCGACTGCCGATTTGCATAGCATTTGCGTGTTCCAATCCAATTTTTATATGTTTTTTGCATTTTGGCACGCATGCAACACGTTTCCCCTATATATACCCAAAGACCCAACCCCCTCCTCTTCCCTCTCTCTATCTCTCTCTCTTTGCCTCTCTGACTCACTCTCCCCGCTTAACAATGAGAAGATTAATTTATGTTATTAAGTCGGCAGTGCGCTCTTTGATCTTGGCTTCCACTCTAAGGTGTAAGGTGGGCAAGTCAATGCGGTGGCAAAGCCGTCACCCGAAGCCAGGCAGCAGCACAATAAGCAGAACGCATGCCTGAGGTAAGCCCAACTGACAGATGCCCTATATCTGATATAGTCTCTTAAAGAAAGCCATAAAACATATTTGATATTGCTGGCTCTAAAAGCTGTTTGAGTCATGCTAAAGATATATCTTTATAGATCGATCTATATCGATATGAATAAAAGACTGCTGGGAATATCTATATAAAGTTTAGCTTATATATTCACGTAATTTTTTCAATTCACATGTGTATATCATTTATGTTATCGAAGCAGAAATAAATATTTTAATATTTATATTATATAACTTGCTTCCTTCCTCCTTTGAAAGTAAGCCCAAAATCAATATACCCTTTAGGTTGATTTTCAGTAATTTCTTAGCATAAAGTCGAATCGATGTGAATCGAAGATCGTCGAAGATCTAGATGGAATGTTAGCTATCCGGCTACCTGCAATTCCAGCTGCGGTGTCAACTGAACCGGGGTTAGAGCCTCTCTAGTGCGACCTCAAATACACATATAGATAAAGAGAAAGGGAAAGAAAGAGAGAGAAAAAGAGAGATAGAAAGAGAGACAGACAGAGTGAATAGCCAAACGATCCTGGCTAAAGCCACTCAGCGATTCATTAATTTGTAATTTATGACAGCTTGTCATAATATCAACGCTTTGTCTTCTACTGACTCTGACTCTTCGCTCTTCTTCTTCCGCTTGATTGTAATACAAATTGAGTGAATGCTCATTAAGCAACAGAGCTAAGTTACCAAAGTTTATTGAACAATGTCTCTGGGCCATGTTAGCGGTGGTTAATTCAACAACGCATCATCATCGTTTGCCTCTCCCTCCCTACATCTCTCTCTCTCTCTCTCACTTGCTCTCGCTCTGTAGATCAAATCATTCATCTATGGATCGTCGGCGGCCTGGGGGCCATTGTTGTTGGCTTTATGCTGTTGTCAACGCTTTTTGTTGTGCCACCAATAAAAAGTCGGCCTCTTTCATCTGGCGGCCAGTTCAAAGTCCCAGCGAACTTCTAACTCAATTAGTGTGTAGTTTTTTAAACGGTTTTGATTACAAGCATCTTATTTCTTCCTCTTCATCGTCTACTCTGTGAGCTACAAGCCCCATAACTATATAGTAGCCTATACATAGCACATACATATGGACGTGCACATGCTACTTATAAAGACATTAAGCCAACTAACATCGGTCCGGCCCAGTTCAGCCTCCGTTTGGCCTACATTGAGCATTGAGCATTGAGCCGAGCAGCTGAGCACAGGGGAAGGTCACTCAATCAGTGCCCAGGATAAGTAAAAAGAGTGAAGAGCTGGGAGGCTAGGAGGCAAGATCGCGCAACAAGCATTCTTCCAAACGCACCGCGCTTTGATCGCATTTTAATGATGATGACCATTGTTAGCTGATGTTAGCGATTGCACATCCAGATTTTCACTTAACAATGCCGCCACACTGCCCTCATAGCTGCTCTCATAGCCAGCCCCACTGCCCAGGACTCCCAATACAGACAGAACCTTAAAAGCCATGCAAACATCAAAATGATGTAGCACTGGCAACGGCAACGGCAGTGGCTGCTGCCCAATGTTGCCAAGTGCCGCCAAGTGCACCAATATTCGCTCCACAAGGGGAGCCCGATGTCGACCCCCTCCCCCTTTTTGAGAGTCTTTTCTGCAGCCAAATTGCAACGCTACATAATTTTTATTATTTCTGCTCTGGACCAAACGTTGCTCGCACTGTGGCACGAAAATTATATAAACAGTTCATAATCAGCTTTTATTATTATACAATATATTATTATAGCTTAGGCAGTGGTAGACGGCGCTGCAGTCTATTCAATTTCAATACTTGATCTCATATCTTCATTGTTCATCCTCCAATGTATCTCAACTTATTTCACTTAGATTGCTTTAAACGTCTTAATAATAATCCAACAATCCAAACTTCATTTAGAAAATTTTCTTCATAAAATTCCTTCAGCTCAGATTAGAAACCTGAGTTTTGGTTCTTTCTTTAAACTTTCGTTTACTGATAATGAAATTATTATTGATTTACAATTATCTTCATGAATGGCATTCTTAAAGCTTCTTTATAATTTTTGTTTTGTTTTTCCCTATACCTCCCCGATACTTTCGATAGTTAAAATCAAACAACAAATCTGTATAATAGATTTCGCTAGATTTTCTCTAACTAATGGTAATTTGCACTCATCATTTATTGATTTCGACCCACTGTCAGAGCGAATCGTGCGACTGCAGCCAAATACGCCTCGGGTTGTAAGCGTCATGCGGACCATGGAAGTCCAAGCTGAGATCGTCTTCGTCGCCGTCGCCGTCGTCGTCTTCCATCGTCCATCGTCTGACTGACTTCATTGCTCTTTACGTAACGTTAAACTTAAGTATATGTTGGCCGAGCGCCATCTCGTTTAATCTACCTTTTAAAGGGCGTGGCCATAGTATTTTATATATGCTGATCAAAGAGCGCCGACGCTTTGTGGCTGCACCGACACGAAGCTAAACCGAAGACCAAGACGACGACGCAGACGAAGACGTCGCATATTTGTTGTTTCTTTTGGGTCTTTTCTCCTCTTCAAGCTCTGCTTCCAGCATCGCATCCGCAGAGTGGGAGCAGTGTGTGGTCGTCTGTCCCATGGTCCATGGTCCAATGGCTGCGACTTGGGCAATAGCTTTACGTATTCATTATTGAATTAAGGATGACCACGTTTTCGGCGCTTCGTTTGCCTGCGTTGGAGTTGGAGTTGGAGCTGGAGTTGGAGTTGCAATTGATTTGCCAGCCATTAAAATCAATCAAAATATCAAAAAAAAAAAAGAAAATAACAAGAAAAAAGAAGAATATTCATACACATATACAAACTTGTAATTATATATTGTGTTTGTATGTGAAAGCTGTTTCTGTCGCTTGATGAATTGCTGGCGCTCGCTTCTGCTTCCTCTTTCTTTTTGGGAGGCGGCCCATCAATAATGAAAGAACATGCTAACGGTTTGTTTGATATACCCGTTTATGTCCATGCCATGCCCATACCCTAGCAGGATGCACAAAAAGAAAGTCACTCGACAATATGAAGAAATTAAGCCAACTCTGCAGCTCTGCAGCTCCGATGTGGCTATTGATTACAGGCCCCGCGGCCCATTGACATGTTCTCTGGCAACGCAAATTGCCAGCAATCGAACAATTATACTGAACATGTTTATGTTTACAAGATGTAAAGACTCAGCAATCAAAATAGCTGCGGGCCAACATGTCCGTAAGAACATTCAGTGCGCAAGGGCGGCAGTAGAAAGCAGCAGAAAGCAAAGAACAGTGCACAAAATTAACTCCACAGCGAAAGCCATGTCACCAGTCAATATGCAAAGCAGCTAATGAAAACTCTGCTGGTAGTGCGATTCGACAGTTGGAGAATGCATCAATGACAACTTGAATTACAGAAGTCTACAAACAAATGTTCTCCAAATGAAGCCAAACAAATGAAAGCAAAAATCATTTATAGTTTGAATCAGTTTGTCAGATCGTCACAGTTAGGAAAGCAAATTAAGAGAAAATTCCATCCAAGTCTAGCATAGCAAATGAAATCACAAAGGAACAGAATTCGATCTGATCCATCTTTGATATTTCACATTTCTGTACTTACTACTTACAATTTTCCTTCATAGTCTCACAATTACATAGATCTCTGTAATCAATCAGGTACAAATGTCGTCTAACTCTAGCCAAGGAAATGTAATCAAGATAGAACAGGATAGGAAATGATATTTCACAACTTGCCCATACAAATAAATATGTTTGTTTTTCAAGTTCGTCAGCGAGAGATGTAAAGCACTTGTAGAGAAAATTAACAATAGTCAAAGAAACTAAAAACACGTCAAGTGCATTCTTGAAACATTTAGCCATTTACTCCATCACATATCGATCAATTTGCTTGTGACAATACAATTTTCAGAAAGAGAGTGACGCAACTAAAGTTTTGCATTTACAAGGAGTTAAATATTCTATCTTTTGCAATCATAAACAGTTGAGGTAAAAACAAAAATAGTAGCGCGAATGAACAGTAAATTTTGGGTAAAACACTGAAAAGACTAAATAATAAAAAATTATTAAGAAGAAAATTGAAATATTTAAATAATTTATTTTCAAAAGAAACCCAACTTTATTTTAATATTTCATATCCATATATTTAACGTTTATATAAAAGTTTTACTCTTTTTTATACCCTGAACCCATTGAAAATGGGAAATCAGGGTATAATGTTTTTGTGAAAATGTATGTAACAGGTAGAAGGAGGCGTGGCAGACCCCATAAAGTATATATATTCTTGATCAGGATGACGAGCTGAGTTGATCTAGCCATGTCCGTCTGTCCGTCCGTCCGTCCGTCCGTCCGTACTAACGCAGAGATCTCCTAAACTACAAGTGCTAGAGACTTGAAATTTTACATGTATACTCGTGTATACCATACGCAGTACGAGTTTATCATATTTTTTCGATAACTCATCCCATTTCTTTTTTATCGATAACAATCGAAAATCTGACTTTGTTTTTAAAGCCTAGTTTGAATACTGTTAGACTTCAGATTTACTGTGTAGATTTATGTGATGAATACAAAGATTTTGTTATTTACAGATTTTGGATGCCACGCCCCATTCGCCCCAAATTTGAAAAAAACGTATATGAAGTACTAGAGACTTGTGCTTTGGCATATACACACATTTGAATGTTATTATCACGTTATAAAAATTTGATAAAGATAGTCCCACTACAAAAAGATTTATTCAACAAACAAATTTTCATAATATAGCCCACACGGCAGCCCAAGCGCAGTAACTGCGCAGTTAGCAGAGCAATTGCTTATGCGTTCGTATGGATGCATGCGTACGGGTGTGTGTATGTGTTTTTGTATATGTGCATGAAAGAAGTGTAGAATGATTGGAATCAGTACTTTGCAGGGTTCAGGGTATCTCTTAGTCGAGCAGTCTCGACTAGAGCCCTCTTACTTGTTTTATATTTACTTTTCAAAAAATTATTAAACCATTTAGATTCGGACAGTAAAAATACTTCCCATACTACTATTTGACAGACACGCATAAAAATTGTTTGACAAATTGGCAATAGAAGCAAATTCAGATTGCAGACTCATTGCCTACTCAAGAATTGGGTCTCGTATGGTATTTAGCTCAAGCTAGTTACCTTGACGCCTTCTTCACTTGCCCGCCTCCACCTCCATCCCCTCCTTTTGCCTCTCCTTCTCCTTCTATCAACCTACTACCACAAAGTTGTTTAAGAGCGTGTAAACAAGCAACCAACGATGACAGTTACAGACCCCACGAGTTGAATGCGAGCCTCAAAGCCCGAAGACCAAATGAAAATACCGAAATTTATAACTTTCTCGTTATGGAGCGTTGCGCTTAAGGTTTATTTATAAATACATATACATAAATGTTACATATATATATATTGCTTCTTTTTTATTTAATTTTTACTTTTGCCTCACATTGACTCTCTCAGCGACTCTCTTTTGTTTGGCGGCTAAATTTGTCTCATCTTCTTATATTAATTTGTGTTTTATTGTATTTCGGTTTTTTGGTAGCAACAACAACAATAGCTATAGTGGCTGTGGCTGTAGCTGTAGCTGTGGCCATAACAAAGGTAGCCAAAAGGTATCGAGTTTTATAACCTGCTCGAACTCATCAATTTCGTTGCTAACAACACGTAGACACGCCAAAAGTGAGAAAAGGTATGCAGCACGGCCTGCCATTCGACTGAATCATCATCAACAGCAGCATCAGCAGCTAACTCTGTCTCCCTCTCCCTCTATCCCTCTCTGTCTCTCTCTCTTATATCATCTGGTTAAGTTACGTTTATATACCCTGTAAGCAGTTTTGAGGTGATTGCTTTGAGGGTTTGGCTGAGGATTATTAAAATGTTAAGTAAAAGAGAGAAAACAACAGAGATTCGAATAGATATATTTATGTATTTTAAATAAATATATATATATATTTTTTTTATATAAACATATATAAAAATTAACTATTTAAATTCAATTAACTCATTAACTATTTAAAAGATATCTAGCTAGTCTGGCAGCTATATTAAGAATGAATTAAAATCTGCTGATCCACATATGAAACAATTAGGATCTTCTACTATTTCTAGGGCATAAAGCTAGTCAGGCACTCCCCATTTTAGTTTGGTGGAATTGTGAATGTGCTGCGAACGTCATAAGTAAATTTCTTTGCATTATTTCGGGAGATTTCAAAAAGCCATTTAGAATAAATTAACGTGGACCTACCGCTAAAACTGATCGCCGATCGACTCAGGCCGAGTTCCGTTTACCTTTGTCTCTTTCTTTATCTCTCTCTCTCTCCCAGTCCCTCACGCTCTCAGTCTTCGTGAGTGCGTCGCATTAATCTGATCCCTCATCAGCGTGGCCCCAAACAGGATTAAAATTAGTTTTTGATTACGCTTTCGAGCTTCTGGACAACGCAATTTGTGGCTGACTGGGAATTGGGGCTTGGTGCTTGGTGCCTGGTGCTTGGTGCCTGGTGCTTGGTGCTTGGGGCTCTGGGCTCTGTTCTTCATCGGGGGCCAGGGGCGTGTAATTAGCGCTTTTAGCCTAACTCTTTGTCGCTGCGACTCAACGCGGCTCTTTTGCATCCCATTTGAAGGTCGACGGTTTGTCATAATTTCAGCTGCGTTTGTCGGCAAAACTTATAAAGCTATTGGCAGCTATTTAGCCAGGTTAAGGAGAAGAGAAGCTGCCCAAATTCCTTTTGCTCATAAATCCTCACAAGCGGCTTCTAATTGAGTCTTCCGTTGCCGACACACACACACACACATGAGCAACAAATTCCTCGAGTCATGCGGGAATCGAACCTTGCAGCTCATCTTACAATCTCTCGAGCTCCTCCACACATTTGATGAGCGTGTGAAAGAGCACCTTGTGCTATGTGAAAGCAAAACACTTTTCCTAGCCTCGATAAAGATCTTAGGTAGCACTTCGATGCTCCTCGAGGCTTTTAGCTGAGGCTTAGCTGGCGGCCTGATTGCAGCCAGATTTGATCTCGATGCCTGATTGATCTGTAGCTGGCTTTAATTGAAACGTTTTTCTCTGCTCTTGATTCTTAATTAACATAATAGCCGCCTGTCCGTCTCTGTGGCTTTGTGCGGCTCTTCATATTCCCCCTTTTGACACTCTTTCGAGATCAGCTCAGCCGCTGTCTGACCTGTGCCTGCACAGTGTGCTCTGCCTTTAATGAATTGCCTTCAATTTGTTTGCGCGCACGTTGCAGCTACTTAATTTAACTAATTACCGCCAACGCCTAATGGCCAATGCTTGATCAACACGATAACGCACGAAACTGACATACTTTAGAGAGATATAAACACATACATATATATACATTCATGCATACATATTATATGTATATACAATACATGCGATTGTCAGTTGGCGCAGCGAAAAGTAGAGATAGGGCGAACTAGCTGAACCAAGCCCTTCTTCCTTCTTCCTACACAATGTCTCATTATACTCTACTCTTAAGGGTATTTGAATATTTTTACATATTACAAAACAAAGCAGTTAAGCTGCAAATATAATTTTGATTATTTTTCATAGAGATCATTGAGATTTCGATTCTATTTCTGGATACTACTACTACGTACGACGTAATTGTATTCTAGTTGCCTTAAGTAGCCTTAGTTGTTGTCACTGTTATTTGACCATACTATATAGTATATACTCTATACTCTCTAGAAAATATACTACATATCTTATATCTGGAAAAGTGTATTTCAGCTTCGTCAAACTTATTTAAATGAGTTTGTGCTTGTTTAGTTTGTTTTCTCAATTAGCTACGCTGGGCAGTTGGCATAACTTATGCTTATTTTGGAACGACCAGCAGCAGCAGCAGTCTAGTCTTTCCCTTCCACTCTTTTCCTCACTCACACTCTCCCTCTCCCACTCTCCCTCTCCCACTCTCTCTCTCTCTCTCTCTCTCTCTCTCTCTCTCTCTCTCTCTCTCTCTCTCTCTCTCTCTGTCACTTGGCTGTCTTTCTGATTAGTTATGCTGATGACATTGTTTGTTCTGCACATGCCACACCCACACCCACTCCCGCCCACACACACTCATAATTCATTTGGCCAATTTGGGCAGCGAGTGTGTGGCTTAAAGCACGACTTGGTCATAATTAATAAAGCGCAACAAATGGCCAGCACACAAACACTCAAACACTCACACACACACACATAGACACGCACACCCTAATGTAAATGTAAGTGCAGTCGCGCAAACACTAATGAGGGGCGTGGCTTGCTGCCAACTTTGGCAGCAGGAGGCGTACTTCATTGGCCAAAAGTTTAATTGGCAACTAGCGGGAATTTCACATTCATCGTATTTTTTTTTTTTTTTTTTTTTGCAAAAATTTGATTCATCTGTGGTCAAAGTGCAGTTACTAAATAATAGAGTGGACGATAAACCAGCACTCTCTCTCTATATATATCTTTCTCTGTCTCAATCTCTCATTAGCCTCTTGCTCTTCACCTTTCTAATTAATAATTTTAATATCGGTAGTTTGCTTTGTCTCAGACAAACATATATTCATAGACTCCCATCTTGATATTGACAAGAAACATGCCAGATCTATATATCCATCCACTTGTGGGCGTGTCTTATGTGTCTTTCTTCTTAAACTTTTCCAACTGGCCATACTTCAGACTTTACGTATAGCTATAATCCTGTATATTCTATTATATTATATTATATTATACTTATATTATAATATGTTATATTATATATGTATCCTTCTTCAGTGATACTTATCACGAGCTTAATAGAATCATATACAGAGGACTCATGGATATCATGCATAAGATACACTTTTTACTTGACTTTTTATATATTATATAATATATATCTTCTCTCACTTCCCTTTTTGCTCTTTTGATACTGATCTGCTGATGTACTTCATATGGATATTCTTCAACTTTAACAGATCAAGTATGTTATGTTTAGCATATCGTGACTACGAATTGTACATATACGAAGCACTTCTTACACGACTCTCCATGCTAAATATACTATTATATATGTATGTTTATCAAGGTAAATGTTAATGCGCGTGCTTCCTTCAGCCGGCAGCGCGACTCGTAAAGGGCGTGTTGGGCCGACCGACGGACCGACCGAGCAGTCTAGATAAATGAACTTGACAATAAACACATCACAAGGGTGTCAAAATGGCTTTGGGTTAGCTGAGCAGCAACCCTTAGCAGTTCGCGTACTCAATTGTTAATTGCTCGTCGTTGTTTAACAACAATTTGAGGCTGAGGAGGGCAACCAGCCAAGCAACCAGCTGCCATTGCCAAAAAGTCGGAGCAGCGCCATTTCCGTTCATTGTTCATTCCATTACGTTCATTCGTCAGGCCGATGTCTGGGGCACAATTTATGCATTAATAAAAGCCCACGGCAACATTTCATCCAGATACGTGGGTCAATAAATAAACAAAGCTTAAATGTGATGCCCAGGCAGGCATTCATCTATTAGCTTTAAACATGCTAACAAAACAAATCCGAAACGCGAAACGCTTAAGAAAACAACAATAAAGGAAATCAACTATAAAATAGAAGAGCTGAAGAAGAGGAAGAAGAAGAGTATCGAGTGAGTCGGGTAATAAAAACTTGATGATCGGGCCACATCAAGCAAACGCAAGCTATATACACATTTATAGATATAAAACAAAGAAGCTACAAATTCCACGCCCTTTTTTATGAGAAGGGCAAGGGGCGGGACAGCGGTATTCTATTATGAATTCGATTTCGCTTTGAAATTGTTTTAACTAGACTTGAATTGAAAGTGGAACAAGAGTCTATAAATAATGGTGAGATAGATAAAAACTTAATAGAGGCACTCAAACTTTAAATAGTTTATTTCACTTGAAAACCTTTTTTTTGGGTTTTGTATTGCCCATAATAAGGGGTCTGACTGTATAACTTCAGTCATAATTTATGATACATTTCACACTTTT
The DNA here is from genome assembly GCA_035045345.1 of Drosophila hamatofila. Classification (NCBI taxonomy): domain Eukaryota; kingdom Metazoa; phylum Arthropoda; class Insecta; order Diptera; family Drosophilidae; genus Drosophila; species Drosophila hamatofila. The sequence continues at coordinate 439,537 of JAWNPA010000020.1, read as the reverse complement.
CAGATCCCGCCACGCTGAACATCTTTGCGACCAGATCGAACCCGAAGAAGAAGCGCAAATCTCGCACCGCATTTACGAACCAACAGATCTTCGAGCTGGAGAAACGTTTCCTCTACCAGAAGTATCTCTCGCCCGCGGATCGAGATGAAATAGCCGCCGGCTTGGGACTGTCAAATGCGCAGGTGAGTATATTGAAATTAGAACAATAAAAATCAGGATACACTCAGAGAAACCCAAGAGTATTGAGTGAGAAATTAGGGCTCTTAATAAACAAATTTACTTACACTTAGAGAAATTAGAAGCAACAAAAAAAAAGATTATAGAAATTTATTTGAATTGACATATTAACAATATTCATAGTGTACACACTCGGAGAAAATCAAATTGTAGAATAGTGAATATTCTCTATAAATAGAATGGGAGCACACTGCGAAATAAATAATATAATTATTAAATTAAGCAGATAAATAGGTAAAATTTCATAATATAGAAAATCTTGTATATTTTAGAATAGTATTAATTCTAAAATCTCATTAATTGATTCAACTCTACTTTCTCTGAGTGTATTTGAGTCTTTAGCTTTATTCAAATGATTTTCCCTGTGCATTTAGGTTATCACCTGGTTCCAAAATCGACGAGCCAAACTGAAACGCGACATGGAAGAGCTGAAAAAGGATGTGCAGAGCGTGAAACAATTGTCAGCGAACAAAAGCTTTTTAGAGAATGTTAATGACTTAAGTATTTTAAAGACCCGACCAGTCAGCAGATCGCCCGCTCCCGCATCACCCCCATCAAAGCACTAGCGGCTGCGGCAGCAGCAGCACCAACAGCCGGGATAAGGAGGAACTGCGCATGCTCAAGATGATGACCCTGATGCGCTACTCTGATGGGAAGCTGCTCTACCCCCAGCCGGAGTTACGTTAACTGAAGATTAGCTCAATTTGTAAATTGCTAAACAGAGAAACACATATTCGCATACATACACATATACACACGCGCGACTTCTAATTTGCCAAAAAGAATTATTATATGAAAAACAATTTTCTTTTTAATGATTTTCCTAATTGTAGAGTATTAAATTTCGTATTAGTTGCTTGTGATTCGTGTCTATGTAAACATAATTAATAAGTGTACCTATATTAAAAAGTGTGCATAGAGATGTATTTACTGTGTTAACCCATTTGTATTTCATAAGTTTCTGCAATTTAAAATAAATTTTAGTTTCTAGATTCGTACCGAAAAAAAAAAAAAACAGATTGTGTGTAATTTTTATAAATTTACGCAATTTTAAAGATATTTCTAAAAGTATTGTAAATAATTGTCTATGCATTTCACAAAAATGACAAAAAATGTCTGACATGGTGTTGCCATATAAAATATATGACACGTTGCCATACGTGCACACATTCATACAACAATGATAGGTTTGTGTATATGCTAAGCATACACAAAATAATGGTCAAAGTAAATTCTATGAATTAGTTGTTACAGCACTGATTGGTTTGTGTATATGCTAAGCACATTTCCAATCCTGTTTCGTTCTGAGGCGCTATGTACTTACTGCTTGATATACAATTATTAATTATTGGTTGTTGTCCAAACTAAATGCTGAATAGCTGACTAAAATACTGGTACCTGATAAGCAGTGCGACTGCTTGTTGCTAACTAGCAAAGTTACGCACCAAAATACAATCTGGTAATGTCACTAAACCAAACGCTTATCCTAGATACCAACCAAAAGCAACGGTGAAAATTTAAATGAAAATTTAAATATTTTACTTTAAATTAAAATTTATAAAACAAATTCATATATATTTAACATTAACTTTTAAGCAAAGTTAAAAAGCGATTAACATTTCAATGTATAAATCTTAAGAAGGAGCAGGAGGAATTCTCCAACTTTTATACAGTTCTGTTTAGCATTTGATCCATAAAAATAGAAATCGTAGAGAGAAGCGGCACATAAAATCGTAAAACTGCAAAAGTGAGTGCAAATTATGAATTATGAAGACGTAAATATGGATATTGGCAAATTTGCGAAATGGGGAACGATTTAGCGTGCGATTTGTTTTCATTCCATGTTGATGCGAGGCGCACAAATCAAAATGCAAATGATGTCGATTTTATTGACAAGTGAAAATAAATAAAAAGCCAACTAGAAACAACAAAGCCAACGCCAATTTCAGCTGAGGGCAAACGCTGCCAGCTCAACAAGTCGTCAAAGGTCAACAAACTGCAGCCGAAATTGAAGCGGCAGCAAGATCAGCTTTAACATCCACTTGAGTGGGAGCACGGAGCACTTCCCAGAGCCGAGTCGAGGCCTTTGCTAGATAACGCCGCATAATGAGACAATTAGTCGAATTATTACAATTATTGTGTGGAAGCTGCTACTCCACTTCAGTCTCACAATTTTGGACACTTACAAGTGGTTGGCCTCTCTGATAGAGAAATCAATTTCAATTCGATTTCAATTCTCACTCAACTTCGTCGCACTGGCTCCCACAGGGATTACGAAAGGACATGCCACGCCCTGCTGCACAAATACAATGCCTTGATTAATGCCACACGAGCGCCTTCGCTGAGTTGAGGGTGATTAGCTCTTGCGGCATTTACATAACCGAGCAAGGGCAGAGGGCTATGGGCGGGGGCGGTAGTTTGGACCACCCACACGGCCTACACTGTATGCTCCACGCTTCTCGGCTTTTATTGCTCACAAAGTAGCATAAACAATTCGCCCAGCTTCTAGCTTCTAATAGGCGAGATGACGAGGGGGCGAAGAGGGGGCATGGCTACACCTGATGGGGCTAACGTGGAGACGAAGAGACACAAACAGTGACAGGAATTTTATGGAGCTACATCGAGAGTGCATTAAACGTGCCTCGTCTCGTGTCGAGGTGTTGCGGTTGGCGGTTGGCGGTGCAGCAGTCTCCCCAGTTCCAGTTCCATTGTTTGTTGTTTTTGAGAGTTTTGCTTGCTTGAAATATGGTTTTCCATATTTGATATTTGTATGGCATTCCCTAACGATCTATGTTTGAGTCTAAATAACTGAACTACTAAAGAGAGAAACTGCTGTATCGGCAGCTCGACTCCATTTGAACTAGTCGCGGCACTAAGGAAACTGATCAATTTTCAGCAAATAAACTTTTTATTAGACTTGTGAGCGAAGAGTCAATTAGAATATGTTCAATAAACCAAAAACAAACACAAAAATATATGTATGTATATACATTCATATATAAATAAATATGTACATGCATACATAAAGATACACATACTTACATACATATATGTACATATACACATACATATACATACATTCATATACATACATGCATATATAAATGTGCACTTAAACACATACGAACATACATATGTATATACACATAAATATATATTAGCATACACTCAAAAGCCAATTTTAATTTTGATATTAATAAATACGTTTTATATTAGAATGCATTAGAAATGCACGCTTACCCGCTTGAAGTTACACATTCAGCTCTCTTATAGTCGCACTTCACTTGTTGCACTCTCTCCCTCATATTCTCTCTCTTTGAGTATGAGTCAGCAAGAAAACTCTGCACTAAATGTGTGCACGTTGCTATAGGCAATTGCAGACAATGCTAAGAATATTTATTCTAACATGTATTGCACTTCACACATTCACACAAAAACAAAAAAAAAAACCATAACATTTCACATAATCAATTACTATTTAAGCGAACTCGCAGTGCAACTAAATAATTGGCACTTTGTCAAAGCTCACTTTACTTAATACGCAATTAAGATAGCGGGTTCAAAAGCATTGCAGACAATGGCAATATCTTTGCATCTCTCTCTCTCTCTCTTTTTTTTATGCATACACGATTCGTACTTTGCAGCTGATGCTGCCTGCCATTAAAACTCTACGTATAACGGGATCAACTGGTAACGTCGCGACTCGCGACGTCGGAGGCATTTTTCACGAAATGCGAAAAGAAATTTACGAATAATATTTGGCACTTTACACACAAACACATAACAAAAAACAATATACATATGTAAATGAATAACATTTTAAAAAAATTGATTTAATTGAAAATAATTTATAAGCACTCAAGCGACGAGGAGACGACCGATCGCAAAAACAGACGCGTGATGACTAATTCGCCACTCTCTAAGCAGGTCCACACATACAAAGCTCGCCTTTCTGAATGAGCAATTAGGATAACGGGATCAAAAGCGCTACAGGCAAAGACGTGCAAGCATTGCGCTATTCGTACATACATACATACATACATATGCACATATGTATATCTCTTTTGCTCTGCCTGTGAGACATTTAAAGCGGAATCAGAAGCATTGAAGACAAACTCTTTCTCACTACTTCCCTCACTCCCTCTTATACAGACGCAATGCACACTTTGCTGCTGCTGCCTGCCATTGAAATAGATAATGAGATTAACAACCGATGAACGTCACATGCTTGTTTGATGATTTGAGCAATGCAATTTACTAATTATATACTGCACTTTACTCACAAAAATATCAATAACATAAATTAATTATATTTCGACGATTTATATACTATTTAGTTGACTGAGCTGAACAAAATTTATCAAACACACAGGCGACGAGGACACGGCCGACCGAGAAAACAGACGCGCGCTGACTAATTCTCCCTTCTTTCTCTAGGCGCGCGTCTACGCTTAGGTCGCATATGCAAAGCTCACTTTGGTGAATATTCAATTAGGATAACGGGATCCAAAGTATTGAAGGCAAAGGCGTGCAAGAAGTGCGCGACTCATGTACATATGTATGTATGTATGTATCTCTTTTGCTCTGCCTGCCATACAACCATAGTATTCCAGTCTCGCAGTTGCTGCCGTCCATCAAATTTATTAAAACGGTATAAAAAGCAATGGCGAAGAGTAAAGATTGACAACATTACAATGTAGTTAGCCAACAGAAATATAGAAACAGAGTAGAATTAATAAACGAATAATTATTAATTAAGTTTCAAAATTCTTTCAATAAATATCTAAATATTATTAATAAAGTTTAAACAGTGCAATAGAACAAGTCAGATAATTAATTAATTATTATTTATTATTTTTATTAATTAAATTGTAAACCTAACTTGAGTGAATAACCGAATGAATGACCTAAAAAATAAAATATATTTAATTCCAATTTGAGTCCTCATCTTTAGTTCTGTTACTTTTTGGTATCTTCTGTGTGGTCCCCGTTAGCCAGTCGCAGTTGAAGTTGTCGCGACTCAACGGGCAGTTCCACTCAGGGGCGACAAAGCATTGTTATTGTCATTGTCATTGGCATTAGCTAATGTTTATGTATGTGTGTCGCAATTGTGGGCAACCGCCGCGTGTCCTGTGGTGCAAATCAAAATAAACAACTTGGTCCAGCTGTCTAGACAAGGCTTGGCGGCAGCGGGCATCAGACAGTTGACCAAGCAACCAACCAGCCAACCAATTAGAGCCACCTTTCCACTTGACGAATTGGTCAAAATATTGAAGCAATCGATGTCTGCCACGATGACACGCTGCCACGGTGCCACTTGAGCCAAAGTTTCACACATATTTCACTATGTTCAGCCAACATACACGCAACTCAAGTGCGTGTGTCCTGTGTCCTGTGTCCCATGTCCTGTCTGGGCGACAAGTAGTAGCCGGCGCAGGCGTTACTTATAAACAAAGCCACACGCATGATTAGATGATCAGAATATCGCTTGTGCCTTGTCCCTTGTGCCACCATGTCCACGGTTTCCAATTGCCTGCCACCGGCGCCAATGGAACCGGAGACAGAGCTCAAACGACATCTAATTATAATTGTGCATGATATTGTATGCGAGCTGATCGGCATCTTGGAAGATTAGGAAGCGAAAGCTTGCGAGCCTGTTCGAAGAAGACCTCCGCTGATAACTCTAACAGCAGTCAAGGTAGGAAACCATAGACAAACATAGCCCAACGCCGAATGAAGAAACAGAACAGAGGTATTTGAACTCTCTTTCTCTTTACCTAAATCTCTGTTTTAAAGTAGGAAACCAAACGTACAAATTCCTCTCCATATATCTATCAATTTATCTTTCTATATCTCTCTCTTTATATTTTATATTTAAACAGTGTTCACAATCTGACTCCCTCTCTGTCACTTTTCCCATAAGTTTGCATCTCAAGAGATTTATAATTTCTATCTATCTCAAATCGGCATAGAAATCATTGCCTACCCCAACCTCTGTGGCGCTTCTATGACACGCTCATGCAGTTCTTGTGGTAGACAGTCAATGTAGTCTGATGTAGCCGTGAGACTTTCTCTCTCTGCCTCTGTCATTCTCTCGCATTTTGATTGCGGGTGAAGGTCAACAGAGACCTGAGTACATGGAGAATGCGATGGGGTGGTTGCAGTTGAATCTGTTGGCCTCTGTGCTTATAACTTTTGAGCTCTTAAGTGCCCGGCTATTCACTTTGGCCAATGTGCGGTTTTCAATTCATTTCAATTTGGTTTTTTGATTTCTGTTGCTCGCTTTTGGTTTTTTGATTTTTTCATTTTCCATTTGCTGGTTACCAAATAGTTTCAATTATTATTGGCTATTGGGTATTGGGTATTGGGTCTGGACAAGTACGCGTATTATTAATGTAATAGCGGCTAATTGCGCATTTGTTGGCCCAGTCCAAATGCAAATTAGACTGAAAGCACTTCAGCCAGGAGACTTAAAAGCTTCAATTTGATGGAACACTTGGCCCGAACTGGAATTTATGTCTGCATTTTGCAGCTGTTGAGATTGAGATTGAAGATCAATTGCAACGATTGCAAAGTGGATGCGATTTTGCGTTTAGAAATGAAGAAACGACGAGCAAAGACCACTTGAGCCCTCGCCCCCGTTCAAGGTTTGCCTCAATCTCAAATGATTTACCACAAAAATGCTGTTGCATTTATTTGGCCAATTCGTGCCAATAAACAAAGTATCATTCGCCCAGGCATGTGGCAACAAATAGACTCCAATTTATCGACCCAGAGGCAGAGAGAACGAGAGACAAAGAGATAGAGAGAAAGAGAGGGATCTGAATTCAGTGGATCGTGTAGAACAATAAAAACACGCACACATTTGGTAAATATGACAATGTAAACAATAATAAGCCCAATCATCGACATGATCATGTTGATCGCAATGCTCGGGCTGCCCGATGTCCGATGTCCAATGTCCGATGCCCAAACAAATGCAAATTTCTAGCGGAACCCGGACGTCAGAGTCCGAGTTCGTATCAAAATTCCTACTAGAGAATAAAATTTAATTGCCTACAAATTGGCGCGTTGAGTTTTATTGCATTTTAAAAATATATATACCATATAGACACGATCGTGCACTGAGCGAAAAAAAAGCATAATGTTAAATCTATTCAAAATTACAAAGTACAATATCGTATCATATCATTCTATTTAATGAACTCTATGAACAGCTTTGATTGTAATTTAAAAAGCTGATCTGAATTCAATTAAGTATTGAAGTTCTAATTCTTTAATTAACTCAAGACAAACTATAAATAATTTCTATAAAAAAATTATATTATCCAATATTATTATATGAAAAAGATTAAAATAGAATTGATATTTTAAATATATTATATATTTTAAAAGTCCTATATTGTTTATATTAAACAAAAACAAACTCTGACCCTATCAAATCTCTGTCAGCTTAAACAAAATTTATTAAATATTTTTCTCCCCAAAAAAAAAAAAAAACTTCCTGATTTTGTCAAGTGTAGAAACCGCCACTATCTAAGCGTTTCACATGGAAAGTACAACGGGAACAACGAAGCATTTGCCGTTGAGGGCGAACACCTAAAACTAAAACAGCCAGCCCCGCCCTTCTCCTCCTCCCCAACTGCTCTGCGTGTGGGTGGCAATTTTTTACAGTTGGCCGGCAAACAAATATTTGATTTGGACAAAATGCCTATGATTTATTTACGATTTCCTAACGTTTCGCTTAATTTGTCTGGGAAGTTAGAAAAAAAACAAGAGTTAGAGATCAGCAGCAGAAAGCAGAGTAATCAAAAAGGGTTTATGTAGGACTAAGAGATACCCTGTAGTATTATAAGGTATTATTTCTATTTCAGTTCATAAGGTGTTTGATCAACAATTCAACATGATCAACAATATTCGTGAAAACAAAAATACAAATTTAATTTATGGAATACTCTTAACGAAATCTCTCTTTCAGATTAACATTTGACTTCTTATCGTATTAAGAGCGCGAAAGAGTCTAGAGAGCTCTTAAGCTCTCGCAAAAGTAAACAAGGTTTGTTTTGTTAGCTATGTTATCAGTTCGGCCGTAGGTACAAGCCTTATAATAAAATTTATATATATATTTATATATACATTTCTATTGCGAGTCAGTTGTATTGGAGCCAGCGTTTGCGACACAAGTGGAACGGCTGAAAGCGAAAAAATGGTAAATATCTTCAATCTTCAATCACCCAAAAATAGCACGGATACCGGTTTATCAATTAACTTTCTATTAATCGATTGTGTCTAGGTCAACAATCTCTAATATATTCTACTGTAACAAATGTGAATAGTTGTTGTCAGTTCAGAAAATAAGATCTACATATATATATATATATATATATATATATATATATATATATATATATACTTTAATATATAGATATTATGTATACACTTTTTATAAGAAACACCTAATTGGATTCCTCGTTTCCTCGATTATTTTCGATCTGTTGAAATCTATAAATATGGATTATCGTCTAATTTTATATTCCAAACCACTTAATATGTGTAGACAGTTGGTTTCTTTTGTGTTTTTGCGAATGAATGGAACTGGCTGTAGGCGGCTTGACACAATGAAATATATTAAGTCTTCATTTGGAGCATAAAAGAAATAGTTGAAATTTGAGAGTTAACTCATTTATTCGTCCATATATCCATGCATCTAGCGGTCCACCTGTTCGTATGTTTGAGCCCGTTTATCTCAGAAAGTATAGAAGATAATGACTTTAAAATTTGTATGTAATAAATATTAAATAAGAAAGAAGCTATTCGTCCGATCTTCCGTCTTTCCGTTCTATGCATCTATCAACCTGTCTGTCTGTTCGTATGTATGAAACCGTCTACCTCTTTCAGGTTTACATGTACATAAAGTAATCAGTAAGTTTTTTTCCGTTTATATGAAATTTATTTATACTGATAACCTAATTTTGTTCTTTGAGCATATACTCTCAATTCCCATATAATCACTGCTCAGTTGGTAAAAATAATGTTCAGGGTATCTTCCCGTCGAGTAATCTCAACACATTTTCCTAATATTTAGTTCCATTTATACTTTTTAGCAAACAAGATGGGCTCTCAGAGTTTTGCTTTTAAGTATCCTCGCCGCTCAGCAATGTCCATCTACAGCTGCAGCAAGGATTCTGGCTGCGTTTTTCTATCCCTGCAAAAGTCATTTTATGATGACAAATGCTGTCATGCGAGAGCTGGTTAAGCGTGGTCATGAGGTAAGCAGACTACTCAAACAAAATATAACGTAATCTTCAAGTCTAATTCCTTTTTCTACAGGTCACCTTTATCACGCCCTTCTCTTTGGCAAGCGAGAACTTGGGATCTAATTACAAAGAAATTCTACTGCCACATTATGATTTCTGGACGGAAAGTATGTCACAATAACAGATGAAATAACCTAATCTCAAATCTTATCTGTGTCTGCTTCACAGTGAAGCGAATGTCAAACAGGGAGATTATCTTGGATATGGCCGATCTTTCGACACTCAAATTTGTGCGCATGCTGCATGTGATGGGTGTGCAAAGCACGGACTTTGCCTTCGAGCAGCCGGAGATCAAAGCCCTGATCGATGCCAAGGATAAGGTGGGCAAATACGACCTGCTGATCGCTGAGCAGTTCTACAACGAGGGTGCTCTCATACTGGGCCATCTCTATCAGATACCCACTATCACGCTCTCCTCGTTTGGCAACACCAACTACTTCTCCGAAATGGTGGGCATCATAACGCCCTGGTCATATAACCCGCATAGCTTCATATCATCCACCAACCGAATGAACCTATGGGAGCGAGCTGTGAATGTGTTTGTCTGTGGCACAGAGCACTTGATGCGCACATTCCTCTACTATCCAAGCCACGATGCTGTGCTAAAGAAACACTTCACGAATCTGCTCGATGTGGTGCCCACAACCAAGCAACTGGAGCGCAATATATCGGCCATCCTGATGAACAACTATATGCCATTGGATGCACCTAGACCCATCTCCTTCAATATGATATCCGTGGGTGGACTACACATACAGCCACCCAAAGCCTTGCCGGATCATCTGCAGAAGTTCCTGGACGAGGCTAAACACGGCGCCATCTATTTTAGTCTGGGTAAGTATTGAAGACGGACGGACAGACAGCGGAATTAAGGAAGGAACACAAACCCAATGTGCTGCTATTACTTCATTTAATCTACCTTCCATATATCAAGCTACTACATCTATGAATTTCATATCAATGAATTACAGGCACTCAAGTGCGCAGCGCAGATTTGCCTGCAGAGAAGTTGAAAGTCTTTCTGGATGCCTTCCGCAGCCTGAAGCAGCGTGTGTTGTGGAAGTTTGAGGAGGACAACTTTGCTGAGCTGCCAGCTAATGTGATGATACAGAAGTGGCTGCCACAGGCCGATATTTTGGCCCATCCCAATGTAAAGGTGTTCATAGCCCACGGCGGGCTCTTCGGCATGCAGGAGGCGCTGCACTATGGTGTGCCCGTTCTGGGCATACCTGTCTATTGTGACCAGCACTTCAACATCAACCAGGGCAAGGCCAACGGCTATGCGCTTGGTCTGGACTATCGCACAATCACGACGGAGCAGCTACGCACCTCGCTGCTCGAATTGCTCGAGAATCCCAAGTATCGGGACACCATGAATCGTTCGTCTCGCATTTTCCGCCAACGTCCACTGGGTGCTATGGACACGGCCATGTTTTGGATCGATTATGTCATTGAGCATCGCGGCGCGCCGCACATAGTGTCAGCCGGCTTGGATCTTACCTGGTATCAATTCTACCTGATTGACATAGTAGCCATCATTGCAGCTGCACTTCTACTGCCCATATTGTTTTTATGCGTCTGTCTACGCAAATCTCCGAGTAAGCCAAAAACTAAGCGCAAGCAGCATTAGAAATAAATGATAGAAAAAGTGGTTTTGATTGTAAAACATAACTTGTTTGGAACTAGTTTTCTTTTAGAATTTCACTTGATACAGCAATCAATAAATTTTACTTTAAAATATTATTGAGTTTTCTTCTCAGAGAATTGCATTTGGATGGATTCGTTTAATTGGATTTGTACTTTTATTCATGACTTTTCATTTTCTCACTCAGTTTCCATACTTCAAGGTAAATTCATTTAAGAGCAGCAGTTCTTCGATGCTTTTTTTATGAAGTACTCAGCTTTGCAGCTTTTAGGCTTGAGCCCAATTCAAGATTCACTTAGTTATATATCTGCGATTTATATATTTTATATATTATTTTATATGTATATACATATATTACATATAAAAAAATTTCATGAACAAATGCTTAAATAGTTGGCCTGCGTTCTTCGTTGTCTTACGTATATTTTTGCAATAATAAAGCCCCCGAAAACACTTAAACTTTGGCACTTGAGTCGTCTACTTAAGTATTTAATGAATCAGAGTATACACATAAACATATATATACGTACATAAATACATATATATGTAGATATGTACAAAGTCTACTTAAGGCGCCAGAGTGCCAGTCCAAGTGTTCTTAAGAAATTAAGCAAAAAAAAAAACCAGAGAAGCAGAAAAAATGAATGCAAAGCTTTTTAGCCGAAAAATATAGAAATATAAAATCTTTGAACTCTTTAAAGATCATATTCATCATGTTCTGAAATTGATTTCAACATCTTGATCGAATCTGTAGAAAATATGAACTTAAGTGTGGGCTTACCAAATCAACAAGTATGCAGTATTTTATGTATTTGTATATTTATATATCAAATCTATTAATTATCAGTTTTTCTGATTACTCAACTGGGTAAGAGATCAACAAGACAAACAATTTTAGATCTTAATTCTAACTACAAGGATTAGATCTCATCGTTAGCTCAGATATCAAAGATATATAAAGAGATCTATCTACTAAAACAATAGCCTAGCACAGAATAGTCTAATAAATCATATCACAAATTCTTCATCAATTAAATTACAATGAAATAAAATATGATATATATCTTCTGGAACTCTCAAAAGTATAAAACTCATCTCGAAATATATATATGCAATTAATAAACAGAATGGCCCGAAAGACAGTTGCTTCCTGTTAACCCTGGTTGCCCCGCTGCTCTTCTTCTCCTGCTGACCTCCTCGACCTCGACAAGTGCACTTGAGGCGAGTGCGAGTCGCTGCTTTAGGGATGGGTAGAGATTCTTGGAGCTCATTATGCATGCACGAACTGACATTGAAGTGGATGGCGACGCCAGCGCCACACCCAGACCCAGTCCCAGTCCCGTTGCCAGCTAGAAGTTCCATAGGCATGCCCAAGCGAAAGGGAGAGTTCATGTGCGCATTAGGGTTAGATTGCCCATTGGCATTATTATTGGTATTAGTAACACATGATTACGCTTTATTGTAAACAAAAACTGAGATAAACAGGCAAACAGTCGAACAGACGAACAGACGAACGGAGGCGCATGCATGCAAATACGGACGGATACGCGCAGCATCGTCTCTAATGATATGTTAATGCACATGGCGCACACTGCGTATGAGTGCTCCATGTGTTTGTGTGCGTGTGTGTGTGTGGGTATGCGTGCTTGTGTCTGTGGCGGCAACTGTTTGTCTGTCAACGGCTTAAGCAAATAAACTTCATTTGGGGCTTATTTGTCGCTGGCTGGAATTTCTGTTTGGCGCTATAAACAACTCGAATTGCCGGCGGAAGGAGATGGACATGCAAGAGGCAAAGCAGAATGAGGAGGTGGAGGAATTGTTGCTCCTGACATTAAAGTGGGTGGCGAAGTTCATTGAGTTGTTGTAGCCAACTGCTAAATGGCTTTTCAAAGTGAATTTGTTGGCTGAGTGACTGGCAATTAGGCAGACAGTGCATCAGCAAAGTGAACTCCGCACTGGAGCTACTCGACTGCTGTTCCAAACTCAAGTTGAATTCTGAAGTACGCTGCAAAGGATGTAGGTGCCACTGCAATGTTGAACAAACTTTGTATATTCAACTATTCCTACTACAAATGTCTTAATAAATTGTCCTCAGTTACCTTTTGAAAATTAATTACCGAATGAAACATTTGTCAATAGCATTAATAATAAGTTTCTAGTTCCAATAGGTCCTGAGATAAGGGTATTCACATTCAGACAGGCGGACAGTGCTAGATCGGCTCAGCTCATCGTCCTGATCAATAATATATATACTTAACGCCAATAATATATATGCAACGCCTCTAACTTCCTGTAACTTACATTTTGACAAATCCATTATTACCTAAATTCTCATTTTCAATGAGATATATTGTTTCAGTAAGTTTTGACAGTCCTACGACCACTTTATAAGCCAATGAGTATAAGCTATCTGAATGATCTGGAATATATTTATCATAAAACTTAAAGAAGGTACAAACCTCAATATCTTTTAAGCTAGTTCGTTTCAGGTAACTCTCATGCAACTGCTTTAAGACTAACCTCAACAGGATTCTTTGAATAACTTGAGTTAACTTAGGCTATTATTCTGGGCAAGAACTCTTGGTAAGCTGTGATGAATGCAATTCAATCAAAGTTAACCAACAAATGCTGACCAGAAGCAGCAAATAATAGCAGTGAACCCCTGACTCACTCACTCCGTCTCTCTCATAGTCTCTCTCTCTCTCTTTCTCTCTCTTTCTCTCTGTCAGTCTCTCTCAACTGGTAGTTGGCGACACGCCGCAACGTTTAAGTGTAATTTTCTTCTTATTCAATTGAAGCATGTCCTTTGGGGTCGCAGAATGGGCCAAAATAAGGATAAGTCAGTGCGTTGCACTGAGTTGGTCGTCGACTTTCGACTTTCGACTTGCGACTTGCGACTTGCGACTCGTTACAAATTCATTTCAGTGCCCGCTTTCACTTGAGATCGACATAATGGCCGTTCATTTGCGCTGCTGCCTGGAAATTGTAAGAAATTCGTCTTCTTCAGGACAATTGCGTACGTGAGCCACAACTAAGGACACCGAAGATGAAAAAATTCTGAATCGAATGGAAGTAGAAATGCGAATGAAAATGGTAATGGGAAGGGGAATGGGGAATGGGGAATGGGAAGGTGAATGTCTCATCCTGTGTGCTGTGTGCCATGTAATTTGCTCTCTTGCCATGTGCTTCATCAGAAAGGAAATTGAAAATTGCTGCTAATGGCTCTGCTACAGGGGCTAGTGGGCGTGCCCAAGCACAGTATAGAAGCGAAAGCTGAAAAAAACCGAGCAAATTTAATGATTATGAAAAAAGTAGCTATATATACATATATATACAGATAAAGAAATGACACTATGAAAATGTGGGCGGAATTCATTTGAATCGCAATTTGCGCTTCTTGCAAGGCCAAAGAACTAACGAAGCGTTAAGAAGATGCTAACAAGGCTGAAGACTGAAGTAAGAGGAAGCGCCTGACACGACGACAATGGACCCCAAAACCTGCTCATCGAGCTGATTTATGCATGCCGTAAAATATTTGTGTTAATTCTTGTGTTCAAATTCTAATTAGCTGTCGACACATGAGGCTGGAGATGTCGATGCAAGTCCTGAGATGGCAGGTGTTGGATGTCTCGCATGCAAGAGTGAGTAGGAATGTGAGTACAAAAGATAGACTGGGAATTCTGCATACTCTATTCGCTATCTGTATGGCCGGCAGATGCTGAAAACTTTTCCTAGAAGATTTCTAATGAAGGTGGGACTCAAATCTAAATCTTTAGTTCTGTTTTGGTAAAACTAGGTCTTAGGCTAGGTATTAGAAAGAGAATGGTGTGAATAAGAGTGAGCTGGAGAGATGACTGGAAATTCTTAATAATAAGGAATGGAAAAGTGTGAATGGGAGTGAATACAAAAGATAAAAGAATATAAATGGTCAATAGCCGAAGGGAAATCAAGTAGTTTTACCCTAATTCGAGAATGTTTCCAGTAAGACATCAACTGGAATGAAATGAGAGCAATTTAATATATCATAGTAAGACTAAGAGTCTTAGAAATTTAATATATCATAGCAACTAAGAATCTTATCTTATGATGCTTAACGGCTTATCTAAAAACCAAAATCATACATTAGAATTGATCCCTTCTTTTATCATTAGATAACAAATATATCTAGAGATTAGGATCCATTCTTAAAGTCTTTCTGTGCTTTGTATTTCTGTCCCTTTGCAAGTCACGGCCACATGCGATAGATTTCAGGTCCCTTACGGAAGAGTTCCCATTCACGTAAGCTTCACTGTACCTCACAGCCATATAATGTTGTTTACACTAAGCAATGAACACTTAAACAGACTTTAAGCGCTTTGCTCTTTTTTATGTTTCTCCAAATAAATATTAATGAGAAGAACAACAGCTAACAAAGTGCCCCAAACTAAGGTGCGCAGAGAACAGCAATAACAAATCAGCCGAAAGCAGAACTGATTCATCGTGTTTAGAATATACTAATATTGAATGGAATTCACTCTACATACTAGAAGAACAAGACACAACACACTTTACATTGCCAAATGTACTCGTGGGTTGGCAGCCAGGCGCAGCTGCGATAGTTCCACTGGAGATTACGTTGATAGTGAATAGCGAGTTCTTCAAGTGCTTTTTGCTGCCCTATTAGTAGCGCCCCAGCAGCTGATAATATGCGACCCCAAATAAAAAGAAAATATACAAAAAAAATAAATTTTATATATATTGTTATATATATATGTGAAATCGACATCCATTGTGCAAGAATCTCACGCGCACTTCCATTGAAATTGATTTTCAGTTTTTCATTTCTTCATTTTTTTCCGATTTTTCCTTCGCTTTAATTGTCGAGCATTACGAGTCGGCAGCTCCATTAAAAATGCTAATTAAGTTGCCCCAATGGCACATGTGTGTGCTACACCACAAATTTTTATCTAAACAGCTCACAAAACAACAACAACAACAACTACGACTACGTCTCTATATCTTGTATCTAGGATCTGCCTATAAAAGATTCGTTTTATACATGCGGTAAAATTTGAAAATTTTTTAGGCGAAATTTGAACAATAAACAAAATCACAAAAACCAAAACATTTATCATTTCAATTTCTACTCTTTTTTTTATGCATGCTCAAGCGCACGGGAACTGGAGCGTATTAGTTGTGTTAATGTCTTACTGAGTGATCCTGGAGGTGTTGCCAGAGATCTGTGAGTGTGGTCATATATAAAACTATACTTACTATAAATAAGACTATACTATACTATAACTATACATACATAATAATAATAGTTCGACTGAGCACTAAATGTTGACCAACACAATATTTTCAAAACAATCGAATCGAATATTAACATCAAAATTATATTATATAACTAAATCTTCGTTTAGTATACTTTAATATCTTTCACAGATCTTTTCTAAGATCTTCCGCCAACTGCATTGCTTAGTTAGTTTCAGTCCTCTACAAGTATCTGGCAGTCGGCTATTGCATATTGCAAACTTGATTTGCTGATGGAGCCAACAAAATCTGATTTAAATGCTTTTTTATTTCAAGCCAAATAAGCAGAGGAGTGCCTACAACGGCATAGAGTGAGGACGATGGGCGGGGGAGGCGTGGCGCAGGGCAGGGGGTTTGCCACATTACGCAAAGATTTCAACAGCTGCCGCGTTGAGGTTGAGTTTTGAGGTGGGTGGCCATTTTGTTTTGGCTAGAGGGCGAGTGCCGTTATATATGACTGGGCGGCGCACATGCACACAGAGTGTGTATATGTTTGTGTGTGTGTGGGTGCAACACCATCAACAACTTGCGCAAATAGCATCATCATCATCAGACAACAATTGCCGTGTGTCAATGTGTACGTATGTGTGTGTGTGGGTGTGTTTGTGGGAGTATATGTGTGTGGCTTCTCATGAAATTTTGGGGGACCGCACACAGTCAGCCCGATCTGTTCCGTTGATTCTTGGTTTTGGTTGGTTAATGAAATGCTGAAAAACAATTAACTATAAATTAAACGCACAATTTTCAAAACAAAATAAACAGAAATAGCACAGCGCATCATTTTCTTATACTTTATTTTGTTGTTGCTTTGTTTTGCTTTGTTTTGTTTACGGCATTTATTGGGGGCGAAACATTTCATTAACTCATCTAGGGCTGCCGTGTGCTGCTCCCCTCCAAGCACATCCAGGCAATTAGGCAATCGCACTAGACCTACTCTCATCTCAAATCCTTTCTTCTTATCTTTATCTCTATCCCTCTCACTCCCTCTATCCGTGGTCGTCGATCACATAAAACCAAGAGCACAACTTCACTCAAACAATAAGTCAGAGTGCAGTGCTCTGTAGTGAGAGTTCTCAACTGAAAGATACCCTGCACATAGTATTAAATAATCATTGAAAATCATAGGTTCATATTCGTTGTTGTCATCACTATACAATATTAGCACTATCATTGTTACTTTCATTATCGATATTGTTGTCATTAATGATAATGATAAATTTTGCCATTGTCCTTGTCATTATTATTATCATTATCATTATCATTCACATTATCATTTACTGTCATTAGTATTAGCATTATTATCATTATCATTAGCATTGTTATTATCGTTAGAGAATCATTACCACTATTATTATAATAATTTGAATCAATATCATTATCAATTGCCAGTGCTATTCACATTATGAATATTATTACCATTATCATTAGATAATTTATTATCATATCTAAATTATATGTACTCGTCTTTGACTCAATCCCGCTGCATTTGAATGAATATGTCGTTGAGTTATTTCTACCAAGAAGTTTGGCTGTTGCATAAACAAGCCCGCCTATGAGCAACACGTGCAACAACAACAGCTATAACAAAAACAACAACAACAACAAAAAACATCAACAACAATAGCACGTTAGCTGCAAATCGAAGTGTCAGTCGCCTCATCTTCAATCCCTATACAATACCCACTCCCAATCTCATTCCCATTCCCATTCCCATTCACAGTCTCAGCTCGTTTTATGGCTGGCGCACATGTGTGCAACAGACGCAGCAGCAACAGCAGCATCAGCCAACAGGCAACGTGTGTGGAGTGCGGGGTGCGGGGGCAAAGGGGTAAACGATGAGACCAACAGCGCTAAAAACGCTAAAGCAAAGTGCATGCAAATGGGCCGAGAAGAAGCAAAGCGGGGCTAAGACGAAGCAAATGCATTTTGCAATTTGTTCAATTTGAGCATTAAGTGAACATTTTGTTTATACTTTAATCTGTCCGATCGGCGGGCCATATATATGGCCAGCCAGTCGCATTTTGCCATTAAATGCACTCTCAATAGCCGCTTAAGAATGCAGGCCCCAAAAAATTTGTTTAACCAAATAGCGTAAAATAAGCAACGAATTTCTATTTGTTTATGCAACATTTTCAGCTCAGACAAGCGACAGGCGACAAGGCGACAGAGCGACAGCCGACGACTAATTGCAGTTCAAAGATTGCGCATACGCCACATGCAACCGTGACTAATTTGCATTCAGTTGCATTCAGTTGCATTCATTTGCATTCACTGTGAACTGGCGAAGAGCGGCCTCTTAAAAGGATCAGCCCTCAAGTAGTGTGTGGCGGTAGAAGTAGTAGCTGCCGCTGACAATGTCATAAAAAAACATAAGAAAGGGACTACATAAACAAATCCTTTAACAGCGCTCATTATAAACAAATGAAGAAGTGCAGGAATGTGAGATATAAAAACAGTAATCCTTGCAGTTGCATATATGCCACATGCAGCGTAAACCTTCAACAGCAATAAGTAGAGCTGTTGGTTGTTCAACATTTCTAAATGATGTTTGCACTGGAGAGTTGAGCTGAAAATAGTTGAGCATAATTGAGTATTGTTTGAAATTTGAGCTGCATATACATAGTTCTGTATAATTTGATTAAGTAATACAGTTTTTAAGGTATTTTATAAATATTTATACAGCATATACATATTTTATGTATGTTATCCGATAAGTACAATAAAAGAAAATAAAACAGAAGTTTATCACAAGCAATTCGCAATCAAGCCTCAGTCCAAAATCTAGCTATAGTGTTTCAAATTTCTTGACTAAAGCGTACCCTGAACCATGCTCAGATCAGCTATTCCAATCATTATTTTCTTGTTTTAAGCAGAGGAAAATATACAAATACACACGCACACATAAGCACAGTCTGCGCATGGATCTTTATGGGTGCCTAATTTTTTAAGAAATTTTGTTCTAGATGAACTTTTATTATTAAAATTTTCAGTGTAATAGTGATGATGTGCTTATTGGCCAAAGTAAAAGTGTCTATTATTTGAAATACATTTTGCTACATGGAAGGGCAGACAAAAAGACGATAGATTGCTTTCATTCAGAGCACGCACAATAACACTTATCGGCTTGCACATGCACGCAATTCGTCGGACTTTAAGTAAAAAAAAAAACCAAAACGACATACTCCGATTTTGTCGTTTTGGTTTTTTTTTTTTTTTCGTTAACGTCCGCGCCTTTGGCCTTAAGTGTGTTGCGTAGACGTCCGAAAATAAGTACTAAAATATGAGTAGAAAATATAAACGATATTTTTAAACGTCCGCTAATTTATTTCCTGTTTCAAGCCAAATAAATACGGTTGAGTCCGGGCTTAACGACTCTCTAGGGACCGACGATTTTACCAAAAGGAACAAATAATAATTAATAATAAAATAAAATAAATAAAAATTTACACAAATTAACTTTTTATTTAAAAAAAAAATATAAAAATATATATATATATATTTTTTAATTTTTATTTATTTTATTGTATATTATTTTATATATGTATATATAATATATATATGCAAAAACATAAAAGAATAATATGTTATTCATTTTATAAATTTAGGAGATAGCATAAAGGAATGCCCAAAAAGTACTGAAAATGTTACTGAAGTAGGTCACACTTGGGCAAAATGGACAAAAAACCGCGCAAAAAGTACTGAAAAAATGCACTTTTACTCAAAATGGATAAGAAACCTCGCAAAATGCACTAAAGTAGATCACATTTACACACCAAATGCACTAAAAAAGGTCAAATTCCTCAACGCAATTCAACGACGCAATTGATCTGCTTAGCGAAAACCACCCCCGTATATGCAAAACGCATGTACATATATCAGTGAAGAGTCTGTGCCAGCCTAGCCTGTTTCAGGCTAGATCTAGCTTATTTGAATATGGAATAGCTTATAAAATTTATAGGAAAAAACCTAAAAAAAAAAAAAAAAAAAATATTTTCGTAACATATTCTTTTTTCCTTTTTAATATAGATTGCTTTCCAGCATTTTCCCTTAATTTTTATCAAATTTTTGCAACTTTTATCCATAATCTAGCTTGCTTTTGAGCGCAGCAGCGGCAACACTGCTGCATTGTGCATGCAACGTTATGAGAAACAAAAAAAAAAGTAAACGACAACGTCCAACGTTATTAGAAAAAAAAAATAGAAATAAACGATAACGTCCAACGTTGTCGTTTACAAAAAACGTCCGAAAATAGTACTTATTTTCGGACGTTTTACTCAAAACGTCCGAAAATAAGTACTATTTTCGGACGTTTTGAAATACTCAACGGATATGTGGGAGCTCTGCTTTCATTAAATTACATTTTAGGGCAAAGCACTCGTAGCTTTGGCTATTTGTAATGCATAGCTATCCCCACCCTTCTAATATTGTTTAGATCACTACAATTCTCGTAAGCCTTGTCATTATCATTTTCATTTTAATTTTCATTATTATTGGCTAATATCTTAGAATGAAGACTACAAATTAACATCGCTATTGATTTTGCAAAAGTTCCGTAAGTTCTTTAAAAATTATTTATTTATTTATTTAATTGTTAATAGAATTAATTCTAAATAACAATTTAGTTTTATGCCAGAATAACAAAGGCCTTCAGGCAATCTTTAAAAATATTCCAGCAGCTGTTAAGCTGTGAACGAGTAAAATACGGTCAATTAGACTAGACTAAACTAAATAATTTCTCTTGTTTTTTCTTTCTTTTTTTTTTCAATATAACAAAGTTTGTTTTTGCTTAGGAAAACTTGAATGTTCAGTATTTATTATTTATCTTTTGCTTTTTAGCCAAAAGAATGATCTATTTCATTGATCGTATCTGGAGCACTTCCTGTGCTGGCGCGAAAACTGAATTATGGCAAACAGGGCAGCAGTCGGGGGCGCCACGCGCGTGTTTTGGCTCGCAGATACCCGCCTAGAGACATATTGACACAAGTAATTACAACTGTCAATTGATTTTAGTGTCCCCAATTTCGTGGTTGTAGCTCTTAGCTATGGCTTTTAGCTAGAGAATGCGAGCGAGCATAGAGTCGGATCTATTGTTGACACAGTTGCCAGACGCTAGACATAGCGAAAGGGCTGCTATTTGGGCAGAAGGCAGAGGGCAGAGAGTTGAGGCACAGTTCATCGATCTATATAAATATGAAAACACAATTTGTAATTCGAACCGAATTTGTTGATCCTAAAGTGTTTGCTGTGATCAGGCGATTGCCTGATCGTCCGACTTCTGCCATTTGTTTGTTTGTAAACATGAATTGTTGAAATTGTCGCCGCTTGGCACTTGAGGCAGATCCTTGTTGTCGTCAGCCACCAGCTGTGCGGCTAAGGACACAGCCACAACCAAGTCATTGCTTCACTTCCCGTCGCTGATCTTGCGAAAGCGCATTGCAAACTGCATGTGTGTGAGTATGTGTGTGTGTGTGTGCGTGTGAGTGTGTGTGTGCTAGTCAGATATTTGTGGGTCAGACAGTGCGCCCGTCTGTGGCTGACACATTGAAGCACTTCTATGCCGACACTGAGTGCCCAGCGCCGACGTCGTCATCATCATCATCATTGATATTCTTCCTCTTCTTCTGGCTCTTTTTTGCAATTCTTTCGGCCCACACGCATGGAACACTTCAGTGAAACGGATCTTGAGGCACTTTCCGCTTGATCTGCCTGTCATTTCTGAAGTAGAGTTTGAAAAGCCAAACGTAGCTCAATTTCAAAATGAGGCCAGTTTTACATCACGGCATTTTTTGCATGAAAAATTCAAATCAAAAATTAAATGATTAATGGCTTAAATGTTCCACGCAATACTTTTCAATATCCTATTTAGTGCTTGGATTATTCGCTTTTTATTATTAACAGGAAAGCTGTTAGTAGAAATACGTTTTAATATTCTAGTTCTTACTGTCTCAATTTTAATCCATGTTTACGCTTCATGGTTCCTTATCATTCCCATTTTATTTATGTTAACATAATTTCCAAACCATTGCGAATGCCAAAAATGTAATAAAATATATTATTTTCAATAAATAAATATATTAACAGAATTTTAAAATTGAATAGTATATGAAAATATTTTCAAAATGCGTTCAATGTCGATGATTCTTAAATAGATATGAACAAACAACTCATCTTACGAGGGCTGTTTAAAAAACTTGAGACATTAACTTACAGATCAAATAAATAAAAGGCATTATTGGCATTTTAAAATTTATTAAGGCATAAGAACTTTTTTATATCACCTTCGAGCACCCTATAAAATTAACTTTATGTGAAATGAAGTGCACTTTATTTAGAGACAGTTTACTCATGGAAGATATGAGAACAAATATATAATAAATGTTAGTTAATAATAATGTAAAATCAATCAATCAAAATCTGGTAAAAAACTCTTTAAAATTCTGTTTGATTATTTATATTTATTTGCATAAAGAATTTAACATATATTTACATACTACTACAACTTAAAGCTACTAAAGCTATCAGCTAGAGAATTGCTCTAACTTTCTCTCGACAGAGAATCTCTATCTCTTCCTCGCTCTGCCTCCCTCCCTCACATCTCTCTCTGAGAACCCACTTCGATTGCTATCACAAAGAGCAAAATTAAAGAAATATTTGTGCACATCTCAATCGATTTCCACATTCTCCTCGCAATCTTCGGTGGCCGAATGATTGCTCTCGGCGCCGCTTTCTACGCACAACACCTGCGCCGTCTGTCCGGGACTGGGATTGCGAGCCGGTGAGGAGGATGTCGACGAGCTGTTGACATAGCTGGTGGAGAGCGCGCTCTGTTGACTGCTCGGCGGTGGAATGGGCTGCGGCACCTTTGGATGCGGATAGAAGTACGGGAAATGCACCTGAGGCAAGGGTAGACCACCATAGGCCAGCTGCAGCTGATGCCGGTAGATGTTGAGTAAAGCCGGATCTAGGCCGTGGGGGTAGGCAGAGGCAGCCGCTGCTGCTGCGGCTGCTCCAGGGGTCATGTAGGCCGTGCTGCCGTCCTCGCGCACCAGCACCTGGACGGGCACACGTTTCGTGGCGCTGAGCAGCGCCGCCTCATGCTGCTGGATTTGCTTGCGCTTCGTCTTGTAGCGGCGGTTCTGGAACCAGATCTTCACCTGCGTCTCAGTGAGCCTCAGCGTCTTAGCCATCTCACTGCGCTCCGGCCCAGACAGATAGCGCTGCTGGGCAAAGCGACGCTCTAGCTCAAAGACCTGGGCGTGGCTGAAGGCTGCGCGTGAGCGCTTCTTGCGGCTGAGTGCAGCGCCGCTTAGGCTGTCATCGTGGGAGAGCGGCGAGCCGCCACGCCCATAGCCGCCTGCGCCGCAGGAGGCAGGTGAACTGCTCAATGGCGGCGGCGAGTCGCAGTCTGCAAGAAAAACCACAAATTTGCCAAAAGTTAACACAAAGGACTCCAATTGGGAGGAGAATCACTAACAAAGCTCTATGGAGGCCATTAGCTAGGCGATAATAGAGTCCATTAGCTAACAAAGGAGTTGACTTACCGGAATCGTTGCTCGTGCAACGTCGCATGTCAAGGGGTCCCGTCGCAGCGGACAGTGCGGCGCCGAAATAACTCAATTTGCGGTGCAACGAGGCGGAGGCCGCGTTGGCAGCGGAGTTGCCGGAGGAGGAGCTGGCCGGATTGTTGTTATCCAGGGCATAGAATTGCAAGTAACTCGACTGCTGGGCACTGGTTGCCTGCTCCTGGGCCAGCTTGTAGAGATTGAGATCGCGACAGCACGACTTATTGCTCACTTGCAGCTCCAACTCGGGCTCCGGATCGGAGATGCGACGCGCGGGCTGACTGCGCGTCAAAATGTCGTTGATCGAGAAGGGCGTAGTCAGAGTCTTGCTCAAGCCTGCTAATGAGGCGCCGGCACTCGCACTTTCCATATTCAACATGATTCACTTAACACACCAACTATATAGTATATAGTATAGATATCAGATATATATCTTTTTGTTATCTATGTAATATTAATCAGTTCTTTTTCGTCTGCTCGTCTCGACGGCTGCGTCACAAATGCGCTCGACTGTCGCGCTGTGAGCGCTCTTTAAATAACTGCAGCCTGAATGGATCATCCCGGAGAGAGAATCACTCACATGGTACTCCCATATGGCACACTCAAGTGCGGCGACTGGTGCTGCTCTTGTTGGTGGTGGATTCTGTTCTATATTAAGACTTTGAGCTAGTTGCCGCTCGGCTCGCCCATTGGCCGGCCAATTGGCCTCACATTTGAGTTTGCTCTCAAGTGAACTGTAAACAAATGAAATTGGAAATCTTTGCGTTATTTTTGGTAGTGCCTGCATCCTGTTTATTGTTTATAAATGTGTAACTATTGTGCAATTGATTCAGGCTTCAACTAGGTACAGTTAGAGTTGACTCAGAAACACAGTTTTCTTTTCCCTTTTAGTTTGTTTAGATTTCAGGGAACTATGCAGAAATATCTTGAAAGAAAAAAAAACACATTGCACTGGCTTAAATAAAATTTAATGGTTCCTCATCAATTTCAAGCATTTTTCTTGTGTTTACATAATCTTAAAGAGCTGTATTTATTTAGTATTAGGCATTGCCTTTTTAATAGTTTCTTATATAGGATATATACGTATATATAGAAATGATTTTCTATTCATATGTAACAAGACTATATTTGAATTATATATTATAATTATTATATTCATTCAAGTTAAGTCAATTTAAGTTAAGTTGATCATTTCTTAAATGTTGTAAGAACTCATAAGATTATATATATAATTTGTCAGTAATATTGATTGCTGTACTCTATTTATATAAAATAAACCAAAACCAACTCTTAAAAAAGTCTAATCGAATCTCTATAAATATTCAAAAATTTATTTGCCCTATTCACATTTCTAAATATTTTTCAGGCTCTTCTTATAGTACCTCAAAGAGCAGCAACAGTTATGTGCCTTCACTCACTTAAATCTCATTTAGAAGTGCCTTTTGAGCACATTTTTAAAACGAACGTCTGCCATTGGCCAATTGCTGCAGTCACATCTTCACAATGACCTCCGATTGGTCAGAGCAGCAAAATGGCTGCGCGCATGCAAAGCAAGCTTGCCAGCTTGAGTGAGATGCTCACGAAAAGAGAGAGCGAGCGAGAGAGTGAGAGAGAGTGAGAGAAGCGAGTGAATAGATGTCAGAGCGGAACAGATGCTCTTGCTTGCGCTACGGGTGGGGGATGCTTGCGCTTGTTCTCTGCTACACTTCACACCTTCGGGCTATAATCTTTTTATTGCCAATTCAATGACTCTTAATGCCAATGGGCTGGCTTGCTGCTGTTGCTGTTGCCGTAGCCTCGGGCAGCCGAAGTCGAAGTCAGCGACGGCGGTTGCAACAAAAGGAATCAAAAGCAGCGTGTGGCTCAAGCCGAACCCCTTGAAAGTGTGATACACAGGGTATAACAGGCGGGTATTTTTATACATATAGAGTATATAGAGAATATCAGAGTCGATAACTTTACAGAGTTGTATTTGTAGTCTTGAATTTTTAAGAATACCTTGATGAATAACAGAGCCATGCAACCCATGCGGCTTATGGCCAATACAACTTAATTGCCTCCTTGGTTCAGAAAAACTCTGAGCACATATACTGTTGGGTATCTTCTAGTCATGCACTCCTCATTAGAGCACGCTCACATGTCCTGCTTCTGCGATTATTGTTGCTGTTGTTGTCGCTGCGGTCAGAATTGAGTAAGTAAGTAACCAATTTTCAAGTGCGCTCAAAGTGTTGCAGTAGGGGTTGGGCTTGCGGGTTGGAGAGTTGAGGGTTGAGGGTTGAGTGAGGGGATTGCTCGTTATAATGCTTTCAATTGAATGCATTTCAATAATACTCGAGTAATTAGTATAATGATGCTTGCCACGCGTTCGCCTTTGTCCCAGCACATTCACTGAATGGCAGAGCTCAACTTTTTTGTTGTCACTGCTGATGCGATTATCTGCAAATAGTTTATTGAGACGCCAAACAGGTATTAAATTACAAAGAAGTAAAACGAATGATGAATAGAGATTTTCAATTAACTTGGTTGAGTTTGTTTGATTTCGTGCACCCACCACCACCACCACCCGGCAGGAGACTTTTAATCGTCTTCCGCGCTGTCAGCTCTGTTTGTTGATTTTGTTGGTATTCGGTTCGCTTTAATGGTTTCTCAAAAAGCACTTCAATTGTTTGCTCAGCATTGCTTTGCTTTTGCATTAGTATTGAGAGTCTTTTGTAAGCAATATTTAAAGCGTCCTTTAAGCCAATATTATGAAATTTGATCCATATTACGTTCGGTTGGCGTTTGATTGATTTTTGGCAAGTGTTCCTCTGTGTGTTTGCCTTAAGTACGCAAAGCCATCAGCACTGAGTGACGTATTGATTTATCTTTTATTTGTTTAATTACATTACTCAAGGAGATGCAGCTTTGGCTAGTCAATCGAAATACTTTAATTGCTTAAAAGAAATTTTCTTATTTCTATTAATTCAAATTTGGCGCCCAATCCACATAGGCTGCTATGCTCTGCTTCCATCCAGTAAGCACTGCTTGTTAGCATCCACTCATTCGACTGCCTTTGTACTCGTGTATTGCACTGCTTATATTGGGCATGGCAAGCAAGCAGTATACTTTATTCCGTTACAAATTAAACAAGGGAATGTTTTGAATTGAAATTATCGGCATAAAATTAAATTTGTATAAAAAGAAAACTCGCCCCTATGGGCGATATATATATATATATATATATATATATTTACAAGCTAAATTTGTAGTTTCTTATTATGAAACTGTAGATTGTTGATTTCACGTATCTAATGGCAGTTGATATGTCTATTAAACGACTAAATTAAGTTTGGCCTTGAAACTTCTTCACACATTGTCCATACTCCCAATGTCAAGTCTCTAGCAACTTTAATAATAGTGTTTCTGTAATACTCGATTAGTCATACACCTAGAGGATGTATCGGAAAAATCTATACACTTTATAGGACGAGGGTGTCAACGAGTATATGTTTCAAGCTCAAGTCAAACACGAAACGGCTTGCGAACCGACGGACTAACAGTACAAAGCCCATATATGTTTTTGACTTCGTGAGCGAGTATAAATATATCTAAATATATCTAATTAATAGAATATACATGATTTGGAATATGATTTCGAATATAAAACCAAAAAATGTCGGTAATAAAAACATGTTTTCCTAACCAATCTTATTTTACACTTATAAAGACTTATAATAGTAAATAGAAATTGATAACAAGTTAGTTAAATAAAATTTTAATATACTGACTGATATTGATTAGATAGTATTTAATAATAATTAATTGAAAGTTAAAATAAAGTATTTAATACATTGATATACATATGTATAGATCGATATTGATAGACTCACATACAAGGTGTGCATTTCTTTCCCTTAGACTATGTTTACAGGTGCTTGAAGTGCAATAGGATATTGAAAGCGGAAGGAAATCGAATTCCATTTCAAGCAGACGAAAAAGAAAAGAAAAAGCGGCAATCAAAGTCAAATTCAAAGTCGAGCTGGGATTTGAGCCACTCGAGTGGCATTTTCCACAGGCCGTAAATCAAATGCTTTTAAACGACACGATCTTCAGTTTTCGTATGCAATTACTCAATTAATTTGAATATAATTGTCACAATTTTCCACTTGAAATGCCGCACAGCAGAATGATGGAAATAAAACAGAAACATTTAACCCGATCCACATATATATGTAGATGGTATATATACATATATACATATATGTATATATATATATATATATATATATATATATATATATATATATATATATTATACATAGTAGAGACTCTATAAAGTGGAAAATGTAAAATGAGCTCGCGATTTTTATGGCCACATCAAATGGAAATGAACAACTCAATGAATAAATTCTTCCTCTCCTTCTTCTTCTTTTGCTTTTGCTTTCGCTTTTCTTTTTGATATAATGTCAAACTCTTTGGGATATTTTTTGTTTGGGATGAATCCACTTGACAGAGAAAAGATTAAAGACAAAGGCGCCCACTGACAGGCGTAAGGCGCAAAGGCAAAGGAAAGGAAAATCAATTGGAAAATTACGCAATGCGAATGCCACCCAGTTGAGGGAAGAAAAGCGTGGAGTTCTACAAGCCGTACACTTAGCGAAAATCTATAGCAATTTATTATCTTGTTTTTTTATTTAAGCTTTCTAAATTGTAATGAACAAAAATTATTTTCTTCTCAATTTCAAACTTTGTTGCGGACTTTTAAATCAGTCTAGAATCAAATGTACTTTAAATATTTTAAGTTATATGTTCGACATTTCTCTGAGTGTATTTGGCTGACTAATTGTTGCTGTTGCTGTTGCATTTGCTATATTGTTTATTTATTGTTGTTAATAAATCTTAATTTGCTTACCTAACTCTCACTTTGGCGGCTTCTCGCGGCACAGTTTTAATTGAGGAAATGCAAATGAAAGCGGTGAAAACAGTCAAAGAGAGCCAAACAGATAGAGAGTGAGGGAAAGTGAGGGAGGGAGAAAGAGAGAGAGAGAGAGAGGAGAAGAGAGAAGAGAGAAAGAGAGAGACGGGGTAGCTGTGGCTTGTGGCTGCGGCTTGTGGCGCCTTTGATCCTTTGACGCAACATGAATTAAACGGCGCTACAAGCCCAGCCACAACGCATCCATCGCTTATCTCACAGATCCCATGTGATATATGGGTAAATGACAAATTTTCCACTTGAGCCACGGTCTAGACTCCAGACGACGACGACGAAGACATTGACGACGACGGCGAAGATATTGTAAGACGAAACCTTAATGTAGCCAGCGTTATTTCCAGCTTCGATCCATGCGCTAAATCCTATTCCTATACCATGTCTTATTCTTCTTCTTGTTCTGGTCAGTGTGGTCCATTAGGCAACATTTAGAGACACTTGACATGGTACGGTTCGGTAACAAGCAGGGCGGAACATGTCCTTTGGGGGCGTTTTGTTTGCCACTGTGCTTGCCACGCCCCAGCGAGACCCATTGACCCGCTTGAAAGTATTTAAGAATGCAGGATGAGAATAATATATAATATATAATATGATGGAGGCATAGAAAATTTGTGAACATTTTTGAAAACTGATCATAAAAGAGTCTGACTATGAAAGAATATGAAGAATCTGAATGTAGAAAAATATGAATACAGAAAAAACTGAAACAATTTGAATATACAATAAACTAAATATAAAAGAATCTGAATAAAGAAAAATCTGAATAGAGAAGAATCTGAATGAAGAAGAATCTGATTATAGAGTTTTCAAAGAAAAAAGAAAATAATTTATTTTTACAATTGACAATTGATGAATCTAAAAAACATGTGATACTCATCAAAAAATCTGTTTGAAAAATGAATACTAAAATTTATTTTAATTGTCTGAAGTAGACTTATCAAAAGAGCGAGATGAATCCGCAAATCCGAGAGATAGTATCTTATTAACAAAAAGATAATTAATATTAATAATGCTGTGTAATGCTGTAATTTGACTAATAAAACTCTCTTGCTGCTAAATGAGCTTGAGCTAATTATATCATTATACATATCAATATTACGTCTGCGAAGATCAAATTGGTTTCCATTTCTTTATACCTTCTACCACCGTATACGATTTGAACTATATTAACTGAATACTCTGTTAGGCACGCCCACTGCTAACTGCCAACTATTGAAGGGCAATCTCTCGGCCTTTGCTCTATGATTGGCCCTATATGTTCTGGTAGCCTGTCATAATTTTATCCAAATTCACGACTGATGCTCTCTGATTGACATTTGACCCGAGGCAGCGCCCCTCAGCCGCCCCAAAAGTTCAGGCTGTCAAAAATGCTTCACATCAGCAAAGAAAAAAGAGGAAACAAAAAGTGTGATCAGCTGCACTTGCTCCGTTGCCCCGTTGCTCCATTGCCCCTGCCCCTTCTCCTGTGTGGCATGTGTTTGTGGAGTAATTGATATGTGGCACTCCAGCACCACAGCAACCACAGCAACCACTGCACCACCGAGTGGCAGCGGCAACTTTGCCCCCACACACACACGCCATGAAATATTAGCCCGGCCTGTCATAAATGTCTGCAAATGTATCTGTGTCTCTGTTTAGCTGTATCTGTAGCTGCCACTGCAATTGTATCTGTAGCTGTATCTGTAGCTGAGGCTGGGGCTCTGTCTGTTGCTGTGGCTGCGTCTGTTGTTAAACATTTTACAGTTGCATTGGCTGCCACTTAAACGTTTCATAAAAGCAACCTTTGTAATGTCTGCGACGCAGCGCCCCAATCCTCTCCTCCCATCCCTCTCTCTTCCTCTCCTCTTTCTCTCTCCTTCAACCCTTTTGCAAAAGGAAAACATTTCATTTTGTTTTCGTTTTGGATTTGGATTTTCGAAAAATAAAAACGGAAATTGTTTTTGGCGTTTTTCCTCATTTATCCATAAAACTGATCGTTGCGTTTTGATAAAATTGATTTATGCGGCGATCGACAACAATTATACGCAGATGCGGTGCCTAATGGATCGGTGGCAGCTACTCGGTTACTCGCCTGCTCGCCTCAAATACATATATACCTATACACACATAAAATATACTTATACATATATATATCGAAAGATCGTGGAACTGGAATATGCAAGCACTTTGTTCAGGCAATTATTAAATGAAACTCAAAGGCGAGCCAACAGCAGCTGATGCTCTGTAATTAATCCTCATTGAGATCAAAGTGAAAAGCTGCTGAATGAGAATCGCCGAGAGAGATCCTTTATTATTAATCTATGTGAAAAGCGGAGAAAGAGAGAGAGAGAGAGAGAGAGAGAGAGAAAGAGAGAGAGAGAGACTTGTAAAATGAAAGACTTATGCATAACAAAAGCTAATATACAGGATTCAAAAGAGAGCAAAGATATCCTTGTGTAATATATATATAACATATAAGATCCAGAAGATATTGCAGAATGTGTCTGAAAAGAGATAGAATCCTTATTGAAATAAAAGTGAAAGACTGCAATATGAGAAGCGCAGCGAGGTGCTTTCAAAGTTAGAAACTCATGTATAACAAAAGTTCATGGATGTAATCCCATTTGGAGAAAGAGAATGATAGGAGTTTTGAGTAAGCAGAGCTGAGAGATCCTTTAGATAATCAACATTTATGTGGACTTTTGATGCAATCAGAATACCTTTTCACTCAAGTTAAGAGCTGCCTAATTATACAGGGATAAATTCTAGATATGAGAATTGCAAAGAGCGACAGCTGAACAAAAATGTCAGAGAGGTTTATTAGACATTCTAGACGTAGTATACTAATATTCCGCCAAGGTAATTCTCCAATATGCTAATTTTATTCGACCCCAAAAATCGACCAAATATTCAGTTTCGTTCTTAAACTTTATTTATTGTCCAATAGTATGTTTATATATACAAGAAGGTACTAGAGTTATGAGGCATTTCCATTGGCTAAACGATCTGCAATAAGTTAGAATTTCCTATTGATAGGGCTGCTACTGCAGTTGCAGCTGCTGTCCGGTAGGTGGCCACATCATATGATTGGCCAGCGGTGGCGGTGGCAGAGGCAGCGTCGTCGACTGCGACTGCGACTGTGACTGTGACTGTGATGACTCTGGCTTGAGCTTCATCTGCTTGGCAAAACATTCGCTGTCGATGTCGCCGCGTTTCGACTTATAGCGCCGATTCTGAAACCAGATTTTCACCTGTGTCGCGGATAGATTCAGCTTCTGTGCGATTATCTCTCGCTCGGCTCCAGTTAGATATTTCTTCAAGCGGAAGCGACACTCCAGTTCCAGGACTTGCGCCTGTGAAAAGAGGACACGTGGCTTGCGTTTCATGCGAGGCTTCCCAGAGGCATTGTTGCTATTGTCGTTGTTGTTATTGTTGTTGTTGTTGTTGTTGTTGTTATTGTTGTTGTTGTTGTTCTTACGCAACTCGGAGCGGGAGGATGTCACCTGGCTGTCCTCTGAAAGCGAAGGGGTGTGAGGAAATTAAGAAGAGGAAATTAATGAGATTGATAGCTTGGCTGATGATAATCTATATATCTATCTATATATGATCTATCGATATTGACTTACGAAAGCTGTCGATCGATTTTAATATAAGTTAATCTAATAAATCTGTATATGTCTTCATAGGAGAGATTATTTACTAAAATACCTTGAAATATCAATGGCTAACTATGAAAAGAATATAAATAAGTAATAAAAATTGAAAAATGACCCATCAATGCTGATCAAGAATAGATGAGACTGAAAGAATGCCTGATTATTGTTATCGGTAAATGAATTAATAGACCATCTCGGATGCTTTTTTCTATGAAGCGTTAAAAAGAGAGTTGCCCGTGCCAAGAATCTCTACACTCAACTCCTTCGATTCACTAAGCTATAAGTTATATTATCGATAGTTGAAATTGAAATAATATTATATAAATAAAATTCACTAAGTCATAAATAAAATGAACGATAAATGAAAGTTCATAGGATATGGAAATAAAGTTTCATACCATTATGATTTTATTTTATCTATCTTTTGTTAATCAAGATTGACTCAGATTGATATACGGATTTTAACGATAAATTGATAAATACGTCATATGTGACTGTATCTTCTCTGAGATCTGTGCCTCCCATTGTCTTCATTACTCAATTACAGGGTATTTCACTGTACTCACTTTTCTTCGGGCACTCCGTCGAGCCATTCATGTGCCTAGCGTCCAGCAGTCGCTGTGCAATGCCGTTGCTATTGGCCAGCTTGTGGGTGGGCGCCAAAGACTCCACCTCCGTCGAGCTGTTCAGATCGAGAGTGGGCGAGGGCGTGACATAGGGCGTGGGAATATACTCGCTTTTGATTGCCGTGCTGGGCGCAACAATTGCCGAGGGACTGGCGTACACATCCGACGCATTGTAATTGTAGTTGTAGTTGCTCTGGTAACCCCCTGCTGAGGGCGTGGCATAGAACTGAGAGGCGCCCACATTGTAGGGAGACTGATAGCTCTGATGTGGATGTGGATGAGGATGAGGATGTGGGTGGGCATGCTGCAGCATGTGGCTGGGCATGCCATAGTCCTGGTGATAGCTAGCGTACAGCTGATGGTGTCCATGCGACGACGTTGGCGGCGGCAGCAGCGGCGACAGCGCGGATGCTGCCAATGCATCCTGCTCTGACTCGAGAAGATGTGACTGCAGATGCTGCTGCTGCTGTTGCTGTTGCTGCTGCTGGAGTTGAAGCTGTGCGAGCTGCGCCTGGCTGGCCTGCTCGAGTGGATGCTGTAACTGTTGCTGCTGCTGCTGGTGCTGCTGCTGTTGGTACTCAGCGGCGCCATAGAGCGCGGAGGCGCTGCAGGACAACGAAAGGAAGAAAAAAGCGAAAAGTGAATGTTGAGTTTTATTGGCCTGCTTAGCACATGTTGCATTCCGGCCGTGTGTCCTGCTGGCTCTACATATCCGGCCCTTGGTGACATCATTTCATGCCTCATCACAATTACTGCACATGCGAATCACACATGTTGGCCAGGACACAGGCAGCGGCTCAAGGTCCGGCGCCTGCCTCGTTTGCCTCGTTTGCCTGCCTCGTTCTCTGACTCCGACTTTGTTTTTCTTATTGTTAAAACTTTGCCTGGCTGCGGCTGCATTTTGTATTTGTTTTTCGTCTTTCGTCTCTGGCCTCTTGTACAAATAACAATGATTTGTCCTTTTAGTCCTATTTGCAATTCATGCTGTTCATATGTTTTTATAGGATTTCTTATACTATAACTCTCTCACTCACTCTTTCTCTCCTATCTATCTCTGCTCTCCTTTATCGCTTTCTCAGCCTAAAGGTTAACATAATATTGTTGTTTCGTGGAAAATTGGTAGAAATTAATTTCCTTTGCAGCCTTATTAAAAATAAATAATATAAAATACACAAGATAAAATTTAGCTTGTCGAAGACGCAGATTTGTGGGAAGGTTTGTTGCCAACAGGTAGATGCACCAAGATGTTAAACTTCTTATTCTTACATACTACTATTATAGTATGAGGTTTGTTTTCTATTATGTCTGATACTAAGATCGAAAAACTATTAAAAATTTTTAGGAATACTTTTTTTGTCAAGTCTTTGCAGAGAGATTTTTCCAATTCATTTTATAGTAAGAGACTCGAAATTGGATTTTGAAATGTGTTATGTATATTTTTAAAAATTGTATTTAAATTAAGTTCTTTGATTTGTGCTAAGAACATCTGCGAAACATTTGTGTATTCGAAAACACAGGCAAGATTATTAAGATTAAGTAACATTCTCTACTGGATTATCATAGGAATTTGTGTTGATAATTTAAATACTAATGATATTTTGTAATTCTTTATAATACATATGCACATAAGCACTCCTATATATACAAATATATATATATATATTTTCTTCTTTTATATCTTTATCTAGAAAAACAAAATATTAATAAAAATTGTTCTAATATCTAAAAATACATCTAGAACACCTAAAAAATGTATTATATTCTTATATTGTTACACCATCTTATGCCTAGTACAAGATGCACTTCTTCCATTCTGCAAGCTGCAAGTTCTTACCTCTCTAGATGGCCATATGCCCCATCGTATGCCTCCGTTTGATTGACCATATTCAGTATATCCTTGACCGAGAATGGGGTAGTATTTAGAGCATCCGCATTGGTCAGGCTGCTGGGGCTGGGCGTTTGATTGTAGTCATAGTAGACGGCGGATTGTGCCTGGTGCTGATGATGTTGCAACATTTCTTTAGCTTTGATTTTGTATTTTGTATTATTTACTTTTTTTTAGTATGACTTTTCTGTTTGTTTGGCTTTGCCACAATTCAAATCACTCGAGTGGGTCGCACTTTAAATTAAAATAAATACAGCAATTTGCCAAAATGCACTTGACTCGAACGGACTCGAACGACACTTGAAGAGGCGGGAGAGAGGGGGAGGGCAGCAGCGATATGCTTAGGTGCTAAGGGCTGGGGTGCAATCGTATTCGTCTTATTTAGCTGTGTAAACTTCAACGATGCGCCGTTCCGCTGCGCACTCGAGCGTGTCCTCAATTTGTCAGCGCGTTTTTCGTACTGAATGAAAATTGAATCTTTGCAGGCGCTGGCCAAACACCCACACAAACACGCATACACACATACACATCTCTGTTGCTTGCTTCATAAAATGGCGGATCTGCAGCCAATCACAGCGCAGCACAGGCCAAGCAGCTAAATGCTTGTAAACTTCGTGAATATGTGTGTGTTTGTCTTGTCTCTTCTCTCTCTCATTGTTGTTGTTATTGTTGTTTGTTCACAGCCTCTTCATGCAGATTTAATTTCGCTGCTTGAACTTAAGTATGTGTATTTATTACTGCAAAGTCCTTAAGTCATTTTTCTACACAAAAATATACATACAAATAATATACCATGTTAATTGGCGCTTTTGAATCGCTGATCCGATTTCAAGTGGAGCTCAAGTGCAGAATTTCGCACACTTGACTCAATAAACAAATGTTTGGTATGATGAGTTTTAAAGTGTTACGGTAAAAATAAGGTATTGTGGCTACAAATAATCGTGTTACTTATATTTCTACTACTGGGCTTAAAATATATTATTATCCAGATATAAACTATAAAAGTTTGAAAAGAATTTTACACATTGCTCATTTATCAAAACAATGTAATAATATAACAAGGAAAAAATAATACAAATTTAGCCACAAATTCTTTTTATTTAAACAACGTAACAAGTGTCACGGATATGACCGTTTAAATAAATATATATTTGTCAGTTAATTTGAATTCTCAAATTATATACATCGTTTGTCAACACTCGGCAGTGTTGCCTACACGAAAACTATCGCTTGTTTTGTGCATCGATACATCGATTACTTAGCAGCATACCTGCCCAGTATAAAACTGTCGTTCATCCCTAGATGGTATACATTTATTTCGTGGTACTCGTTGAAAAAGTTGGACGCAACTGCGCGACACCAGCGCAGTAAAAGTAATTATTTTTAATTTGTGCTTACTCTAAGTATTTTATTATAAAAATACATTTAAAATAGGTAAGTTGTGTTCATTTGAATATAGCAATTTATGAAATTTATTAACATTACAGTGAATAGAATCAATGAGATAGCTAAAATATGAATGCCTCGGCACGCGTGAAAAAATTTCCCAGTTTTTTCACTTCTAAATTTTGTATGCGTCTGCATTTTTGATGTGGCTTGACATTTGTAAACAAATACCTCAAGCTTGCTTGAAAAAAACAACTAATTTAAACTGATTTTCGCATTTTTAATTTTTTTTTCATCAGCACACACACAAAGCAGATACAGAAAATTCTATTGATTTCTACGCTCGTCCAAGATGGCGGACGACGAGCAATTCAGTTTGTGCTGGAACAATTTCAACACAAATCTGTCTGCTGGGTTCCACGAATCGCTATGTCGTGGGGATCTGGTGGATGTTTCGTTGGCTGCGGAGGGGCAAATTGTGAAGGCGCATCGCTTGGTGCTGTCCGTCTGTTCTCCCTTTTTCCGCAAAATGTTTACGCAAATGCCATCGAATACCCATGCCATCGGTAAGTACCAAAGAAAAAAAAAAAAGACGGCAGCAGTTGCCAGGCAAGCAAATTCTTACATATTTCTCTAAATTTGCAGTTTTTTTAAACAATGTCAGTCATTCGGCATTGAAGGACTTGATTCAATTTATGTATTGCGGCGAAGTAAATGTTAAACAGGACGCCCTACCAGCGTTCATAAGCACAGCAGAGTCGCTGCAAATAAAGGGGCTGACAGATGTGAGTATAAATCCATATGCCTTAGCCTCATACGAGAAGAGAACACCAAGCGTTGTTCGCGCGCGCAATACATACAAAGCGCACACGCACGCACACACACACACAGACAAGTACCAGGCAAAATTGTCTGTAT
The DNA here is from genome assembly GCA_035045345.1 of Drosophila hamatofila. Taxonomy (NCBI): domain Eukaryota; kingdom Metazoa; phylum Arthropoda; class Insecta; order Diptera; family Drosophilidae; genus Drosophila; species Drosophila hamatofila. The sequence continues at coordinate 402,065 of JAWNPA010000020.1, read as the reverse complement.
AAGAGCTGGTTTGACTGTACTCAGTTATAAAACGAAACGCGCTACATACAGAACGTGTACGTGCGACTGAGATGGCATAAGTATGGTGCTGTTGACAGTATTTGTTTCGCTCTCTTTTTCTAGCTTTAGATGGTATCAATGTGCGCGCGTTTTGGTGGTTGTTTGCTATACTCTAACAAAGAGAGAGAGCATTGTAATTATGTCTTGAAATATGTAACGTGTAAATGGCAAGAGTGTGTGCGCGTTTTGGTGGTTATTTGCTATACCCTATGCAAGAAGATAAAAGTTATAATTTTGTATTGAAATATGTCTTAGGTAAAATTGTGTATATATATTTGGCTACATCGGTACTTAAAAGTAAAAATGATTATTTGTATATTAATGTCAACTGCTAGAGTATTTGGGCGCGCAGTTAACCCTTGTTCTCTTCTCTTGTTGGCCAACCAAACAAACATCATATAAACTTTGTTGAAATTTCCAGAATGATCCTGCGCCGCAGCCCCCACAGGAACCCACACCCCCACCAGCCGCACCTCATGTACAACAACAACAACAACAAATCCCCGCGCAGCGTGTACAACGTCAACAGCCGCGCACCTCTGCCCGGTACAAGATTGAGACCGTTGACGATGTTCTGGGCGATGACAAGGCCACCACACAAATCGTCATCCAGACAACAGCCGCACCACAAGCCACCATCGTACAACAACCCCAACAACAACAGCAGCAGCACCTACAAACGCAGCAGCTGCAGACGGGCACCACAACAACAGCTACGCTGGTGTCGACAAACAAACGCGCTGCCCAACGGGGCAGTCTGATTGGCTCAGGTGCTGTGAAGCGCTCAAAGACAACCACCACAAGCAGCACCTCCGCCGCCAACGTAATTGACCCACTAGAATCGACAACGGACACGTCGGCGAATGCGACCACTAGCACACAACAGCTGGGAACCCAACAGATAACTGTTCAGACAACTGTGGTGGCTGCCGACACGAAAGTGCATCAGGTGCGCCAGCAGCAGCAGCAACAACAACAGCAGCAGCAGGCGGCGGCTCAAGAGGAAGCAGAATATATTGATCTCCCAATGGAATTGCCCACAAAGTCAGAGCCGGACTATAGCGAAGAACATGCCGAGGTAGCGGGCGATGGCGATACGCCCTACGTAGAGGATGATACCTACGGCGACATGCGCTACGACGATAGCTATTTCACCGAGAACGAGGATGCCGGCAACCAAACCGGTGGCAACACAAGCACCAGCATCGCAGCCACCACGTCGAAGGCCGTTGTCAAGCAACAGTCGCAGAGCTACAGCGACTCCTCGTTTGTCGACACCGGCGCGGATCAAGGCAACACAGAGGCTCAAGGTTGGTTGACATTTTGACTATTGCTCGATCCAGTCAACGACTGTCGATCAGCTGTCATTAGATATAGATAAAGTATTTAATAATCAGGCAGTCGGACTTGTGAATTGCACTAAGATGATTTCCATTACCATACTTTAATTGATGAAACTACATTTGCACCTGTTTTTCAAATTGGCCATTTGTTGGCTTCCGATTCGGCGTGCAGCTCACACCTTCGACTTTGCCCTTATGGCTGTAAAGGCGCCCTTAAATCTGCTTCAATCATACGCTGCGATATCATCGGCGCTTCATCAACATTCAATGCACATTTAAGAGCTGCTTTATCAGCCATTTTAGTTGAGATAAGATTAGCTCAGGCTAATCCGCAGCTCTATTTTCTCGAAAAGAGTGTGCGGCCGAGTGGCAGACCGAGGCAAAGTTACTTTGCTAAGGTAGCTACTCTCGCGTTTGTAATTCGTTTGAAATTGTCGCGGAGGTAAGTAGAGTGTCTGAAAAATACATTTAAAATCTGATGCGAGCTGGATTCCCTGGCCCCTGGCGTATATCACAGGACTGGCAGATCTTGGAACTGATGCACTTTAACTCTATTGGAGCTGTAAACCAAAGGTACTCTGCTAGTGCAGGTAATTCTATATTGTTAGATTTGTACTATTGCATTTCATTAACGTTCTCAGCTAGGACCGAAGATGGAAGCACTGGAAATCGTTGGCCTTCGTAAACCAATTTCGTTGTGGCGTTGCCACCTGAAGAAAAAGAGCAGCGTTGGTGCATCAGTGGTGGTGGTTGTTTTGCTAATAAGATGTTGCTTTGAATAGCTGCAGCAACGTAAAAGCTTGCTGACAGTGATTCGAGCAACGGCATTGATTGCCGAATCTGTTTTAGAATGTGTGAAGTTAATGAATATCAGATGTGAAGAAAATGTCTGCGGTTGACTTTGTTTAGAGAGCATTTCTATGTTGACTCGTTATACAAGCAAATTGGGTTTAGTCTGGCGCTCGTATATTCGTATTGCTGTGAATTCTCTGTGCATGCTGTTTCTGTCGCATTGTACCATGCCGTTTGATGTATGTTTCTATTGAACGTGCTGGATGAAGATCTGATGCCTGATTCTGCTGCTGCTGCTGGCGATTATGCGATTTTCACTAGGGATTTTGGTCAATTTTACGTACATATATACCTTAATGGTCTGAATTGTACAGTAGCGATATTTGATGCACGTGGACGATGAAGTATAAAGCTGGTGCGTATGTTTCAGTTAATTACATTTAGTGGTTAATTTGTTTTATATTCATGTAATTGCCTTTTATATTTAAATAAATTGAATTACGATTAATTATTGGGTAGTGCTGCCAGATCATTTTATTTTTTATGGCAACGTCGTGTTAAAGCAACGCTGTGCTCGCAAAAGGTGGCAACGCTAGAAATATGCTTTAGAAAACCAAGCTACATATGTACATATTTTTTTTGTTGGTTCCTTAATTTATTTTCATTTTGCTATACGTGCGTGTATATACACAATTTTGATAGTGTTTCTCTTATTGAATGTGAATTAACAGCAGTGCAGCGTTATGTGAACAGCTAAATGTTGTGAGTGTTTTCTTTCTGTGGAATTACGCCAAGCTTGCCTGTGCATGCCTGCTGTGAAATTATTGTGAATTTGTGCTGTAGCTTGCCGTAAGTCGGATTGCACCTAAACTGCCCTTCCGTATACTTACTGGCATCCTTTCAATTATGTGCATATAAACAATTGTGTGTGTTCAGGGTTGTTGTAATTTGCTATAATAAAATGCTTAAGCCAAAAACTTTTTAATGAGCGTTGTTTTATTTCACGTAGCGTCTAAGCGTAAATTGTAACTCGTATATTGATCGCACTTACATACATAGCTCTAAGGCACCCCTCTTACTCACGCTCTCTTCTACAATTCTTGTTCACCCTCTGTATTTATATTTTGTATACGCGCTAACGCAGCTGGCAAAATCAAATTTATACGCAGCCAAAAGAAGAACGCGCAGCTAGTCTACAAGGATTACATCTACAACAAGAAGCTAACCCAGGCGAACGGCCAAACCACATGGAGGTGTGCCGATGTGCTCAAACTGCGCTGCAAGGCGGTCGTCATCACAAAGAACGGGGAATTCGTTGACGCACGACGTCAGCACAATCACGAATCCCATGTAAGTCGCATAGGACAGAGGCAACTGTACAACGTGGAGGAGGAGCTGGACGAGTATATCGAGATAAGCACATCGAATCCAAAGATAACGCAATACTTGAGCAGCAGCAACATAAGCATCATGACCGCCAAGGATGGCAAGGAGTGCAAGCTGTACGTGCCTGCCTCGGAGGCAACTGAGATCGAGATGCAAGCGTTGGTCGACGCTGCCGATGAGGAGGAGGATGAGATGATCGAGCAGGTCGTCGAGCTGAAGCCCATGCAGAAAGTGAAGATGCACCAGATGCTAAACTTAACCAAAACATAAAACAAATTAACTTTTCAATTAAATTAAATTAAATTATACTATATTAAATGTCTCTTAAATAAAACTCAAGTCAAATCAAACTAGTTAGCTTACTAATATGATATACATATATCGCATATACAGTATCAAGTCTCGATTTATATATGAATATCAATGCTAATCTGATTTTTATATATCCCTCCTTTGCAGATGACAGCGAACTGCTGTTCATTGAGAGCCCTTGGTCGACGCCTTGCCTGGTCCTGAATGGCTTCATGTACAATTGCCACAGCCGAAAGAATAGCAAGGAGTATTGGCGCTGTCACAACTATTCCAAGAAGGTGCACGAGCAACGCTGTCGCTCCCGCTGCGTCCTCGAAAATGGCAAGCTAAAGAGCATAACCGGGGGTCTGCACAATCATGCCCCGCACACCGAGAAGATTGAGAAGATCATTCAACGTAATCGTCTGGCCGCTGTCAGCACGACCTCGCGCACGAAGCTAAGTCGCGTGCCTTGCATAACCCAGTACCAGGTGGAGCAGCCGAAGCAGGAACTGCTGATACAGCAGCCACAGCCGCTTCGTTTTTTGTCCACGGACGTGCAGCTAACCGATCGCGACTTAATGCACGCCTCATTAATGCTCATGCAGGACTAGGAGGAGGCGGCCATGGCTTTTAGTTTATATCGAGTGCAATTTAGTTACTAAGTATGATTTCAAATAAAGCCCTACATGTTGTAGACTACATAGTTAAAGATTTATAATCTCTCTCTGTGCTCTCCAGTATCAAGTGCCTAGCAATGATCAATGTTATCCAATGAACTCACATCTTGTCAATTATTTTACAGAGCTCAGCTACAATTATCGCGGCCAGCTGGTCTACGAGGCTCACACGTACAGCTGCCATTCCAGGAATGTGCCACGCTGCATGGCCTTTTGGCGTTGCAGCTTCCACAAGAAACTGGGCTGCAATGCTGCGCTGACTACCAGGAGGAAGGCCATCACAGGACTACGAGGCAGCCACAATCATGCAGCACCACAGCCATTGAAGACTTTCATGCCCAGAGTTTATACGCCATAGAGATTGTGTAATAGTAGTTGACTTTAAGAGTTTATGGACTGATTCCCCTTTTTTGCAGATCTTCACTATGGATAATAATTTCAAATAATATTTGATACATTATTGCAAGGCTGCAGAATGATTTTTGTAATAACAAAGGAGAGGCTGTTCTAATCGTCAGGATTAAGAAGTGCAATGCAAACCAATATAATATTGTAATTATAATTCACTTTAATAATATTCTGACTAATAATAATATTCTGGCTAATATGATCTTTACGATTCTTACAGAAACTGACCGTGGTATGGTATTCAAAGGCATGACAGAAGCAGGATAAAAGGCTGTTAAAACGGGATACTTATCTACCTATTGAAGTCTTCAATTCAATATTCTCACTTAATAAAAACTTTGTCAAATCAAACGTACCATGTCTACTCTCATGTAATCCTACACCCTAATATTACCTAGTTTAATTATATATAGTTTGTAAATTCATATACATTCCCAAACACAACTCTAAACTAAGAACTCATCTGTTGCAGCATACACTTACACACACAGAACACGAACTCCCAATGTGAGCAGCACCGTCATACTACGCCGCGATTCTCAACGTGTGCCCGTGCCGCGGGTGAACATTAAGCAATTGCTGCCGGAAGCAGGCACTGTTAAGAGACGGACATTTACTCCAGCAACTATGAGTTTGAATATAAGTCCCGTTAAATCTGTTGTCCAGGTGGAGCCCGTGAGAGCCAAATTGAATCTAAGCAATCCGGAGAACATTTTACGTACCTCTAGCAATCAGCACAATTTTGTATTTGTGGGCGTGCCCCGCATGAAGGGCAAATGCGTGACGTGCCTGAAGAAGGGCAAATCCAATCTGGAACGTCTGACCACCTGCTGCGACACCTGTCCCGGCAGCAACTGGATGTGCGAGCCCTGCTTCGAGGAGCTGCATTAGCTAAAACACGATTCGAATATATACATATATACTAGGAACAGTTTCATTACAAAAATATATATGTATAAACATAAGTTAATATTCGATTTGATACACATATCTATTAATGATAGCTTAGTATATATAGTATATGCAGGTTCAAACTGCAAAACATTCGGGTGCCGCTGCTATAATACAGATTTCTTGTATTCAGAGATATTTTCAACTGTGGCTAATTAAATTTTTTAACTTTTATGATATATTATTATCTTAACTGATCAGATTTTGAATTTTACAATAAAATAGATATTAAAAAAGAAAACTAAAAGAGGTATCTATCTCTCTTATCCTAATCTTATTCTGAGTTCGTATAAATATACTTTATAAAATATACATGTATTTGTTTATATAGAAATTTTAGTCCTACGAAAATTTCATTCGAATTAAGATTGGCTGGCAGTTCGTCGTTGTTTGGTACGCTGGCAGTGTCTCCGGCAGATCTGATGATTGTGTGGGCCGTGTAGCACCTCCAGCGTCTCATCCTTGGTGCGGACGCGTGCCCGACACTTCGTTGTGGAGCGCGTGGCACAGATCCACTTGGTGCCGCGACTGTTTTCCATGAACTTCACGTAGCTGTGTCCGCCGTAGTTCAGTTTGATGGACTTTCTCTGGCCCTTGGTGTAGTAGAAAACAGCCGCTGCAAGAGATGGAGAATAATAGAGAGAGCGTATGTATATAGAGATACAAGTTGTGTTTACATTGGATGTGTAGATCATACATGCATATCGAATCACTTGGTTGCTGTTGAAGCCTTAGCTTAGTTTATTAAAATTGCGTTTACTTGAATAATGTGTATATGCACTATAGAAGCTTGAATGTATTAATAGACATTTGAATTATTACGAACTACAGACACTCTTCTCCTTCTCCTTGTCCTCCAGCTCATGCTCATTTCTTGCGACTCAGCACCCGTGCATGCGTATGCCCTCCCACAATGCCCGTTACGTCGGCCACGATCTCCTCGTACTTTAAATGCATGCCCAGATCGTTGACATCGATGGTGCCTGCTGCCTCGTCACTTAGCGCTGTGCCCAGCATCGCATCGCTCGACAGCTGCTGCGTGTGGTGAAGGTGCTGCTGTTGTTGCTGTTGGTCGTGCTGCACCTGCACCTGTTGCTGCTGCTGCTGCTGCTGCTCTTGCCTAGATGTGACTGCTGTGGTATAAGTCTTGGCATTCGCATTGCTCTGCTCCTGCGCAGGTTGGATGCGTCTCACTCGCTTCTTCCTTCGCACAATTTCCTCGTGCGTGTGGAAGCGATTCAGTGGACAGACAATGTCGTTGATTGTGAACACTCGGGATCGGCACTTCTGATTCCACCATTGATTGCAGCGCCAATAGCGCTTCTCCTCGCCCGTGGACAGTTTCAGCGTCTTTTCGAAGATGAATGGCTGGCCGCCATAGATGAGCTGCATGCGACCCCGCGACGTGGCCGAATATATCGCAACGCTGTTCTCTGCACACACAAAAGTAAACAAACAATCAATTAGTTAAAACTTATTACAAATGAACTTAGCTTAATAATTTAATTAAATAAGTCTTGTTCAAGTCGTTTCGCCTCAGGGCTTACATATATTTTCATTCTCAGCTTAAACTCTAAAATCTTGCAGCATGCGTGCGATGCGCTTTGAGGGCGGATGATTGTGCTCCGGCCGGGTCAGGCACACTTTGTAACTGCCGTTGAGCAGCTTCGTCGTGGACAGTCGAGCATTGCAAGGCGGCAGTCCAGTGCGTCGTATGCGGCAGTTCCAATAGGTAGTCGGGCCGTGTTCGTTGTTCTTTGCATACGCGTATTGGCTGTAGAGCAGCTGCACGGATTTACGTTGGCCCCGAATAAAGCGCAGCTTGGGGCACTTGACCAGCGAGCGCTTTCCCTGCGCATTGGTCACCATCTCCACAGTTAGGTAGCCAGACAGCTCAGCTGTAAATGGGAGGAAGATAAATATATTAGTGAATTGGTTTAGTTATTATCATAAATCAATTAGTCCTAATTAATCAGCAATCAAATTAAATCAAATTAAATAAAATTTTATTCTTCTTCTTCTGCACTCAACGGCCTAAGATTAGTTTGATTTGCCACTCGACTTGGTGGTGCGGAGGCCTTCGCATTGTGGATTGCGAGTGAGGCACAGTTTCCTCACATCTCCGGCTGCGCCCTCCTCTTGCAGCAGATACATAGCCGTGTGCGTATGCTTATGGCTGGTCATGTGAATCAGGTCGCCCCGGTCCGTTATCCGCGTGTTCAGGCGAGCGCGACACTTGGCCTTGTGGTACATGGAGCACTTCCAGTCCCGCGACTTTTGACCCTCGCGCAACTTCTCGTTGGGAGTGTAGGTGTTGCCCTCAAAGAACACGAGATCCGTACCTCGGCTCGATCGCACATACTGGGCCACATTGGCAGGAGGCGTGTCTAAAAGCAGCAAGAGAGTGAAAATGGTTAAACAAATACTTAAATTTAGGAGAGTGTGAATTATTATTATTTATATTATTGATGGGGCATGTATATTATTAGTGAAAAGCAGGCGATTCAATTTGCATACGAAAAACGATTTATTATACATGTGTGTGTGTGTATGTGTATGTATATGGGTGTGTGTGTGTGAGTGTACTTGCTCAAGTTAAATGCGAACGCTTGTGATTGTGGCTGGCGTTGCGCAGCTGCAGCTGCCCCGTCATCTTGTTCTGAATGGCACGCGCACGGCACTGGCTACGGAAGTTGGAGCACTTCAGATAGCAGCGGTGGCGTTGCTGATAGCTGATCACAAATCGATATCCATCAATGAGCAGACAGCCGGCACGCCCTTTAATGCAGATGCCTCGTCGCCTGACAGCTGCGTTATGCAAAGGCAAAAAGTGAGCAAAAGAGAACGGATTAGTCAAGCATGAAAAGCAGCAATTGGAAGTTAGTCATAGATAGATCGAGATCGAGATCGATATTGTGCTACGTATTTGTCGCGTAGTTACAATTGAATATTTAGTTTAGAGTTGTATGTACAGAGCTGCTGTTTATTACGGCCTAAATCGGGACTTGTGCATTTGGTACAGATTGCTGGGATGATTGTGTTTGCGGTGACTCAGCTTGATGCTGCGATTCGAGTTGGTCACGCAGCGCGCCGGGCAGCGCAGCTTCACGTTCCCATTCTTCGCGCAGACCCAGTTGATGGTCGTCAGATATTTGCGCTCCACGGTGTACATGTGTCCATTGTACAAGAGATTCTGGCCTCCGCGGCGATTGGCCACCAGGCGATAGCAACTGTTGCTGCTGCGTGGCGGCAGCCGAGGGTCACCTGCAAAGATCAAAAATAATTAGTTCTGGGCTGACAGAGAATTTGCCTTTGAGTACAAAGAATTGAAGTTAATTTCTTTTATATTTGAACATGAATCGTGTTTATTTTGTCTTGCTTTCTATGGATGATTGTGCTGCCCACGCAGAGCGGATATCTGATTGGATTTGGTGACTACTCTAGCCGTGCATTTGATGTATTTGCAGCGCAGCTTCACACACTCCCAGTAGCAGGCGTCCTTGATCCTGCGGTTCAGCGTGAAGGGCTTCCCATTGATGGTCAGCAAATTGTTGCCGCGATTGCTGCGCGTGAAGCAAACGTCTAAATGATCGAAATTCTCCTTACGGCCCAGTTTGCGTTTTGGCAATGGCAGCTGGATCTTATAGTCCGTTAATAACGAGTCTGAAAAATGTAAAGTTTACAGTTAGTGTTGACTCCATCAAAGACTCCTTTGTTGGCTTTAGGATTAATCAAAATTCCATCAACTATATTCAATAATTATTTTTTTATTGATTTCAGTCTTACATACTTAAATTCTAGACAAAGTTAAAGCTACTTTAACAATATATATATAATATATATTATATAAAATTATCTGTTTATTTTAGTTTTGATAATGAATGATTATGTGTTTTGATAAATTTGATATGATGTCGTTGCCTTACCTCAATACATAGATTGTTATTGCTGTAATAATACGACGTGTTTATGTCGTCTTTATATGACACCAGCACAGCTCTATTTATATTTCTAAGATTTTGTAACACTCCACACATTTTTATTAATGTGTGTATAGCATAGCATTCGCATAGGACATCATTAGAAGTCCATCATATGCATTAAGTATAAAATTGCTGATAAGAGATTTGATTGATTATCATTAACATAAATATATACATATATATGAATATCCAACTTTTATAACGTGTGGATAAAGTGCGCAACAAAAACATTAGTTGACATTTTTATAGTATAACAGTGTCTGCCATAAACATATTATTACGGGGTATTGAAATATTATAGCACAAACTCTTTCAAATGCAGTCGCACCGTAATGTTCGTATTGAATAACTGCAGTTCACAGATGACACTTATGAGGGGGGAAAAACGATGTTGCAAAATACCTAAACATTTTGTTAGCTACACAGTGTCAAAGAATAGAAAGATTGTAATAACACTTTCAATTCAAAAGAAATTACCAATAGATATTTGCATTAAATTCGGAGGGTTGATGAGCTATACATTGTGTAAATTACATTTTATGAAATTATTGATTATGCATACATTAACAATGGCACTTCTAGGGCTTCGATTTGAGATTTCAGATAATTTCACAGATGCGATGCCATAATTTGTACACAAACATTGTTTTATTCTACAAACAACACAAACACAAACATACTATACATACATATATTTCATTTGGCAATATTACACAAGTATTAAGCACTCTTGCACTTTTATTCAATTTGCACAGCCTACATCTCCTTATTTTGTGTACGGGGTTTAATTTGCATATGCTCTTTGCTAAACAACGTTATAATTATTTCTTACAGCAATTACTATAATTCTGTTTTCTCAACTGCGGCGAATATTGGCGTTGCCACATGGCTTGTCAGCGCTGCCACCCGCTTCCCGCGCTAAGCAACCCTGTGTAGCATTTTTATTGTTCGTACGGGTTTTTGTGTGTGTGTGCAGCAGCTTGCTCAAAAGTCAGACATTTTTTAACTTTGTCGAAATGTGAACATTTATTAAAAGCAATTTGTATTGTATTTCAATAAAATACAAATTGTGCATTCGAGAACTTAGTAGTTCAAATGTTATTTACATACATTATGTGCATTGTTGTTGCTAACGAAATACGCACATTGCGTGCACATAGCTACGTTCGCTACGTAAATGTAGGATCCCTTTATAAATATATTTATTATCAAATGTTAAATAAAAAATGAAGCAAAGCATTAAATGTGTTTTTTTTTTTTAAGTTTATATTTATTATGTATATGGCTAAAAAAATCTATTACTCTCTAATAATCGTGTAAACTTTCAGGCAGCAAAGGCAAGGAAAAGCAAAGGGTAAAGGAAAAGGAAACGGATATAACCATAAAATCGAAAAAGGATGCACCAATACCACTATTTGCCGGCAGCAGCGTGTTTGTGTCGAAAACCGATTTAGCCAAGCTTTATGTGCCCATTCCGCCGATATACACTTCACGTGTTACCGATCTGGTCATTGGTAAGGAGAAGCTAAGGCGCATTGCTCTAGGCGAACAGCAGCCAGAAAAGGAAACGTTCCATGCCATCATAAGTATATAGAGAGCAAATCAGATTATTATGTGAATATGTATATATGTATATGATTTCTGTTCTATCCACAGCCCATGTGTGTCAGGTGTTTGCCCGACGCGGCGACAAGCTGAAGGAATCTAATGTTCAGGAGTACATCGATCACAAATTGGCCACGATCAAAGTAAATCTGAGTAACTCAGGCAGTAGCTAGAAGAGTCTATTTCCCTCTATATTACACAAGAATTTACCACATTGTATGTTTAACTGTTTTTACTGAAATAAAATGTTGTAGATCAATTTGTTAATACCCCGCTATATGTATATATATATATATATATATCAACCAGCCCGTTTGTGACGTATAAACCCTGTCTCTGCATATGTGTCTTCTAACTCTAACATCAGCTCAACATGTTCTCTACTTGTAGGTGTAATGCAGTCCATCAAGGCGCTCTTCGAGGACAAAAACACCAGCACCAATATTCAATACACCACAACGCAGCGAGGTCGCATAATGCTCATCTACAACGGTTACAGATATGTTGTCAACAGGCAGAGCTTGAAGAACGTGTTCTGGCGCTGCTCACGCTATGTGAAGCATTGCTGCCGTGCCACCCTGGTCACGTCCAAGGTGAACGATGTCACTTTGCGTATTGCTGGCTCTCCCCACACCCATGGCCCAGAGGTGAAGGCCGATGAATGTAGTTCGCCGGAATTCACCGTAGAGATTCTTGATGAGCTATCCGAGTTGCAATAGAATAATATTTAACACAATTATCTTTGTCTTAGGCTAAATACATCTATAACTGGAAATAAATATATTTAGACACATGAAAGTCTTCATGTTCTCGTTTCACTACACAACGCATTAATCAACCGAGCCCATTTACTAATCTACTGCACTTTCTCATTTCAGTTGATGTCAAGGTGGAGCTCAGTTCGGAGGCATCAGCGACTCCTACGCCTGTGCCGGAGACCGATGCTTGTTTGGCCGCCTTCGCTGCTGCGTATCTGAGCGACGACGACACCATGGCTATAAGGAAACCGTATACGCTGCCGAAAATACTCGACGGTAAGTTCTATAAGAATATACAGCCCAATCAAAAGACGCCCGGCGCCATACAGGCCACCTGCACCAGTTGTTTCGGCTTGATTTCGGGAACCACCAAGTCGACGGGCAACTTCCTCAGCCACATCAAGCGACGCCACAAGGAGCTGTTGCCGCTCTGCCAGCTCTACTGCCAGGCCAAAAGCAATGTCAGTGGGAGCGGGACTTTGAATACAAAACCTGCCATACACAATACAATGTCCAGTTCAATGGAGCAGCAGCAGCAACAGCCACCGCCGCCGCCTGTACCGCAAGCGTATACCACGACCACAGCTCACTTAGCAGTACCTATGCCGCTGGCAATGCCCCTATCCATGCCGGTGACCGTGCAAGCACCGCAAATGATGGCGCTAATGCACCACCAGCATCATAGGCAACAGCCAGGCACGGCACTGCCGCAGCTGCAGGCCATTGGTCCTGGCCACGGCGCCGTCTACATTAGCAAGGAGTACTAGCCAAGCCTGCGCTGGAAGTCGTTGAGTACCTATACCTAAGTGCAACTTTGTCAGTCTTTTTATATATATGTATATATATATATATATATATACATATATGAATATATATATTTTGTACAAAATGTCAATTAATCTAAGTTTTAATTGTAATGCGAAATCAAAGCTAGTTGAGTAAGTTTCTATTTAAAGTTAGTTGAAGAAGTTCGTATATAACTAGTTTTAGTCTAGATGCAAAGTGAATATGTTTGTATATAATAAAGTCCATAATACACCTTTCATTTGTATGAGGCTTAATTTTACAGTTAAGATATAGTGTTAGTTGTAACCAATTAAGTTAACTGCTCTTTTGTATACCGTCATATCGCCCGCCAGCCAAACAACGAACCCTCAACCTGCTTATTGAGAATTCTAAAATCTTCTGTTAATGTTTTAAAAAGCTTTAACTTTTCAATCTCTTGCAGCTGCAACCTGAACGCAAGAAGAGGGTATTACCTTATAATGGCGTCGCCACCTACAAAGTGAATACCAAGAATCGAACCAATTCGATGCTTGCGAACATTTCATTAAGGGTCCACTCCTGTAAGGATCGGATTATGACGTTGCACTCACTCGTCTTATGGCTGCAAGACACCCGGCTACACATACCTGGTCAGAAAATAGGTTAATAAACAATCTGTGATTTTATGTGATCAAAGAGAATGTTTACTTAACAAACATTGTTGTAAGGATAATGCAAACCCCTCATGGTATAGGGATATTTCGATAGTCAAATGGAGAAAAAAGGATTTGTATTTCTATTTTTAATCCTTAATTTTTCAATTCGAACCAAAAATGTAAGGAGAAATGCTTTAATAAAATGTTAACTAAAATGACTTATTTTTATTAAATTTCCTATAAAATTTGAGCTTAAATAAGTTGAAATTAAACAAAAACGAACTATTTTTCCATTTCAGGTCGCTCTCGTAGGCGCAAGCACAGGGAGTACGACGGCACCGCAGTCTTCGTGCCCACTGCTCGCAATCATCCAAAGCTGATAATTGGCCAAAACCAATTCATATCCCATCGGGGCGTTGGTAAGATTGGAACGTGGCGCTGCTCGCAGCACTCGAAGGGATGCAAGGCGCGCGTCTTTACCTTTGCCATGGGCACGGAGATCAAATACCGTTTCTCATGCGCCGCCCACATACATCGCAGTGTTAACACAAAGTCAACCTACTTTAAGAAGACACTAGCCAAGAAACTCGTTAGCCAGGAATAAAATATACAAGAAATGTTTAGCCATATTTGAGGTAAATAAAAGTTATAGTATGTGCAAAGTTTTAATTATTTTAGTCTTGAATCGCTGTAAAATTAATGACTGATTGTTCCTATTGTATGCTATATAATTTGACTTATATTTAAATGTTGTCCACAAATTGTTTCGAATAGTAAAATATCTGATTGTTATTGGAATTGCTTTATGATATAATAATATGATTTAACCAAATACAATATATATATATATATATATGATCAGGAAAATGTACGATTTTGAACATAAAATAAAAAATTAGAAAAAGGAAATTTATGTAAATTAATTTTAGAATTTTAGTTTGAAATTCTTGAGAGTATTTTCATATATATGAATATAATAAATATGGCTCAATGAACTCAAATGATACACTGAGAGAAAGCTATGATCTTTTCTAAACATTTGCACATAGTGAATCAAGTATTATTCAGGTTTCATCATATTTTGTAACCTATATAGAATATACTCTGTAGAGGGTATAATGATTATTTTTTGTTCCTATAATAATATACAAGAATAACTGCATTTGTTATGCCGAACATTAAGTTAAATTTGTTTTTTTAAACTAAAGTATGTCTTTTTAAAACTTTATACAAAACGTTTATAATAATAGTAAGTAGTTAACATGTCATATAAATAGCTGCTGTAATGCATTAGCTGACTTTGAAACAAATTCTCCAAATTAACACATTCGTATTTTTAATTAAAATTGACAGTTCTTCGTTAATTCTAGGCAGGTGAATGCCTGACGTATGTATTTAGCTGACCAACTGGGTCTCAGGCTCCGACTTAGTACCACAGTACGATCGATCGCCTTATCTACGTGGCTTCAAACTTAACCATTTGGTCGAGTTGATCAGCGCGATTCCAACCATGAATGCGATCCGCAGCGGTTAAAGAGCTCAGCTTTTTGTGTATGAGCATGCCCGAAGCTTTAGCTGCCTCAATACGCTTCGTGTCGCCCATGTGATTGTGCACATCTAAGTAAAAATCATATAAATACAATAAATGAATATTCGGAATTTAATTTTCACTTAGCACAAACCATTCGTTACATAGAGATCATCGCCGATGGTCTTTAATCGGCTGCGGCACTTCATTGATCGATTCTGCACGCACTCCCAGTACAATATGTCATTGCTCTTGCCATAGAATTTGAGATTGGAGCGATAGACAAAGTTGTTGATGGTCAGCAAGGTGCCGCCTTTGCGGCTAATGAGAAACGTCTGCGGACCGCAATTGTGGACGTGCTGCGTCACTGCAAAGGAAGTAAGAGAGGTAAAAGTTAAATTGTGAATTTACTCTTACAAATGGCTAGGAGTCATATAGAGAGATGTAATTAATTTAATGAATTTGGTGTCTTGCTTACGTGCTAGATATTTGAAATGGAATCTCGGCTTTATTGTCCTCAAAGTTTATTACAATAAATGATTTGCTTAAAGAATTTCGTTATGTGTTTTTGTATAACGTGCAGCTTGCAAATTGCCTCGAAACGTGATTATTAAGTAAGTATATGTATATATATATATGTATAATTGTATATAGTGTAAGACATATTGTAGAAATCAAATCTATATAGTTAGACATTCAGATTGCCCCGTTTGTTATTTTTTCTTGTTCTGCAGCGCCTTCTGCAGGCGACGTTTTATCCGCTCACGGAAATCGGTTGGATCGACTTCTTCGGCCTGAGCTGGTTTTGGAGTCGAGTTTTCTTCTGTTCCTCCGTCAGCTGCGGCTTCGCTCAATTCAGCCTCCTCAATTTCATGTATTTCAAATACCTCGCCCTCTTCCTCCTCCTCTTCTGCGTTCTCCTCGTTCGCTGTACTCTTTTGTATAACTATTTCCACTTTTGCCTCCGGCTTGGGCTCCGCAGGTTTGACAATTCCCTCGCCAGGCATAAATTGAGAGGAAGTGACGCTCTTGTCGCTGGCCTGCATGAAATGCACGTGCTCTCCATCGAATGGAAAGACATTCTTCTGGTCGCACACTACGCGCACTTTGCACTCCTCTCCGTGCTCTCTGAAACAGCACTGGAACACTGAGAATTCGGCCTTGCGGAACGAAAACTTAAACAGATGCCCCTCATAGACCAGTTTTACGCCACCTGCGCGAAAGCAAATTTCTAATTAATATCGACTACTTTCTTTTGATGGATGGATGCAACAAGTGGACTTACCTTTGGTGGTGGAGGCATATACAGCTGGCCTGCTGGCAGCCTGATTCTCGGTGGCAGCCTTGAGCTTATCGAGCAGTTTGAGTTTTGGCTGGGCATCGTCCACCTTTGTTTTAGGGCGACCGCGTTTACGTGGAGGAATTACCTGTGGTGCTGTAGATGTGGCTGTGGCTGTAGTTATAACGAAGTGGGATAGAGAAACTAGGTTAAATAAATTCGGCTCAGCATGTAAGCAGCTTAACGGAAATAAAATAAAACACAAGTGTAAGGGTTTGGGGTTATTTATTAAATAAAAAATTAAATTAAATTAAATTATAAATGCGCTGTAAATGTAAATCACAAGTTAAGAAGAAGCACTGTACTTGCGATTCAGGTGTTGCCACCTGCCAGCAATAAAGTACACAGTTGCCACACAAATGTACCAAAATTGGTACAGCTCACTTAACAATCAACTGATTACAATATAAATAAAATGAGGAGCAACTTTATTTTTAGTGAAAATACATACTAATATTATTTTTTTAAGCTGTATATTCATTATCTATATGTCATAATCTATCCAAAAGAGCATGACATGTTACAAAACTTTAACTATTTTTTTAAATTTTAAATTTAGGAATATGATTTTTTCTGAGAAATATCTGTAGAATTTGAATTTTGATTGCTGAAAGAAGACTGTAGGCACAAACTGATTCTGAATTTAATTTTTTCTACACATTCGCACTTTCAAGTGGCAACGGTGAGTAAGTGTTGGATGTAGCGTTGCCGTATTAATACAAGCATAAGTCAGCCATCTTGTTATTATTTCGCCGCATTCTAGTGATTTTTCGCCGCGATTGGCTACGCTTGGTTTTGCTTGCAAATAAATTTTACAAAAACCGTTCTAAAAATTCCTATTTAAAATGTGTAAAATAACTAAAGTGTCTTTGTGCATTTGTGCTAAATGTGCTGCATGTGAAAAATGTGATGAAATGTTAATGCAACGCCGACACCTGGGTGCAGTACGCTTATTATCTTTTGCGTTCTTTGAGTGTTGTGAGAGTTGTTGAACAACAAATTTCTTTTTTATTTTGCCAAAAATGGCAGTTAATTTGAATTAAACAAGCAACTTGAGCTTAAAGGACAACAATGGTAAGTGCTCCTACTCTTATAACTACCATAGATGCTACGCTCTGCAATGTAAACTGTTTTTGTATATCGCAAGTTTGTGTATATGTATGTATACCCTGAATAAAATATTTGCTGCCTTCAACTGTTGTGTTTTGCTCTAAGCTAAGTGATTTTAAGGACACAATCAAGAATCAAGTCAGAGGACCCAAACACAAATTTCCCCTTTCTCATATGCCATTGCAGGCGCAATCACTGCCCAGAATGGACAATTCATAGCGGAGCTGCCGAACAGCGTCTGGATTAACAAATACGATTACTACTTCACGCGCAACCAGAAGCAGGGCTATAATCTGATCTTCAACGGCTATATGTACAAGAAGGAGGCCAGCTTTCGCGCTACCATCAATTGGATCTGCTCCGATGGCAATGGCAAGCGACTGAACGAGAACAAATGCTCCGCCCGTGCCATAACCAAATTCGAGGGGGGCATCAAGTTGGGCAAAAATCGCCATAATCATCCCCCTCGATTCACAGGCAACACGCTGCCCCCTAAGCTCATGACCAAGGAAATGTTATTACAACAATATTAAAATAGATAAATCTCTAAACGAAAAAAAAAAGCAAAAAGAAGAAAAATACCGCGTCTAGTAGTTTATTTAGTTGTGTACCACTGTACAGTGAAAGCTCAAAGAGCAAACAGCGACCTTGTGTTAAAACTTGTGTCTGCAAAATAATGCATTTTTCCTACTTGTGTTTGCTTTGCACCAATTTTAATAGCAAATTATTTTTTTTATTTACTTGTTGGTTTAAGTTGTAAAGCTCTCGAGTATCTTCGTAATTTTTCAAAATTAATTATTTGTTGTAATTTATTTGTCAATTAATTTTTAGCTGTTTGCTTTTAATAGGACTTTACTGTACATTCTAACTAAGCTATATAGTATTTAAGGTCGATGTCTAAGTCTATGTATTTAAAGTATGTCTAAATGCTTACACCCAAAAATACGTAATTTGAAATTTGTATCATCCCCATATCAAGCAGCAGCAACCGCTACAGCATCCACATCGCCCACAGCTGATGCATCTGTAAAGTTCAGGCGCACGTCCAACGGCGAGTTTTTGCTCATCGATGGACGCTGCTATAAGAAAACGCGGGCCATGCAATATCGCACCTACTACCACTGCGTGACGCCCAACTGTGCAGCGCACTACGTTCATGTCGAGCTGAGCCGCCGGCCACGTTTAACCAAGTACAATGGCCATGCGACGCACTGCAACTAGCTCGAACGGATTACATTTACATATGCATATACAGACAGATATTTAGTTAAGCATAGTATTAATCTTAGACTAAGCAAGTGTAACTAGTTGAAATGAAAAGTTTTAATCGAAAAGCAAAGCCTTGTCTTTTATTTCTGCACCAGCAGCAGAAGCAGCAGCAGTAGTAGCAGCAGCAGTAGCAGCAGCAGCAACTATATGCAATTCTCTGAACCCATTCTTTGTTTAATTGCAGTCAAGTTCGACTATCCGATCAGCTTGGACGACGACGAAGACGAAGACGATTCACAGCTCGACTGTCAGCCTCGACGCAGCGCCAGCGGAACTGGAGGTAGCACCAGCAGCAGCAGCGGGGAGAACAGCTCGCCCTTCTTTATCGTCAGCAAGTATGGCACCAAGCAGATAATGCTGAAGAATCACACCTTCAATCGGCACATTACGCGCGAGGATGTCACCTATTGGCGCTGTAGCCAGTTTGCGGTGCTGCGCTGCCGTGCCCGGCTTAAGACCAAGCTGGATACGCTCACCATTCTCAACAGCGAGCACAACCACGAGGTCATCTCGAAGGCGCGGAAATATGGCTCGTTAAAGCGCCAGCGTGCGGAGGCAGCTGCTCGAGCACACAAGGACGACGTGAAAGTGGAGGCAAACGTTTGAATTAGTTAGTCTTAAGCCAACTGTATATACGTAAAGACACGCTATACATATATAATCATATATATATATATATATATATATATATATATATATATATATTCGCATACTCTCAATATGTGTTAAATAAAAGCCTAGTTAGAGACGTGCCCAATGTGTATATATACTATCTGTAATACGCCAATTATATAAATTTATTTTATTCTCTGATCTTTACTAATTACTTGTGCGCTCTCTCTTACCTTCTTGTAGATCCCAACTATTACTCCTACATAACGGGCTTTCGTGGCAGTCGCAAGTTGAAGATCGGCGAGTTTACCTTCACCCGGAACAAGGCGACTGGCTTAAAGACCTATTGGTCCTGTGCACGAGCTGGCGCTCACAAGTGCAAAGCGCGCGTTGTCACCGTGGAGGATCGCGATGTGATTATCAAGTGCAGCCAGCACAACCATCCGCCATACTAGTCTTGTTTTTAGTCCTTAGCAGAAAAAATTAAATAAACAAAAATTCACTTCAAATGCCTGTTAAATTTGACTTAAGCTTAGCCTCGTAAATTGTCAATATTTTTACCAATCCAACTAACGTTTCTCCAACTCCCTTCACAGACGATCTGGACGGTTTAAATCGGGCCGAAATCAAACACTCGCTGTTATCCTTTGTGCGAGGCCAACGCGGCTGTAAGCTGTTGGCTTTCAATGGACACAACTATGTGCGAAATCGACGCAGCGGCCTGAAGACCTACTGGATCTGTTCCAAAAAGGTAAGCTCGTAGCCTCGATATGGTAACTCTTCAATCAGTTATTAATAGTCAGTCTCTATCAATCATGCAGGGCAGCACCAAGTGCAGCGCACGCGTTGTTACCAACGTGATTGAGGGCGTGCACAAGATTGTGCTGGAGTCCTGCCATCATACCTGCCTCAATTTCGATCGCAAGAAGCGTTTGTCCTTAGTCGCTCCGATGCTCAAGACTGAACACAAGTCGGCCATCAAGGCAGCCCTAGCATCGAGCTTTGTCAAAACGGAAGCTGAGGAGGATTTGACGCTGGAGCTCCGTTCGCTTAATCTCAGCATTGAGGATCTGCAGCAGCTGCAGTAGCTAGCTAACTTTAGGCTAAGAAATTTTACTAAATAATTCAAAATAAATTGCAGTGCATAAGAAATTGTATGGAGAATATGCCCAATTTATTGCTCCTTGTATATAGATCGAATAATTTGTAATTGATTAACGCTAATTTCTCATGTTTTGCGTGTCCTTTGCAGTGCAGAATCGGCGTGCTTCGGCTCCAACGCTGCCATGGCCGATGTCCAAGCGCATTCGGCAGGCCAAGCCCATGGACGACATACAGTATATCAAGACGCCTGCAGGGAATTGCGTCCTGCACAGTGGCGGGCACCGATACCTGCGCAATGCTGCCTACAAGGACAAGATCTATTGGAAGTGCAGCAAATGGCGCAAGCAATGTAGAGCTCGCATCATAACCAACACAACGGCCACTGGACAAACGCGCTACGCCATCAGCGGCATTCATAATCACTAAACTGGTCGTTTTATTAACAAACAGAAGTATATCAAAGAATTTAAATTAACCTGGAGAGATTATTATTGAGAGCAAGTAAGGGTTTGCTTTGACTTATTTATTTTATTTTGGCATTTCCTAATCTATATCATTTTTATTTTACTTTTAGCCAATGGCCGTGCTGGTTTAATTTGTATTTTATAATGGTTTTTAATTTATGATCCACCAAATATAAGTTATTGAAATCAATTGGTCGAATCTTTTACTTTTATGTTATGATCATGTTACTGTCTCCGAACTAATCTTGCTTTTAACATATCCATTAATCTCTCGCTTTCTCTTCAGTGCTGTTCCCGCTGGATCCGAATATTTTGGGCGACTATGGCAACGAGAGTTTT
Organism: Drosophila hamatofila; assembly: GCA_035045345.1. NCBI lineage: Eukaryota > Metazoa > Arthropoda > Insecta > Diptera > Drosophilidae > Drosophila > Drosophila hamatofila. Next base: position 380,622 of record JAWNPA010000020.1, on the reverse strand, counting down.
CTGCCCCGATCACGCTCTCGATATGGATCGCGTCGCCTGCAGTATATACGCTGCGGTCTATTCCAAAAAAGAAAATTCGCTCGCACCCTGGATGATTGGGATCGAGTGCGTTATGAGCATACTCTCAGTGGGGATATCCTCGTCTATGACGAACAGCGTTTTATGCGTCGTGGCTTCTACAAGAACACTGTCTATTGGTCATGTGAAAAGCGTATAGACTGTAATGTGTACATGATTACCAGCAGGATCAAGCCCACCTATATCGCCATATCGGGTGTGCATAATCACGACTAAAATGGAAATATTACTCTATATGAATTTTAATCTCTGATTTTCTTAATAAATGTTCGCACAATCCCTAACTTAGCTAGCCTTATGATTATAGCACTACTCTTATGTTATATATTGTATATTGAGTATGTATATCTTTCATATCATTTGGTAATTTCTGTTTAATATTTTGCAGAGATCGCGGTCTTCGGGACGGGCCAGCGAGGACGCACAGTTCTACTTCACAACGATCAGAAGTTTGTCAAGAATCGCAGCTCCGCTTCGCGCACTTATTGGATTTGCTCTCGCAAGGTAAGTGAGACCCATTGCTTATCCGAACTATTGATTGACTGACTGCCATAGACTTGTTAATTTGTTGAAGATATGGGTGAGCCCAATTAATGACTAGCTAACTAACTGATTGACTGATTAACCCAGAGACCTACAGACTGATTGACTGATTAGTCTGGTTAATAGTAACACCTTTTACAGCCTTTTATATATTGTGCTGTAGATTATGTCTAGTATTTCTCTCTATATATATTGTATATGACTTTGTTTTCACAGGACGTGACGATATGTCGGGCTCGTGTAGTGACTGCTCTGGATAGCTCGGGGCAGTCGCGAATTATCAAGCGCAACTTCGAGCACAATCACAAGCCCAAGTTCTTACACAGAGGTGTCAGCCTCTCCCATCAGCTATCCATCATTGAGGGATCTGCGCTGCTGAAGAAGAGCAAGGGCAAGGGCAACCTGCCGCTACCGCTGACTAGCAAATCAGCCTAGACTTAAGCTAGGCTTAAAACTGTTCTGCAACAAATTGTAGTTAGTCGAAGCTAAATAAATAACATTTTGATAGGACTTGCATACACATTTATTATGAAGTTCGCAAATAAGTTTTTATGATACACGTTTTTGCTTGAACTTGATTCTAATTTATTTTGATTTTCTCTTGCAGCATTTCACATAGACTTTGCCGACTCGAAGAAGAACGGCGGCAAGCTCTTGGTGATCAATGGCTTTCGCTTCTTCCGCAACAAGAAGCGCGGGCATTTGCAATATTGGAAGTGTCGCAACTATTACAAGGAGCGCTGCCCGGCCATAGCTATTCACGATGAGTCGACGCTCATTCTGCGGCTCTGCCATCAGCATCAGCACATGGAGAGTAATGACATTGAGATAAAGCCGCTGCCGGCCACGGCTAAAGAGGAGGAGCCCGAGCGGGAGCCTGAGCGGGAGCCTGAGCGGGTGCATGAGCGGGAGCAGGAGCAGGAGCGAGAACGGGAGCTAGAGCAGAAGCAGCAGCAGCAGCACCTTGATCAAGAGCAGGAGCAGCAGACACAACTCGATCTGCAGTCGCGTGATATTGCTTCACCCGAGCTGCTCTCAGCTAGAATCTTGTCCAGTCGTCCGCCTCCACCGCTCCACGAGTACAAATCGAAGCAAAGCTACGAATTTTAGTTATACTGTTAACTTGCTAGCTCGTAAGGATCTTAAGAATTGATGTATTAAAGTACGCAAATATCCGCATAGTTTTTCAATGTGAACAGAGCATGCAGAAAGATAAGCCTCGTCGTCCACAACTAACTATAATTTATTGATTGTAAAATCTTACTCTTTTCTATTGCAGTTGTTGCTGCTGCTCCATACAAACCTAAGGTGCAATTCTCGGTCTCAAAGCGCGGCGGCCAGCTGCTGTGGCTGGACGGTCTAAAGTTCTTCAGGAACAACGAGAATCGTTCGAACTTCTTCTGGCGCTGCCATTGGTATTACCGCCACGTACGCTGCCCGGTGCTAATATGCATGAATAAGTTCGATTCGAGTGACTTTCGACAGATACATGAGCATTGCCACGTGCGACCGGAGCGCAAGGAGAAGCAGCAGCAGCAGCAACCGTCGAGCAGAAGAAAACGCGTTTAAAATCTAATTTAAGTGCTATTTTTTTTGGCTTGTAAATAAAATGAAAGAAAAAATTGAAACAAAAACCAGGCAGAGCTGTAACAGTATTTGGCATTTGGCTAATCGATTATAACAATTCCAATATCTAACCAAATGTTCACTAATTGCTTTATCGTTCAAATTGCAGTTGTGCTGGCCAATGAGGAGGTGCCCAATCCGGAGGATGTTCTGGTCTTCTTCACTCAATCGTTGCGCGGTCGTCCAGCTATAATGGCCAATGGCATACGATTCCTAATAATGAGCGAGAACAAGAAGAAAATTCTGTGGCGCTGCAGCTCAATGGCCACCAAGAAATTGAAGTGTCCTGCGAGGATAACTATGCTCAAGGAGAATCCACCGAAATTCATCATAAACAAGGCGGAACACATGCATGCGGAGCTGAAGCGGAATAAGTATAGCTCCAGCAAGGCGCATTCCATGACCCAGGCACAGGATGCTGCCCAAATCAAGCTGGAGCGCGAGATGGAGGGGGCGGTTAGCTTTGAGCTGCACCAGGAGGAGGTGCAGGAGCTGCACGAGCTAACAGACGATGCGATCTAAAAATAGAATTTCAAACTGTATAGTTCAGATCAGCTTAACTCTATATTTCTAAGAATAAAGCTAAAAAAAGTGTACATTATATGACAACTATATCGAATTTCGATTAGCATAGGATCTACTGCAACAGAGGTACCATCTAACATATATGTATCTATCTTTCAGATCTGCCGCGTTTTCCTGTATATATCTAGAACTGCTCTTAACTATGTTTAAGGATAAAGTTATACCAAATAGCTTAAGATCTACAGAACTAGAAACTATCTAATAATGTTTTATATTTATCTTGCTATATCGTATTTTTTAGATCTGCCCAACTTCTGCTACGTGATCAGCCAGAAGGGTCGCATTCTCCTATTGCATGAGGGCTTTTACTATGTCCGGGAGAAAGCCATCAACAATAAGACCTATTGGCGCTGCACCCAGTACACGACTATACTTAAATGTCATGGGCGCATTCATACTCTGAATGGAAACATTGTCCACTTCTGCAAGCACAATCACAGCCAGGAGGAATACGGACGAAAGATGAAGAACGCATTACGTGGGCGCAACTAGGTTAATGGCGGTACCAATACCACCTTTTATTATATAAATTTCAATTTCTTATTATATTCATTTGATTCTTTTGTTGCGGGATCTAATGCTTAGAAGGTATAAAATGTATTGATCAGGGCTACAATGTAAGTTGGGTGCTTAGTTAAAATTCGGGATGCGAACATTGATCTATTAACAGCTTTATTTAGTAACCCCTATTCAATATTTTTAGATAATAGAAACTGATATATTATGCAAGTTACATTCTTCACTGCACATCAGTCAGAGCTATTCCATATTGGAATTGGTTATCATTTAAACAATTTATATAAATAATAATAGTCATATATATTGTTGATATGGGGGCTAGTTGATTTCGTAAGGTTTTTTTTGATTTCTTAAGTTATACTAATAAGCATAATTATTGGGGTACCGCACATACGTTTTCTTTCTCTAGATATCAGACGGTGTTAAACAAGGGTAAAAATTAATGATTTCTGTAGGACATACACTTCTAGCCAGAGCTAATTGATATATTATGTTCATGTTTTGCAATACGATGATTTCTATATGACATATACTTCTACCCGAGCTAATGAATACATTATGCTAATGATTTTCAATAATATTCAAAAATACACAATTAATATACTAACAAATTAAAGGTTTAACGGGATTATAATCATTTTTTATATATCTATGACAAATTTTCAAATATTACTTTATTTTAAATATTACTGATATAAATTTGTTAAGTCGTTCTCATTAGAAGAGCTGTTGAGTCGTTAGGCTTGGGATTGAACTTCAGAACTACTCCATATATATTACCTTATCGTTATTACAGAAATATTTTAAAGTGAAACATGATTTTTGTGTAAAGTTAATATGCTTTTAATTTTAGTTCAGGTGTCTTAACAGAATATAAATATATATATTTAGCTCGAATCAATTCGTAATTATTTTTTAAAACTCATTTATATACATGCAATGTTTATGCTAATTATGTTTTATGCTAATTAATAATATACATTTTTCAAATAATTTTAAGCAAATTCTTAATAATTAAAAAAAATGTTAAGCAAATAAAATTATGAAAAAATGCGCTGCAAAAGATTTCGATAAAGTTATAAGTTCAGTTCAGATTTGAAAATAGACTTGTTATCACTAATTCTATATATTTCTATGCTTTTCCATTGCAGATATCATGCTGTTGGCCAACTTTACTAGCACGCGCAAGAAGAAGCGCAAATTGTTGATAGACAAACATGAATTCGTCATGGATCGGAAACTGAAGAGCAGCATTAATTGGCGGTGTGCCCGATATCGCAGCGCAAACTGCAAAGTGAGGGCGACGACGCACGAGCTGAAGAGTGGCCAGGAGGTGTATAGGATCAAATATGCCAATCACTCCCATAGCTGAGCACCTCAGCTATAAGGCTATGGGAGCTGCGATGTACGATACAGATTAAAGTGGTTCCAGTCCGCAATAAAAACACTTTCCAAGTCTAGACTTAGGTTCTATATGATTCAGCTTAACGCCTTCTTATTGAAATGTGACTACTCCCATATAATCTAGTATCTAGATAATATGTTTAAGCAAATGATTTTCATATAGCTAAAAGATAATACCTATATTATAGAAGTCAAGTGAACTAACTAAGGTCTGTTTAGGAAGACAAATTAGCAATTGTAATGACCCTTAAAGACTGTACATATATAATTAAATTCAAATAGATGTAAAATCTACTTCTTAAAGCATATACAATATAATTCCCTCTTTTACTTCAGATAGGAAGCTGAGCCAAGGAGTCGCAACTTGGAGGTGTAAACGGTGTCTACTAAGAGCTAACCATTAGTTTAAGGTGGACCTATTTCAAAGACTAATAAAAATATGTTTTTTGCAAAAGTCTGAACTACTTGTCGTACCATAGTGCACGTTATATCTTAATCTCTATCTGTATTGAGCTCTAGCTAACTAATTAAACTGTGCTTCTATCTCTCCTTGCAGAGCTCGTCCGCAAGCAGGGCATCATGATTGTAAAGGGCACCAAGGGCAAGCCGAAGCTGTTAATGGGCGGCTTCGAGTACTTCCGAAACAACAGCCGAGGATCGAAGACGTATTGGCTCTGTGCCAGGAATCGTTATCTGCGCTGCGCTGCCCGCATAATCACTTGCTCCAGCACAGGTGAGCTGGTGGTCAAGAACCAGCAACACAATCATGGCCCACAATTTCCGGGCGAGAACAAAAAACAAGCGAATGACAAAACGAACAGCTCACAGTAGCAGAAGCAGCAACAGCAGCGGCATCAGAGGCAGAGGCAGCAGCAGCGACAGTTGCATCTGTGTACCAAAGTTTTCCCTTTGTCAATAAAAAATTGTTTCCATTAATTCCGCTATATAGGCTCGTATTTCGATTTCGCATGCATATGCATATATCAGAATTGTGACTAAAATGTAAACATCTCTTGACATTTGCACAGCTGGGCGGATAAATCATCCAATGCCGAAGTTATTAAGATTGTAAGTTCTACTACTATGTATAATGTGTTTGTGCTAACCGGCGTTGCACGATTTAAGCTCGTTCAGTTTACAGCTTGTATAAATTATAATATACATTTTTTACAGTTCATTTATTTAACATTATAAACTATGTATGTATTTTACTCAAGAAGTAAGTCACAAATATTTCTTAGCATTTCAGTGTAATTGTTTGATTAATGAACACCAATCAGTCAAGAAGTCGAACAGCTATATACACATACATATGCACATATATGTTATATGTATATCTGTGTGTGCACATCCATATATACTATATGTCTGTGTAGGTATCATGCACACACATATACATATATACATATGTTCTTGAACTCGTAAATTGATACGGCACTTCGCTAATTTCTTGAGTAAGCGTTGCTTTGTTTATACAAAAGAGACGACAAGAAACATGATTCAGATTTTCAGACACTTCAATTGTCTGCCTCACAAGTTTCGGACTGAGTGGCAGATACAAATATACACATATAAAAAAACAGTTGTATGCGAGTTTCTTGGAGCTGAAGTATTGGGATGACTAACTGAGAATATCTGTGATTAGTTAAATATAATACCTGTGAATCGAGTTTCTTTTTTATTGAAGCAACGTCTTGAGCATGTTATTAGAATTTAAAATAAGACTCGTAAAGGACGTTAAAATGGTTCACTTTTCAAACGAAAACTGGTTCTCTTTTTTAGCATTTTCAAATATGTCAAGTCATTTAAGTACATAATTTTTATGCTGGCTAATAACTAGTTATTTTTCCTGCTAATTAATTTTTCTGCCTATGTAATTATTTATTAAAAATAATAATCATCAAGTATGTCGACTGCTCTGTTCATGCACAAAAGAGCCAGTGCACAGTTATCGATAGATATCGACACATCGCTTGCGGCTGCTCTTATACATTGTAGCATCGATACACTGGCATTGCTCATTCTTTCTCACAGAATCGTTACGTACGGACGTCGCCGCGCGTCGCGTAGATATTTTTAATTATTTTCTCAGCTTCTGGTAGGTGGTGCGCGCAGCAAATAAGAAAGAAATTTGTGTATTGCAGCAGAAGTTTTTCAGTGCGCACAGGCTGTGCCGCGCTGCTCGTGAGTCTCTGCAGAGTTAAGATTCAAAACTAATATGTAACAAAGAAAAGTGCTGAGGAAATCAAATACTAGTGAACAGCGTAAAATACATTTTAGTTCAAGGTTTACCTTTTCTCCATACAATGCCAGAACCGAAGTTCAAACGCAACTAAATATTAAACGCTGTGCAGATTTTTGTATACACTCTGCCGCGTATGTGTGTGCGTTTTAATATGTATATATAGGTGCGAGTGTGTGTGTGAGCGAGTGTTGGTAAATGTAACTGCTGCATTTTGCTTTATCAAAGAGCCATCGCTATTATTGAATTAATAAATGTACATACAATAAGAAAATATATAACATTGTCTCAATCTATCTGTGGAAAAATATCTAAACCCAATTACTCAGTTTGCTCTCAGTTTAATTCGATTGACACAGAGGCAGGCGGTAGAGCGCGAGCGCAAGCAGCAGCAGCAGAAGTAGTAGCAGCAGCAGCAGCCCCAACCGAATATAAGGCGACAGACTTAACTTGCCCACTCTTCGTCCGTTGGTGGTGGGAGACACGCACATACAATACAGCAACAGCGATAGCAAAAACAACAACAACAACACGGAGAGCCAAACCTACTCTCAGCTCTGCTTTTGCGCAGAGAAACGCTGCGAATTCGCCGTGTCTCTGAGCGCTGCTCAGTTGCAGCTCGGTCGACGCTATTTGGAAACACCTTGCTCCAATATTTTTGCCTGGCTTGTGCTCTGCTCTGCGCTGCGCTGTTCTGTAGCTGGCGTTAGTTCGCACGGCTTAATCGCCGTTGCCGTTGCCGCCGCAGTCGCCGTCTCAGTATCGTTTCGTGCGATTCTTTGGGCTGCAGCAGCATAAAATTCGTCGGGAAAACTCGCTGCCACAAAGAAAAAGGCAACATTTGTTGTTGTTGTAATTTTCCAATGCTGCTTGGCTGTGCTTTGCACGCGATTCCCTACAATTTGGTTGCGGCCAGAGCTGCAGCTGCTGCAGCAACAACAATAACAACTATAAGCAGAACGGCAGCAGCTTCAACATTGTCGCCGTGTCGCCAGCAGCGCCGCAGCATCGCCAGCCCCTCGGACTCGCCATGTACAACAAAAACAAGAACAACAACAGGAACAGCGACGCCAGCATAGAACAGGTTTGTAGCTTTAACAATTCTTTTTCGTTTTTTTTTTCTGTTTTTTTTTCCTTTTCTCTCATCTTTCCGCTGCCGTTGTTGTTGCCTCAGCTTATTCTCTTTCTCCGCTCGTTGCTTCGTTTTCGTTTCGTTCGCTTATTCATAACTTTTTTTGGTTATAGATTTTTGTCAACCACCCAACCTGCCCAACCTGCTCATCCTCCCAAGTCTAAGCTATGCTTTGGCATTCCAAAAACCGAAACCCATGCTCCCGGCTCCTTCCCCCGGCCCGCCCTCTGTTCTCTCACATGCTCTACTGTTTCAGTTTTTCAATTATTAATGGTGGCCATTAGTGCGCGACGTCCGTCATTTCGTCCGTCTGCCCAATCGCCCGACCGTTCGTACGTTATGCTTCCACGACCCCGCCCCCACCTGCACATCACCTCGTTGTCGTGTGGAATTTTTTCTCTTATCGGACAAATTGTGTTTGTCTGAAAAGTTCAATGAGGTGCGCGCACTGCAATTGCACTTCGGCCTCCTTCCATTCCGTCCCGTCCCGTTCCGTTCCCATCCACTTTAGCCCGGCGTGGAGCTAGCTGCCAATTCTGTCACATTTATGGTATCGACATATTTACAGTGAAGACGAGCTAACTAGACGTGCTTTGAATAGTCTATTTGTAAGGCGACATCATTTATTAATTATAATTATTATTCGTAAACTCGATTCGATTTGAATTCCTTAAAGAATTATTTGGTATTTCCTTAAAGAATTAATTGGTATCCTACCATTTAAACAATAAGATAATATTCCAAAATTGAAATTGCAGGACCTTAAGGGTAACTGGTACCCCAGCTGTCCACCCGATAGAGCTTTCACTGTACCATATTTGTGTATTGTAAATACATATTTGTGTATGCATTTGTATTGCTAGATTGAAATCATGTTGGCATGTCTGGGTGTTTCAGATAGCGATAACGATTCGAGCCCGCAGCACAACGGAAATGCGTTGCATTAAGTGAATTACGCAACTCCCTTCCTACGCTCACCCCCCGCGCACGGGTTCTTTTACGTGTTGACTAATTTTTTTTCTCACCCTGCGTGTGTGTGGGTGCTGAGTATGAAAAATTATGACTACAATAGCTTCGCAACACTCTAAGATAAGATCAATACATATATGTGAGTGTACGTAATTCTCATGAAAAAATATAGTTGATTTGTATATCTTAGTCAAGTGAGTCTACAGTCATTAGTTCACAGACTACAAATCCCAAAACTTAGATCATAACTATAATGAATATTGTTAATCTATATATATATATAGAATGGGCTAAACATGAAATATATGCATAAAAAATATTTCTTGCATTACTGAAAATGCATAAAAAGAAAATAAAGAACTATTCACATAAGAGCTTGGCAGTTAACTCACATTTGAAGTTTTGTAGTCTAGATTTATAAATTTATATATAAGCTTGAGAAGTATTTGAACAAATAGCTTGAAATACTAAAAGAGTAGGCAATAAGAACGAAAAATTTATTGATTTTGTTGACATATGAGCTAATCTCGAGGTTTCGAGTTTCATCAAAGAACTGAACAAGCTAATCAAATAATTGATATAATTCGTGAGGTTCACAAACAATATTTTTGGACTTCCGAAAATTTGGAAAAAAATTGGATTCTCTATCAATAGCTAACTAAGTAAATAATTTATAAATTGTCGTAATCCAGGCTAAAAATGTTTTTTTTTTTTTTTTTTTTTGCCGGCTGCAAAATGTCAGATTTATGTCAAGTTTAATTAAGATAGCGTTCAAGTTGAAATGCGTAGACCTTTTGCATTAAACAGTTACTTGAGAGAACCTACCCCCATTGCTTGCCTAATGAAAACTCGTATTATTGATAAATTTGCGCTTACCTGAGCTAAGTGCCAAGGTCCTGGCCGGCTGCTTGGCAATTTATGCGGTACTTACGGCTTGTCTACTACTTTATTATCCCAGCTTAACCTTGCGTAACCCAAGCTCTTTGTCTTGTGCAGGCAGATACACACCTACATATATAAGTGTGCAAATACATATATACAAATGTATATATATGGGTCTTTTAGCAACCCCTTTGGAAACTTACCCAATTTGCCACCAAAACCCAATAAAGTCATTTCACAGTTGAAATTATAGTATTTGTTTGCCGAGCTGCCGACTGTGGGTCCATTTGATAATTGCTTAAAGCTGTACCCATTCCACACACATATATACACACGCGCAGTCCCCAGTTGGATCAGTTTGTCATGGCCCATTCCCCATTTGCGAAAAACACATGCGAAAGCCATGTCGGGTCGCATATGTTGCTCAAAGTGATTATTTTCACTAAAAATAAACGAAATTAATGATTGATGAAGTGAGACAAGGGAGCGAAATGTCAGACATCAACACCAGAAGAAGAAGATGATGAAGATGGGGAAGATCCAACCCCACAAACCATTTTCATTTCGATTCCCACTGCCAGTCGCGATTCCTGTCTCAGCAAACAAAGAGCGAAACAGCAACATTTCAATTGTAATGAGCAGGGGAAAGTGCCATTTAATTGAATGCAGGTGGAGTAGGTGTTCAGTGCCAAATGTAGAATGTAAAATAGGAGATGGAAGCTGGAAGATTGATGCTGAATGTTGAGTGCTGGATGCTGGGTAGCCAGTCTCGTATTTCTTTACGGCGAGTCCAGCCTTTTGTCGCAACCGCAACCAGACGGAAATCATAAAAATGTTGCACACACAAATATTTTTTATGTGCCTTCGCTCGCATCGTCGTCTCGCCGGGTCGAAAATAATAATAAAATGTGAATAAAATAAAACAAACAAGATATAACTTTTCGAAAAGTTTGCCAAACAAGGAATACCCTTTCGATATGTAGAAAGCCTTAGAAAAGATGATGAAAGGAGATCCAAATTTAAATACAAAATACCTGGGCTTTTTGAAGAGATACTATTGTATATAAAAACTGGATGGTTATCGGAATTTTAGTATATCATATATAATATATAACAAGTAAGAAAGCTCTAGTCGAGACTGCTCGACTACGAGATCCCATGAACCCTTCCAGGAACTAATATTTCAATAATTCTTCGCTTCATTTATACTTACACATGCATGCACACATACACACATACGCACGTATAATCAGGCATGGTCTGCTGTGTGGGCTTACTGTGGGAACTTATTCGTTTAATAACTTTTTTTGTAAACGGACAATTTTCATAAAACTTTTAGAGCGTAAAATTAATATTAAAATGTGTGAATGTGCCAACGCACAAGTCTCTAGTACTTAAAATACAGTTTTTGCAAACTTTTAAGGAACGGGGTGTTTTGAGGGGTGGGGGTAAAATATGACAAAAACCGAAATTCCTAAAAATATATATGAATCTACGTTTAAAATTTGAAGACTCTAGCTCTAAGAAATGTGGGAGATATAATTTTATAACTGATTTTCGATAAGGTTTTTTTATCGATAACAAAAAAAAACGGGAGCAGTTATCGATTTTTAAAAATAAACTTGATCTGTGCGTGCAATACACGGACCTACAGTTTCAAATTTCAAGTCTCTAGCTTTTATATCTTCTGAGATCGATATTTATTTTAATCTGGAATTTTGAAATATATATCACCTCCCACGTTAGAGAATATATAACGTCTGATAGACTCGTTTTCATAGATTTGTTGACGAAATTGAAATGCCCAATCGGCAGAGTAACGAATAATAAATGCCACAAGACGCCAAGACTCGGGGCACAGTAGGCGTGGCATGGCATGGGCGACCGTGCCACATATTTCGTTTATATATTTACTTGACAAGTTTCGCAGGAGTCGTCTACTGTGTGCCTCTTGCCAGTTGCCCGTTGCCAGTTGCAAGTTGCCCGCTGCTACTTGTGTCTTGCGTCTTGCCTCTTGGCTTGGGTCTCTTTCGCTTTTGGCGTCTTTTGCCGTTTCAGTGCAGTGCAGGCCCCGGCGCTGCATGTCATCAACAACATCATCTACATCTCCTCGCTCTCTGTTTCGGTGTCGGACTACGTCTATGTCTCCCTTCTCTGTCTCCGTCTTCGGCTCCAACTGCGGCTTCGACTGTTGTCTGCTGTGTTCTATTTTATAGTCCAAACGTGATGGCAAAATGTGCCTGCTGCATATATATTTTTATTTTCTTTTTTGTTTTCCCCGGGCTTTTCCCAATGCCTGCTGTGCGCTGCCTTGCCTTGCCTTGCCGTGCTATGCCTTGCGTTGCCTTGCATTTTCCTGCCGCGCTTTGGAAAAATAAATTAATGGGAAACATGCAAACATAAATTCATTTTTTAGCTGTCAGGTGTTTCACATTTTAAACGTAAATTATATATAAACCAGCAAACAAAATTATAATTCCGCCTAAATGTTTTATTGGCCACCGACTGCTGTCTGTCTGTCTGCCCGTCTGCCCGGCCGTCCATCCAATTCCCCCTCTGTGAGTATATACCCTGTCTATATCTTATTGAGAAAGCAGGCAGCTCTGTTTATCAAAGGTAATCCTCATCGGTATTTGAAGACTGTAACAGCTGTGTTTATGAACTCTGCTATATCTTTAGGAAGATAAAAATATGTCTTTATAAGGGTAACTCTTCTTGCTAAATTAACAATTGCTTCCTAAGTAAGAAAAGAAAACTCCAATAACAGGTACATCGTTCTTAGATCTTTGTGTACAGGGTATCTTTTAGTCGTGGCTTTTGCATTGTTTATTTTATACTTTTGCAGCATCCAATGGAAATTTAATTTTATTTAAATTAATGATGAAGCTTATAATTGGCCTCGTTTTAGGTTTTTAGCTTCCTTCTATTCATTTCGGGTTTTATGCGGACACTTCACAGTGTGAATGGCAGCGACAACGTCAGCTTCATCTCCATCTCCATCTCCATCAGCATCTCCTGCTCCATCTCAATCTTCATCACAATCTCTAGCTCGCATCTACATCAGGGCCTTTCTTTAGCTCGCTTTTTGAAGAGCATTTGACGTGACTTGGGCTTCGCTTTTCGTGCGATGCGCTCTCTCAACTTTGATTATGACGTGAAGTTGGCCAAGTGCAAATACTTTGCTCGTACTTTTTAATTAACTTAATTAGCATAGATGATGGGCTAAGCAAAGCAGCGCTTACATAACATGGAAATTGCATTATGCCTTCCCGCCTCCTACCCCTCAACAGTCCCCACTGTCCATCTGCTCGTATGGGAAAGTTGACAGGGCGGGCGAACCCGGTTTTCTGGCCTTTTGATTTGGGCTATGGCAGCCTTATAAAATACTTAGGGGAAGCTCACTTCTATTCACATACTCCTCATTATGTGCATAATGTGCTTGAAAGCTATACGAAGCGATTGCTCTTTTAAGTACCCCCAGACATACTTTAATGCATCCCCCACACCCCAGATTTGACACCCCACACCTTAGCTGATTTAGAATTCCTTGTGCTCGCATTGAGATTGAACCTACTAATTGGTTATACTAATTAAAAACATTTCAATTGACTAAGCAGCACAACTCTTATTACGTCAGTCATTGTGGCACAACCTTGTCGAGTCTTGCCTAACGTGCGGTTCACGTTTCATTTGCACTGAACATTCGCATAAACAGATGAGCATAAAGATTATATGCCAATTTTCATACTTGAGCTCAAAGTATTTCAGAATTAAGTTTAGTGTGGAATTTGTAATATGTAATTTGTTCTTACTGTAATATATAAAGATTGTTTTGCGTTTGAACAGCAATTTATCTATCGCACAATTGCTTCATGTTGCTCGGTATTCTTCAAGCAAAGGGAATATTACGAATTTGTTCTGACTTCTTTTACTTTTGATTTCGTTGTCGTTGATTTTCCGTTTCAGAAATTGCTTTGATTTTCAAATATTTGCTGCTAAATATTATAAATTAGTATTTAGTGTAAAATAGCCAGATCAAACTGTCGTTGGTATTTAGCTGATTTGTAATTCTAAAATAGTTTTTTCTATTATCAACTGTTATAAACATTATATGTAGAGTTGTGAATTGATTAATCACTGCTTAGTCAGCCGTCAGTCAGTGAAGCACTCATCAATCACTCAATCGATATAAACAGTAATGGGTATCAAATTTTCTTTCGCTCTATTTTACCTAGATTTACATACTCAATTATTGTCTTTTCTATAGTCGTGATTATTGCTTCCCTGTTTATTATTCATTTCACAAATTATGTGCCATGGGGCTTTCGATCTTAAATTATGTGTATAAGTTTTCTTCTTTTTTAAAATTTTAGTTTGATATTTTTTTTAATGGCTGCTGCGGCACGTCTTGAAAAAAGTATAATCTCTCAAGTGGTTGTTGGTGTTGCTCTTGTTGATATCGTTGCTTGGCACCCGACTTTTCCCGCCTCATTGCCCTCTGCCCGGAGGCGCTAAATGCAGGAAAAGAAAAAGAAATAACGGAAGAGGCCTCGCAACACCGGAGACAAAAGAAATTTGTATAAGAAATCTATAAATTTTGTCTTAATTTTTTCTTTCGTTTCGTTTCGTTTTGTTTTTTTTTTTTGTATTCTTTTATAACGCGAGATTTTTGATTTACGCGCCATTGGACATTTTATTTGGATTGGAGTGTTTGGTTTCCCAGAGCACATATTTATTATTTCTCTCTTTTTTCCTCGCTGTATTTTTATTTTTATATTTATTTTTATTGCTTTTTAATGCGCCGCTGAGGAAGTTTTATTTCTGGGGCAACTGCAATCCCCCCAATCGTTTTAACTTAGCCGCTGCGCGTGTGGATTGTTGAACAATGAATTTTCTTGCGATTATCTATGTGTGTGATATAGTGTGTGTGTGCTATATTGTATGTAAATGTGTTTTTGTGTGACTGAGCTGGAGGAAGCGACAACGTTGCTGTGGTGGCGCTTTTTTGTAGAAAATAGGGTATTCTAATATTGCCATTAAATATTACATGTATAATTTCGAGAAAATAATATATATTTCTGATCTTTCACAAGTCAACGGTTTAATATCGAATAATTAATTCACTAAAAAATATGAATATATGCTTATTAGATTTTTCTATCTGGCTGACTGATGGTTAACTAAATCACTGAGAGGGTATTCGGTCTTCAGCCAGCCGTAGCAAACATATTTCTGGCTTGTTTTAAATTCAAATGCGGCAATTGTCAGTATTTGCCACCTTCTTTCATATTTATGCTCTTATGTACAAAATATATATATTATGTATATATAATAAACATAAAATATTCAACTCTTGTCTTCTACAACCCACACAGAATACGCAGCAGCAACCGGAGCAAGAGGAGGAGACGCAGCAGCAGCAACAGCAAATGCAGCTGGCAGTAACCGCAGTCAGGACGAGGGCGAACACGAACAGGAGCAGGACCTTAGCCACGTCCAAGACGAGAGATAGAGCCACGTCGTTAATCTATTTACCGCCTTTCTGTCAGCCTTGTGGACACGTGCCTGCGGCAACAGCAACAGCAGCAGCGGCGGCATCGGCGTCGTCCAGCAGCTGTTCCTCAACTACGGCTTCTCAGTGCTGTTATTGTTGTTGTAGTAGCAGTAGGGAACATAAAAATGATGATAAACATACCACAGCGCTGCCGGTGACAACAGCAGGAGAAGGAGCAGCAACAGCAGCAGCAATAATGGTCCCTGTTTCAGCCTCAGTCTCAGCTTCATCTTCGCCAGCAGCTCCTTTGGAGCTGGCGCGCAAATTCCTGCAGCGTGATATTCAGTTTGGCGTGGCGCCTAGCTGCAACGTTCTCAGACGTTCGACGCAATTAGTTATGCCAATTGTTGTAGGTGGCAGCAACAGCAGCAGCTGTGGTAGTGTCTCGGAATGCTTGCGACGCCAGCGACGTGAGCGTATGCGAATCGAGCGACAAAGTCAGGAGGCAACGCAGCTGGATACAATAAAACCAATCAGCAATGCAACAGCAACTAGAACTACAACAGCAGCAACACTTGCAGCAACAGCAACAACAACAAACAGTTCGCAAACAACGACCACGATTGAGGAGAATAAGTTGAATGAGCAGCTTGTTGAGGACGAAGATGACGACGATGATGATGATGAATGTAGGTGCTATAACTATAACGGTGATATTAGTGCGCTGGAACGTCTAGAGCAACAGAAGGAGCAGGAAGCGCTAAAGAAAAAAAGGCAACAGCAGGAGGAGATGGAGCGACAGCAACAGCATCAGCAGACGCTGCCTGAGTGGTATCAACTTCCTAGCATTACGTGGCTAAAATTCTGGCACCAGCAACTGTGCAACAGCAGCAGCAGAAATAGCAGTAGCGACGCCAGCAACTTCGCCAATGCGACAACGCTAACAACGAATATAACGACAACAACAGCAGCAGCAGCAGCAGCAGCAGCAGCAGCAACAACAACCACCATTGACAGGAGTCGGGGCAGAAGCTGCGGCAACAACAGCATGACGTCGACAAAAAGTTGGCTGAGAGCACTGTGGCTGACGCTGCTGCTGGCCACGTCTGTTAGCGGCTGGGGAGGACGTCAAGATGGTGAGTAATAATGGCCAATGCATAGATACCCTTCAAGGCACTAACATGCAAGGACTTAATCCTTCCTCTTGTCTTTATGTATTCATAATTTAGGTAGTTAGTTTTAATATGAAAAGCTATAGGTACGTTCATATTTTTTGCAATAAAAACTGCAAACTCAAACTACAGCTCACATTGTTACAAATGAGAGTTGACATATACCCCACATTGCTTTAGCACAGGGTATCGGCATTAGAGCTGGAGTCAAGATGAAAAGTCGCAGAAAATGCGCGTAACGCATGCCGTTAAGTAGCATTATGATAGGAATTTATAATTTGACTTGCGCCACAATGCCACCTTCATCCATCCAATTCCTCCGCCTTCATAGCCACAATCCCCAGCCCACAGCGTCCCCTTACAAGTGGCCATTCTGTCCCTCCTACTCCTCTGTTGAACGACAACAGCATTTCATTTAATTTTGAGCATAATTTTTAGTGGGCCGAGCGTCAGCTGCCTGCCACAGCTTGTGTCTGCTCCCAACCCCTGCGAGCGATTTCCTCCGCCATTCAACCTCTCTCCACCTCCGCTCTCTTCATTTGCGCCCCTCTGGTCGGTCATGCTCAATTGAATCCATAAGTAGTTTGTGACCACAGATCTGCGTGCTCGTATAATGCGTTTCAACTGTTTCTCCATGAGCGGATTTGCCCAAAAAAAACCAACAGTACTTTAGTCATTCATGTCTGACTAGGAGTTACCTCGCGATTTCATTTGAAGTGGTTTAATATACACAAAGGCATATTTAGGGATACATTTAGAAAAATTAAGAGCGAAAAACCATTTGTAATTATTTATGTTATGGCATACCATATATACCGCACCAAAATTCTGTTCCTTAAATCTAATAGAATAGAAGGTCTGCTAAAACAAAAAATTGTTTTTAAATATATCAATTTGATATTTATATTGAAAATAAGGAAAATCTGCTTAAACAATTTAATTTCTTGTCTTTTCTAATCCGAAGGATATCTTGTAAAAAGCTAGTCTATATGTCTGCTTTTGTCCATTCAAACTATAATATACACTTATCTCTCATCATCAACGACTACAGGGTATAAAAAAAAAACATTTTTTTGGTAGAAAACAATAAGAAAACAACGGCAACAGCCGCCGCAGCAGAAGCAACAATAATAATAACAGCAACAGCAAACAACAAATGGCAAATTGTACGGAAATTGCCCGAAACAAACAGGCAGCAACCGCCAACCGACCACCGACCGCTGACCATAATTCACTCAAGTTAGACAAAAGCATTTTCGGGCGTTACGTACACCCCCCACCCGCTCTATCTGTTACCTCCTACTTCCCCTACAACCCCTACTTGCGTTTGCTAACCAAAACCGAAACGAAAGTCCAAAATTCCAAATGCAAACGCAAATGAGTCTAAAACGAAGCGTCATGCTCTTTGAGCTGCTCTTATATGAGTGTGCGTGTGCGTGTGTGTGTGTGTGCGTGTGAGTATGTGTGTTCCGTGTGTGTGTGCTGCGTAGCCATTGTCCCATCAATAAGGGTGGTCCAGCATAGCGCCCTGATAGTACTCAACGCCAAGCACTTAATGGTGCAGGGTGCACGAGGGTTGCGGAAGTGGAGTGGGGGCGTTTTAATTGGGTTAAGGAGCTGTTAGCGCGTTAAAGCAGTCATTACACATACAGATATCTATACACAGCCGTTGAGAGATAAGCGCACACATGCCTAACATCAGTTTTAGGTCTACAACGAAATATTGCCTGTCATAACCTAAGTAACATTTGGCAGGTGGGTGAACTAATTAAGTGTTTTCTGATGTAGGATAATTACTTAAACTATACGCTTAACTACAATATTTATATTAACAGGAAATAGAAATTTAGCAGAGCGGTTCGAATAGTCCTGTGCTAAACAAGGAACATGTTACAGAACTTAGTCAAAAGTAAACTAATTTTAGTCATCGATAACTTTTTCTTTACTAGACTTGTAAACCCAAAAAATCGTACTTCTTCACTTTTGTTAAGTTTTGAATTATATTTTGATAATGTATCCAACTTTTATAAAGATTTGAAAATCAATGTTTGAAAATAATACTTTCAATGATTCCAAGTAATTTAGTATCGGGCTCAATCTTCAGACCTTTTGTATATGACTATGCACAACAAAAGCTATATGGCTTAGGAATCGAGACCAGCAGTTTTGCTTGTAAAATTTAACTTCCTTTCTTCTTAAAAATGCTTTAAAAAAGAAAACGTTAATGTAGCTGAAATGTAGCTGATAAGGGTCTTACAGCCACGATACAAGCCTAATGCTTGGCGATTACTGTCAGTTGATAAGAACGAAATGTCAATCGCAACTCTTTCGAGTTACTTAAATATTTGCCAATCCAACCAGCCCAATCTAGCAGGCGGGTTTTCGCAGTTCTGAGCCACTCTAATCCACAAAGAAAAAAAGAGTATTTTCATGCACGTCTGTGTGTTTGTGTGTATGTGTAAAGCCCTTCAACTGTCCATACGTATTTGCACGCTTGTCTGTCTCTCAATTCCAACGTTCGGCCTTTCCGTCCACCCGTTCATCGGTTTATTTTTGTATTTTTCTTTTAGCTACATTTTGGGGGTAGCTGCAGCTATGTAGCTGCTGGCAAAAGTATTGAATCATGTTGGGGCATTATGCACGGCACTTCAAATCGGCGAAACAATTACAATGGGTCGCACGGCAAGGTATGCTACACTTTATACACACATATGCCCACTGTGCGTGAGTGGGCGAGCACACAGAGAGAGGGCGACAGAGTGAGGCAGGGCAGGGTAGGGGGGCCACATTATGACAGCTACCGCAACAACAGCATCGGTAGCTGAACAAATGTACAAGTCATTGGACAATGAAAGAGTCAGCGAAAAGGGGAGCTGGAGCAGAAGCGAGGCGAGGTGGGCCAGTGGGCGGAAGGTTTCTCAATGCGGCTCAGAGTTCATAGCGATTCGCTGATCCTGCGCAGGAGCCCCTTTTGTTTGCCACAAATGTGAAAAACAACAAAATGAAAATGAAAAAAAAGATGGAAATGCAAAAGAACAAACGTAAAGCAAAAAAAAAAGAAGAAAAACGTAAAATAAAATAAAGTAAAATAAAACAAAATAAAAGAATGCAAAGAAATAATAAAATAAAATGTGTATAGCTTGATGTATGTGTGTGTGTGTTGTGTCTGTGTGTGTTTGTGTTGATTCGTACGCACAGTCGTCTCTACTTTTGCGACTTTTGTGCATTTGAATGCGTATAGCACTCGGCTTCGGTTGTGTTTTTTGGGTCCACCCTTAAGCCCAGCCCAGTCCAACTCTGGCAGTAAGCTATTCGAGGGTGGTTTTACCATTTTCTAGCCTTATGTGAGTGTGTGTGTATGTATTGCATTGGTTTTACTTATTGTTTGTGCTCAGTGTGTATGTGTATGTAAGTATGCGTGGCATGCCTTAAGCTAACGGCTCCTTTTTCCTTTGCCTTGCTCTATGCATTGGCTTGTTCCATGCTCTCTCTCTGTCTCTCTTTCGCTCTCTCTCTTTATGCTCTTTTTAATATTCACAATTGCCATTTCGGTAGTTTTTATATGTGTATATATTATATATATGTATATTTCTATGTGTGTGTGCGACATTATTATTATTACGAGCCGTTTTCTGGTTTTGCTGCTTGTTCAACTTATTTATGAGCCCTTGCGTCGTGGCAGAGGGTCGTAAATATTTGGTCTCTGAGAGCCGCACATACAATATATATATATATATATATATATATATATATATATATATATATATATATATATATATATATATATATACAGACACACACAAACACACAAACACACACTACGGCAAGCTGACACTTATGCGCACGCACTTAAATACAATCATAATAACAATAATTGAAACAATTTATAAATTAAAAAGCCACAAATCTTGGCATCAGAATTGACATTACTATTAGAACAGAAATACGAGGACTGCGAACAATGGCATTATTTATTTTGGTTAAGTATAAGATTCTAGATTGTTATACTCTGTATCGTAAGTTGATAAGAGGGTATATGGGTTTTTTTCCTTTAAGGATCCGGTTAAGGATCTGCATTCAATCACTTAATTAGACAGTTAAGTAAACAATCAATCAGTTAAATATCAGTCAGCCAATCAACGTATCTAAAATTAATTTAATTAATCAGTCAGTTATTCATTGATCATCAGCCAGTCTGTCCATCGATCAGTCTAATAATTATTCAAGTCAATCAGGTAACTATCAGTGTGTCAGTCTGCTCATCAATCAGTAGGTAGGTCAGCTTAATAATCATTCAGGTAATCGGTAAGTTATTCAATGAATATATCATTCAGTCAATCATCAGTTATTAAATCCATGAATTAAGTTGCAATTCAGACTGTCATCAGTCAAACAAATCCGAATGCTTTCAGCTACAAACAGAGTATTCGATAGTCGATTCTCTTGGCTTATAAATATTTCTTCATTACTTGATTATTGTTAAAATATATTTTTTGGGCAATTGGGCTTTTATGGTGCAACTTGTTATTCTTGTTATAATATATGTTTTGTTGTTGTTGTTGGTATCGTTAAATGAACAATGGACCACAATTGAGGTCACATGCTTTTCATACCCAACACACACATTCAGAATTGGGGAATTTAAGTATATAACTCACTTATGTATGTGGCTATTAAAATCTACATTAATAATTTATTTGACTGCGTTTGGCTTCTGGTTTATTTGGTTTGGTATTATTAATAAATTGCATACTTTTTTGACTTGCAGCGCCTACAAATTGCACATTTCCTGCCCGATGGGAGGGCTCCTGGTTTTTATCTGGCTACCAGCAATCTATACACATCAAGGGCTCGCAGTTCAGCTACCGGGGCAGGTGCGCCGCCTGGGATGGTAACAAATATCTGATTGTGGATGAGTAAGTACCATCAAATACAGTTAACCAATACAAGTTTATATATGCTAACATCCTAATTCAAAATATGCTTGGCTGGCAAATAAATTGAATGAAAATAAGAAGAAAAAATAATAAAGAATTATGAAGAAGATGTTCAAGCAGATGAACTAGATGAAACAGATGAAGATGAAAACAGTAGATAAAGTGGCAGATAAAGAAAAACAGGCGTCAAAAAGCCCTTGTAGTTAAAATTGTATTGCCTGAATCTTGTCGTAGCTCCCCTCAACTTTTTTATTTCCTATTTGTAGGTTATGTTACCTATTTTTTTCCTTCGTTTTTTTTTTTTTTGGGTACGTTTTGTAGCATTTGACTTTTGAGTGTGCGCCAAGTGGCAATAATTGAATAAAGTTTCGTTTTGCTAAGGTACCAGCCATGCTCAAACAGTCGCTAGGCTAACAGAAGGCAGTAGCAATACATTCAGAGAAAAACTAAAAGGTAGTTCTAAAAAAAAAACATGTAATATAATTCGCTTCAACAGAAAACAAATGAACTTCTCAATATGATAATGACATTAAAGAGGATTTTATCTTCAATTCAAGTTTGATTTCATATTGCTTTGAATAAATATCTAAATTCATGATGAGACATTTTGATTACTTTAAGCAAGCTGAATCTTTTAAAAAGTCCTTGTGTATCTCTTTAAAAATAGACAAATTATTCTATATATTTAACACTTCATTTTAGAATTTCACTTCATAGTTGAAGAAAAGTATTCAAATTTTTAGACTAGTTAACGTTTTCTCTGAGTGTAGCTGTAAACCGATTAAGTAAGAACATAAAATGCTGAAACATGGGCGCCAGTTGCTCTCACTTAGAGACACAGACGGAGGTATGCTTAGATATATTAGAGCAGACTGCAAACCTGTCCATTGAGACATCTGCTCTTAACTTTGCCTATGAAACGAGTTTGTACAACTCTCGTTGTCTCTCCTTCTCTTCGTCTCTGGCTTTTTTCCTGTCTAAGTGTGAGAAACAGAGCGCGTAGGCCAAGTAGCTTAACTCTGAATCGAGCCAATTTAACCGTATATGTATATATATATATATTTTTTCTTTTTGTGTGTAAGTGGTCCAAAGTTAATCAAATGCTAACTATTTTTTATAGGTTTAAAGGTTAAAGTACCTTGAACTCTGCATCTGTTTTGCTTTTTGTACAATAATAATAAAAACAAAATACTATTTTCATTTTGAATGTTTTTTAATATATTAAGAAAAACCAAAAGACATTCATGCTGGGCTGCTATTATATAAATAATTTTTTACACTTTTGCGTTTTGTCATGTTTCCAACTAAACTATATATATATATATATATATATATATATATATATATATATATCATTAGACTATAAGAAATAATAATAAGTCTTGCGAAGTTTATTTTTTGGTTGTAGCTGATATGTGTATAAACTTTTGGTTTTTGACAAAAAATGAACCGAAATCCCGATTTGGATGTTTCTATTTAACATCTATTTGATATTTTGAATATTATTTTTAATGTGTTTGTAAGTATTTTTGTCGTGTACTCAGTTAATCTTAACTTTCGACTTCTTATCGTAATATATGTATAAAAAAGAAACCAAATAGATTTTAAGTACCATCTACCAACTAGGAAACTAACAAAAAATGCCCCCACAAACTGAAAAAAACAATATATATAATCTACATCTATTTTGATTTTGAAAAATGTTCAATTAAAAAGTACAGATTTGTTTTTATACATCACATATATTTTGTTAACTGTTTGAGTTATTTAAGTGTGCGTCCTTTCAGTTCGTTTTTATGATATCATTTATGAGTTTTGAACAATATTACGAAATCTACATATATTTAGCTTCCAATTGAAAATAGTTTAGCCTACATCAAAACTGGGTTGGCTGCAAAAACAACACACTCACATAGTATATATAAATATATATACAATATAAATTACATGTTAATTCACTTTTTGGATTATCGAAAAAAAAAAAAACATTCATAAAACGTAAAATTTCTTCAATAACTCACTGAGAAACATTTTCATCCATAGCATAATACTTTTCCAAACTTAAACTTAAAGTTTAGAAAAGCCTTGGCTTACGTATTCTTTTTTACATTCAAAGCCGAACAAAACATCAGATCAGAATTATAAGCCAAAAGGATATTTTCTCAAATATAAACACAAAATAAACTTTTACTAACATATATCATTTACAAACCTAAGCAAAAATAAAACCAATACAAAATACAATAACTTTTCATTTGCAAAAAAAAAAAAAAAAAAAAAACAAACACTTTTTTTAGGAAAGGATGTCATCGTTGCCTGGTTATCTATGAGAAGCATAAGAATGTGCTGCAGTATAAAGAAAGTGAGTGCGAAGGTGATAGTATGTATATGCATCAGTCGAACAATCCATCTGCACTGGCGATGCGTAGCTCTATTAAACAAAGTGATCATAGGGGGGGAGCTCATCCCAATACGAACGGGCATTCAAGACTATCATCATCGGATCAGTACATAATGAGATCCAATGACGATATGAATGATTGTAAGCATTAACTTTATACTTTTTCCAATTAATTCTAAACTTAAGATCAGCCCAAAACACAAAAACGAAACTCTATCTCTTAACTCGCTATCTCCAGTTATACCAGTTATATATATCATTATTACCCTCTTCTGTTCAATCACCTCTTAGCTTTGCGTTTCAACCAAACATAACTAACATCTAATATTATGATTTAAGCCCATTTCTTTTACTTTTTGTTTTACTTTTACTTTCAACCCAAAAAAGTGTGAAAAAACAAACTTTTTGCATTCAAAAGGAAAAAAGACACATTAACTGAAAGATTCTCTAACTATTATTTTTTTATATTTTTTTAAAATATTTTTATCAAGTATTTTAAGTACTTCCAATTTTGTTATTAAGCTGATTCATTTTTTACATATGATTATATACTTAAAGTACGTTCACTTATTTTAATTTTTAAATTTTTATAATATAATTTTTTTAAATTTTAGTTTTTAAAAAGCAATTTTTTGATTTACTTTGAAAAATAAAAAACAAACAAACAAAACTTGTAAATAGTCTCAACAAAAATACTCTGCATACGAATTGATATATATATATATATATATATCAATATAAAATATATATATATATATATATAATAAAAATAAAATTCTATCCCGTCATGGCAAAGGGTCCTCTCTCTCTCACTGTCTCTTTAACTGTCTCTTTAAACCAGAAAACATTTTAAAAATATATATATATATATATATATATATATATATATATATATATATATATATATATATATATATATATATATATATATATATATATAAAGGAATTTTCTCAAGATACAGTTACAGTTATTAATATCCAAATACTATATATATCGTTCAAATCAATCCAATTAACTTACTTAGTTGCGATTCTCGAAACGTATTAGCGGATTAGCAGATTAACCCCTCCCAACAGAACCCAAAAAGAACAAAAACTAAATAAAACAACTCAATTAAAGCTTTAAAAAGATTTGTATAAAGTAAAACAAAAAAAAAATCGCGTCAGCTTTAAACTCAAAATCCAAGCCCGAAAAAGATATTAAGAAAAACAAATTTAAGTTTTCCTTTTTGATTTTTGCTTGATTTTAGTTTTCTTTCGTTTTCATTACTGTAAATAATTAAAAAAAAAAAAACAATAAATCCTGTAAATATATATATATATAAAACATTTTCTTAAACAATTGAATTGTTTGTTCTGAATATACATATATTTTTTACAAAAAAAAAATCATTTACATATACATATATATCTATATATATATTTGCAAAACTCTATTCAATATTTATATGATATGTATATTTTTTACTTTACTTCAAATATTTAAAAACAAAATTTAAATCAACTCCCAACTACAACAACAGCAACAACAAACATCCATACAAATCGATTTTTCAAATATGTACAAGATATATAGAATATATATATTTTGATTTTTCTTTTCTGTTTTCGTATGTATGCGTGTCTGTGCGTATGTGTGTGTGAGTATGTGTGCTTTGTACAGTTCCATTTTGCATTTATACCAAAGAAAGAAAAATCTACTGAACATACATAAACTTTTCATTGATTGGACTTTTGCAAACTTTTGCATTTGAAAATTTAGTTTTTCTTTTTTAAATTATATATTTTTTAGGGCCATCAAATGCTGAAATTATTCTTAAATTGCGCGTTACAAATCGTCTAGTTAATTGTACATTCGCACTTCCAATTACTAACTCTTTATACTACTATATATACATATATATATGATATATATATTTTATATTCATAGAGCTCTATATATAAAGTAAACTTGTCCCTAAAACCAAAATTGTTGTTTTTCGGCCTTCGATTCATTTTGTAAATAAAATCTCATTCTCAAAATCATGCGAAAGAACGCTGCAGTCGGGCTGGTTCGACTGTTAATACTCGTTCACAGTCCAAAAAACGATTAGACACGGTCTAATGAGTGGAGCATATAATATGTATATACTATATACTATATCTAAAGCTTGAGAGGACGTTTAAAGTGATCAACTAACTACGTATGTATCCGGGGTATATGTACAGGACAAGATATCAAATTCCGAGTCTATAGCTTAAATACCACTGACAATAATATCGGCTATATTATAAAAACTATCAGAACGACATCGTGAACGAGTATAAAAACGCTATTAAAGCCAGCACACGCAGTTATCCACAGACTTTTTTCTGCTCAAGAGCACCTTTATACTATTTATAAAGTCATCAATGCATAAAAGCGGTTCACAAATGGAACCATTCACCAAGAAAAAAGAAAACACAGTTTTCACACCGCTCACACTGTAAAATTCCATTTCCTCATCTCACAAAAGAAACATAATTTTGAAAACAATTCTCGCAAAAAATATGTATAAATATGTATATTATATAGTGCTCACTGCATATTAAGAATTCCATATGAAAAACCATTTAGTGGATCGAGATTTTTTTGTTTTTTTTTTTTAATATTTAAGTTCACCAATTATTTTGAACCGACTTTGCATTTCATTTCATTCCGTTCTTTGTTTTCCGTTGTGACGCGTACATTATTTATTTATAGGTCTTCACGCAATGTTTCGAATAAAGAGTAGCCTCAACATGGAGCCATATCCGTTAGGCAAGCCTGGGTAAAATAAAACTATAGCTTTAAATTCAGAAAATAAAACACCCTCAAATGAAAAACTTCTTCTATGTGCATTAAACATTTGACGTATACATTAAAGCTCTGTAGTCGAATGAGTTGTATTGGGTAGCTTTTGCTCCTGGCTCTGTTTGTACCCCGACATATTCACAATATTATAAAGTCGAGTTACAAATTTTAAAAGAAACTAGTTTTTTCCCTGTGGATTTTGTTTAAATGGACTTCTATTTCTGTTTACAACATTCTTAGTTATCATACTTGCATTTTCTTTCTAGGGTATGTTCAGGCTCAGCTCTGTTTGAGCTTTTCTCTCCGTTTAAATTTGTCTGTGTGAATGGTTTTAGCTATCCAATCCTTTTGAGTGCAGTCTGAAGTGGTACAGAAAGTGTACATACACAAGTATGCAGGTCTGGTCCCTGCCGTGTGCTGGCTTTTAAGTTTTTCCATTTTAGAAGCTTATATGTACTACTATATATATATATATATATATATATATATATATATATATGTGGAGAAAGAGTGAAAAGCCCAAGGAGTTCAGTGGTTAATTGCTATAATCCGCTTACTACCATGTCAAGTGCTGAAGTTTTCGCTTGCCTCTGGGTCTGCTTGCAATTATAGCCATCTAATTGTAAGGCTAAGTCCCTAATTGCATACAAGTATCGAGAGTAGTCTCTCCTCTACACTTTCTCGTTCTCTCTATTTCTTTCTCAGTCTATCTCTCTTGGTTGGCTTACGACATAGTTACGGGCGTACGCATAGAAATGTAAATTCATTATTTATTATTTGTTTGCCT
Organism: Drosophila hamatofila; assembly: GCA_035045345.1. Taxonomy (NCBI): domain Eukaryota; kingdom Metazoa; phylum Arthropoda; class Insecta; order Diptera; family Drosophilidae; genus Drosophila; species Drosophila hamatofila. The sequence continues at coordinate 353,039 of JAWNPA010000020.1, read as the reverse complement.
CAATAGAAATCAAATTAGTTTAAGTGCTGCAAACACCAGCCATGGCTCCGGACCTCGACTACTACGGCTCCGGCTATGGCTCCGAATGCGACTACGGTTTCTAGGCTGTGTAAGCTCAACCAGTCAACTTGAATCGATTTGAAAGCGCCAGCTCATGTAGCCAACGCTCAACCCACTGTGCTCCAGTTTAATCTATCTCGGACTCACTGGCTGCCTGACTTACTGAGTGACATGTCTGTCAGGCTGTCTTTGAGCGTGTAGTACTTTGTCTCTCTTTCTCTTTCCCTCTCTCTCTCTCGTTGGCTGTTTTTTTTTTTTTTTTTGATTTGATTTTGTTTAAATATTAAACGAGAGTTTTAGATCTCATTTATAATTCAAAGGACAGGCGTATTAACTGAAGTGGGGCCCTGTTGCTGTGGTGTTGGCGTGGGCGTGGGCATGAGCTTGCACGACTATGAAGTCGTGGGCGGCGGCGGCAGCGGGAGCGAGAGGGCTGTGTCAATGGGCGGTTGTTTATTTTGATTAGCCGTCCGTAAAACAATCGCTTCAATGGCACAATGGCATTATTAGGTTTATGTCATTATTTGTTTTGACTGTCATACGCACAGACACACGTCCACACACACACATATACAACCTCACAAACTGACATACACACATGCACATATTCCTGCCTTTGAGGCATTCTGTTAAAATTATTCGAAAAACTCAATGCAAATACATGAACTAAATTCACTTGAAACTCAAAATTTTGTGCACATTGGCAATGCATAATAATTGAATTTGGTTTAAGCTTAATTTTCATAGTTGGCTAAGACAACTAGTATAGGCTTACCAACTAATGCCCAAATATCATTTTATCAGCAATTTCCACACACACACAGCCAAATATGTATATAACAAGTAAGAGCGTTGCAGTCTGCCTATACTGATTATATAATGCTCGTTCACGGTCCAGATACAGCTTAATTTATTAAAATATTAGTTAATGTTTTCCAATTAGCAATGCCCTTACGAGCTTAACTCTCTGTGAAAGATAAAGTTCTTACATCCCATTGTATATTTTAAGCTCTCTATTATCTGGCTTCAATAGACAGATGCACGAATATACTCTTCACTTTCCTGAGCGAGCATACACAGTTTCATTTAAATAAGCTCTTGTTTAGTTATTCAGTTATTTCTAATAAAACAAAGTTTCAAATATCAAAGCAATTCACTTGAAAGGGGGCTCAGATTAATTCAATGAGAATAATTTCATACAATTTAATTAGTAGTGAACAATGGGATTTGCTTTTGTTAGATATATAATTTGATAGTGCGAGATGAAACTGAAAACAGATCTGAGCTTAATTTAATTGAATAGGAATAAAGAGAAAGAAAACTAGCTAAATCTTCTATTCCATGTGGAAATACTTGATATGTGAATCAGATTTTGTTTAGTAACATAATATTTTAGTAACATTATATTATAATATTATAAATTAATCTGATTAATATAGAGTAGAGTAGGTCTCTAAAATAATATATATATATATATATATATATATATATATATATATATATATATATATATTTTGTGCCAATAGTTCTATGTCTACATAAAATAGTGGTCTGATATTTGTCCTCGTCCTCACATATGAAAAAGAGTTGATTGGCTCTTTGGCATTTGTGCATATCGTGGGATATAAAGGTATAGAACTTCGAAAGAGTAAGCTTCGCTAGTGACTATCTGTCAATCAGAGATAGCTATAACAAATTAATCTTACATCAAATTTCAGTTTCATAATATTGAGGTTGCTGCACGACTTGTTTGGAAAGCTGCAGTATCATTAGCCGTAGTCAAATTTTAAATAGAGTCAGGGCCAATCTATCAAGCTAACGTGAACCGCTTGTAAGAAAACCACGCCCCAACCGCCTACCTCGTTGCGCCCCTCTTTGCTTGGCTTCTCGCATAATTATTTGAATGTTTTTTCTTTCATATTTTCGTAAGGATCTATTTAACAGCATCTTGCGTGGCAGCTGTGGATATTTTTTACTATTTGCATACCAACTCCATGATACCACTCAGGTTTCGTAAGTGCCTGGCACTTCGGGCATTCAATGAAGGACATGCTAGGAGGGCTTGTAGAGAGGGGGATGGGGTGGATGGTAGACTGTGACCACATTTTAATTGCTATGCTGCGCTCTGAGAGGAGCCGAGTGTACAGATGTAGGCAGCATAAAAAATAATTAAAATAATTAAGAGCAAAACTGCGCCAACGCCGACAGCCTCTCGAAAACCCCAGTCTGCCTTTCACCTTGCTGCAGTGCCCACCTGAACATTTCGTATTATTGCGCTCATCGCTCGCATTTCGTTCGCATTTCGTTTGGTTTTCTTTTCAAACCCAATTTTTAGATTTCTGCTTCTCATTTCTTGGACATAGTTTTTATAGACTGTGAAGGACGTCCGATCTTTAATGAGCACCACAGACTGCTAGTCCGGATAAATGTGGAATTTTAGGGATGTTGCTTGTCTGTGATATACTTATGCTATATCCTAAAGCATTCCCCAAATTGTAAACTGTTGTTACATAGATAAGTAAGATATCATAACTATATCTATTTATAGGTTATAAAACTTTGTTCATATGAGATATGTGACATCACCTTAATAGAAAATATAGATCATAGAAATATTTTTATATCTTTTTATTCAATATATGTTGATTAGTCTTTACATAGCTTAAACTCCAACCGAATGCATATATATAAGTCTGACTGATATACATATATGTAAAAATATTCTCAGTTCGTACTTGCACAGCTATCAGTTTATTCTCTGGCTCTGCTCATGTATTTTTTACGTAGTTCGACATTTAAACCCGTAACGTAAGCAGCTTTAGGCAATTTTCGTGTGAGAATATTTAAATTTAATCAAATGTCTGTAAAAATGTTTACCCTGCCTTTTACAACAGGGCAACAACAATAACAACAACATTACGCACATCAGAGCGTGTGTGTGGGGGCGTGTAGGTGTGTGGGCGTGCAGGTGTGTGTGTTTGGCACAACCTGCTTTTGGTACGTTGACTGGGTAATTTGTTAGCCACAGTAGCAAAAGCAACACACAGGTCAGGACAACAGCCAATTTTATTTTATTATATGTATGCGATTTCCATTCGAGTTGCCACAAAATTGGGCATATTGTTTTTTAAGGCAGAAAGAATTATTCTATTGGTTGCATAAGAAAGGGTTCTGAAAGCAAAGCCAATGAAGTCATATGAGACCCCTATATAAATACATATCAAAGTACGCAAACTGTAAGAGTGAGGGAAGCAGCCAGGGCATCTGCTAGTCTGTTATGCTCGACTATAGTCGTGGTCTCCTTGTTGTTGTTTTATATAGTTTTTGGGCATTTTAATATGAAACACAGTTCCCGTCCCCTAGGGCTGCGTGTGTTGGTACAATTTTCACATACCATATATATTATATATAAATATATATATGTGGAGCATAAAAAAATGGGTATTTCGTATTTACCTAGGCTAGAGCAGGAACAGGAAGCGGGGCAGTGCTGCAGTCGAGTCTCAGCGAGTCGCGTGTTTTGCGACCGGGGTGTCGAAACAATTTCGCGTGTCTCTTACTGCTGGCACGCCCCCTCTTCTACTGTTGTGTTTGTTGGCGAAGTTGTATATGAGAATATATATATATGTTTTCACATAGCCATTTCATTTCAATTCGTTTCATTTATTTATGCAATATTTTATGTGCTTATTCATTCAATTTGGTTTTCTTGTTTCTTTCTCTTCTATTAATTTGTTGTCACTCGGTTCCGTTAGGCTATATATATGTACGTATATATATACAAGTCGTGCCATAAACCTCATTCATCTTAATTTGTTTTACGTTCCATTTTCGTATTTTGTTTTCTGTTTTTTATTATAATTTTTTAGTATGTTTTTCCTTGACAGGAGTCAAGGATTGTACAGAAGAATTTCGCATCATCAATTGTGTATTATAATGAATACTAAGGATATTTACAATCACTTAACAAATACAAAAACAACAACACACGCTGTAAATAAAACTCCTTCCTCCAATATCTCTTGTACAGTTATATAAATATTAATTGTGTATTGTTTATTATTTTTGTTTAATTCATGATTTGAAATGATTTGATTGTTGTTTGTTGTCACCAATTGAAGTGCTTTGATTAACTCATCATTTTCCTTCCGTTTGTTTTCTTTTCGATAATAATAATACTAAAAATAACTCTTTGTACATGATTATAATTATTAATGTTTTTTATATTAATCCACTGCTAACAAAAAAAATTATCATCGCCTCTATTTTTGTACAGTTTTTCTTCAACCGAGCGAGTGAAATTTCTCATTTTCCCCAAGTTTCGGCCGAGATCGAAACTGAAATATGTTTTCCGATATGCATGATATATAGTACCTCAATATTGTAAATTTTCTATTGCTTATCCGATTTGATGAAGCTGATTCCCTCAGCTCGATCAGTTACTTTAACATATTTGTACATATACATTAATTCTTCGAATTTTCTTTTCTATAATATTCTCAAATCGGAAATCATATAGCATATGTCATATGTCATAAACAACTACAAAACAACTCGGGTTTCTTCTTCTTTGACATCTTTTATACGTTTGTCCGCCTCCCAGTTTTTCACACAAAATAAAAAATCCACAACTTTTTATTTCGCTTTTAATTTAACAAAAAAAAAAAAAAAAAAAAAAAAAACGTCTTTAAAAATACAAATAAAATAAAGCAAAAACTCTCCATCCAATTTAATTTTAATAACACTTTGTTTTGTCATATAAAAACTCAAGAATTTCAGCTAAATTAAAATACAAGTTTTTGCCAAAGAAAAATTTTAAATAAAAAATATATAGCAACTTATATATTTTGTATACATATTGTACATGATGATAAAAAAAAATGTTGGGATGGGCTGCCCGGTGACCGCTAGTATAATTGTCTCATTTATCCAATTACTTGTTGTACTTTCTTCTTCTTACTACATTCTAACCTAACCTAACCTAAACCATACCTACTACTATTTTACTACTTACCCTACTACTATTTGTACATCTACTACTACTACTACTTCTTCTACTTCTATTCGCTCTATGAGCTTACACACTTTATCCTTAACCCTACCCCCTCACCCTACCCAACCGTGTTGTTGTTTCCGATTTTAGTTTAATAATATATGTGTGTACGTGTTTGTACCTTTTAGTTAGTTGTTTACTGTATTACCAATAAATTTACTTATTCTTTCGGTTATTTATGTGTGTTTGTCATTTAATTATTGTAATTTAAACATGAAACTCAACAATTTCTGCTCTCGGTTCGATTTCATAATGTTCCATTTCCATTTCATAGATGTGTGTCATTTTTCATTCCATTTAATACTAAATGTTGTGTATTTGTCTCTGTGTATATGTGCGTGTGTGTTACAATGGGCTACTTACTACAAAGTCCGTATCATAGTTCTGCTATATAGATATTACACTTTACATATGCGTATCTCTCTTTCTATCTCTCTGTGTGTATGCGTGTGTGTGTATCCGAACAAAAGATATTAAAACCTAAAAAAAAAAGAAAAAAAAAAAAAGTAGATTATTTTTAATGTCTGTGCTGTTGTATTTTGTGCCTGTTCATGATATATATACATGTATGTAAAGCTTCGCTGTCGTAGTTGTTGCTGCCAAAAACACACACACACTATCCAAAATAGACAGACACACCACACCCAAACGTATACCGTTAGCTTGTTATACCGTTATGCTTTTCATCAACTCTAGTTGCTACTTAATTACAATCATTACTCAAAGAGGCCATAAGAGGTCCACACACACACACACACACAGACACCTACGCCTACACACACATCTGTTCTGCATTTGTACATACTTTTTGTTGAATTGTGTTAACCAACACTGCTCTGCGTCTGCTTGTTTAAAAGATTTGATTTTAGAGCTTTAACCAAAGGCTTCCGCCTTTTAGATGTGTTTACAACTCTGCCTGTTTGTTGGTTTCCTAACCATATATAAATATATTATTATTACATTGTTATTATTGTTATTATTATTATCATTATAAGCATAACGTACATATACGTTAAAAACACTCCGATATTGCTAAAAAGAGAGGACCCTATACCAAAAAAAAAAAAAAATAAAATAAAATAAACTTGACTATTATATATTATATATATATTTGCCATGCAGCAAATCAAAGTACTTAACATTTATTTATTTCCTTAGCATACGAATATTTATAATTACTTAAAATCTTTCCAAAATTAACAAATTTCTTTTTTTGTTTTTGTTCTTTTGCTTGAAATAGCAACAAACAAAAAATTTTTGTTTGCCTTGTTAATGAACTTTCAATTTTGTGTTGAGAGCCGGAAAGGACTATGTGTTCTTTTTTTCTTTTCTTTTTCGATAAATAAAATATTATAATACAACTCAATAATATTTTCAACTGTTTTTAATAATACATTCAGTTTCAGCTGTAAAAGAAAAGATACTTTTCTCTTTATTAATTTTTTTTTTTTTTTTAATTTGATTTATTTTCTCATTTTAATTTGTCAACACACATATCAACAGAAATTGTTGCTGTTTCACGTTGTGACGCACTCTAAGCTGCCGAGCTCTCTCAAGTTCTTCTTCCAAGTTTAAATGTCGTCAACCAAAAGATCTGCGCAATTTAACTGGCGTTCTTGACGTTGACTTGGATTATGGGCAAGGCATCGCCAGCTTCCAGTGCGCTGCACAATTTTTTTTATAACTTTGTAGCATTGTTTTTATCATTTAATATCCTAAAAAAAAAATCATTTTACCTAAATGTGTTGCTTCTCTCTATCTCTCTATCTTTACTAACTAAATATATATATGACTATCTGACTATACTTTTGCAATTCTACTAAATCAATCCAAACTACTAACATATTCCCCATTCCCAATTTCAACTTATTTCTTTCGCCTTCCTTTGTCTTCGTGTGTGTGTTTGTTTGTTTTCCAACTTGTTTAGCGATTTGCATTAATTGAATTCCTATGTGTGCTTTTTAAATAATCATGTCCCCCAGACCATTGCAAGGGCCGTGAGACTTTACAGAATCTCTGCGATCAAATTCCGGGCGATGCTCTGCTCTATTCGCTGTTCCGTGAGAGCGCTGAACCGGTCAAGTGCCCACTAAAGGGTGAGTCCAATTTCATTTATCTCAATGCAATGCTTTATCGTAAACATAATAATCATCATCATTATCATTATCATGCTTCCCTTCTGCAGGTCCCTTTGTATTCACTTACAATCGCGGCCATGGGGAGTGCAAGTCGCCCGTTTCGAACATTGAGAGCTGCACCGAGGAGAGTCGCCTGCTATTAAGTTTTCAGGCCTGTCCCGATGTCCAAGGCACAGAGAGTACGGGTAAGTGCACATTGTAGCTGATTCAACAGAATTTAGTAAGAGCTGTTTAATGACCGGATTGTTCTGTTAAATGAAGAATGTATGTATATACTAAGACAAAATTGTATATAGTAGAATGAGATGTTGTATACTTTGTAGAGACAAGGATTTCAGCTTCCACTTTCGTCATTCTTTAATGAAACTTAAATTGCAAACTCTTTGCAGTTGAGGAGCTAACCTGCCTGGCCACATGGAAGGATGGAAACTCACGGTATCTGGTGGGTCTTGTCTCGCATCATCATGCCATTTCGAATGAAGAGCGTTATCGTTGCTTTGTTTACGAGAAAATCTCCTCGTTGATGGGTAAGAAAATCGCCAAACAAACAGCTGGAAAATTGTTCCAGAGCATCCTTTTTGTTTTATAACCCTTGCAGGTGGCCCAAGCGTGCTCAGCTCGAAGGATGCTGAGTATAAGCTGGCACAATCCGGCGACGCTACTTGCAATGGCTTAGACAGCGCCGAGGTAAGTGAGTCAAACCCCATTCAAAGTGTCAACATTCAAATCCCCTTTTTCACTCGCCCTGCCAGGTTGGCTCGCGAATAATGTCGCTGCGAAAACCGCCGGCGGCGGAGCGCTGCGATTTTCCCGCCTGGTTCAAGGGTCCGCGACACTGGCATGCACTTATGGGGAATGCTGTCTACAATTATCATTCCAAGTGAGTGGCAACAAAAACGCCGAGAGCAACGCATCACAGCCAATAAAACGTTTCCAATTTTCTTTACAGCGATGGCTCTGTGCACATTATTAAGCCCAACGGCTACATGGAGACACGTGCGCTCTGCGAGCAGATAAACAAACAGACCTCAACCGAAATGATGGCTGTGGTGCACTACACCACTGGCTGGTAAGCCAAAGAACAAAAAAAAAAACGCCGTAACTCTGTTTTCTTACCTCCCCCACCCCACTTCCCTTCAACATTACAGCCAATCGGGCTTTATGTGCATGATGTTCTACCGTCGGGACACGCACGTCATTGAGATACAAACGGGCAAGCCGGCCATTCGTCTAGAGGATGCCTGTGCTCCGGATCACTTTGACTTCAATAAGATGGCCTACATAACGCTGCTGGGTAAGCTTGTGTGGACTCTGTTTGTGTACTGTTTATACCCGGTATCCACTGAGTAATAAATGGGGTATATCAGATTGGGGCATCTAGTAGAAGAATTTATTACTTTGAAATATAATAACTTAAGCCAAATTTGTAATAATTCTCAGAACCATCAGATGAATTTAAATAGACATGCTATATGAATAAATCAGATAGCATACCTGCACTAAAGTATTATAGTAAAGTAAATTTCAAAAGTAGAAGAAAAAATACAAGAATTTACTACTAACTATAGTACATGAACGAATCAGAAAGATTATCTACACTAGAGTACTATAGTAAACTAAATTTCAAAAGCATAAAGAAAAATACTACGTCTACTTGTTTATAGGGTATTTTTGACTCGCACTCTTGAATTCATTACAATGATGCTCCTTATTTTAAAATCCCGTTCACAGCTAGCAATCCGGAACCGCATATTTGCCCTATGGAGGGCCTGTACAATCTGCGTGGGGCAATTGGACCACCGTACCTGGTCACGCGTCACAAGCGCAATCACAATGGCAAATCGCATCTTGGACATGGTCATCATCATCATCAGAACGAGGGTCTGGACTCTGGCGCTTTTGGACACAAGGGGTATGTTTGCAGAGAACGAGAAGAATCTCTACTACAGCTCAATTTGCGCTTTGTTTATGTGTGTTTTATTGCAGACACAGCACGCTCAGCTTCCGCAATGCCGAGCGCATGGAGCGTGGCTCCTGGCATGCCAACACACGAGGCCTGCCCGCTCGCAGTCGCCGCAATGCTGCAGAGCCGAGGCCAGACCAGCAGCAGGAGTCTCCGAACCGGCTGCAGCAGGTTTTGGTGCTGAACAGCTCCAATGATACTAGCGTAGGCTTCATAGCAAGTCGCAGCCGACGTGATGTGCCCGGTTGTGTGACCAACTACAATGCGCAGCGACAGCTTTGGGTGGGCTGCACGGCACCCAATGTCATCGATGTGAGTCCACTGTGCAGTCTGGATGGCGAGGAGGGTAAACAAACGAGCGAGTCTCTTTAAGTGTAATTAATGCAACCAATCTAAGCTGTTTTCCATTTACGCAGAGTACTCCTGTCATGGTTCTTGGAGCGAGAATAGCACCGTCTACATCATCGCTAGGCACAAGGGCACAAAACATGGCGTCTGCATCAGCTACCGACCCTCGGAAGGCAATGCAGCTAAACTGGTCGTGGGAGATGCCTGCTATCGTGGCACTCAAAAGCCTCCCGATCATCATCTAGTGGCCAACCTATCCTTCTTTGGTTTGTGCTACTCATATAAAAACTGTTATCTATAAGAAAGTGACTAACAGAGAGAGACTAACAGAACCCCAGCCAGGCCAATCGATCTGTTTAGCTAATTGCAGAACCTTAACTATTCCATGGCTAAAAACATTCAATTGAGATTTTCTTAAATTATATCAGATCTTAGAACGATATATCTTTTTATATTCTGGATAATTTCCGTTTTTCCATTCAAAAATCGATAATTAGATTTAACTATTAATTATATATTATGTATTCAAATATTATCGAATTCTCATTTGATTCTCTAACTTTCAGGCAAATGCGGGGAAACGGGGTCCAGCGTCAGCTCCTCAGCTCACTTGGACAACTGGCTGTTGCTGTTAGTCATGTTAACGTGGCCAACGTTGCTGGGATTGCATAATTTGATAGATAGGTTAAGCAAAGGATCTGCACACTAACCCTACCAATTCTGATGAAACATGTATACAAGACACACACTTAAGACTAATTGTACATTGCATATTGTATATGTAAGGCCTACGCGATCGCAAACAATTTTAAATATCTTTTGCTGTATATAAGTTAATTGTTTTTTTTTTTATTATTCATTAAATTTTAACTATCTTGTTTTATTTAGTTGTAAGAGCTTTATATTCAAATCAGTATATATATATATATATATATATATATATATATATATATACATAAACATATATACCAAAATTAAAATTAAATGAAAAATTAAATGGTTTGCAAGAAAGCCTTAGAGCAAGCGCTGTTTTGGCCTAATAAAACACGCCTGAATGCTAAAATTTAAATAATTATGAAAACATATGCAAAATCAATTAATATTTATTTAAAGAAAAAAAATTCAAAAAAAAAAAAAAAAAAGAAACGAGGCAAATTAAATTTAATGCAAAAATAACTAAATATACGAACAGAAGCTAAAAGCTTAAAATTCTATATGCTATATAGTGTTCGCTGCATTTATTTTTCTATATAATTTCCAAAAAATAAAAACGTTTCCTATAACTAAAGTACACAATATACACACATACACCTAAAAGCTAAGTGGACAAGAAATTAAACACAATTTTCGAGTAACTACGTATATGTATGTAAAAGTTTAAATTAGTTTTCAAAATGTACAAAAAAAAAAAAAAGACAAAATTAATAGAAAACATATTTTGTTGTACAGTGCAAAATAGTTCACAATAAGCATACCTAAACTAAATCCATATATATAATATTTATAATAATATATATATTAAATACAATTTTGCATAGGATCACATTGGTTTCATACATACATAATTAATACCTTGCAAAACTAAGCATATAATACATACATATAGACTAATATATATTGTATGATTCATGATTGTAGCTGCAGGCATAAGAAATTGTAAAGTTTCATGAACTTTGAACTTTATTAAGTAGCTGGCACTCATATGTTCATAATCAATCAATCTAAAAAGGAAACAAACACAAACGCAAAGGACGAGACAACAATGAATCAGCAAGAAATGCTAAAAATAATTAGAGTGTTTAAGGCAATTAAGCGGTGATATAGGTCTAGAATAAACAAACACAACTGTAAAAGAACTGGCAGACAGACAGACATTGGAGATAAGCCTAAATATAGAGTGCATCCAAAGGATTTCAGAAATTAGCATTTCCCTCGATAGAGTTAAAAGAAAAGAAAAAACGATAAAAGAAAAAACATTTTTGCCCAAAACGGAAAAGTCTAAGCGATTTTTTAAACTCACAAGTCGAAGGCCTCTTCCAGGCGCATGCATAAAGAACTAGTCAAAATTTTGTAAGGCCCCCTCTCCCATCAAACGATATGAAAACGAAAAATCTATGTATATATAGCGAATGTTATGCGAATTGATTCCACACAAAAATCGAAATATGTAACTAATTGCTAGTTAGCTAAAAAGAAAGTATTTGAGCAAATGATATATGAACTACATACTATATATAGACATTAGGCGAAACGCTGGGAGTGTTTGGTGTGTAACAGAGTGGGCTAACTGTATAAGGGTTACTTTATAAGTACTACGATATATTTAATATATATATATACACATATAACAGCGGACATACTATGCAAGAAATGACAGCAGAATCAGTTTAAGAAAACACTCACTCCATAGCATCCTGGTTCCCCAACTCACCCACTTATGCAATAGCTAGGAGAGGCGCCAGTAACACCATTTATAGGGCGTCAACACACCGCCCAGGACAAGACAAATCAATAAATAGCAATATCGAATAATGGCTATAAAGAGCGCCAAAATAAAGACAACAGCAGCTAACACTAACATAACATACATATTTTTGAAAGTACCTATCAAATAAGTAAATTTCAAATTTGTTGTCAGCTTTTACAAAGTAAACATAAACAACACACTAAACAATTAAAGATTAAAAAAAAAAGTGAATACGAATGCATTTTAAACATAAATAATCTTTTATACCCTGAAACCTTTTCAAATAACAGAATATATATAATTGAGCACTACGAGTTAGATGAGCTAGATAGCTCTATCAATGTCCGTCTGACTATTCCTACACAGAGATTCGAAAATAATATAATATAATTTGTTCCTTCATAACTCGAAAATTATCGTATCTACAAACATCTAAATAGGTCTTTTTATTCTCCATAATCATACAAACTTTCCGTTAATATTGTTTTTGCTCTACAAAAATACCCTGCACCCAGATCGCTCAATAGCTGTTGACAAAAATCAGGAATGCATTGCTCTAAAATTGTGAAGCGCTACTCAAAAGTAACAACGTGTTCTAGGCATCTCCTAGCGTATCCCCTCAACTAGAGCTCTCTTTGTAATTCGAAACAACGTCTCAGTTTATTCAAACGCTTACTGTTTTTGTTTTGCAATGGTTAAACTAAAACACTAGCACATCGTGTTAGCTATTTACAATTGTGGTCCAATCAACTCCAGCCAATGGCCCCTTGTTTTCCTCATTCTTAAATGTGCTATCAAAAAAGTCTCCCACAAATGTATTCGATGTTTCTTAACAAAAACAAAAACCAAAACGAAATATACAATTTAATAATGCAATTAATAATTTTGTAAATAGTTAAATGCAAATGCTTGAATTTTGATCCCAAGATTTATTCGTGTGTACGATGCCATGCCCATATCCATTTTGCAGGCGCACGTGGACTCTCCGCCCCCCAATTTGAATGTGAACGCTAAAGCATTTAGACATAAGTGATTTTTATATATACGAATATATATACATATATATTCAACAAGCGATTTTATAAATCATTTTAATTGTCTATTTAAAATGCAAAATGTAAACAAAACGGAAATGAAATAATTTAGTTGATTGTGTGTGAAAATAATTTTGCAATTTTTGTCAAAAATGTTTTAAATGTTTTCGATTCCTATGTTTATAAATTAATTGTTTCAATTTTTTAAGCAAATATAAATAAAAATACAAACTAATTACAAATATAACACCCAACGTCTTTTATTTGTAATAGAATTTAAAATAATAAAATCGATCCAAATAGTCTTTGCAATTATAGAGCGCAGATGTTTATATTATTAAATACATTTTATTTAAATTATTGCTTTACTTTAACAATACATTTTTTAAAAATTAAACAAGTCTTCAAACTAATTTAACTGATATAGTTTTATTAGTTTACTAGTACTAGTGTGTGTGTAACTTCAGTTGTTTTAGGTCGATGTCCTCAGCATAGATTGGAATAGGTAATCAAGCAGCAGCCGAATCCATGATTTGATGGATAGAGCAATTCTGCTTGTCCCAGTTTTCTTTAGAAGCGTATCCGTTAAAGTCTTCATCATCTTTGTTCTAATTGACTATTTTCTTCTGCCATCATTTTAGAACCACCGTCCCAGCTCTAGTTCCAGTCCAGTTTCAGCTCCAGACTTCCGAGTTTCTCATCGTAGCTATATTGAATATTTTGTATCTCTTTGTTCATATATTTGGTGGGTGAGGTTTTGTTTTTTGGTTGGTAGTTTTAATACCGAATAGGAGGATTTTTTTATTTCAATATTTGGGATGGGATAGTGAGTACTGCATCATAAAACCTCACCCGAAAATCAGATGCATCTCAAAAGTTACGCAACGTGGGAGGCGAGAGGAAAGTGGAAATATTTAAGCAACAGCATACATATATACTGCTAAGTATACATATGTATATGTAACAGTAAGAAGACGCAGTATCAAAGTCAACTATATGTAAAGAAAAAAAAACAGTATGTTAAAATGGTTTATTACAGTTATCAATATACATGTGAAGAAAAGTATATCAAGTGCGATAAAGACAAAAAAATAAATAAAATAAAATAAATATAAAAGAATAAATAAATAAATAAAAAAAAAATTAATAACAAAGAAAAGATTTGGTCAAACCAAGGAAAATTTAATCAGGTGAGAAAAATACATAAAAATGGATAGCACCTATCTAATACAGAAATTAGGTCCGGTAAAGAAGAAGAGATATGAAATATATGAAATTATATATTAACTAGTTTTGTAGCTGATATTCATTGCGTTTATTTAGATGTTGAGTTGTTGTATGCAGAAATTATTTAAAAATTATGTGTTAAAGTGAATCTTTTCCATTATATTACGTGTTTGCTATGTTTATGTTGTCTTGTGACATTTTAGTAAATTGTGTGAATGTTACTACCCATTGTTTTGTATGTTTATATTTGAGAAATTTATAATCTTCCGTTTGTAAAGTATATTAAACAAATATATGTTAAATCCAATAGGTAAAATTTCATAGCTGGTTTAGCGAAAAAAAATACAACATAAGTTTAAAACATTTTAAAATGGTTTTATATAAGATGTGAGGCTACATAAGAACAAAAAATATTTTGTACATAAATTAAAAAAATTTAATTCAGTTCTTTTAAAACTATTGTTTTTGTTGTAGATTAAGTCAATTAATGTTGAAATTTTTGACATAACCATTGAAATATAAAATATTCAAAAAATTATAAAACAGTTTACAACATAATACATATGCACATTTCTTATAAAGCTTTGGATTAAAAACGAATATTTTTTTAATAGTTTCGATTAATATCGTAAGCTTTCGCCATTTGAAGTATGCGTTACCTTTCTTTTTTTAAGGGAAAATTAGTTAAGTGATATTTTTAGTTACATAGCTTGAATTGTGAATAATATAAATGATACACAAATAGATATCCATAATATTCTGAAGCAGTCATTTTCATATATAACTCATTATTTCTTTGTAGATACTATGATCATAAGTGGAAGAAATGAAGTTAGGTTCCATAACTGATAGTCTGATGGAGTTGTTCAGTTATATTTTTCTTAAAACTTTATATGAGCCTTTATTACTGTAACATATTTTCCAAAGTCGAATATATCTTAATATGAATCGAATTTTTAATTTTTATTTTTTGAACAATTCGCAGAACTATACAGATGAAATATGAATTATAACTTTTTTTTATAAATGTTATTAAAATAAACAATTGAATTTTTTAGTTTTCAATGCTGCCTGAAGATAAATATTTAGTAGTAAAGTTAGATAGGAAAAATAATTAGATATGATTATATTAGAATGAAGGTACAACATTGTTTGAGATAATAGCTACAGATAGTAGTCAATGCGGGTAATAGAAAAAAGTAGACATGTGGAACTTAAGAGATGAAAACATATCATATATTTATGTACTTAGCAATATGTATAAGTTTTAGTGAGCAAGACTAAAAAATTAAAGTCCCAAAAATAAATAAATAAATATATACATATATTTATACATATGGGTTCTGCCTGAAGGCCTTTGTTGCTCTGGCTGAAATCAATTGTTAATTAGAATTAATTCTATTAACAATTAAATAAATAAATAAATATATATATAGTATATATGTGTTGCCAGTAATGTTGGGCATGTATTGGAAAGTTTTAGAATTATTGTCATAATAAAAAGCTTTTTTTGGTCAAGTAAAATTAATGATGAGTGAAATTAATTTAAAATAAATATCTGAAAATCAGAGAAACATAAGGAATTAGAGTTGTCCTTTGAATAGCCCATGTAATAGTCAAAATCAACAAGGGGAAATATATTCTCCTCATCCAGGTAAATAGCTAATATATATTAATTAGCAATGTCAAAGCAGATTGCGTAAGAAGTGACGAGACAAACAAAAAATAGTAAAAGTATACCATGCTTTGATTTGAATGTGTTTGATTATTGCAAAACAACAACTTGATAGGCACATTTATCTATATATGTATATATAGTGTTATTACATGTATATAAGGTTTTTCGTATAACATTGCTAATGTTTCAGCTGAAATGACAGTATGAATAAACCGTTATACAAAACTGAAGAACAAATTAAATATTTTTGAATGTATTAGGGTATTCTTTATACTGATTGTTGTAAAATTGAATGGGGTTCTTTTTACAACACCATCTATTTGGGATATTTTAGTTTTTATTCTGTTTGTATACTACCTACCAAAAAGGGAAATTTTATTATTTTCGACTAGGAATGTTTTTATGCTTTCACACAAATATTCATTTTTGAATAGCTGTATAGTTTGTACTGGGTAAGGTTTCATTTTTAAATGCAGTTCAGTTGCCACGCACGTCGCATCTTATGTATTATACGTTTTCGTGTCATACCTGCCGATTAGTGACTTTTTATACACTGAACCCGTTGAAAATGGGAAATCAGCGTATAACGGTTTTGTGAAAAATATGTAACAGACCCTATAAAGTATATATATTCTTGATATCGATTAAAAACCTTATCGAAAATTAGTGAAAAAATTATATTTCCCACATCTTTAGAGCTAGTCTCCGAATTTAAAATCTAGATCCATGTAATTTTAAGAAAATCGTTTTTTGTCATATTTCACCCCTCACCCGTCAAAACACCTCCTTCTCTAAAGTTTTACAATAATAGAGACTTGAGCGTTGGCACATACACACATCTTAACATTATAATCACGGTCTGAAAGTTTTATCAAGATTGTTCGTCTACAAAAAAAAGTTATTAAACAATGAAGTTCCCATAGTAGGCCCACACAGCAGCCCATGCCTGTTTATACGTGCGTGCGTATGTGTGTGTGTGGATGTGTAAATAGAAATGAAGCGACGAATTATTTAAATATTAGTTCCTGGAAGGGTTCAGGGGATCTCGTAGTCGAGCAGTCAAGACTAAAGCTTTCTTACTTGTTAATTTATTCTGACTTTTTAAACGACATCCCATGTAGAAAGTAAAGTTTGTATGTTTTAATTCGTCTGTAATTCAACGATTGAGGCAAACATAATAAAAATTTATGTAGAAGTATTTAGTGATGGCAGCTGCATTTGTAATTTCAGTATAATTGTAAAAAGGCAGGAATCAGCATCGCCCTGTGGAAGTTGACTGGAACAGTTTGGAATATCTTTGAAGAACAAAAGTAGGGTTTTTTTTTTTTTTTTGATTGATGTAAAGAAATCATGGTTTCGGTATTTGTAAAAATTCTCATGTGTATTGCTATTGTGTCCATTGTCGAGTGGTATCATGTGTAGGTTATTGTTTAATTGTTGCTGAAGCTCGATAGTCTATTCCCAGTGGGAATAGAAATAACGTTTTAATAAAAAGTTGGCTCGGATTCATACAAATTCCTTAAATTAAATGCAGTTTTGGCATTAGTTCTACTTATTAGGGTAGTTTTTTATTCATACAGTTTCTAATAAATATCGCTACTGCACATATACAAAATGCGTCATACCTACACAAATAGAGCTAATGGGAAAAAGCTATATGTGTGTAATAGAAATCAGTTAATATGAAGAACTTAAAGATGAACACATAAAATATATAATATAAATATATAAAATACATAATCAATATCTTTAAGTTTTAGAGTGCAAGACAAACAAAACTAAAAAACCAAAAAATTAAAAATACGAATGTATTGCCAGTAGCGCAGGCAGTGACTTTGAAAAGGTCTGGAAGTTTTGTGGAATAAAAAAAAATGTTTTCAAATAAACAAATAAGAAGCTGAAGGTTAGTAAAACACTCGGAATCGAAATGGTATATATGGTATGGAATAACCCATAAACCTGTCAAAGGCTTATAGAGAAAATAAATTTTTCATACACAGATAGATAGATTTAATAATTAACAATGTCAATGTAAAATATAGTATGCCATGCTATCATTTTTATGTTAAAAATGTGTTTAAAGAAATTAAATATGTTGGAGTGTACTTTTAAAGAAATGTGTATCTACTCATACTTTCATACTTTTAATTTGACAGTTTTTTTTGTATACAAACTAATTAATAGGGAAATTATGTTGTCATACACTCTCTTTAGTTTTACGCAGTGTTTGTATACCATTTCTTTCTTTTTTATGTTTTCACCCAGACTTTTTAAATGTTTTTACACACTCATAATTATACGCAGTTTTTGTACATATACTTTTTAGGGATGTTTTTATGTTTTCACACAATTTTTAATCTAGTTTGTTATTGTAAAACATCTGTTCAATAGGGAAATTGGGCATGAGTTTATACCGATTGTTGTAGAAATAAAAGTGTTTTCATGTACCTACCTAATTTGTGAATCTATGTTTTCACACACTCTCTTAGCTTTTGTGTACCTCCTACCTAATAAGAAAATTATGTTTTCACACACTCTCTTTAGTTTTACGCAGTGTTTGTATACCAACTTCTAGTATGTTATTGTTATAAATTTATTTATAAGAAAAATTTGGCATGAATTTATACCGATTGTTGAAAAAAGTGTTTGTATTTCACCTACCTAATTTGGGTATCTAAGTTTTCATACTTTCTCTTAGCTTTTGTGCACCTCACGTACCTTAATCGGGGATCTATGTTTTCACACACTCTCTTTAGCTATTGGGCACCTCTTAATAGGGAAATTATGTTTTCACACACTCTCTTTAGTTTTACGCAGTGTTTGTATACCATTTCTTTATTTTTTATGTTTTCACCCAGACTTTTTAAATGTTTTTACACACTCATAATTATACGCAGTTTTTGTACACATACTTTTTAGGGATGTTTTTATGTTTTAACACAATTTTTAAATTCTAGTTTGTTATTGTAAAATATCTGTTCAATAGGGAAATTGGGCATGAGTTTATACCGATTGTTGTAGAAATAAAAGTGTTTGCATGTCACCTACCTAATTTGTGAATCTATGTTTTCACACACTCAGCTTTTGTGCACCTCCTACCTAATAGGAAAATTATGTTTTCACACACTCTCTTTAGTTTTACGCAGTGTTTGTATACCATCTTTCTTTTTTATGTTTTCACCCAGACTTTTTAAATGTTTTTACACACTCATAATTATACACAGTTCTTGCACACATACTTTTTAGGGATGTTTTTAAGTTTTCACACAATTTTTAAATTCTAGTTTGTTATTGTAAAATATCTGTTCAATAGGGAAATTGGGCATGAGTTTATACCGATTGTTGTAGAAATAAAAGTGTTTGCATGTGCCTACCTAATTTGTGAATCTATGTTTTCACACACTCTCTTAGCTTTTGTGTACCTCCTACCTAATAGGGAAATTAAGCTTTCACACATTTTCTTTAGTTTTACGCAGTGTTTGTATACCATCTTTCTTTTTTATGTTTTCACCCAGACTTTTTAAATGTTTTTACACACTCATAATTATACACAGTTCTTGCACACATACTTTTTAGGGATGTTTTTAAGTTTTCACACAATTTTTAAATTCTAGTTTGTTATTGTAAAATATCTGTTCAATAGGGAAATTGGGCATGAGTTTATACCGATTGTTGTAGAAATAAAAGTGTTTGCATGTGCCTACCTAATTTGTGAATCTATGTTTTCACACACTCTCTTAGCTTTTGTGTACCTCCTACCTAATAGGGAAATTAAGCTTTCACACATTTTCTTTAGTTTTACGCAGTTTAGCTTTTGTGTAGCTTTTGGCTTTGGTGTACCTCCTACCTAATAGGGAAATTATGTTTTCACACACTCTCTTTAGTTTTACGCAGTGTTTGTATACCAACTTCTAGTATGTTATTGTTATAAATTTATTTATAAGGAAAATTTGGCATGAATTTATACCGATTGTTGTAGAATTGAAAGAAGTGTTTGTATTTCACCTACCTAATTTGTGAATCTATGTTTTCACACAATCTCTTAGCTTTTGTGTACCTCCTACCTAATAGGGAAATTATGTTTTCACACACTCTCTTTAGTTTTACGCAGTGTTTGTATACCAACTACACATTAGGGAATTTTTATGTTTTCACCCAGACTCTTTAAACGTTTTTACACACTCATAATTATACGCAGTTCTTGCACACATACTTTAGGGATGTTTTTAAGTTTTCACACAATTTTTAAATTCTAGTTTGTTATTGTAAAATATCTGTTCAATAGGGAAATTGGGCATGAGTTTATACCGATAGTTGTAGAAATAAAAGTGTTTGCATGTACCTACTACCTAATAGGGAAATTATGTTTTCACACACTCTCTTTAGTTTTACGCAGTGTTTGTATACCAACTTCTAGTATGTTATTGTTATAAATTTATTTATAAGGAAAATTTGGCATGAATTTATACCGATTGTTGTAGAATTGAAAGAAGTGTTTTATTTCACCTAACTAATTTGTGAATCTATGTTTTCACACTCTCTTAGTATACCAACTACACATTAGGGAATTTTAATGTTTTCACCCAGACTAAATGTTTTTACACACTCATAATTACACGCAGTTCTTGCACACATACTTTTTAGGGATGTTTTTATGTTTTCACACAATTTTTAAATTCTAGTTTGTTATTGTAAAATATCTGTTCAATAGGGAAATTGGGCATGAGTTTATACCGATTGTTGTAGAATAAAAAGTGTGTGCATGTACCTACCTAATTTGTGAATCTATGTTTTCACACTCTCTTAGCTTTTGTGTACCTCCTACCTAATAGGGAAATTATGTTTTCACACACTCTCTTTAGTTTTACGAAGTGTTTGTATACCAACTTCTAGTTTGTTATGGTTATAAATTTATTTATAAGGAAAATTTGGCATGAATTTATACCTATTGTTGTAGAATTGAAAGAAGTGTTTGTATTTCACCTACCTAATTTGTGAATCTATGTTTTCACACACTCTCTTAGCTTTTGTGTACCTCCTACCTAATAGGGAAATTATGTTTTCACACACTCTCTTTAGTTTTACGAAGTGTTTGTATACCAACTTCTAGTTTGTTATTGTTATAAATTTATTTATAAGGAAAATTGGGCATGAATTTATACCGATTGTTGAAAGAAGTGTTTGTATTTCACCTACCTAATTTGGGTATCTAAGTTTTCATACTTTCTCTTAGCTTTTGTGCACCTCACGTACCTTAATCGGGGATCTATGTTTTCACACACTCTCTTTAGCTATTGTGCACCTCTTAATAGGGAAATTATGTTTTCACACACTCTCTTTAGTTTTACGCAGTGTTTTTATACCATTTCTATCTTTTTTATGTTTTCATCCAGACTCCTTAAATGTTTTTACACAATCATAATTATACGCAGTTTTTGTACATATACTTTTTAAAAATGTTTTTATGTTTTCACACAATTTTTAAATTCTAGTTTGTTATTGTAAAATATCTGTTCAATAGGGAAATTGGGCATGAGTTTATACCGATTGTTGTAGAAATAAAAGTGTTTGCATGTCACCTACCTAATTTGTGAATCTATGTTTTCACACACTCAGCTTTTGTGCACCTCCTACCTAATAGGAAAATTATGTTTTCACACACTCTCTTTAGTTTTACGCAGTGTTTGTATACCATCTTTCTTTTTTATGTTTTCACCCAGACTTTTTAAATGTTTTTACACACTCATAATTATACACAGTTCTTGCACACATACTTTTTAGGGATGTTTTTAAGTTTTCACACAATTTTTAAATTCTAGTTTGTTATTGTAAAATATCTGTTCAATAGGGAAATTGGGCATGAGTTTATACCGATTGTTGTAGAAATAAAAGTGTTTGCATGTCACCTACCTAATTTGTGAATCTATGTTTTCACACACTCAGCTTTTGTGCACCTCCTACCTAATAGGAAAATTATGTTTTCACACACTCTCTTTAGTTTTACGCAGTGTTTGTATACCATCTTTCTTTTTTATGTTTTCACCCAGACTTTTTAAATGTTTTTACACACTCATAATTATACACAGTTCTTGCACACATACTTTTTAGGGATGTTTTTAAGTTTTCACACAATTTTTAAATTCTAGTTTGTTATTGTAAAATATCTGTTCAATAGGGAAATTGGGCATGAGTTTATACCGATTGTTGTAGAAATAAAAGTGTTTGCATGTGCCTACCTAATTTGTGAATCTATGTTTTCACACACTCTCTTAGCTTTTGTGTACCTCCTACCTAATAGGGAAATTAAGCTTTCACACATTTTCTTTAGTTTTACGCAGTGTTTGTATACCATCTTTCTTTTTTATGTTTTCACCCAGACTTTTTAAATGTTTTTACACACTCATAATTATACACAGTTCTTGCACACATACTTTTTAGGGATGTTTTTAAGTTTTCACACAATTTTTAAATTCTAGTTTGTTATTGTAAAATATCTGTTCAATAGGGAAATTGGGCATGAGTTTATACCGATTGTTGTAGAAATAAAAGTGTTTGCATGTGCCTACCTAATTTGTGAATCTATGTTTTCACACACTCTCTTAGCTTTTGTGTACCTCCTACCTAATAGGGAAATTAAGCTTTCACACATTTTCTTTAGTTTTACGCAGTCTAGCTTTTGTGTAGCTTTTGGCTTTGGTGTACCTCCTACCTAATAGGGAAATTATGTTTTCACACACTCTCTTTAGTTTTACGCAGTGTTTGTATACCAACTTCTAGTATGTTATTGTTATAAATTTATTTATAAGGAAAATTTGGCATGAATTTATACCGATTGTTGTAGAATTGAAAGAAGTGTTTGTATTTCACCTACCTAATTTGTGAATCTATGTTTTCACACAATCTCTTAGCTTTTGTGTACCTCCTACCTAATAGGGAAATTATGTTTTCACACACTCTCTTTAGTTTTACGCAGTGTTTGTATACCAACTACACATTAGGGAATTTTAATGTTTTCACCCAGACTCTTTAAATGTTTTTACACACTCATAATTATACGCAGTTCTTGCACACATACTTTAGGGATGTTTTTAAGTTTTCACACAATTTTTAAATTCTAGTTTGTTATTGTAAAATATCTGTTCAATAGGGAAATTGGGCATGAGTTTATACCGATAGTTGTAGAAATAAAAGTGTTTGCATGTACCTACTACCTAATAGGGAAATTATGTTTTCACACACTCTCTTTAGTTTTACGCAGTGTTTGTATACCAACTTCTAGTATGTTATTGTTATAAATTTATTTATAAGGAAAATTTGGCATGAATTTATACCGATTGTTGTAGAATTGAAAGAAGTGTTTTATTTCACCTAACTAATTTGTGAATCTATGTTTTCACACTCTCTTAGTATACCAACTACACATTAGGGAATTTTAATGTTTTCACCCAGACTAAATGTTTTTACACACTCATAATTACACGCAGTTCTTGCACACATACTTTTTAGGGATGTTTTTATGTTTTCACACAATTTTTAAATTCTAGTTTGTTATTGTAAAATATCTGTTCAATAGGGAAATTGGGCATGAGTTTATACCGATTGTTGTAGAATAAAAAGTGTGTGCATGTACCTACCTAATTTGTGAATCTATGTTTTCACACTCTCTTAGCTTTTGTGTACCTCCTACCTAATAGGGAAATTATGTTTTCACACACTCTCTTTAGTTTTACGAAGTGTTTGTATACCAACTTCTAGTTTGTTATGGTTATAAATTTATTTATAAGGAAAATTTGGCATGAATTTATACCTATTGTTGTAGAATTGAAAGAAGTGTTTGTATTTCACCTACCTAATTTGTGAATCTATGTTTTCACACACTCTCTTAGCTTTTGTGTACCTCCTACCTAATAGGGAAATTATGTTTTCACACACTCTCTTTAGTTTTACGAAGTGTTTGTATACCAACTTCTAGTTTGTTATTGTTATAAATTTATTTATAAGGAAAATTGGGCATGAATTTATACCGATTGTTGAAAGAAGTGTTTGTATTTCACCTACCTAATTTGGGTATCTAAGTTTTCATACTTTCTCTTAGCTTTTGTGCACCTCACGTACCTTAATCGGGGATCTATGTTTTCACACACTCTCTTTAGCTATTGTGCACCTCTTAATAGGGAAATTATGTTTTCACACACTCTCTTTAGCTATTGTGCACCTCTTAATAGGGAAATTATGTTTTCACACACTCTCTTTAGTTTTACGCAGTGTTTTTATACCATTTCTATCTTTTTTATGTTTTCACCCAGACTCCTTAAATGTTTTTACACAATCATAATTATACGCAGTTTTTGTACATATACTTTTTAAAAATGTTTTTATGTTTTCACACAATTTTTAAATTCTAGTTTGTTATTGTAAAATATCTGTTCAATAGGGAAATTGGGCATGAGTTTATACCGATTGTTGTAGAAATAAAAGTGTTTGCATGTCACCTACCTAATTTGTGAATCTATGTTTTCACACACTCAGCTTTTGTGCACCTCCTACCTAATAGGAAAATTATGTTTTCACACACTCTCTTTAGTTTTACGCAGTGTTTGTATACCATCTTTCTTTTTTATGTTTTCACCCAGACTTTTTAAATGTTTTTACACACTCATAATTATACACAGTTCTTGCACACATACTTTTTAGGGATGTTTTTAAGTTTTCACACAATTTTTAAATTCTAGTTTGTTATTGTAAAATATCTGTTCAATAGGGAAATTGGGCATGAGTTTATACCGATTGTTGTAGAAATAAAAGTGTTTGCATGTGCCTACCTAATTTGTGAATCTATGTTTTCACACACTCTCTTAGCTTTTGTGTACCTCCTACCTAATAGGGAAATTAAGCTTTCACACATTTTCTTTAGTTTTACGCAGTGTTTGTATACCATCTTTCTTTTTTATGTTTTCACCCAGACTTTTTAAATGTTTTTACACACTCATAATTATACGCAGTTTTTGTACACATACTTTTTAGGGATGTTTTTATGTTTTAACACAATTTTTAAATTCTAGTTTGTTATTGTAAAATATCTGTTCAATAGGGAAATTGGGCATGAGTTTATACCGATTGTTGTAGAAATAAAAGTGTTTGCATGTGCCTACCTAATTTGTGAATCTATGTTTTCATAACACTCTCTTAGCTTTTGTGTACCTCCTACCTAATAGGGAAATTATGTTTTCACACACTCTCTTTAGTTTTACGAAGTGTTTGTATACCAACTTCTAGTTTGTTATTGTTATAAATTTATTTATAAGGAAAATTGGGCATGAATTTATACCGATCACGTACCTTAATCGGGGATCTATGTTTTCACACACTCTCTTTAGCTATTGTGCACCTCGTAATAGGGAAATTATGTTTACTCACACTCTCTTTAGTTTTACGCAGTGTTTGTATACCATTTCTTTCTTTTTTATGTTTTCACCCAGACTTTTTAAATGTTTTTACACACTCATAATAATACGCAGTTTTTGTACATATACTTTTTAGGGATGTTTTTATGTTTTCACTCAATTTTTAAATTCTAGTTTGTTATTGTAAAATATCTGTTCAATAGGGAAATTGGGCATGAGTTTATACCGATTGTTGTAGAAATAAAAGTTTTTGCATGTGCCTACCTAATTTGTGAATCTATGCTTTCACACACTCTCTTAGCTTTTGTGTACCTCCTACCTAATAGGGAAATTATGTTTTCACACACTCTCTTTAGTTTTACGAAGTGTTTGTATACCAACTTCTAGTTTGTTATTGTTATAAATTTATTTATAAGGAAAATTTGGCATGAATTTATACCTATTGTTGTAGAGTTGAAAGAAGTGTTTGTATTTCACCTACCTAATTTGTGAATCTATGTTTTCACACACTATCTTAGCTTTTGTGTACCTCCTACCTAATAGGGAAATTATGTTTTCACACACTCTCTTTAGTTTTACGAAGTGTTTGTATACCAACTTCTAGTTTGTTATTGTTATAAATTTATTTATAAGAAAAATTGGGCATGAATTTATACCGATTGTTGAAAGAAGTGTTTGTATTTCACCTACCTAATTTGGGTATCTAAGTTTTCATACTTTCTCTTAGCTTTTGTGCACCTCACGTACCTTAATCGGGGATCTATGTTTTCACACACTCTCTTTAGCTATTGTGCACCTCTTAATAGGGAAATTATGTTTTCTCACACTCTCTTTAGTTTTACGCAGTGTTTGTATACCATTTCTTTCTTTTTTATGTTTTCACCCAGACTTTTTAAATGTTTTTACACACTCATAATAATACGCAGTTTTTGTACATATACTTTTTAGGGATGTTTTTATGTTTTCACTCAATTTTTAAATTCTAGTTTGTTATTGTAAAATATCTGTTCAATAGGGAAATTGGGCATGAGTTTATACCGATTGTTGTAGAAATAAAAGTGTTTGCATGTGCCTACCTAATTTGTGAATATATGTTTTCACACACTCTCTTAGCTTTTGTGTACCTCCTACCTAATAAGGAAATTATGTTTTCACACATTTTCTTTAGTTTTACGCAGTTTAGCTTTTGTGTAGCTTTTGGCTTTTGTGTACCTCCTACCTAATAGGGAAATTATGTTTTCACACACTCCTTTAGTTTTACGAAGTGTTTGTATACCAACTTCTAGTTTGTTATTGTTATAAATTTATTTATAAGGAAAATTTGGCATGAATTTATACCTATTGTTGTAGAATTGAAAGAAGTGTTTGTATTTCACCTACCTAATTTG
Organism: Drosophila hamatofila; assembly: GCA_035045345.1. Classification (NCBI taxonomy): domain Eukaryota; kingdom Metazoa; phylum Arthropoda; class Insecta; order Diptera; family Drosophilidae; genus Drosophila; species Drosophila hamatofila. Next base: position 326,279 of record JAWNPA010000020.1, on the reverse strand, counting down.
TGAATCTATGTTTTCACACACTCTCTTAGCTTTTGTGTACCTCCTACCTAATAGGGAAATTATGTTTTCACACACTCTCTTTAGTTTTACGCAGTGTTTGTATACCAACTACACATTAGGGAATTTTTATGTTTTCACCCAGACTCTTTAAATGTTTTTACACACTCATAATTATACGCAGTTCTTGCACACATACTTTTTAGGGATGTTTTTATGTTTTCACACAATTTTTAAATTCTAGTTTGTTATTGTAAAATATCTGTTCAATAGGGAAATTGGGCATGAGTTTATACCGATTGTTGTAGAAATAAAAGTGTTTGCATGTGCCTACCTAATTTGTGAATCTATGTTTTCACACACTCTCTTAGCTTTTGTGTACCTCCTACCTAATAGGGAAATTATGTTTTCACACATTTTCTTTAGTTTTACGCAGTTTAGCTTTTGTGTAGCTTTTGGATTTTGTGTACCTCCTACCTAATAGGGAAATTATGTTTTCACACACTCTCTTTAGTTTTACGCAGTGTTTGTATACCAACTACACATTAGGGAATTTTTATGTTTTCACCCAGACTCTTTAAATGTTTTTACACACTCATAATTATACGCAGTTTTTGTACATATACTTTTTAAAAATGTTTTTATGTTTTCACACAATTTTTAAATTCTAGTTTGTTATTGTAAAATATCTGTTTAACAGGGAAATTGGGCATGAGTTTATACCGATTGTTGTAGAACTAAAAGTGTTTGCATGTCACCTACCTAATTAGTGAATCTATGTTTTCACACACTCTCTTAGCTTTTGTGTACCTCCTACCTAATAGGGAAATTATGTTTTCACACACTCTCTTTAGTTTTACGCAGTGTTTGTATACCAACTACACATTAGGGAATTTTTATGTTTTCACCCAGACTCTTTAAATGTTTTTACACACTCATAATTATACGCAGTTCTTGCACACATACTTTTTAGGGATGTTTTTATGTTTTCACACAATTTTTAAATTCTAGTTTGTTATTGTAAAATATCTGTTCAATAGGGAAATTGGGCATGAGTTTATACCGATTGTTGTAGAAATAAAAGTGTTTGCATGTGCCTACCTAATTTGTGAATCTATGTTTTCACACACTCTCTTAGCTTTTGTGTACCTCCTACCTAATAGGGAAATTATGTTTTCACACATTTTCTTTAGTTTTACGCAGTTTAGCTTTTGTGTAGCTTTTGGCTTTTGTGTACCTCCTACCTAATAGGGAAATTATGTTTTCACACACTCTCTTTAGTTTTACGAAGTGTTTGTATACCAACTTCTAGTTTGTTATTGTTATAAATTTATTTATAAGGAAAATTGGGCATGAATTTATACCGATCACGTACCTTAATCGGGGATCTATGTTTTCACACACTCTCTTTAGCTATTGTGCACCTCTTAATAGGGAAATTATGTTTTCTCACACTCTCTTTAGTTTTACGCAGTGTTTGTATACCATTTCTTTTTTTATGTTTTCACCCAGACTTTTTAAATGTTTTTACACACTCATAATAATACGCAGTTTTTGTACATATACTTTTTAGGGATGTTTTCATGTTTTAACAGAATTTTTAAATTCTAGTTTGTTATTGTAAAATATCTGTTCAATAGGGAAATTGGGCATGAGTTTATACCGATTGTTGTAGAAATAAGTGTTTGCATGTACCTACTACCTAATAGGGAAATTATGTTTTCACACACTCTCGTTAGTTTTACGCAGTGTTTGTATACCAACTTCTAGTATGTTATTGTTATAAATTTATTTATAAGGAAAATTTGGCATGAATTTATACCGATTGTTGTAGAATTGAAAGAAGTGTTTGTATTTCACCTACCTAATTTGTGAATCTATGTTTTCACACAATCTCTTAGCTTTTGTGTACCTCCTACCTAATAGGGAAATTATGTTTTCACACACTCTCTTTAGTTTTACGCAGTGTTTGTATACCAACTACACATTAGGGAATTTTTATGTTTTCACCCAGACTCTTTAAACGTTTTTACACACTCATAATTATACACAGTTCTTGCACACATACTTTTTAGGGATGTTTTTATGTTTTCACACAATTTTTAAATTCTAGTTTGTTATTGTAAAATATCTGTTCAATAGGGAAATTGGGCATGAGTTTATACCGATTGTTGTAGAAATAAAAGTGTTTGCATGTGCCTACCTAATTTGTGAATCTATGTTTTCACACACTCTCTTAGCTTTTGTGTACCTCCTACCTAATAGGGAAATTATGTTTTCACACACTCTCTCTAGTTTTACGCAGTGTTTGTATACCAACTACACATTAGGGAATTTTTATGTTTTCACCCAGACTCTTTAAATGTTTTTACACACTCATAATTATACGCAGTTCTTGCACACATACTTTTTTTTAGGGATGTTTTTTATGTTTTCACACAATTTTTAAATTCTAGTTTGTTATTGTAAAATATCTGTTCAACAGGGAAATTGGGCATGAGTTTATACCGATTGTTGTAGAAATAAAAGTGTTTGCATGTCACCTACCTAATTTGTGAATCTATGTTTTCACACACTCTCTTAGCTTTTGTGTACCTCCTACCTAATAGGGAAATTATGTTTTCACACACTCTCTTTAGTTTTACGCAGTGTTTGTATACCAACTACACATTAGGGAATTTTTATGTTTTCACCCAGACTCTTTAAATGTTTTTACACACTCATAATTATACGCAGTTCTTGCACACATACTTTTTTTTAGGGATGTTTTTTATGTTTTCACACAATTTTTAAATTCTAGTTTGTTATTGTAAAATATCTGTTCAACAGGGAAATTGGGCATGAGTTTATACCGATTGTTGTAGAAATAAAAGTGTTTGCATGTCACCTACCTAATTTGTGAATCTATGTTTTCACACACTCTCTTAGCTTTTGTGTACCTCCTACCTAATAGGGAAATTATGTTTTCACACATTTTCTTTAGTTTTACGCAGTTTAGCTTTTGTGTAGCTTTTGGCTTTTGTGTACCTCCTACCTAATAGGGAAATTATGTTTTCACACACTCTCTTTAGTTTTACGAAGTGTTTGTATACCAACTTCTAGTTTGTTATTGTTATAAATTTATTTATAAGGAAAATTTGGCATGAATTTATACCTATTGTTGTAGAATTGAAAGAAGTGTTTGTATTTCACCTACCTAATTTGTGAATCTATGTTTTCACACACTCTCTTAGCTTTTGTGTACCTCCTACCTAATAGGGAAATTATGTTTTCACACACTCTCTTTAGTTTTACGCAGTGTTTGTATACCAACTACACATTAGGGAATTTTTATGTTTTCACCCAGACTCTTTAAATGTTTTTACACACTCATAATTATACGCACTTCTTGCACACATACTTTTTAGGGATGTTTTTATGTTTTCACACAATTTTTAAATTCTAGTTTGTTATTGTAAAATATCTGTTCAATAGGGAAATTGGGCATGAGTTTATACCGATTGTTGTAGAATAAAAAGTGTGTGCATGTACCTACCTAATTTGTGAATCTATGTTTTCACACTCTCTTAGCTTTTGTGTACCTCCTACCTAATAGGAAAATTATGTTTTCACACACTCTCTTTAGTTTTACGAAGTGTTTGTATACCAACTTCTAGTTTGTTATTGTTATAAATTTATTTATAAGGAAAATTGGGCATGAATTTATACCGATTGTTGAAAGAAGTGTTTGTATTTCACCTATCTAATTTGGGTATCTAAGTTTTCATACACTCTCTTAGCTTTTGTGCACCTCACGTACCTTAATCGGGGATCTATGTTTTCACACTCTCTTTAGATATTGTGCACCTCTTAATAGGGAAATTATGTTTTCACACACTCTCTTTAGTTTTACGCAGTGTTTGTATACCATTTCTTTCTTTTTTATGTTTTCACCCAGACTCTTTAAATGTTTTTACACACTCATAATTACACGCAGCTCTTGCACACATACTTTTTAGGGATGTTTTTATGTTTTAACACAATTTTTAAATTATAGTTTGTTATTGTAAAATATCTGTTCAATAGGGAAATTGGACATGAGTTTATACCGATTGTTGTAGAAATAAAAGTGTTTGCATGTGCCTACCTAATTTGTGAATATATGCTTTCACACACTCTCTTAGCTTTTGTGCACCTCACGTACCTTAATCTGGGATCTATGTTTTCACACATTCTCTTTAGCTATTGTGCACCTCTTAATAGGGAAATTATGTTTTCACACACTCTCTTTAGTGTTACGCAGTGTTTGTATACCATTTCTTTCTTTTTTATGTTTTCACCCAGACTTTAAATGTTTTTACACACTCATAATTACACGCAGTTCTTGCACACATACTTTTTAGGGATGTTTTTATGTTTTAACACAATTTTTAAATTCTAGTTTGTTATTGTAAAATATCTGTTCAATAGGGAAATTGGGCATGAGTTTATACCGATTGTTGTAGAAATAAAAGTGTTTGCATGTGCCTACCTAATTTGTGAATCTATGTTTTCATAACACTCTCTTAGCTTTTGTGTACCTCCTACCTAATAGGGAAATTATGTTTTCACACACTCTCTTTAGTTTTACGAAGTGTTTGTATACCAACTTCTAGTTTGTTATTGTTATAAATTTATTTATAAGGAAAATTTGGCATGAATTTATACCTATTGTTGTAGAATTGAAAGAAGTGTTTGTATTTCACCTACCTAATTTGTGAATCTATGTTTTCACACACTCTCTTAGCTTTTGTGTACCTCCTACCTAATAGGGAAATTATGTTTTCACACACTCTCTTTAGTTTTACGCAGTGTTTGTATACCAACTACACATTAGGGAATTTTTATGTTTTCACCCAGACTCTTTAAATGTTTTTACACACTCATAATTATACGCAGTTCTTGCACACATACTTTTTAGGGATGTTTTTATGTTTTCACACAATTTTTAAATTCCAGTTTGTTATTGTAAAATATCTGTTCAATAGGGAAATTGGGCATGAGTTTATACCGATTGTTGTAGAATAAAAAGTGTGTGCATGTACCTACCTAATTTGTGAATCTATGTTTTCACACTCTCTTAGCTTTTGTGTACCTCCTACCTAATAGGAAAATTATGTTTTCACACACTCTCTTTAGTTTTACGAAGTGTTTGTATACCAACTTCTAGTTTGTTATTGTTATAAATTGATTTATAAGGAAAATTGGGCATGAATTTATACCGATTGTTGAAAGAAGTGTTTGTATTTCACCTATCTAATTTGGGTATCTAAGTTTTCATACACTCTCTTAGCTTTTGTGCACCTCACGTACCTTAATCGGGGATCTATGTTTTCACACTCTCTTTAGATATTGTGCACCTCTTAATAGGGAAATTATGTTTTCACACACTCTCTTTAGTTTTACGCAGTGTTTGTATACCATTTCTTTCTTTTTTATGTTTTCACCCAGACTCTTTAAATGTTTTTACACACTCATAATTACACGCAGCTCTTGCACACATACTTTTTAGGGATGTTTTTATGTTTTAACACAATTTTTAAATTATAGTTTGTTATTGTAAAATATCTGTTCAATAGGGAAATTGGACATGAGTTTATACCGATTGTTGTAGAAATAAAAGTGTTTGCATGTGCCTACCTAATTTTTGAATCTATGTTTTCATAACACTTTTTTAGCTTTTGTGTACCTCCTACCTAATAGGGAAATTATGTTTTCACACACTCTCTTTAGTTTTACGAAGTGTTTGTATACCAACTTCTAGTTTGTTATTGTTATAAATTTATTTATAAGGAAAATTGGGCATGAATTTATACCGATTGTTAAAAGAAGTGTTTGTTTTTCACCTACCTAATTTGGGTATCTAAGTTTTCATACTTTCTCTTAGCTTTTGTGCACCTCACGTACCTTAATCTGGGATCTATGTTTTCACACATTCTCTTTAGCTATTGTGCACCTCTTAATAGGGAAATTATGTTTTCACACACTCTCTTTAGTTTTACGCAGTGTTTTTATACCATTTATTTCTTTTTTATGTTTTCACCCAGACTCTTTAAATGTTTTTACACACTCATAATTATACGCAGTTTTTGTACACATACTTTTTAGGGATGTTTTTATGTTTTAACACAATTTTTAAATTCTAGTTTGTTATTGTAAAATATCTGTTCAATAGGGAAATTGGGCATGAGTTTATACCGATTGTTGTAGAAATAAAAGTGTTTGCATGTGCCTACCTAATTTGTGAATCTATGTTTTCACACTCTCTTAGCTTTTGTGTACCTCCTACCTAATAGGGAAATTATGTTTTCACACACTCTCTTTAGTTTTACGCAGTGTTTGTATACCAACTACACATTAGGGAATTTTTATGTTTTCACCCAGACTCTTTAAATGTTTTTACACACTCATAATTATACGCAGTTCTTGCACACATACTTTTTAGGGATGTTTTTATGTTTTCACACAATTTTTAAATTCCAGTTTGTTATTGTAAAATATCTGTTCAATAGGGAAATTGGGCATGAGTTTATACCGATTGTTGTAGAATAAAAAGTGTGTGCATGTACCTACCTAATTTGTGAATCTATGTTTTCACACTCTCTTAGCTTTTGTGTACCTCCTACCTAATAGGGAAATTATGTTTTCACACACTCTCTTTAGTTTTACGCAGTGTTTGTATACCAACTACACATTAGGGAATTTTTATGTTTTCACCCAGACTCTTTAAATGTTTTTACACACTCATAATTATACGCAGTTCTTGCACACATACTTTTTAGGGATGTTTTTATGTTTTCACACAATTTTTAAATTCCAGTTTGTTATTGTAAAATATCTGTTCAACTGGGAAATTGGGCATGAGTTTATACCGATTGTTGTAGAAATAAAAGTGTTTGCATGTCACCTACCTAATTTGTGAATCTATGTTTTCACACACTCTCTTAGCTTTTGTGTACCTCCTACCTAATAGGGAAATTATGTTTTCACACATTTTCTTTAGTTTTACGCAGTTTAGCTTTTGTGTAGCTTTTGGCTTTTGTGTACCTCCTACCTAATAGGGAAATTATGTTTTCACACACTCTCTTTAGTTTTACGCAGTGTTTGTATACCAACTACACATTAGGGAATTTTTATGTTTTCACCCAGACTCTTTAAATGTTTTTACACACTCATAATTATACGCAGTTCTTGCACACATACTTTTTAGGGATGTTTTTATGTTTTCACACAATTTTTAAATTCTAGTTTGTTATTGTCAAATATCTGTTCAATAGGGAAATTGGGCATGAGTTTATACCGATTGTTGTAGAAATAAAAGTGTTTGCATGTGCCTACCTAATTTGTGAATATATGTTTTCACACACTCTCTTAGCTTTTGTGTACCTCCTACCTAATAGGGAAATTATGTTTTCACACATTTTCTTTAGTTTTACGCAGTTTAGCTTTTGTGTAGCTTTTGGCTTTTGTGTACCTCCTACCTAATAGGGAAATTATGTTTTCACACACTCTCTTTAGTTTTACGCAGTGTTTGTATACCATTTCTTTCTTTTTTATGTTTTCAACCAGACTCTTTAAATGTTTTTACACACTCATAATTATACGCAGTTTTTGTACACATACTTTTTAGGGATGTTTTTATGTTTTAACACAATTTTTAAATTCTAGTTTGTTATTGTAAAATATCTGTTCAATAGGGAAATTGGGCATGAGTTTATACCGATTGTTGTAGAAATAAAAGTGTTTGCATGTGCCTACCTAATTTGTGAATCTATGTTTTCATAACACTCTCTTAGCTTTTGTGTACCTCCTACCTAATAGGGAAATTATGTTTTCACACACTCTCTTTAGTTTTACGAAGTGTTTGTATACCAACTTCTAGTTTGTTATTGTTATAAATTTATTTATAAGGAAAATTTGGCATGAATTTATACCTATTGTTGTAGAATTGAAAGAAGTGTTTGTATTTCACCTACCTAATTTGTGAATCTATGTTTTCACACACTCTCTTAGCTTTTGTGTACCTCCTACCTAATAGGGAAATTATGTTTTCACACACTCTTTTTAGTTTTTCGCAGTGTTTGTATTCCATTAAATTTTTTGGTGTATTTTTATACTACGTGGGGAACTAATTACGTTTGTAATTATAATCCATTTAACAGAGAAATTTATGTTTTAGGTATATCACTTAGACAATAAGGAAATAATGTTGTTACACACCCTTTAAATTTTTGTATAATACCTTTATAGAGAAATTATTTTTTAAACACTCAAATTTATGTACTTTAAAAAAAAAAATGTAAAGTAGTTTTTGTACATTTGTATTTTTTTTTTTTAGAGGAAATGTTTAATATTTATATGCAGTTCTGTTGCCAAACACATCGCATCTTCTGTATTATACGTTTTCGTGTCATGCCATTTTTTTTTATGTTCTGACATTTTTAAACGCCATTCTTTGTAGAAAGTACAGATTGTATGTTTTTATTCGTTCCTAATTTAACGACGTTCCATATAGAGGGAAATTTGGGGTAATATTTTTAATATTTCGATTGAACGCTGTTTTTAATTTTACGGATGATAAGTGTAGACTGATTCGAGTGTTTTTATCTAAAAGGATTGTGTTTAAAGCAGATTGAAGTAATATTCCGCAAGTTCGAATTGATGATGAACATAATTCAAATTTATGTGGAAGTATTTAAAAATGGCAGCTGCATTTGTGATTTCAGTATAATTGTAAAAAGGCAGGAATCAGGATCGCCCTGTGGAAGTTGACTGGAACAGTTTGAAATATCTTTAAAGAACAAAAGTAGATTTCATGGTTTTGGTATTTGTGAAAATTCTCATGTGTATTGCTATTGTGTCCATTGTTGAGTGGTATCATGTGTGGGTTATTGTTTAATTGTTGCTGAAGCTCGATAAAGTCTATTCTCAGTGGGAATAGAAATAGCGTTTTAATAAAAAGTTGGCTTGGATTCATACAAATTCCTTAAATTTAATGCAGTTTGGCATTAGTCCTACTTGGTAGGGTAGTTTTTTATTCATACAGTTTCTAATACATATCGCATCTGCATATATACAAAATGTGTCATACTTTCACAAATAGAGCTAATGGGAAAAAGCTATATGTGTGTAACAGAAATCAGTTAATGTGAAGAACTTAAAGATGAACACATACAATATTTAATATAAATATATAAAATACTTCATTAATATCTGTTAGTTTTAGAGTGCAAGACAAACAAAACTAAAACACCAAAAAATTAACAATACAAAAAAATGTATTGCAATTAGCGTTGGGAGTGCCTTTGAAAAGGTCTGGAAGTGTTGTGGAATAAAAAAAAAAAAATGTTTTTAAATAAACAAATAAGAAGCTGAAGGTTAGTGAAACACTCGGAATCGAAATGGTATGGAATGACCCATATAATTGTCAAATTTTCATATCAAGATAGATAGATTTGATAATTAACAATGTCAATGCAGATTGCGTAAGTAAAAAAACAACAAAAAAAAATATATATATATATATATATATATATATATATATATATATATATGCCATGGTTTATTATCATTTTTATGTTAAAAATCTACGACAAATCAAATTGATAGGAGTGTTTATATGTAGTAGTGTTATTATATATAGTGTTATGATATATAGTGTTCTTCGTGTATAACATTGCTAATGGGTCAACCTAATAGGGAAATTATGTTTTCATACACCTCCTTAGTTTTACAGGTATACAATACCACCTACCTACTTAATAAGTAAATTATGTTTTTACACACTCATAATTTCAACGAGTCTTCGTTGTACACCTACATATTAGGGAAGCTTATATGTTTTCACTCAAATTCCAAATTCGAATTCGTTATTGTAAAAAATCTATTTAATAGGGAAATTGGGATGCGTCTATACCGATAGACTTAGAATTAAAAGTGTTTGTATGTCACCTACTTAATTTGGGAATCTATGTTTTCACACACTCTTAACGTTTGTGCACCTCCTACCTAATAGGGAAATTATGTTTTCACTCTTTAGTTTTACTCAGTATTTATATACCAACTACCTAAAAAATTTATATTTATATGTTTTACTCAGTGTTTGTACACCACCTACACAAAAAAGGAAATTTTTGTTTATACACACACTACAGTTTTTGTATACCTTTATAGAGAAATTATGTTTTACACACTCCTTAGAATTTATATACCAGTTACCTAACAGAGAAATTTATGTTTTATTCAGTGTTTGTAATAGGGTGTCAAACTTTACGCTGTTGTTGTAATACCTTTATAGACGTTATGTTTTACAGTCTTTATTTTTACTGGGTATTTATGTAATACCTTTATAGACAGTGTTTGTATACCACTTACATAATAGGGAAATTTATGTTTTACCAACTCATCAAATTTTACTCAGCTTTTGTATACGTTTATAGAGAAATTATGCTTTTGACACTTTAGTTTTACTAAGTATTTATATATCAGCTACCTAAAAGGAAAAAGATTTTTAGATTTTACTGTTTATATACCATCGAGCGAACATATTCTTAACCTTTGACACTGGTCTTTTATATTCCTTGATATTAGGGTATGGGTGGTTTTTGTATATGCTTCAAGCGCTAATTTGGAAAAATTGTAGTGTTTTAGGCAATTTTATATACTTAGTAGTAGAGTAGTTTTTCTATAGTTGTAGTTTTTTTTTTTTTTTATTATAGGGAAATGTTTCAAATTTGTAAACAGTTCCGTCGCATTTCTTGACAATTTTTTTTTATTCTATGTAGAATGTAAAATTCGTATGATTTGATTCGTTTGTAATTTAACGATATAGGGAAACTTGCGCCATTTTTAATTATATTTCGATTAAACGAAGTTTTTTATTCTTTTTAATTTTACAGATGATAATTGTAGACTGATTCGAAAGTTTTTATCAAAAAGGATTGTGTATAAAGCAGATTGGCGTAAGTCCAAATTGATAAGAACATAATACAAATTTATTTAGATGTATTTAGTGATGGCAGCTGCATTTATAATTTCAGTATAATTATACAAAGACGGCAATCAGAATCGCCCTGTGGAAGTGGACTGGAACAGTTTGGAATATCTTTGAAGAATATAGGTAGGTTTTTTTCTTTTTGTGATGTGTAAAATCATGGTTTCAGTATTTGTGAATATTCTCATGCCTATTGTGTCCATTGTTTAGTAGTATCATGTGTAGGTTGTTTTATTGTTGCTGAAGGTCTGTATCTAGTGCATTCAGCTCACTGACGTTCATAATGACAATTGTTAAAATTGCGGTATCGAAACTTAATTCTTTGGGTGCGAATTTCCGTCTTCATAAAAATTTAAGTCCGTACAACAATATAGAAAATGCTTAATTTGCTTAAATATCGGTGAGATTTGTGGAAAATTGTAAAAATATCGTTTAAATTGGTAAAATTTCGACTTTATTTAACCATATTATATGTATACATACATATTATAATTACTCAGAGTTTTGCGTCAAGATTAGTTGAGACAATTAAAAACTAGAAATTTTATGAATTTCATGTGCTTTAAATTGAATGGTCTTAGCTTAAGAAATTTTTCAAATAAGCATCATAATTTTGTTCTGTTAATTTGTATTACCATTAATATGAAGTTATAGACCGTTCTTAACCATATACTTTCTTAACCATATACTTTCAATAGATACTGTGATTTTGAGACTCAAATATCTTTTATATTATATGCATTATATGAATTATTTAATATTTTAACCGAGTCGCTAAAATATATATATATACCGTTTGAGGGATTTGCGTATGCTTTGTCAGAAAAATAATCACGTGCGGGTAACTTCCTTAGATAATTATGTGAATAAACCTGTGGGTCAGTGTCCCTTCCTCCGCTTGTATGATGTTTCGACTGAAATTTGTTTAGAATTTTAACTTAAAATAAAAATATGGCGAACAATTGTTTCAAAATTTATTGGTCTCAGATTTCTTTTTTTTTTTATTGTAGCTTCTTTTCTGTTTGGTGAGCTCTTTTTCATATTCTTCTTTCTTTTTTTTCTTCTCATGTTCTAAAACTGAGTTGGACAAGTGTAATTACAAGAATAATGGACAAGTTTTCTTAAATCTTGGATTTGTACAAAAAAAAAAAACAGAAGAAATAAATTGATTTGTATTATTTTTTACAGTTTCAGGTATTATTTGAACTTCAGCCACGCTTGTCGTGTGCTTGTAAATTTTTAAGTTAACAAAGAAAAAATATATTAAGTAAATAAAATATATTCTACAGTTTATACTTTGCGCGAAGCGAACGCGCGATCGGTTGCTACTCCAGATACTAGATATATATGTATATCGATCGATGTCAGTAGAGTGTTGTATCTATTCGATCAGTATTGGGGTAACGGTCGATGGTAGGTAAATAACGGAAGACCGTTTAAATAGTACATATGTAACTTGACGCCTTTCTTTTGAACAAGTCTTAGCAGAGCAGAGAAGTCGATACAGGTTCCTACATATGTATATTCAATCCACGCATTCACAATCTGATAAAAACGATGTTTAGTACCCCTGTGTTGGCCGCGACACGCACATATAGTCGCAGTTTAGTTTAGTTATACTCTCACGGCTACATGGGACCGAACAAGCAGCATTTTTAGCTAGTTGTAAGGCTTTGTCTCACGTATTGCGTTCAAGTTAAACATCGTTCGATCGCGTATCAACTTTCAACGCCCAACTATAAAGTTTAGAGAAAGAAATACATATTGCTTGGTTAACGTGTTAAACAATGATCAAAGTGACAAGTTTATAAATAAGATTAACAGCTAGGGATTTAAACGACTAAAAGAATTGAATTAGTTACTAAGAGAGTTGCCACAGTTGGAGAAGACTGTCATAGGCAGATATTGTCCTATACTTATAGATACGTATAAGTATACGTATAGAAAAGAGATAGATACACACAAATATTTTCGAAAATGGATGGGTCGAACAACTCACCACGAGGTGAGTTCATTGCAGCTGCTATCTTGCCACGCAACGGCGTCTGTTCGCAAGTGCAAGCGAGATAGAACACGTGTACACGAGTTTTGTATGTATATGCAATCGTAATGCTATTTCATTTCAGAGCAGGCCAGCTGCTCTCCTTTTAGGGGATTAAACAAAGAACAGTCGAGAATTCACTCGAAGTGACCGAAAAATATGTACATATGTATGTATAGCTAGAAGACATCCCTTTACATGGGGATGGAAATTGTGCTAGAAGCTTTCGAAAAAGTATGTAGATGTATTACGCAATACAATATTAAGAAAATGAATTGCACAATATTTGCTAATTTAAAAGACTAATCGTTTACTTTGAAAAACAAAACGTTGACGTCAGGGTCGAATACGTTTCAAATTGCAAATAGTTGGGTAATAAAACTAGACCTTATGCATAGATTTTCGCTTACGTATAACTAGTAAAAAAGCTGGTTTCGCTGTTTCGGTTTATACCTGGCTTCCTAACTCCAAACTCCTCAAGTCCAGGTCAGGACAACATACACTCCGGGATCTGGCTATAATTTTTGCCTGCCTCAGCAACTTTATTACGAACTCCTGGCATCTGCCTCAGCCTGCCTACAGTGTAATTTATCTAGCCAAATGTGGAAAAGATTGGCCATTGATTTCCTGATGAACCATTTTCTCAATGTGAAAAACGCCTCAAAAGTGCCCACGACGATTATGACGAGCAGATTTCCATTTCTTTTCTTTGTTTACAGCAAAAAAAGTTCAAACGGTGCAACTATTTCAGCCGACGTGCCATAATATAACTTCGCAGTTTCGCCTTTCCAACAGCTTCTGTACACTTTTTCATTGCAGTTGAGTAGTCTTTATCTATAGCAACTTTGCACTAATACAGAAACAATTTTTTTCAAACTTTTTAATTTCACTGGAGAACTTCACTCTAACACTTATTATTTTCGAATGACTGCAGTGCCAGCAGTCACTTGTATTTATACCCAGTGGCAGCTGCCTTCTGGATGATTCTAGAGAAATCGATTTGTCTCCCTTGTGTGCCCCACAATTTTTTCTAAGGAGTGAGTGAATACACTGCTGTGTGTTGCCTACGTGACTGCTTGGTATACTCTTGCCAATGCAATAAAATTTTGTTCTAGAATTTTCCACATCCAGGGTAGATTTAAATATGTATATGTATATGTATATCGGACATGTACACATATGCATATGTAAATTTGTTTGTTCAAATATGATTATGAATCGAGTTTTTGGAACTCGACAGGCAATTTTCTATCTACACATACATATGTATGTATGTATGTACATTTCTTGTTTTTAATGTATAAATGCCGTTGCCAGACTTCTATTGTGTGAGGGGGATAGCAAAACACACACTGCCAGACTTGCCAGACTTGTGTTGTAGAAATTTCTAGTAAGTGCGCGCGTCATTCAAATGTGTTGTTCAATTCTGTTATACTGTAACGTTATTCTTTAATTTGTTATACACGTCGTCGTATTTAAAATATGAAGGTAATTAGAAACGAATTGTGAAAATAATAGTATGTATGAAACAAATTTGCTTAAAATTATTATTATTATTTTTTTTTTTTATAAGACTTTTAATTTTGGGTTTCATTTCAACAGGAAACTTTAAAACCTCTTTGTGACTAGATAGAAACAAAGTTAGTAGCATATCGTAAACAATGTTATAAAAGATGTGAGTGTAGACTGGTGTAAGCTATATGAAAGAACGGAACTATGATTTATAAACGAAAGCGAGGACTTCGTAAGGGAAGAATGCGGTGATAGAATTAATTGATCGCTTTGACTTGTACCTATAATGTTTTGAATATGTTTTTGCCAATTTAGTTTAGAGTCTAGAGTAAGTCCAAGGTATTTTTGTGAGGTGACAATACAGTGTTAATGGGGAGTCCGTCTACGCAAATTTGTGGCCAGGATTTATGTGTTTTCGTGAATGTCATTAAAGATGTTTTGTTGTGTGATATGCCTATATTTCAATCTTGAGTCCAAGAGGAGATTTTACTGACATAAGATTGTGAACGACGACTGGCAAAAGTATGTGAGTGACTGTCGCAAATTGCAGCTGTGTCATCTGCATATGTAGCACTGATTATATTGTATATGTAGCAATATTATTGATTGATGGTAGTGTAGGCATATTGTTAGTATAAATATTGTAAAGTGTCGGTCTTAGGACTGGGGAACACCTGCTCTGATAAGTCTTTCTGTGGAAAAGTGACCATTGATGTGAATATAAAAGTGTTTGTAAGCCAGCAATTTCATGTCAATGTTGTCTAATTCTAGTGTACAGTGTCGCTCACTTGAATGGGTTAGACTTTGTATACCCTGAACCCATTGAAAATGGGATATATATTTATACTGGATCAGGGCGACAAGCTGAGTTGATTTGGCGCTGTCCGTCCTTCTGTCCGTCCGTCCGTCTGTATGAACGAGTCGGTCTCCGAAGATATAAGATGGAAGACCTAGATACCTGAAATTTTTTTTCGTAGATCGAGTTTGTTTCCAAAAATCAGCTATAAAATTTGATCGCCTACATCTTTAGAGCTCTAAATAAATAAAACAAAGATTTAAATATAGAGTCATATGTATTTTTTAGTATTTAGTTTTTTTATACCCTGAACCCATTGAAAATGGGAATTCAGGGTATAATGTTTTTGTGAAAATGTATGTAACAGGCAGAAGGAGGCATGGCAGACCCCATAAAGTATATATATTCTTGATCAGGATGACGAGCTGAGTTGATCTAGCCATGTCCGTCTGTCCGTCTGTCTGTTTTTGTGAAAATTTATGTAACAGGCAGAAGGAGGCATGGCAGACCCCATAAAGTATATATATTCTTGATCAGGATGACGAGCTGAGTTGATCTAGCCATGTCCGTCTGTCCGTCCGTCCGTCCGTCCGTCCGTCCGTCTGTCCGTCCGTAGGAACGCAGAGATCTCCTAAACTACAAGTCCTAGAGACTTGAAATTTTACATGTATACTCGTGTATACCATACGCAGTACGAGTTTGTCATATTTTTTCGATAACTCATCCCATTTCTTTTTTATCGAAAATCTGACTTTGTTTTTAAAGCCTAGTTTGAATACTGTTAGACCTAGAGACTTTAGATTTACTGTGTAGATTTATGTGATGAATACAAAGATTTTGTTTTTTACAGATTTTGGATGCCACGCCCCCTTCGCCCCAAATTTGAAAAAAACGTATATCAAGTACTAGGGACTTGTGCTTTGGCATATACACACATTTAAATATTATTATCATGTTCTAAAAATTTGATGAAGATAGTCCCTTTACAAAAAGATTTATTCAACAAACAAATTTTCAAAATATAGCCCACACGGCAGCCCAAGCGCAGTATTTGCGCAGTTAGCAGAGCAATTGTTTATGCGATCGTATGGATGCATGCGTACGGGTGTGTGTATGTGTTTTTGTATATGTGCATGAAAGAAGTGTAGAATGATTGGAATCAGTACGTTGCAGGGTAACAGGCAGAAGGAGGCGGGCAGCCCCATAAAGTATATATATTCTTGATCAGGGCGACGAGCTGAGTTGATTTAGCCCTCTCCGTCTGTCTGTCCGTCCGTCCGTCCGTCTGTCCGTATGTATGAACGCGTCGATCTCAGAAGATATAAGAGCTTGAGACTTGAAATTTGTTTCTGTAGGTCCGTATATTGCGCGCGCATATCGAGTTTGTTTCTAAAAATCGATAACAACTCCCGTTCTTTTGTTATCGATTAAAAACCTTATCGAAAACCAGTTACAAAAATATATTTCCTACATCTTTAGAGCTAGAGTCTCCAAATTAAAAATGTAGATTCATGTGTATTTTTAAGAATTTCGGTTTTTATCATATTTCACCCCCACCCCTCAAAGTACCCCCTTTCTTACAAGTTTGCAAAAACCGTATTTCAAATACTAGAGACTTGTGAGTTAGCACATACACACATTTTAATGTTATAATCACGGTCGGAAAGTTTTATCAAGATTGTCCGTCTACAAAAAAGTTATTAAACCATTAAGTTCCCAAAGGAAGCCCACGTGGCAGCCCATGCCTGTTTATATGTGTGTGCGTATGTGTGTATGTGTGTGTGCATGTGTAAGTAAAACTAGAACGACGAATTATTGAAATATTGGTTCCTGGAAGGGTTCAGGGGATCTCGTAGTCGAGCAGTCTCGACTAGAGCTTTCTTACTTGTTATACCCTGAACCCATTGAAAATGGGAAATCAGGGTATAATGGTTTTGTTAAAAGTATTTAAGTGGCAGAAGGAGGCGTGGCAAACCCCATACTGTCCGTCTGTCCGTCCGTCCGTCTGTCCGTCTGTCCGTATGTATGAACGCGTCGATCTCAGAAGATATAAGAGCTAGAGACTTGAAATTTTTTTTGTAGGTCCGTATATAGAGCGCGCATATCAAGTTTGTTTTTAAAAATCGATAACTGCTCCCAATATTTTGTTATCGATTAAAAACCTTATCGAAAACCAGTAAAAAAATTTTATTTAATACACTTTTAGAGCTAGAGTTTCCAAATTTAAAATGTGTATTCAAATGTATTTTTAAGAGTTTTTTTTGTGGAAAACTCTATATTCAGATCCGATTTTCCACTCCTCTAAAGGGCGTCATGTCATTTTTGGTCAATACTTTGGAAGCTTACGCTCGAAAAATAATGAAAATTACAGGATATTTCTTAGTATGCCACTCCCCCAAAGAGGCGTAAAAAGTATTTTTAGGTCATCGATAGAGGAAGTCTCCAGTAACTTAACTGTCCAATTTTGTAGTTTCTAGCTCTAATACCTTAGGAGATATAGACTTTTTCAGTTTTTGGTCTTGAGTTGTCAACGCGAGTAACTTCCGAAATTTTTGATATCCTTTGGATCCCAATATGAAAAACGGGCAAAATTTCGGTATTCAAAATTGTGGATACCAATCGATATTGCAATTCAAAAACGGTACATATTACCCAAGGTATATGACTTCACAGATTTAATGACTTGGTTTCGGAATACAACTATTTTCGCACAGTGTAGCTGCCAGCTTCGCATTGTTTGTGTGTGTTGAACCAGGCACAAGGTTTTTGAACCTTTGCGTGGCAGAGCAGGAAAGCCAGCTGTTGGCAGAGAGCGCGCGCGCATCCTATGCTTAACGCTTGCAGGGTGGGTATTCGCTCTCTCTTTCTCTCACTCACAATATCTCAATCTGACTCTTATTGAGTGAGTGGTTTTGAGCTTTGAGTGGAGTGAATGTCAACGCGCTAAATATGAATGCTAACGAGCTAAGCAATAAACAAAACTGAAGCTTCGCAACTGCCGTTAAACTTTAAACAAGAGGAAGAACAGAGAAGAGAAATGAATGAGAGAGGTCAAAGCTGGGGTGGGAATTGCTGACCCAGGCTTAAATCAGCTTTACACAACTTATGCGAATAGCCTGGGCGGAAGACGCATTGGCTAAAGGAAATACAGCAATAACGTTACGCTTCGCCTAGGAGGGAACCCATTCGCATAACGGCAATTGGCAGGACAAGCACACTGATAAAGACAGAGCTTTCGGAAATGGCGTATACGCCATGGGTGCCCGTGCTTAATTGCAATGGTGGCAGGCAAGAGCCTGGCGCTGCCTGCTGCCTGCCAGTCTGCCTGGCTTGTTGCTTTTGTTTTGTTTCCTGCGGCAGTGCAACAATTTGGATAGAAATTGACATACACACACACACCCACTCACACGCTCAGATACACACCCACAAGCCACCCACTGCCCCGCATACAAACACATCCCTGCTTACACAAAGATGGAAAACATTCAAATGGCATAATAAACGTATTTACCAAAGAATAGGCCGCAACAACAGCAAGCTTTATTATGAGCCTCGCGCAGAGCCTGGTTAAGTAAAGTGTTTTGGTGTGCCATCTGAGCTATGCTCAGGGCCTCTCACGCGCGTTCCCTGACATTTTGCAATTGTTTAACCTTGGTTATTGCCAAATCAAGTCCTTCAATTTTTGAGCCTACAAACTTGTATGTTTTCCGAGCCTGCAAATTGCGAAAGCTAGAGAAAAACAACAACTGTTGTAGCATAACTCTGTCAATGCATTTGAGGGCCATTTCCAATTTATACACTGAACAAAATTAAAGGGAAGAATATATTTTTAAAGGTTTTTAATGCAGTATAAAATCGTTTTAATAACTAAACAAACTCAATTCGTTAATGAAAATATTCAAAATTCAAATATTGCGCGTCATCTATATCATTTTTATTTCTTATACTTCGTGAAAGGATATTCGGACATCTTTGTACTTGTCATTTTTGAGTGTAATAGGCGACAAGGACAACAAGTCGCCTACACACACACGCACACCCACTCACACACACATATGCACACCCACTCGCATTTGAGCGTTTACACACGTTGCTGGCAGCTGGCGGCGGGCGCGGTTTGACAACAGGGACCTACATTCAGTCGTTTTTCCACTTCGGCTCTGTTGGCGAGTCTCTATGAGTGTGTGTATGTGTATGGCAGATAGAACTCTGCTTGCCACAAAAGCGAGCTGGCCGTGCAGCATTTGCAGCAGTGCCCAACCAGACACCAAGCCGTGCGCACCTTGCGCGATTCGCGTTGCAACGAACCAACAAATATTAATAAAAAGGTCGAGCATTTAATACGGAAACGAATGCGCGAGTGTGTGTGTGAGTGTATGTGTTTTGGTGTAGCTATATGTGCGTGGGAGTCTGTGTATGCCACTTTAAGGGTGTGTGTGTGTGTGTTGGAGTTGTGAAGTGTTGCAGTTAAACTTTAACCCAAATGCAGCCTGCGTCTTAATTAGTTTGCCTTTGCCTGCAAACGATTTGTCAACAGCTTGTTGTTATTGTTAGTGCTGTCGTTGTCGTTGGTAAGGACTGCCAGGACCCCGTCGTACACACACACAATACAGCATGTAAGCGCACTTTAATGTGAAGCATTTTTACGCTGAGCGTATTGGCATTCCGTTAATGGGTCTATTGTCCGCCTGTTGGCACACCCCTCGCAAAAATTGAAACACAAAAATGAATCGAAAAAAATGAAGCGAAAAAATGATCGGAATACAATTTCTTTATTTATTTATTTATTTCTATTTATTTTATTCTTTTCGGCACTTCATCAAAGTGTTTCGTGCTTTTGGCACTTCTATTATTTTTTGGCCATTAGTCCATTTCGGTCTTCTGCTGCTTTCTTCACACATTTGGCACGCCTCGTTTGAGGTCAAAGTGCAACAAGAATAATCACAATTCAATTAGTTAATAACACTTGGCTGCGCATGTGTGCGTGCTGTGACCATGTCCCTGTCCCTGAGCTTCAGCCTCCGTCTGTGTCTCCGCCACCGCCTCCTCCAGTCAGCAGCCTATGTCACGCCCACATTTTTGTGGGGCACTGAAAAGTACCTAGCGAGATGCAATGAGTCCAGAGCACCCAGCATTTGGCCTTATCTAAAATATGAGCACAAGTCCTTGGGGCACTCGCACTCGTTATGCCAGCCCAAGGCAACGCCAGCTGACGAACAACCCGAATAACCCAATACCCGACAATAACAGCAACAACAACAACAACAACAACAACAACAACAACAACAACAACAACAACAACAACAACAACAACAACAACAACAATAATAACATTAACAACAGCAATAACAACCCATTTTATAGGTGCAATCGCAGCTTTAGTATGCAGCTACAAATATTTTGCACAAAAAACTGCATATCAACCTTGGCGGGCGAACAACAGCAACAGCAAGAACAACAACCACACAAATTAAAAGTGCTTTGGTGAAGAATAAACAGCTAATAGTTACCCAATATAGTTTATATAGTTTTTTGTAACTGTAAATACAATAGGAGAACACACATAACCAATGAATCAATTGATATCTGTCGATATTTAGGAAATGAGAATATAATATTTCAGGAATTATTAATTTACATTTTGGCACTGAAAGTGAGTGCGAAAAAAAGCTTTATATTCCAAATTGAATTATTCTTATGCCATAGAAAATTTAGCACACAGTCGTATTCACATTTATTAAACGATATTTAGCAAAAGGCAGATACATATTTGAAATATTATCAACTTTTGCTATTTAAGCTATTAATAAATATTAATAATGGGTAGTTTCGAAAAAATTAAAGCAATTTTTCTTTTTATATAGTTATAGTAGAACAATCAGAAGTCGAATGACAGATATTTATTTATTTAATTGTTAATTGAATTAATTCTAAAAAGATATATATTTTAAATATTAGCAGTATGCTAATGTTAAGTCACGAAAAACTAAATCAACTGAGCGGCTCTTATCGTTCAGAAACATTTATGCTATATAAAAATGATGATACCCTATTTAAAGGTATCAACAGAGTATCCTCTCTATGCCATACACCACACACTATACACACACACTTTTTTGTTGTTTGAATTTAATTGAATGTTATAAAATTCGCTTCAGCCACGAAAATATCTACATATCCAAAGCAAGAACCCAACTACAACTCGAACTAGAACTCAAACCCGAACTCAAACTCGAACTCAAACTCGAACTTGAAGAGCGAAACATTTATAGTACGTACATATACATATATATATATATATATATAGATATATATATTTTTGTGAGCACAATATGCCAAGTGACGCCAATTTTATAGACTTTTTATAAAAATAACAACAGCAACAGCAACAAATACACAACAGCAACATCTACTAGAACAGGAATAGTTACGGAATATAGCATATATTTGACATTAATCTTAGCTAGATTTAGCTGGAGGATGGCAATCCGCAAACGCAAGCACAGAAGCCACATAGCTGGCGACACGCCGACGACAACAGCAGCAGCAGCCGCAGCAATGGCAGCAGCAACAACATCGGCAGCAATAACTGACAGCAGAAATGCCACGCCCACGGCAGAGGCGGTTAGGTACTGGCAGAGTAAATTACTCTCGAATGCCAGTGCTAATAATTTCACGCATAATTTCTTGGATTTGCAAAATCTCTTGAATTTCAGTGATTCTGCTAGCAGAAGCAGCAGCAGCAGCAACAACAAAACCAACAACAACAGCAGCGGCAACATTGTTGTCACTGCCAACTCGTCGAGCGCGTCGAGTGCTATTAAATTGACTAACGGCTCCATTACGGACACTCTTTTGGGCACCATCTTAACAACGGCAACGGCCACAGTGGCGCCCGCTGCCAGCTCCCTAATTTCGAGCATTGCTGCCACAACAACAACAGCAACAGCGGCAGTGGCTGCAGCAGCAACATCAGCAACGGCTGCAGCAAGCACTTCCCATTTGGCATTGGTCAACGATGCAACCTCATCCACCTATTATGCCAGCCTGCTGAACATGTCGCCGGCTACGACGAGCCTGATCACAGCCGCTGCTGCCACTAAGTCCTACAACGACAGCATTCTGCGCTGGGAGCAACTGGACGGAAGTGTGGACTTTGGCTTTGATCCGCTCTACCGCCACTCGCTGGCCATGTCGATTGTCTACTGTGTGGCTTACATCGTGGTGTTCGTCGTCGGCCTTATCGGCAACAGCTTTGTCATCGCCGTCGTTTTGCGCGCCCCTCGTATGCGCACTGTCACCAACTACTTCATAGTCAACCTGGCCATTGCCGACATCCTGGTCATTGTGTTCTGCCTGCCCGCCACGCTCATTGGCAACATCTTTGTGCGTAAGTAGACAATCGATTTATGCTGCTACCATATTTATTTGCATAGGTCATACATTTTCCAATTGATTGATTGACGCCAAGCACTTGTCCAGATTGACCGAGTGATTGATTGGCTTGCAGTGACACTACTTGTCCTGACTGGTTCAATGTGGATGTTGAAGCTAGAAAGCTTCAATGATGACATTTGAACATCTTAGTGATTGATTAATTCACAAACATTGCAGTTCATTTGAAGCTATCTTACTTTATAATTGTTATATACTATACTATACTTCATGTTACTTTATGTTTGTTTGCTTGATTGATTGATACTTTCATTGACTGAGTGATTGAGATGATTGACGTGTGCTTGATGTCTGATTGACTGATTGACAGATATGAAGCAAGAAAATTAATGACTGATTGATAATAACAAGTTATGAAGTTTTTACAACAAAATGATTCTTATACATCTCGATTTTTCCTTGAATATTGCAACTATATCTAGGCGGAGACTAAGTTGGTCCTCATTAGCACGTCTCGGCTGTTTTTTTAAATTTCTTTCATTTGCTTTTGTTTTGCTTCCTTTTTTCGGTACTTCTGCGAGTCACGCATATTAACTGGATTTATGTTTAGCAATTAATCGACACTTGGATTAGGCCCCACGCCAGCGACACGTGGCGTATGCGCAATTTGTCGACAAGCCGCACAGAAGCCTAATGCTTTGTTCTTAATGCTAATGCCAGCAAAATGCTTCTGCTAAAATTAAGTAAATGAAACTGAAATATTATCGTGCATTATCATCATGTTTTATGGGCTCTCTGCCAACATGTTGCCCCAACTCTGTTTATCCATCCATCCTCGGAAGGTACATGGGATTCACTGTTATGCAATTACCATCAACTTTTATAGCCTTGTAAATATATAGAAAACGAAGTACGTCCGACTATAATGAGTTCATCTATCCGTATCCGATTCGCTCTTATCTAACTGAAAACTTCTGCCATGTTGCATGTCAAATACAGCAAACGAACATGTTTGCCTTTTTATAATGGCAATCATTTACTTTGATAGTAATTTGACTGAGGGCGATAGTTGGCACAAGGTTATGCTTCAGAACTGGAACTGCAAAAAAATAAACTAATCAGCGTAGCTCTGGATTCTAATATAAAATAAAAGATTTCTATATATGCGAGATATATATTAATGTCTTAAATAAAAATATTTTTTATTTAAGTCCGTCTGTTCGTTCGTCCGTCTGTGGGTATGAACGCCGAGATCTCAGAAGATATAAGAGCTATAAGAGAATTTTACATGTATACTCGTGTATCCCATACGTAGTACGAATTTATCATATTTTTTCAATAACTCATCCCATTTCGTTATTATTGACAACAATCGAAAATTTGATTTCGATTTTTAACCCTAAATTCTGTTGGACCTAGAGACTTTAGATTTACTGTGTAGGTCCATGTGGCGGATACAAAACTGTGATTCTTATATTTTGGATGGTATCCAAGCACAAGTCTGTTGTATTTGCCCCAAATTTGAAAAAAAGGATTTCAAATACAAGAGACGTGTGCTTGTGGTATCCAAAATATATGTTTTATATACACATATACTTATATGTATGTATATAATTACTTACTTCATTATTCATTCATTCAATTTTAATTCTGTAATTCTGAACACCATAATCAAAAATTATTGTGCTCGACTAAAATCAATAAAATAAATTACATAAATGAAACAATTTCATCGCGGAAAACAGCTTAAGAATAGTTTGGGTATTATACATATATATTTATATATTTATGTTCTTATTCTAAGTAAATACACCTGACATATGGCCCCAATAAACGAGGTAACGCTTAATTATGGGGCTTAATTTTAATAAATTTACATCACCTTGTAACTTATCTGCCTTTCTTCTATATATAAGTGTATATGTGTGTGTGTGTGAACTGTCAAATGGCAACTGGGTAAATAGATTGTGGCAAAGCATTTGCAGCTGAGAAATTGCATGCAAATCGGCGGCGACATGAAAAAGTGATCAAAATCCTTCAGAAATCAAACGCTGATTGCAATGCCTGACATGGCACGACCCCCGCACACCACCTCCTACCCCCTCTACTCCACTTGTATGTATGTAAATGGTATAAGTAGTAGCTACCCCAACATATATTCACCTGGTCGCATTTTTTTTTTTTTTTTGAGGCTTGCAACTGGCGCCAACGTTTGCCAATTAAATGCGCCCGCCTTAGAAAATGTTGCTCGACCCGAAGACATGCATGCTCAAAAGCTGGCTACAGAGACAGAGAGGGAGCGAGAGAAAGAGAGAGAGAGAGAGAAAGCGCGATGGTGAGTGTGAGAGAGGGAGATGAGTTGCTATAGTAAACGAAACGAAAGGCCAGAGACGATTGAAAAACTGAATGGGCTGTGTGCGAGTGTGTGCGTGTGTTTGTGGTTCAGTGTGTATTAGTGCGCACTCGCGCTGTCTCTCTGGCACCCACTCTGCCACTTTCTCGCTCTCGTTCTCGTTCTGGTTGCCTTTTGGGGTGGCCTGAAGGATCATCGACACAGAACTGACCTAATTTCACAAATTCAACATAGGCGCAGGGTGCTGCGGGCTGCCCAGCGCTTAGTGGGTCACTCCGCATTTATTTGTGTGGGTATGAGTGTGTGTGAGTATGTGTGTATGTATTGACCCGGGTTTGGGGGAAAACACGGACCCAGACCCAGACCCAGTGGCAAACGCAGCTGCCACTGCAATAGGCCCAGGAAGCAACAACAATAAATAAATTGCGACAGCCCTTGGGCACATATTGAATGCTGGCTGCTTGGCATTTTGACTTGTGAAAAGTTGCAGCACGTTAAAGCAAATGGCTCAATGGACGTTTAACCAAGAGAGCGTCCATTTTCATTTCCAGTACCAAGTCTGGTCAATAGGCATGATGTTTATTTACTTCTTATCGCCTACATATGTATGTACATACGCGACTCTGGGCAGAAGGGCTTCAACGGGGTCTCTTACGGTTTGGAGCTATCATTACCTAAGCACACCACAGCACTGAAATGGAAGGTTGTTTTGCATTCAAGGACCTTTTCGCTGTGCGGCTGGCTGGATGAATTGACCTAAATATTTTGCTCTTCAGGGTTAAACTCGCTCGCTGCTATGAGTGTTTGTGTGCTTAGTGTCTGTGTGTGTGTGTGCAGTTTACCTGGGCTGGGCTGAGCTGAGCCTTTATTTATGTGTGTTTCGAAAAACCAATAAAATGCGAATTGAATTGATTTGCTGGGCGATGCTACCTTGAGACGAGGCGTTACACCAGCATGTCCTTAGCGCACTTTCTAATTGGATTTCTATGTGGCAATTGTGCGACTCCGTTAGACATTAGCAATGCCAAATTCTTATCATTACGTGAGTGCTTTACAAATTGCACAAAATTATCGGGAGTTTGCACAAAAGGTCTGAGGCGAGTCCTTAGTCAAGCTAATGCCTGATATAAGATTTAAACTAATCAATGAAACTATTTTAGTTATTTACATACATAAAATATGACTACATGCAAATTTGAAAGCAATAGGGATGTCATACTTATTTTACATCACTATAGAAAGGATTGTTATCGAAAATTTAGCAGCGCATTTTCGCCTTTCGGAAAAATATCCAAACATGAGCCTGCAAAAATTTATTTTTACGAAAAGATATTTATACCTACTTACTTGTGAGAAGAGAGTTCGTTTAGGTAACAACTGCACATAAATGGCATCGCTTTTCGAAGTGACATTAAGTTTAGAATAGATCTCAGATCACACATTAAGAAATATTTACGTACACGAACACTTTTCTTTATTTATAATATTTGTGAGAAGAGCGTTCGTATGAATATTTCAAACCGACGTTTACTTCAGCATAGATCTTCTCAGCTCACACATTAAGAAATACGTACAATAATATTTTTTCCTAAGATAGTTGTGAATCTTATTTTTGACATATTCTAAAATCATGGAAATGGAATATTTTTGGTATCCTACGATTTGTTCAATTTAATGATTTGAAATTTGATATATATATATATATATATAACGTTCGCTGGCTGTGCTATTCGCACGTCACGCTGGTGGAATCATGTCACGTATTTTAAAGTCATGTTTGCTGCTTACTTCATTAAACAGCGACGACTGATTTGCGATATTCTTGGCCCACGGCGCGTATGCGTCACGCGGCTGCAGAGCACTTTTGGAATGCTATTGGTGCTGCTGATGCTTATGCTGATGCGGCTGCTCGTTATGATGAAGTAATTTTTCTTCACTTTCCGATTTTATTTTAATTTAGCTGCTACGTGCCGTCCGTTGCACAGCGCTCGATTGGAGCTGGTTGCTGGTTACTGGTTGCTGGCCTGAGTCCTGCGGCCTCTTCAATTCAATTTAGGACCAAGTAACAGCAGTCACCGCAGGACGTGACGCAGCAGCGGTGGCAACAGCAGCGATAAACATAACAATAACGTTTTTTTCTCGAAGTGTTATTCGCCCATCCATGGATATTTCACGCCCGTTTCAATCGAAGCTAAATCTTGACAGGCCGCATTGTCGGATTTGTTCCACCCGATTATTTCATTAACTTTATGGTCCCAGAGAACGGATCCCCAGAACTCAAACCAAAAATCAGCGAGCCTTCGCAAACAATGCAAAACCAAATCCCATTAGCGTGGCCTACAATATAAGTTCGCGCTAACTTCGCTAAGAAAACGAGACAAAACTTTTAGCCCTGTGAAATGACGGAGCATAGAATACCCTTATAAAGGTCGTCATCAATATATCTCTCTTAGACTTCATAACTTGATGAACAAGAGTTTTCCACTTGCTTGTAATTCCTATATAACTCTTATTTAGAGTATATCTAAGTAATGCAGCTTTGAGCTCTTAGCCTGGCAAATATGAATAATATATATGTATATGTATATACTCAACATGACTTGCTTATATAGGGTATTCAAAGAGATGAAGTCTTGAACTAACACTCATTTTTAATTAAAAATTCATTACGTTACACATTGTCTGTCAAAATTTGTATGTCCTTAGCAAAAGGGTATTCGAAAGGCAAGCCTAGGGGCTTGGCTTGAGTTTAGCTGTTTGACATTTGCCTGCGGGTCAGAGTGCATCCATCCAGGAGCGAAGGTCGTGGTGATAAGCTGTAAATATCGATTGGAATTATCAGCTGCAGTCTATCAATATTTTCTGCGGCCATCCGCTTAATGCCTACAAATACAAACTTCAAGCAAAGTTCGAGCAGCATATGCTGTCAATTGGAGAATAAGAAGAAGAAGAGCTCAATAATTCGGACTGGACTCAATTTGATTGGGTTCACATTGAAACTTCGTGCCAAAGTTTTGAACGAAGACAAACTTTTGTGTAAGCGATATATCAAACCGAAGGCCAGCGCCAAAATAAATAGCTAAATATTAATAGCAACGGATATAGCTTGAATATATCACAGACTGTTGCACTTGAAGCTGAAAAAAAAGAATTGAGTTGAATAGAAGTAAAAGTACTCGACTTGCAGACACTTTCATCAAAACAACTAAACTGAAATAGAAAATATATGGTAAATAGATTGTAGTGCTTGTAGATCATAATACTTCTATTGAGGCATACTGTATAGGATCCTTTATTAATAATTCTTCGAGCAAAAGCAAGCCAGGTCAGTATTAGCTTATATGTAATTTAAAGTCAAGAATTGCGAAACACATGTTTTTAGAAGAGAACAATTTACTGAAATGAAACATAGAATATATAGACTCATATCATACCCCTTGTTGGCTGCATTGCCTGGATTGCAGGGTATTAGAGTTGAGAATCTATAGTAAACCAAAATCTATTTAAGTTGTTGTCCAGGGCTGTCAACTGTCCAACTGTGCTCATGTCTTTTGAGTGGCCGTCTGGAGTGTGTTGACTTGGTCAAAACGCACACAAAGCGCACAAAAATAATAATAATATTTATATTTTTATGTGCCAAATCACATTAAATTTTGCGCTTTATTATTGGCGCGACGCGGCGATGCACGGCGCGTATGCATAATATACCGAAACGAGATAAGACAGGCGGACGAGACAGGAAATTAGACAGAAGCCACATATATGAGCATATATTTGCTCAACATGCCTCTGACCCCTGACTTTGTGGGTGGGTTCAGAGAGGGGTCAGCGGTAGGGCTGAAGCTGGTGCATTGAACTGCCGCACGGAGTTAATGATGCGGTTGTTGTTGTGGTTATTAGCACCTTTTAATTGCCATTCGATATGTCATGCCGCAAATACGTTTGGCACTGTCATCAACCTTGATGACATGTGCCATAGGGCAAAATTCCTTGCCACGCCTCCCGCCTCCCCTCCACTCCTCGGTGTGTGTATGTGTGTATTTTAGAGCCTTTTGTGTCTGACTAAGTTATTTGCTGTTGGCATCTCAAGTCATAACTCAACAGCCAAAGGCAGCGCAACTATACACTGAGAGAAAGAGTCTAGTGTAAAGGATAGATTTTCAATTGGTTTTGGATAACTTTTCATTTAGATAGATGGGAGAATGAAAGAGACAAAGAAACTGAGGGAGTGTGTAAAAGAGATAGACTAAGAGCTGGAAAATGTATTTGGGAATCTTAGGTTTTGAGACTCTGAATGATTAATTAAATCAGTTTTTAAATTTTAGATTTCAGAGTAGTAGTATGAAAGCTTTTTATACCCTGAACCCATTGAAAATGGGAAATCAGGGTATAATGGTTTTGTTAAAAGTATGTAACAGGCAGAAGGAGGCGTGGCAGACCCCATAAAGTATATATATTCTTGATCAGGGCGACAAGCTGAGTCGATTTAGCCCTGTCCGTCTGTCTGTCAGTCCGTCTGTCCGTATGTATGAACGCGTCGATCTCAGAGCTAGAAACTTGAAATTTTTTTTCATAGGTCCGTATATATAGCGCGCATATCAAGTTTGTTTTCAAAAATCGATAACTGCTCCCGTTATTTTGTTATCGAATAAAAACCTTATCGAAAACCAGTTAAAAAATTATATTTCCTACATATTTTAAGCTAGAATCTCCAAATTTGAAATGTAGATTCAAATGTATTTTTAAGAATTTCGGTTTTTGTCAACCCTCAAAACACCCCCTTCCCTACAAGTTTGCAAAAACCGTATTTCAAATACTACCTGCCGATTAGTGACTTTTTATACACTGAACCCGTTGAAAATGGGAAATCAGCGTATAACGGTTTTGTGAAAAATATGTAACAGACCCTATAAAGTATATATATTCTTGATATCGATTAAAAACCTTATCGAAAATTAGTGAAAAAATTATATTTCCCACATCTTTAGAGCTAGTCTCCGAATTTAAAATCTAGATCCATGTAATTTTAAGAAAATCGTTTTTTGTCATATTTCACCCCTCACCCGTCAAAACACCTCCTTCTCTAAAGTTTTACAATAATAGAGACTTGAGCGTTAGCACATACACACATTTCAATGTTATAATCACGGTCTAATAGTTTCATCAAGATTGTCCGTCTACAAAAAAAGTTATTAAACAATTAAGTTCCCAAAGTAAGCCCACGCCTGTTTATACGTGCGTGCGTATGTGTGTATGTTTGCGTGCATGTATAAGTAGAAATGAAGCGACGAATTATTGAAATATTGGTTCCTGGAAGGGTTCAGGGGATCTCGTAGTCGAGCAGTCTCGGCTAGAGCTTTCTTACTTGTTCATGACTGATTTTGCTATATGAAAGTTATTTTCATATTTTCTTAGGCTCTTTTCCAAGTGTATTTTCTTTAACTGCCAATGTATATGTGTACGTATTTATAGACAGTGCAAATCATGTCTTCCATCTTTCATCAAATAAAATAAAGGGAATACAAATTAACTTGGGCTGCTTGCTGCGTGCTTTTGGCATCGTTGGCAAACAACGCCTCATGCTGGCTTCTTGGCAATCTGAGACTTGTCACCAAATTATGAATGATATGCAGAACATAAATCTCAGTCAGCAAACAACGATGTCGGCGACGTGGACGACCGACTAGAAAGAAAAAAAAAAAAAACGAAAAAAACAAAAAACAATGCATTGAACGTTAACCAGGACCGCAAACAGGACTCCGACTAGGACCACGGCCACCACGACCACGACTAGGACAACAGGAATACAGACACAGACATGACCGAAAGTTACTCAGCATAATTTTGATGCTCGTTCTGGATGCGAGGCAGAGTATATTCGTTTTGAACTATTTAGTTATGTTCATCTCTCTATTCGTCTAGTTAACAGACAAGCTTAAAAGCTTGAAACACAAACTCTTTATATTAATTTTTGGGATACTACGCTTTCAGGCTCAACTAAAAACTGTTTTTAATAAACTTTGTTTTCTAATGAAATCTCTTAAAGTTCTTTCTACATGAGCCAGTATTAGACGGTTAAGTACACTCGATATTAATCTCTTACCACTGAGCACCCTTTTAACAGTTCAATTCGAAAGGTGTTTCATCGTAGAATACTGGATTCCCATTTCAGTTTAGTTCGTAAGCGTGTATTCAGCAGTTGGCTATAATCAATTTACCTTTCGTTGCAAGCTTAAGTTCAATAAAAAACGACCCGTTCCTTAACTATTTATATTTTATTTTGCAGCTTGGATGCTGGGCTGGCTGATGTGCAAGTTTGTGCCCTATATACAGGGTGTCTCCGTCGCGGCATCGGTTTACAGCTTAATTGCCGTGTCGCTAGACAGGTAAGTGAGCCAACAAAGAAATGACAACTCTTTTAATTTACGTGGCTATAAACCTTTATTGTGGTATTGGAATTGGCTGGGAGATGGATAGGGATGGGTTAGGGCTTAAGAGCGGGCATCGGAAATCGGGTAAGCCCTCTAATGATGCACCACAACAGCGGGAGCAGCATGATGCACTGGCACTAGAGGCACAATGGGCTTCACGGCATGCACAGCGACTACAGGCTTGGCAACGACTGGATGCACCACCCTCACAGCGGCGGGATGATGCACAACGTGACTGTTGGATAAGTGTGTGGGCGTTACAAAAGATTGATGTAATATTCAAGTCAAGTGCTCTCTATCTGATTACTTACGAGTGCACCGAGTGTGCGCCGTGATGAATGATTGGTGAGTGCACCACTGCGGGATGCGCAGCGACAACTGGTGTGTGCACCACTGGAGCCACAGCAACTACACCTGGGAGGGCATAGGCCTGAACAGCGACACAAGCGACGAGCACGAATAGCTGTAAAAGAGAAAAGTTGTTAGCTAATAGATCAACAACTGGACCTATCTCCACTTTGATATACTCACAACTTTGAACATTTTGTATGTGATTTTGTTGTTGTGTTTTAGGTGGATTTGTTAAGCTGAGCAAATGATTTGCAACTGTTGTCAATTGGAGACTCGAGTGCTGCTTTTATAGCAGCCAGAGAGAGCTGACTGCAGCTAATTGCAAAAGTGAACGCCGACTCAAGCTCAATGCAAGCCAGCTAGGAAAACTTGTCACAACCAGAGTCGGAGGCTGAGACTGAGTCGGAGTCTGAGTTGGAGGTTGTCTCAAGATCAAGTTCAGAGCTCGCCTTGTCCGTATTTGGCATAAATCAAACTTTTTTTTTTTGCCCTATCTATATAGAATTTATTTTAAATTTTGTCGCGTTTGCCTTGGGCTGCATTTGACACGTTCTCTCCGTCAAATGTTCGCCTTGTGTTTCCTGCTGCAATAAAGCATAGTTAGGTTGCAGAAGTTTATATAGGACATATCCTGTAGTCAGCTTTGGACTAAATTAACCTAGTTTTTCAGAAGACACAAATCTTCACTTAATAGATTTAAGCTGTCCTTTGAGCTCAGCTTAACATTTTTTGTATCGAGATTTATATTTATTGAATTTTCTCTGTTTAATAATTCATTTTAGAATTCCAATCAGATTTCTATATAAATTCTTACCTTAGCATTCCATGATATCTAACAAGTCAAAGCTTCTGAAGTTACTTAGCCATTTATAGGAAGTACAGAATAAATCGAGCTGGGCTGTCATTTAATTATGAATGCTGCCTCTCACGCTGCCCATTTCTTCCAATAAGCCCCACTAGAAGCGTAACTCAAGGAGTGTTGCGTATAAAAAAGATACGACAGATATCTTGACAGCTCAAATCTATGCGCATAAAGTCAGATATGCTGTGGCCAGTTGATTTATCAAGTGGCAGTAAAACGTTTTGACAACGCTTTGACGTTTGGCACAGCCCGTGCCACTGGATAACAACATAGCAGGACAGTGGCTGAGCTGTGGAGTAATACAACAGGCAGAGGCGCCGCATTTATGTGCAGCTTTCATTTATATCAATTTCTCACCGACAGCTGCCTCAGGCACAGCTTCAGAGGCGGCGTCTGCTGCTGTTGTCATTATTCAGCGGAATAAGAACGAGAGGACAAGAAGAAGCAGCAGGGCGCTATATCATTTGACCGTTTGGTCGCCCGCACGTATTGCAACGCAGGCCCATGCTTGATGTCCATCTCGTTTTGAGTTTTTTTGTATTTCTTTGTATTTTACGAGCGCTCGTAAAGCGATTCGAAACTTAAGATTTATTATCTGTAACATGAAACTTAAATCAGCACGCAATGTCCTGGACTAAGCGTGCGCACATCCTTGCTTACCACTTTCTTAGTCAATGCTATTTAATTAGGGCTCTTAGTCTTATAGATATGCATCGCCAGCCTCTCAGGCTCCCATCCGCCCATAACATAAATATTATCACATGGATAAGCCAGTATGTGTGCGTGTATATTGTTCGAGTTTTATGCCAATGACTGTGCGGCTTTTGTGCTTGCCGCAATTTTCATGCGAGTTGCCCAAAAATGTTAACAGCAGAAAAAATATTTATCATTCTTGTCTACTTTTTCTCTAATACCCTGTAGCTGGCGATAGGAGATGGGAATATTATAATCCGTGAGAGCAAACATGAGCTCAAGTTTGTTAAGCGATAAGTATCTTTATTTTTCAATCTGTATTCAATGTGACTTTATGTGAAAAGAGATTCAGAAGAAAGAAAAAGTTCTTTAGGTACAGGGTAGCTGACAGTCACATAACCTCTTATAATCATTCAAGCTTCTTGTCACTAGGGGAAAAAGCCATAAAAGTACAAAACTTGGAGCTGTGATTGTGTGTGTGTGAGTGTATGCCAATGTGTGTGTGCCAATTATTAAATTTGCTCTTTATGGAAATAACTTGCTTTGTGAAAGCTTTTGTTCAGTCGGGGCAGCCTGGGAGCCCTACAAATGTCGTCTTCCGTTTAGTCATAACTCAGAATATAATCGGTTATCCCGGTCACAGATCGGTCAGGAGACCCCATGTTTGGCCAGCACGTGAAACTTAATTAGACTGGCAACCAAATCCCGCAGACAAATTATGTTAATGCAATCGCTATATCTAAATATATATCTAGCTCCCCTTTTATATATATATATATATATATATATATATATATATATACATACATGCACAGTTTGTAGTTGGGTCTATAAATAAACATTATGACAATTTGATATTGGCTTTGAAAAGTTGTGGCTGGGCCCTAATGGAATTACCGTTGTGTTCGTTATCAGCAAAACGCTTGCCCGCCCAGACGACAACAAAGTAGCCAAAAAAACGTACAACGGGTGCTAGAGCAAGGGGAGAACGAGAGGGGATGGTTAGGGCGACTGGCAGGGGCTGAGCAATTGTGGCTGGAGTCGTGGCCTAGCCCCATAATTATTATACCCTGAACCCATTGCAAATGTTTCGTAAAGAGTATACTGTTTTCTGTAAGTGTATGGAACAGATAGAAGAATGTGTATCCATATCAATAGAATACATGTAATTAACATGATTTATTATAATACCTTTAATATCGATATTTATTAATATTGAGAATTAGTTTTTGAAGCATAACAGAAGGATTAAAAAGCATACACTTTTGTTTTTTTTGTTTTTTTTTTTTTTTTATCAAAAAGTTTAAGTGTCAGATATTGTGAATCTTCTCTAAGGCATACTTTGGGTATAGTATAGTAATTGCGCCTCTTCGAACCAGTGTTCATCTAGATATCTTGTAGTCAAGCACTTTCTTGTGGCTGGTCTATTGAATAGGATGCCATAATAAGTGGCTAGCACTAAGCCGAATGAAAACTGCCAAAAAAGAGACCTGACCCAGCTCACTCTCCTGAATGCCCCTGCTGCCGCTGCGCATCCAGTTGTAGTAGCTGCTGCTCTTATTCAAATTACGCTTGATTATGGCAGGCCAAGTAAAAAATAGGGGCAGCTCCAGTTGAGCAAGGGGAGTCGCACGTGTTGTGACGGGAGTTCAATAGACTTAGCCGTCGAGATTGGAAAGTCGAGCAGTCAGCAGAAAAAGGCTTAAGGATGCGCCGTCTCTGGTCTCTGTCGAGGCATCCTGCGTGTGCGAATTAATCAGGCTAAGATATTTGCATGTCGTCATCGTCATCCCGATTGCCATTATCCTTGACGAGGTGCCGATTTTGAGTGGGAATGGCATATCATTGGAAATGGCGTTGGGTATAGAGTGAGCGTCGCAACAGCAGCTGTTGAAAAATTCTTTATTGCAGGTTCATTGCCATCTGGTGGCCATTGAAGCAGATGACAAAGCGACGTGCACGCATCATGATAATCGGCATTTGGGGCATCGCATTGGTAACCACTATACCGTGGCTACTGTTCTTCGATCTAGTGCCTGCTGAGGAGGTCTTCTCGGATGCGCTCGTCTCCAGCTATACGCAGCCGCAATATTTGTGCCAAGAGGTGTGGCCACCGGGCACCGATGGCAATTTGTATTTTCTGCTGGCCAATTTGGTGGCCTGCTATCTGCTGCCCATGTCCTTGATAACATTGTGCTATGTACTCATTTGGATCAAGGTCTCCACGCGCAGCATACCTGGCGAACTGTCCAAGGACGCGCAGCTGGACCGTATGCAGCAGAAGAGCAAGGTGAAGGTCATCAAAATGTTGGTGGCCGTCGTCATATTGTTTGTGTTATCCTGGCTGCCGCTTTACGTGATTTTCGCGCGTATCAAATTCGGCTCTGATATATCGCAGGAGGAGTTCGAGATATTGAAGAAGGTTATGCCGCTTGCTCAGTGGCTAGGATCTTCCAACAGCTGCATTAATCCTATACTCTACTCCGTGAATAAAAAGTATCGACGGGGCTTTGCGGCGATCATCAAGTCTCGCAGCTGCTGCGGAAGACTCAGGTGCGTTCACATGCGGACTTTACCTAGACTGCAACTTACACTCTTTTTCTCTCTTTTTTCATAGATACTATGACAATGTGGCCATAGCCTCGTCCACAACGAGCACCCGCAAGTCCTCGCACTACCATCCTCATGGCTCACGCAAGAGTCCCAGCAGTCCGGGCTTGAGGAAAACCAATGCCGTTTCCTATATTTACGAGCACAACTCGCTGCGACGACATAATCTGATGATGAAGCAGGACAGCAATTTATCGCAGCAGATGCTGCTCAAGCAGGATTCACATGGCTCTCGTCAGTTCCTCATTAAGCAGGAGAGTTCCTGCAGCGATGCCTCCGGAAATCGGCGTCTCCTCTGCCAGCAGGACAGCAATGGTAGCAAGGTCTCGCTCTCCAAGCAGGATTCAA
This sequence comes from Drosophila hamatofila, assembly GCA_035045345.1. Lineage (NCBI taxonomy): Eukaryota > Metazoa > Arthropoda > Insecta > Diptera > Drosophilidae > Drosophila > Drosophila hamatofila. The sequence continues at coordinate 289,879 of JAWNPA010000020.1, read as the reverse complement.
TTGTGTCGTACATGGAGGCGCGTCGTGCCCAGGAACGTTCTGTGGACTCCACATTGACTCAACAGGACACAATTTCCATTGATTCCCGTCGAGGTGGCATCGGTGGAATAGGTGTAATGGGTGTCATCGGGGGTATCGGTGGCATAGCTGGTACAACCGTGTCATCTTCCTTGCTGGACAAGCGACAGAAGTTCGTCAAGCAGGATTCGGTGATTAGCTTTGTGGACCAACGGCCAGAGCCGCGCCGTCATCAGTTGGTCAAGCAGGACTCGGTTATCTCGTTCGCCGACCAGCGTCGTGGCCTGCTCCACAAGCAGGACTCTCTGATGACCAATCGGTCAGGCGATGCGCCCACACATCATGTCTCCATCCTCAAGAAGACCGACTCGCAGCTTAGCTATGGCACCTGTTCGCCCCGACGCAATGTGGAGCTCTATGAGTAGGAAATAGCTAAATAAACAACTACGCACACACTCACACCTAACTCACACCTACACACACTCATAAATATATATACTATATAAGCTATCAACACGAAATATCAGAGAGCGGAGAAGGAATAGAGAGCAGAACGAGGGAGCAGGAAGAGGGACTGTGATAGAAGTCGAAACCGCGAACTGAGGCCAAGGGAATGAGTTGGACCAATTTGTTAAAAGGATGAGACGGCATAGCTAAACATAAATGTATCGTAAATAAGCTTAGACAGCGCAGACAACTTAGGTTAGGCAAAGTTTGAATACCCTTGCAGAATTGAACCAATTTGATATAAAAGTTCGATGCATATAATGGTTTCTCACTATTATAACAATATGGCGAATAAATTTGATTCAAGTTCACTATCAATAGTTTTCTCCGGATACAATATAGATACAATGTACTCACTCGATGGGCAAATCTGAGAATCAAATCAAAAGCTTATTGAGCAATTGTTCCTATGGCAGTTCTATCTATACACATATGTATGTATATCAGGCCGGGTCAAACACATTGATGTCATAGGGCCAGGTGTCGTCGGGGCCCTTTAAATAGAAGTCAATATCCGAGTGATAAGAATGAGATATTATAAGAATCATATACTTATGTACTTGATTTTAATGAGAATTAATATTAATAATTAATATTAACTTTTCGCGATTTTTTGTGTGGGCCCTGGGTCCTCACTGGTCCCTATGATAATCCAGCCCTAATGTATATACATATATGATAAGACCCCCTGCAAGGGTATAATACACATCCGGGCGGGCTCCCTTAGTCAGGTAAGCATACCAAAGAGAAATTCCAAGTGATTGAAAGAGAGGAAGCGAGAGCGAGCGAGCGAGTTACACGCAATGCACCTAAACTAAAATAGTTATTAGATGTTTTATACGTGTTCCAATAGTTATATACACACAAACACACTCACATCAGTACAATGGAGCATATATATTTATATGTATATAATATATAATATGTATGTGCATCTAAAACTACTCTTGAATATGCCGTAGGGTATATTAGCACGCAGTTTTTAAGATTGTTTATACTCATCATCTTTGCTATTTATATCGAAATGCTGCTTGGCTTAAGAACCGACTCACCAAAATGTACTTGAGTGTTAGAGGGATGGCAATTTTTTACTAGCAGTCATTGGGGGAGTCCTACTCAAACGTTTATTTGAGTAAAAACATTTTCTACGACAAGTGAAGAGTGAAAAATAAAATAAACAAACAGGGAAGTGTCCAAGTATCAAAGAACAAACAAAACAAATTTGAGAAACACCGAGGTCTAAAGTAACGTACCTACTAAATTTTTGTATGAACAATTCTTACAATTTATATATTTACATGCATCTATATATATGAAATATATATATTTGTATTGATTTTGGAATAAGCAATATATATGCAATACACACACGCACACACACACAGAGAAACACAAACACACATACATGCATCAACCAAACAACAATAATCAATTTTATTAGAGTTTTACACAGAAAGAGAAAATAATTCGAATCGAAATCAAAGATTTGGGGTAAACATTGAAAAGCGCACAAAGCAGCAACAGTCGACCATTGGAAATGTTTACGTAGCAGTTGATATAGATACATATAATAATATTATACTATTTTAATTTGAATTTTATTCGGTTTAGATAAGTACTACATACTTAAGTCAAAGTCAAGTAGAGAGGAGGTAGCCGGCAAAAGTTGCCTGAACGGAAATTCGCACTTAGCGTATACAAAATAAAAACAATAATCGAATATCAAATATCGAAACAGAACTCGCTAAGCTCTAAATATCAAACATAAGTCGCTAACGGTAACTAAAGCTGTCCGAACGAAAAATCGCACTAAACGTATCACACTTAAAAACAATAATCGAATATCGAATATTGAAATACAGCTCATTGAGTTCCAAATACCAATCCGAAAACAAATACGATCACTAAAACAATTTTAAAACAATGACTAACTAATAAGCTATACAATATAATATTGAGCTACAAACATACATATATATCTATATATTTAAATATATATATTGATACATACATTTACATAATGAAAACTATGCAATTTTATTGTTAGCCAAAATTTTATAAATGTCAAGTAATAACGATAAACAAAACATTTATCTATATACAGAAGAGAAATATATGAAAAGTATATGTTACATATATCTATATTCTTATCAAGCTAAAGAGTAAATATACAGTAATAGGCGCTGTTCTCGTGGCACGCTTTGGACAACAACAACAACAAACATACAACAAGCTTCAAGTTTCAGTAAGCCCAAGATAATACAACTAAAAATTCAAGATTTCATGGTGCTCGTTGTCATGCTATAAATGAAAAGAAATCCTTAAACGCTATTAAGCGAGGAGACATACATACATATGAGCATATATTCCGAATTTTAAACCAATGTAAGTTATAAGCACTTCGTCAACGAGCACTACAAATAATATGATATATTTTTCCAGCGCCTAAAATGCAAAACTAAATATCAATATATATATATATATATATATATATATATATATTTATTATAATGAAATATTATTACGATTACCCTCTATAGCAGGTTGCAAATTGGTTATAAAATGGATTATTATTATTATAATATATTATTATATTATATATATTAAAATATTAAATTGATATTTTAGTATATTATTATATTTATATAATTTTTTTTTCCATTTTAACTTTTGATTTAAATAAAAAATATAAAAAAAAAAGAAGAAAAAACAAGAACTGTTCAAGTAGCGTTTAAAAAATTAATCGATCATAGAAATTTATTTTTATTTGATGTTAGGTGATAACAGTAATAAGAATTAAACGAGAAAAAAACTGCTAGGATTTATTACCCAATTGCACATTCAACCAAAAAAAGAAAATAGAAAAAAAGTATTTATTTTAATAGTCAACAAAAAGTTATAGATCGAATCGCAAGAAATTCTTTGCATCGCATCATCATCAATAATGACAGTGATACATTTATTTTTTTCTTTATTTATTTTTTCACATAGTTATATAAAACCTAAAAGTCGATATTCATATATAAATTATATGCATTAAAAGTTAAGAATTACCTTTATTTTTTAGAAGTACAATTAATTGATATAGTAGTGGAAAGAAAAAGGTATAATGAAATAAATTCACGCGAGATTTTGTTTAATATTATTGTATGACAAAAATATATATAAACGAAAACAAAACAAGAAGATATATGTGTTATCAAGCTATACAATAATCATATATTCATATATATAATAACATCAATAGCATACATTGATATTTACATACATAGATATATTAATATCAATATATATGTTTACGTATATAAACTAAAATTAACACCAAAGATACACGCATATTAGCAGAAATAAATGTAATAAATATTACTATATTAAAAAAGAAAAAAGTCGTGTTTCATTTTTTATAGTACTGTTGTTTTTCTGCAAGTGTGTGAGCAGCTGTTACGAGTTGTTATACATTTTCAGTCGTACTATCGTTATCGCCGCCAGACTGGCGTTTATTTTATAAGAAATAAAATTGATGGTAGTTTGTTGTATTCGAATAACCAAATTTGATTTAAGTAAAAAATGAATCGATGGATAAATCGTGTCGCTGTTGTTACTGGCGCCAGCTCGGGCATAGGTGCTGCATGTTGCAAGGATCTCGTGGCAAAGGGCATGATTGTTGTGGGTTTGGCACGTCGTTTAAATAGACTTCAACAGCTGAAGGCAGAGCTGCCCACTGAGCAGTCGGCACGCTTTTATGGTCACCAGTGTGACGTGAGTGTTGAGCAACAGGTAATTGACTCCTTTGTCTGGATCGAAGAAGCCCTAGGAGGTGCAGATGTGTTGGTGAACAATGCAGGTATTGTACGTCGTGTACGCATAACAGACGAAGGCAATGGTGACGATCTGCGAGATACATTAAATACGAATGTATTGGGTGTCAGTTGGTGCACACGTCAGGCTTTCAACTCCATGAGCCGTCGCAATATTAATGATGGACATGTGGTCATCATCAATAGTATAGCAGGTCACGAAGTACCGAAAGCCCCAGGCTTTAGTTTAAACATGTATGCACCATCCAAACATGCCATTACTGCACTCACCGAAGTGCTGCGCCAGGAATTTCAGAATAAAGGCACCATGACTAAGATTACGGTGAGTACTGTACTATTTATTTGGAATTGTAGTTGCATTACATTACATTACATTTGTACGTGCAGAGCATTAGTCCTGGTGTTGTCAATACTGAAATCTTTGACTCTAGCTCGCCCGAGGTGGTGGCCAAAATGCCCATGTTACTTCCCGAGAATGTGGCCGATGCAGTCAGCTACTGTATTCAGACGCCACCTAATGTGCAGATCCATGAGCTAATTATCAAGCCGGTAGGAGAACGGTTCTAAACCGATACTTGGAATTATTATAATGCTTTTAATAAAGTTTTTTTTGCACCAAAACGATAAAAAAAAAAAAACGGTTGTTTTTGTTAAATTTTTAAATATTTATGTACATATATATAATATATCGATGTGTGCGCGCATCGAAAGCCATCATGAACAATTCGCAATCGATTGCATTACCAACATCGATATCATTTGCCAGCAGTCGTAGCTCGTGTCGGGTATTGTTTTTATTTTGTATTAATTTGTAAAGTTTCATCTGTTAATTGCTTAATTGGTCACTGTTTATTATATATATATATTGCAATAAAAGAGCGAAATTTTCTTTGCGGTACGCATAACCGCATCGGTTGCTCTGTGCTAACGAAAGCTAATTTAATTACAAAAAGACAAAACATCTTCCCTGTTTGTCTGTCTGCCTGTCTACGTCATAGCTATTTTCGTACAAACACTACTATCTACCTACATTTATTATGGAACGCCAACAACAAGTAGCGCCAGTGGTAGAGGAGCAACTAGACATCGAGGACAGCATGAAGCATTGCTTTGAGAACCTCATTGTCATCGATGTAGGCGCTAATTTGACCAACAAGAAGTATAGCCGTGATCTGGATTCCGTTGTTCAAAGAGCAAGAGACGCAGGTTCGTTTATTGAAGTGTGATAACATTTATAATAAAACATGATTTGGGTGCGGCAAACGGTCATCAAGAACGCATACGTTGAAGAAGGTCAATCGGATGACAGGCGATAAGCGTGCAACATGTGTGTATGTTTGTTTGTGTGCGTGTGCGTGTGTGCCTATGTGAGAATGCGCGTATCTAGTGCACCATGTACAGTGAAAGCTCTGCCTACGAGCCGCTGACCATCTTGTTTGAAACAATTAATAATCGTAGGTATGATGAAGAATTCTCGTTCTTTTAGATATCTGCCTCATTCATACTTAATTTGTATTATTCGATTTTGCATGTATAGCTATATTGTAGGTATAAATACATATATTCAGTCATGCATAACTATATATATATATATGTATATATTGCAGGTGTTCAGAAGTTAATGGTACACGGCACTTCGGTCAAATCGAGTAAAGAAGCGTTGCGACTTTCGCGTATTTATCCCGACATTATCTATTCGACTGCTGGCATACATCCGCACGACTCAAAGTCAATTGTGGAGGAGCCGTCCACATGGTTCGACTTTGAGCATATTGCACAGGCGCAGGAGTGCGTAGCGATTGGTCCATGTGGCCTGGACTATCAGCGCGATTTCTCCGAGCCAGATGTGCAAAAACAGATATTTGCCAAGCAACTGCACTTGGCAATTCATCTAAAGAAACCTCTGCTAATACACGAGCGATCGGCTCAGCATGATGTACTCGAAATACTTGACACGTAAGATGATCAAATATGATATATATATTATAATTTATATTGACACTCATTGCTTTGCAGATTCGAGAATCTACCGCCAGTTATCATCAGAGGTTTCATGGGCACCGCTGAGGAGGCGCTCAAGTATCTGGATCGCAGATTCTATATTAGCTTAACTGGGTACTTGTGCAAGGATAAATCTGATACAGGCGTGCGCCGGCTACTCGATAATGGAACGTTGCCATTGGACAGGCTGCTGGTGGAAACTGATGCTCCATTTATGTATCCCAATACGCGAGCTTCCAAGCTTCCGCAACATGTTAAGAGTGGCATTACAGAACGCTCATTGTTGTATTTACACAGGTGGGATTTGTTTTCAAAAAGAATTAAGTTAAACTTATATTCATGTATATTTTTTAGATATTGCACCTTTCAACGCAACGAGCCCTGTAGCCTGCCAGCAATTGTGGAAATGATAGCTGCTTTTATGAAGAAAACACCGGACGAGGTCGCCTTGGCCACTGCCTTTAATGCCTTAAAGCTGTTCGGCTTATCCTAAATATGGAGCAAGCGCTTTAATATATATTTTATCGAGCCTGAGATTCATACGAGAGACTCACACCATGTGCCTTAAATACTAATCGAATTCAGGATGTGCTAAACCCTGAAAACATATACACACATACGCAAGCGAACTCCATCCACACTCAAACTCACAACTACGACGCATTCGCATGCGACTTGCAAGAAAAACTTCATTATTCTCCCTCCTATATATTTTATATTATAACTGCGAATTTTTGGTTATGTGCAAATTTTGCAAACGTAGCTTTAAGTTGTTTGGTAAGCAATGGCTTTGTTTACAACCGAATTCGATGCCAAGGTGGTGCCAAGTGGGATAGAGGCATTGTCAGATACGCAAACTTAATTTGCGCCTCTTCTCTGTTTCACACCATACGAAGCGTGCGCTTCGTGACTGTTAAAAATGCTGCAGCTCTTAGTTATTTTCATTGTGTTTAGTTTTTCATACAGATATTTTGTCTATATTCTTAAGATATTTTGTTTAGTTAGGATTCCTTTTTTGTATACCAACCTTGTAGGTGTTTCGTTTAGTTTTATAATACTTTTGTAAATATTTGAATTTGTTGTTCGTTGCGAGGATGATGATTAATATGGTAAACGTGATGTGATCATTTTATGAACTAAATATTTATATAATATTCACATTTAGTTAGTGCTATGAGTATACATACACGAATATATATAACCCAACTATATTTTGTTAAATTTACATACATTTATCAACAAACATTTATGTGATGCTCTATATACGTTGTACTCTGAACTGATCAACTAACGGAGGTGCATGAAAATCGCTTTATGCCCTTTCTTCGCACACACACACACACATACACACTATTTTCCATTTGAATAAAGATAAAGCGAATTTAAATAAAATATAAGACAACTGTTTTTTTTTTTTTTGTATGTTGACAATAGAATACCTTTTTGTGCCATATATTTCAGTACTTAAATATACATTTATATATTATATATATAAAAACCTTGCCTTTCTAATTTATATATAAAAAATTGTATTTTCTATATTCTACGGCAGCAATATAATGTACCTATTCGACTTTGATGAGAATTTATATTCCACATATTTTCATATACCAAGCTTTTCAATTTTAATAATTAATACAATCCGGCCGATTCTCGACATACGTATACGCAGAGACGGATCTATCCCAAGTTTTAAGCTGTTTGCAAAGAAACATAGATGTATAGGCATAATTTGACTATGGCTGGCGGAGGTATCTCCAACGCGCAACACATTTCATGCTATAGTTATAATATCCTCATTCGTTAGGGTATAACTTAACTGAGGTTCCAACAAATTTATTTTTGGTTTGATTGCAGCAATATTTTTGCTTTTAAAAGCGTTGAATGTTTTTCAAGTCTTCGAACTGCTTCAGTCTATGCAAATTATCCCACCATTGTTTAAGCCGATGACGCAGTATCAAGGCGAACCAAGGCGTCAACGGAGCACTGAATTTGGATATCGCCTCGTCGATCTCTTCTCGTTTTAGGTAGCGCACCTCGCTAACCTCATTGGCATTGGGCTTCAAAGTGACGTCCTTTTGAAGGAAAAGTATATAATCAATCTCATGCTCGCCCCAGATGCCGTCCCCCGAATTTGCATAGTGAATGCGTGTTAAATAGTTAAAGTTATCGGGTTCAATCTCATTCGTGGGTATGCCCAATTCGTAGTTTAAGCGTCGTTGGGCCGCCAAACGGATGCCCAGAGCATTCGATTCCTGTCGCTCCTGCTCAATGTCATACAACGGATGGCTACAGCAAGCATTCGTATATGTGTCTGGGAATGTTATCTGAAATGGGCTGGACATTATTATTAATCAGATTTAATCTGGATTTCGGAATCCTCACCTTGTGCACGGAGCGCCTTTGCACGAGCATCTCGCCCTTGGAGTTAAATAAAAACACACTGAACGCGCGATGCAGCTTAACATCGCCTGTTCCGGGCTGCACACGATGGCAGTCAGCCTTGGTAGCAGCACCGATGGGATTGTCTTGCTCGTCCACTAGGATACACTGCTCCTTTAAGGCGTGTGCCTGGAGAGGATCATGTATTTCGATATTCGCATGCTTCTGTTGGCTCAATGATATGGTGCTGCATTTACGCAGCAACTGAATACGCGACCAAAGATTTAAGCGCGACGTCAACATATTTTGGTAATTGAGGTGTTAATGACTAGCTTCAAGTTGGGGCCTAAACAAATATGTATAAAAAGTGAAAACTTCGTAATCGTATTAAATAATTGGTGTTGCCAACTGACGTGCATATGCTGATGTTAGGCAACACTGGTCAAGTTCAACAGCTGTAGGTCAGCTGCTTCAGCCCTGGCAACAGTGATACACATTTGCTCATAATCAGTTTTTCACTGCGCCCATAGCTGAAAATTGTAAATAGCAGTGTAATTACTTAAGTAATTACCCATATACATACTCCAAAATGGTAAGCATAATATTTATAATCAATCTGAGTATTGATATTCAATCGTTTAACACTTACGTAGATCCGATTTATACTCATACAAAATCGTGCAGGCAAAACTCGCCTGGCCAAGTGGTATATGAACTTTGATGACGACGAAAAACAAAAATTGATCGAAGAGGTGCACGCTGTTGTCACTGTCCGGGATGCTAAGCACACTAACTTTGTAGAGGTAATAGAACTAGCTTTTAAAGTCTATGGACTAATTAACTCAATATCCTTTTTCAGTTTCGTAATTTCAAAATTGTGTATAGACGCTATGCGGGTCTCTATTTTTGCATTTGCGTGGATGTTAACGACAATAATCTGTGCTATCTGGAGGCCATACACAACTTTGTAGAGGTGCTGAACGAGTATTTCCATAATGTGTGCGAGCTGGATCTCGTATTTAATTTCTACAAGGTGTATAGTGTCGTTGATGAGATGTTTTTGGCTGGCGAGATACGCGAAACCTCACAGACAAAAGTGCTCAAACAGCTGCTAACATTAAACTCATTGGAATAGACAGTTTTCCACCCACTAAATTGATGCATTCCCCATTGCCCGCTTATCGAATCTTCATATAATATAATATAATATTGTACTATTTATCTACATGTGTTCTATATATGCAAGCAAAACAACTCTCAAATGTTAAATAATTTTTGTTTAGAGTCCAATAATTTATAATAAGAGATTATATGCAGATGCAAGTATTAAAGAATATTCCAATCAGCTTTACTGATAAGTGCATACATATACATAAATACATACAGACGGACGTACGGGTATGTACATATGTATGTAGGTTTGTTGGTGGTTACCGCCCACAAAGCGGTGGTTTCAGATAGCACTGGCTGATGCAGCCCTGGTTATTACGTTACTCAACACTTTATTGGCACAACTGATGACACTCTACCACACTAATGCCACTTCGTCATTTTTTCAGTCGCCATTGTTCTCGTTCTCGGCTGTCGAATTTGTTGGAAATTATCGAATTTCCTTTAAATTCGTTACAATAAATACAAATAGAAGTTAGAAAAATAAACAATTTTGGAGTACACAGTGCACAGTGCGCGTTATATCGCAGCAAAAGGCCGCCAATCGAAATAAGATACATCCGTCAGACTCGCCAGTTAACCGAGCAGCTCAAACGAAATTTAATATTTCGTTCGTGGCAAAAAAATAATAAATCTTTAACAAGAAAAACACCCGAAACTATAAAAATGTCATCTATGAATCCAGAATAGTAAGTTAATTGCGCGTAATTGAGATGTATTGATATTTACAATGTAAAACCTCATCCCCTTTCCATAACTAGCACTGGTCACCTTTTTTTTCATTCTTTTGTCGTTTCTGCGACGTCATTTTTGCGACGTCCACGACGACTCTTTGGTAGTCGCCGCGGCCCCACACCCTTTAAACGAGTAATTTTACTGAATATTAATGGCATTGACTAAAAACAACATACGATTTTGAATTGTGATAGAAACTATATATGTGATGCAAACATATACATATATCATACGTACATGTATGTATTTAGATAGTAGTGTTTTAAATAATTGCGACACAAGTGGAGAAAACCAAGTTCTCTGATTGTGTTTTTAGTTGTTGTTTCGAGTGGCTGCGAATGTTGCTGACAGCCAGCTAGCCAACCTTGCTTTGGCTGCGCTGCTGATTTGTGGGGCGGATGAGTCACCTGCCCAGCGTCTCCAACCCCCTCCCTAGTACACACATTGTTGTTGTTTGACTGCCTTACGCTGCGGCGTTGTTGTTTTTATTTTTCTCTGTCGCTGCTGCTGCTACGTAATCAATTTCTCATCTATGTTGAGTTTATTATGTTTTCGTTCGTTGCAATTGAACTTGAAATTCTCTGATCGCCTCACACGAATATGAGAATGCAGTGAAAGCTTCCTTTATTTGTTTTATTATTCTTATTTCAAACTATGTCCTTACAATTTCTAAAGAGAACTTTAGCAACAGTCAAAAGGATTTCTCTTTTTAAATTGTATCTCAATAAAATTCAACTAAGACAATAACAGAAAGCATTTTGTACTATCTATAAAATATATACACATAAATAAATATATCAGGTATTGAAAAAAAAAAAAAAAAAAAAACAAAACAAAAAATATCCCAATTTGTGAATGAGTATAACAATATCACAAAATTGACTTTCGCTTTACTGAGCTTTCACTGTAGGTGCAGCTGCATTCATGAAGAAACATGAGAGAAACATTTATAGAGATTAGCTGTCAAACAATGAATATTAGCAGCTTGTTTCGACTGTGCTTTCGCGATAAGATAAGCAATTATAATAGAGCTGTTGCGCTTGGCGATATGATGTTGAAATATATGTATGTATATATATATGCCTTGATTAAAACGCACATTTTTTTCTTTTACAGCGATTATCTTTTCAAACTGCTGTTGATCGGCGACTCCGGCGTTGGAAAGTCCTGTCTGCTGCTTCGATTCGCCGATGACACATATACAGAGAGCTATATCAGCACGATTGGCGTGGACTTTGTAAGCCTATCTACATTCGTAATTACTCAAAAAATGTATGTGACTCAACCTGTTTTTCTTACAGAAAATTAGAACCATAGAATTGGATGGCAAAACGATTAAATTGCAAATTGTAAGTGAGCTAACCTATGCAGAGAATAAATCAAAACTAAGTCATATATACCTTGTAGTGGGATACTGCTGGACAGGAGCGCTTCCGTACTATCACATCGTCATACTATCGTGGCGCGCACGGCATCATTGTTGTTTACGATTGCACGGACCAGGAGTCTTTTAATAATGTAAAGCAATGGCTGGAGGAAATCGAGCGATATGCATGCGAAAATGTTAACAAGTTGCTGGTCGGCAACAAAAGTGATTTAACTACTAAAAAAGTTGTTGATCATACAACAGCTGCGGTACGATTGAAAATCCCAATTGTAACTTTGTAAAGTCAATTTATTATTCCATAATTCGTTTCATTTGCAGGAGTACGCACATCAGTTAGGCATTCCATTCCTTGAAACTTCGGCCAAGAGTGCCACCAATGTGGAGCAGGCATTCATGACGATGGCTGCCGAGATTAAGAATCGTGTCGGTCCGCCGTCCAGCGCCACCGACAACGCAAGCAAAGTGAAAATCGATCAGGGGCGTCCAGTGGAAAACACCAGATCTGGTTGCTGCTGAATAACTCTGATTGTGAATCATTATTTTATTATACAATTAAACAAAATTTAAATATAATAAATTAAAACAAAACAAAATACAGCAAAAATAATAAACATGCAAATCATAACAATAATAAAACAAGGAATGGAATTATATAATAATAATAATGATGAGTATTGAAGAGTATGAGAAAAAGCGGACCTTTCTATGGATACAGCAGTTCACAATTTTCGCAATTAATTCACACACACACACACAGGAGATATACTGCTATGTACTACCCTAATCCCTCTGACTATTATCTTTTTGTTTCTATAGTTTTGTTCATAAGTAGTGCAAAATAACAAAAAAAAAAAAAACAACTTAAAAACTGGTGTATTAATTAACTTAATCTAAATTTAAAATAAACTTAAGAGTTACTTACCACAGCAGCGCGAAACGATGGCGATAGCGATAGCGATACCGATTACTATTAATACTTATATCCATAAACAAGTTAATGAAGACAAAACAAAAATAAAAAGCAAACAAAAACTGCGTTTCTTATAGCTTAGACCCTATATGTAGTTATATGTAGTTACCAGCTATATGTAGTTACCATTTTCTCATCATCTTAACTATTCAGTCGCCTGTCTGTCATATTGTAATTATTATGTAAATCAAAAAATGAAAAAAAAAAAACTAGAATTAACGGCAACAAATTTGTGTGAAAGAATCACGTATGATTTGTTTAGGCAGATAAAAGAAAAATAAAGTTATATATATATATATATATATATATATATATATATATATATATATATATATATATATATGTATAGTTTAATATTTGATGATGATGACATTGACAATGAGAGACTTTTAATAAAACTTTCTTAAACATAAGACAGAATATTTATGGTCGGGAAAGAAACGTACACAGTTCAGTTGTAGTTATGACGGACGGAATTGCCTAAGTAATTCATCGCCTAATAATTGCCTAAGTAATTCAGTTTAAACTCTCTTTATCATTAATTTTCATGTTTTATTCATTTTGATGGAAGCTTGTTAGTTCGCAGTATTGAGTTCGATTCCGTAAAATATTCCAAAATATTCATTCCAATCCGAAAAAAATCTCGAACTCAATATAACTCGGGCTTAAGTATTCTTTGCCCGATTCTTAGAATAATATATCGTTGCCGACTAGAATTAAGCACGTCTATGAATCGGCATTCAAAGGTATTAAACCTTTTTTGATATATTTGACAAGTATATTATTGAAATTAGACTGACTACCAATGGAATACTTCACATCCGATTTATGGATATGCTTACTAAGAATAAGTATCCAGTTCTTTTCACTTATGTTCTTCCATGGTCTAGTCCGAATATTAATTTTATATTATTTTAACTCTAGTGTGGATATTCTTTACCCGATTCCAGTGTGATACATCGCTTTCGACTCGTATGTGCCATGACAGTCGATCGACTCGATCGAAATTCAGGAGATTTCCAAATTAAGTTAGGTGAATTTTAGATTACTTTGGTTTACAAAACAAATCTTTTCTAGGCGTTTATTGACTTCTTCTGAGGTACTTCAGTCTTTGCAAATAATATTTCTTCTATAAACTAAGACTATGGACTAAATGAGCTTGATTTGAACTAAATACAATTTGTGAGCTCAGATTTTGTTTGCGCTTCGCTCATGCGGACAGGCAGTGGTAACTGTGGCAGCTGTGGTGCCAATTATGGCGGCTCCAAGGGGTCCTCGCTCACGGTCCCTCTCCCTCTCTCGTTCACCTAGTCCTATGGAGGTGGAGAGGCTGTTGCTGCGCCACGTAGAGGAAGTGTTGCGATCAGTGCCCGAGGACGTGGATATGGAGTTGATTAAAAAGGTGGCCTCGCGGCGTAACGTGCGGTGTACCCGTTGAGCTTGCCCAGCATTGAGCACAGTGGCACCTTCCTCCTCACCATTAACCTCTTGGTCTTGGCGATGCGTGGTCTGCCTCTGACTGCGTCCAGCCAAAGTTGGATAATGATAATAGCCATGACGATGATGATGATGATGCGATCGCTGGCCAAAGCAATTCAGCAGCAGACGCCAAAACCCGCTGCGAAACTTAGACGACATCAAATTGTAGAGTATGGGATTCATGGCCGAATTAAGGTAGAGCATAAAGCGTGAGAAGTACAATAAATTGTAATAGCCCGCAATGCCCAGATGCTGCACATCCTCCGCGCTGGCCGTAATCACCCACAGCGTAAAGGCGCGAAAGGGCAAAAGGCAGATAAAGAAGCTGGACACCACGGCCACCAGCATGAAGATCACCTGCTTGCGATGCTTCCTCATTCCATTGCTTTGCTGATGGCTGCTGCCCTTTGAGCTAGACATCTGCTGCTGCTGCTGCTGTTGGCTTGGCTGCAGGTGCGGTGAGGTGGGTCTGTGGAATGCACTGTTTGGACGCAGCAACTTGTACGCAATGGCTGCATAGAGCACCACCAGTATTCCAAAAGGAAGAAAGAAGAAGAGTGTGATGGTGCCCACAAAGTAGACGATGGGCCAAAAACCATCAGCGGCCGTGGTGCAAATGGGGGCATCGGTGCCATCGCCATACGGCTCCACGCTGTAGCTGGAGATGGCGATAATGGGACTGCAAGAATTATAATCATATGTATATGTATAGAAGTATGTATCTATGTGCACATAAAGATGTCTGCAAACTTTGAGCATTCAATAACCAAATCCACATCTAAAACTATATGTTAGCCAGTCAATTAAATCAAAGAACGAAAACAGAAGCGTCTGTTTTACAGTGTATATAAATTATGTCATATGTACAATATTTGCTATGAAAACTATGTACGTCATACTTGATTGAAACTTTGGAAGTTTGCAAAGTAAAAGAAAATCCCTACGCAAACAAGTTTATTATAAACCATAGTGAATAGTTCTTGACGCATCATTGACATAGTCATAAATAAAATTAAATCAACCAAATTACTCTCATTCATAAGTAATCAAATATTTTAATTGTGTAAATTTTCGGTTAAAGTCAGAACTCTGATTGATATACATTTTCAAACTCGACCATCGAATGAAATTATAATTTTGATTGATATTTATTAAATTAAAAAATTTAGGCTAATTCAAAAAGAAATCTTTCTCCAATATCCAACTAATTGTTGTTAATGTTAATTATAATTATTTAAATTTCCCGTCGGTAGAATAAGTTGTTATAAAGCCATGGTAAAATCAGCGTGTACTTTGGTGTCGATTTCACTATACTTGCATACAAACATAATATTTAAAAATTTTTGATAAGATTCTAATCAGAACAAAATAAAATTCGGACATATGAAAATACAAATACGTCCAATTGTAATACAAAAATTGTTTATTTACTTACAAATTGGGCGCTTCTACTATACAAGGTAAGTACAGTATATATATGTATATACATATATATGTATATATATATATGTGTGTGTGTGTGTGTTCACATGCGAGCTGTGCATTGCTGAATTTTATTTGTGCCGCAAAGTAGGCAACACTATTTTTCTTGCTTTGGGGTGGACCCAAAAAACGAGTTGACGGGAAAAGCGCCAAAGTAAAAGTGAAACTATGTATTTCAATACAACTAAATCAGGTTTATCCGGCGTGCTGATGGACACGCAAAGCGCATATAAAGCTATTTCTATTTGGTGTGCTTTTTACATGCCACATAATAGCTCTGCCACGCCCCCTCGCCCGAATCTCAATGGTGTCCCGCTTTAGCTGTCGCTGCTGTTATTTATCTTTGGCACATTCATTCGAGTTTAATAGCCCGAAAAATTGATTGTTTTTTGTGTGTGTGCGGAAATATGTGAATCGAAAGATGCTGGCACGATTTGTGCTTGGGTCCTGTCATCGGATCAATGGCATCGATTATGGGCGTGGCATGCCAGCTAAGTGAAGCGTAAGTGCAAACGGGTTACACACTATTTTTCATGCCTACACAGCAGCTCGAGCTACTGCTCCTGCTGCTTCTTTGTTTCCTTCAACTACCACGGCTGCTGCTGCTGCTGCTGCTGCTGCATTGCCTGCATCCTCATCGAAATTGATTTGCTGCTTTGGACGTCGCTTGGTACGCAACGTGGAATGTTGAAGCATGGCCATGGCCTCCAGCTCGCTGCCGCAGGGCAAGTGAAGCTCGATTTTTAGGCGCGTGCGACTAATCTCCTCGCTGCTGCGTCGATTCGAGCTACGCGACAAGATGCTCGAGTTTGTGGCAGCCGTTGCATTAGAAGAGTTCGTGTTAATGCCCGAACCCGTGGATTGTTGGCCACGCGATTCATTTGCATGGCGTCGCCTGCCTTCCAGAGTGAGCAGTTGCCAGAGTACTTTGCCCACGTCGTGGCAAAGGCGTGCAAAGCCCTTGCGAAACTTGGTGGACATCAGATTGTAAAGTATTGGATTCATGGCCGAGTTGAGATAGAGCATGATGCGGCAAAAGTAGAGTAAGCTGTAATAACGAACCAAGCCCATGTCGTGCAACGTCTGATCCGTGCTCAGTATGATCCACAGTGTGAGCAGGCGAAAGGGCAGCAGGCAGATAAAAAATGATAGCACCACAGCGCCCAGCATAAGCACCACCTGCTTGCGCGCCTTTAAGCTCACCTCCGGCTTGGTAGGTCGAGCACGCAGCATGGCGCCCTGGTTGGAGATAAGGTTCCGTGCAATGATGCTATACAGTACAATTAGCATGAAGAACGGCAGCACGAAGAACACGGATATAGTCATCAGAAAGAAACCGACGGTCGATACGCCAATCGCTTGGGTTAGGCAAACGGGCACCGACGATCCATCAATATACTCAATCAGTTTGTACTCAGCCACCCAAAGTATGGGGCTATAAGAGAGAGAGAGAGAGAAAGATATTTGGGGAACGAGAGAGAGAGAACGAAATCACGTGGAAGGGTGTGAAACTGGGTAACTAAATGTATGGTAGAGCAATGGAAATAGAGAGAGAGAGAGAGAGAGAGAGAGTGAGAGAGAGAGAGAGAGAGAGAGAGAGAGAGAGAGAGAGTGGAAATGGAGGTGGAGATGGGACTCTCTATAATGGAGAGATAAACAGAAGTGGTCAATGCTCTAGCAAATAAGAGGCGCTAGATAACGAGAATGACTGAAAGATAGGGCCAGAGAGTATGTGAGTGAGAGAGAGAGAGAGAGAGAGAGAGAGAGAGAGAGAGAGAGAGAGAGAGAGAGAGAGAGAGAGAGAGAGAGAGAGAGAGAGAGAGAGAGAGAGAGAGAGAGAGAGAGAGAGAGAGAGAGAAATTACATTGATAAACAAAAAACAGTCTTAGGATATGTGCTATATGTGCGGAAAGAGCCATATGGAAATGGGGATGCATAAAGAGAAAGAAATGTCAAGATGAAACAAAACAGGGAGAGAGGGAAAACAGTTATAGATGCAAATCCAGATCACGGTAGTGTCAATATTATATAGAAAGAGATATATCATATATACAGAGAGAGAAATAGACACTGGGAGAATGAGATAAAGCGGGAGACAGAGGGAGAGACAGAGTGAGAGAGACAGAGAAAGAGTGAGAGACAGAGTGAGACACACAACGAAATTGATTAACACAACAAGAGCGAGTGACACACTGATACAGCTAGAAATAGATTGTCTTAGATGTATTCCTAGACCAAGGCAACGAACGAGGCATGCGTCTCTCTTTGTAGCCTGTGGGCGATGGGCGTATTGGGATAGATTCTTGCTTAGCCTAATTAATGGGCTCTGGGCGCCGGCAACAGCCACGCCCCCCACTATCGTCCACACAGGCACATGCTGTGCTGCAGGATTTGTGAAATTAAAAAGGGTCGTTGACCGTCTCTTTGGACGGTCGCAATAATAGAAAGTGTCAATGAAATGTAAATTCTTCAGTGATAGCCCACATTTCCGGATGCTTATTAAAGATGACAGCGGGCAGATAATGACCGCCGGACGGAGCACAATGGGTAGTCAGAAACTGAATGAGGCCGGACAAAAAAATCGTGACGACCCCAAGACCAAGCTCAGAGGATGTGTAATAAATGAGTATAAAGCAGAGAAGAAAGTCGGGTATACGGGGTAAGACGTAACATTAACTGCCAATGTTTAGCATGTAAATGGAGAAGTCGATGTTAAACAAAGACCAGAAGCAAACACCAGCAGTAGAAAATGGTTTAATTCGGCACACTGAATAATGAATACACTAACAGAGTTAGCTCGGAATTCAGTTAGCCTGAAAAGCGTAAGACCTTAATCGGACAAATAGAAGACTTCTATATTAGGAGTATATTATATAATAGATCTTTTAATGAGATTATTTGCAATGAATGCTAAGATACATATGAATATCAGTTATAACTATACATATACACATTTCGTGACGAAAAAGTAAAATACCCAGTGCAATGATATGAAAGGACAGAGGAAACGGCCGAATGGAAAACAAAACACAAAACATTAAAAATGGCCGCGATTGACACTTATAATTAATGAGTAAATGGAACTTAATGCCTGACTTCATAGACACAGCGCACAAAAATGGGGATCAGAAATGAAAACGAAAATGGAAATGGAATTAGCTGTATTATTGCTGCTAATACAATCATACTATATACTATATAAATAGGCTAAGCTAAAGCAAGATAGAGAGAGCAGGTTAGTAGTATAAGCAGAGCATGCAAGATAAAATGTTAAGAATACGAAATTCGAAAGATTCAATAATAATAAAGATAAAATATGAAATATTATAAGCGAGCTGATAGGGAAAGGTAGAGAGGTTCCCCACTTACCTCGTAAAGAGCGCAGCAATGCCCCAAGCAAGGACGCAGATAAGAATCGCTCGGGCTTTGGTGCATACATATCCTGCCTTCAATGGCTCGCAGATGGCATAGTATCTCTCGAAGGAAATGGCCAGAATGGTTAGAACACTGGCATGTGCCACAGTTAGCTCCACGAAAGGCACAGCCTTGCCTGCAGACCAATGAAATTTAAATATTATCGGAAAAAGTGATAAATCTGATTGGAACCTACACATCTCGTGGCCCAGCACCCACGTCTCGGGACGTGTGTTCACCTCGACGAGGACGGTGGGCGTGCAGACGAGCAACACCAGCAAATCGGCAATGCTTAAATTGGTTAGGAAAATGTTTGTGGAATTGCGCATATCTTTTGTCTTTACTATAACAATGGGCACCTGCGAAAGAAAAGGAATAGGACTTCAGCTAATAAGGCAAATGGTATAGATTAATATTTTAGTTTGACAACTAGTCAGGTTACCGATGAGTCAGTCAGTGAGCCAGTCAAGCAGTTAGGCAATAAGTTATACACTCAATCAGTCAGGCAGTCAGTCCGTAACACAGTCGATCAGTTAGTCTATCTGTTAGTCAGCCTGTCAGTCACTTAATCAGTCAGTTAATCAGTAAAGCAAGCAATAGTCACTCAATCAGTCAGTCACTCATCAGTAAAGCAAGCAGTAATTCTGCCTTCACATACTTAGTTCATCAGCCAATAAGTAAATCATTACACTCACCATCACATTCCCGATGACGCCCAGCAGCATTATGATTATGCAGAAGAACATGGCGGTTGTGCGTATATACGACGGAATTTGTGGCAGCATCTGCTCAGCATCCCCTTCGGCGAACGCATCATTGGTGCTTGCATTGCCATTGTCGCTGGCGTTGTTGTTGTTAATGTTGTAAGTGTTGTTGCTGTTAATGCCGTGGCTGTTGTTGTAGGCTGGAATACTATTAGTTGTGTTGTACGCGCCATGGTCGCCACGAGCAGCGCTACGGGATATCCCAGCGTGCTGCGTCGTCGTCCTTGTTGCAGCAGCATCTTGAGGTGAAATTGTTGTTGTTGTTGTTGTTGTTGTTGTTACTGCTACTGTTACCGTTATTGGTAGCAGAAGTAGCAGCAGTATTAGCCGTGGCTGCTGCCTGCGCCTGGCCACAGCTTGTGAGGCAGCAGCGACGCCGAGGCAGCCGCTTAACAATGTCGTCGTCCTGCGTTAAAGGCGTCCAATATGTGCTGAAAATTTCGACATTTTTAAGCTTTTTTTGTACTTAAGAAAACGTTTAAGAAATAAAACTAAATTTACAAAATTGTTCTTAAAGAAGTTAACCATTTGAATAAAAGATATAGTATGAAAATGGCTACAGTTATTGGACTTTACCGTTTACGCAGCACCCTACTGTTTGATTTGGCTAGGGGCTAGGAGACCGAGCGTGCGTCTCCTTCCTTCCTTCGAACCGTGTTTCTTAAATATGCGTTAATGAAATTAAGAGTTCGTTAAATTTACGATGTCCGCTCTAGTTGCAGCTCTTTTAGTCTCCTTCCGCCTGTTCTCCTGCATCTCTGCCCCGCGGCGACATTAAACAAATCAATCAGTGGGGCTTTGTGGTTATCCCTGTCGCCAACAGCAATAGCAGTAGTAGCAGCAGCAGCCAATTGGATTATATCCTGTGGTAGCAAAAGTGTCTGGGATTAGCATTTAAGTAGCTTATGGCAGCCTCTTACAACTAACCGGACACGAGCCCGGACCGGGACCCGGTCCGGCTAACTAACTAACGATAATGAGTGGAAAGTTCATTAGGCCCTGCCATTTACATAACATTAGAGCATCCGACGAATGCGATTAACACCACCTCTCTGCCTCGTCCCTTCTCTCCTCACATATACTGTATGTTTGCCTCTGACTGGGTTTTAATTGCCTTGAGGGCTGCCATGCTTATGTAAAGATTGTCAATGACTCCAATGGGAGGATACTGCTTTCAAATTATTTAGTGAAATATTTAGTTAAATTTTATTTAAATTTTTTTAATGTACATATTATATTATCTGGTTGAGTTCCGAGATTTATATCCTCCTATTTATACAACCACTCAAATATAGCTAAAACTATTTTATCTACATTACAAATAGATGACAACTCTGGCCGCAATCTCGACTCTTGGCTATCTGACGATTATCACTGGACTCTGCCACATCACTTGAAATGGCTTTATTAAATCTCCATTTACGCGCAAGTCCCTATGATGCTTAATTGTATTACACACATACAAACAAACATGCAAAAACGCACACAAACTCACACACACATACACACGTAGTGGACACGACAGTAGCAAGGACTTCCGTTTTGCTTGTGTCTGCTCTTTGCAGAGGCAGCGTTGTTTTGATTAATTTGATAAATTCATTATGTGCACACCATATTGGTTATGTTCCGGCCCCCCACGCTCGTTTCCTTCTTCGATGGAGATTCTGATACGGATGCTGTTTCGCATGTCCTTTCGTCCAAGCTGTGTTGTTCTGTCATGCGTTGTCCGGAGTCTGGGTTCAATGTACCCGAATGACATAACAAGGCAATTTGTTCCACATTTGGCTTAAAAATTCGACTTTAACGATGTTGACAATGGCCATCAGGCGGACTGAAGACCGACGACCAGGCACAGGAGCCGGTCCAAGAATGACTCAGTGCAGAACAATGAGGCTAAATTGGCCAAAGGACAACGAATACTCATGGCTAGTAGACATTTTATGCTAGCATAATTGTTTTTAAAACTTTCTCGAAGAGAAAGACAAATGAAGCGCCCAGAAGTTCAGCTTAGTTATATATAAATTAATAGATGCTAGGGTGTATGGGTGTGTGGGTGAGGGCTATCAATATTGGAAATCATAAATACTGCAAAACAAACATTGTTCTCTGTTCCGACTCAATTACAGTTTAAGTTTCATGGACAACACAGCTGCTACAAAGCTACGATTGAGGATACAGCAGAGGAAAAGAGCAAAGGACTGCAGTTAGAGATGGGAGCGTCCAAATTATAAACACGATTCAATATAGAGGGTATTCATTAAGTCAATTATTCTTTACGTTATTTCATTTTGTATTTGTTTAGCAATCCCTATTTTGAATTTGCTGATGTACTGTTTAAGAATATATTAAATAACAATATGTGCTTTACTATTTTTTTAAGTAGAAGATAAAAGAAAAGTTAGTTACAACAATGCCTTCAGTTCCATTCGTGTCGTGCGATACGCTGCCATCTCTAATGCCAAAAATTTCGACCGCAAATACATGGATCGAGCGGCGTGCATGTAAATCTCAAACGGTTTATGGTTACGACAAAATCCCAACTGCTTACATGCGGAGCGTGTTGATGTTGGCTTGAGTGCGAATAGCAGTGGCAGTTTGATGGATAACTTGTGGCCTACAGCCCAAAAACAGGTTAGGGGTGGATCCAAATACACGCGCACACACACACACCCACACCCCTAAAATTTTGTATAATTTAGCAGAGATTTGAATAAGGTTCAAAGCTGTTGATGATAATGGAAATTGAGCGCTTTTGGCCCTTTAATGGATAGTCTATAGCATATAGTATATGCCACGCTGCGAATATGTCGCACAGACATGTGTGAGCCTGTGAGTGTGTAGTAACTGTTACGCTTTTTATGGTATTTAAGATTGAAGGCAATTTATAGCTGACACCCTAATAAAATTAACATTGAAATGACAATTTGAGGCAGCAATAAGCATCAAGAGCAGCAGCAGCAAGTTTGCACACACACACATTAAGATATATACTATAGAAATATTCGCATATCTAACCAATTTATCGCTCAATAATGGTTCGAGTTAGTGGGCCACTTGGCAGGCACTTTGACAAATCGCAGAGTTGGCTTAAAAAATAGAACAAGCGACTGAAGGTATCTGAGGTCTGATGAAGATTGAATACCCTGCCACATATTTAACTGTTGGGTTATCAAAGAATAGGATGTTATTTGCGTTATGGTAGCTGAAAGTATGTTATAGAACGCTATTCTAGGAAGCAATAAGTTGGGCTATCACTCACCTAAAATTGTTCTACAGAAATCAAAGCTCAAAATATATGTAAGTTGCACAGTTGTTGACTGATTAAGGGAACTGGAGACTACTAGAGTTTGAAATAAATAAGTATATTTAGTTAATAAAACGACAACCATAAGCAGAACGTTTCAGCTGTGGTTTATAAGAAACCATTTCAGGGTGATTTCACCTTTAGCTTCCGGCTTATACTGGATATATGTAAAAACAAGTTCTTTTTAAATATATAATCGACAATTCTATCAAAAATTAATTTTGATTGTAACTTATATCGACTTGATTGAATTTAAAGTAGAAATTGTTTCTTTCAATCAGTTAAAATTGCGTACATCTAGAATACATATAAAAATAATTTGATAAACATTTATCGAAGCCTAAAATAAAATTAATATCTTATAACATTTATTTTAAACAACTAAGCAAATAGTAGAAAAATTTAGAAACATAATAATATTAAATTGAAACTTAAAATACAAATTTATATCAAGCACTTGGTTGAGCCATGGCTTTAATGAGTCGCTGCTTGGAGGCAACTGAGTCCTACCGACTCCGACTGCTTTTATAGTTTGGTTTCCCGCACCCATCTTTCGCTTATTCCTCAATCGATGCTCGCACCCTCGACTTTGTGGCTTTATTTTGTTGTTGTTGGTGTTGTGGGGTGCCATACGCTAAATAAATTGAAATGACTTCGTAATTGTATTTGTGACTCGAACTAAATTAATCTAGCTAGTTGGAATGTCGGGGCAGCGCTGGTGTGGAACCAACAAAAACAACAAAGGATACCCAAAGCACTCCTCGAACAAAGCGCAGTAAAACCAAAAGCTTCTTTTTCAATTGTAGGCTCCGAGTGGCTGCGGTGGCTCGAAATGTTGCCAGTGGCTGATGGGTCAGAAAATTGTTTTTGGAAAAAAACCCTTGAATTGACATATCCCACGAAAAGATCCTGGTAATTGCCCGTTGAATAGCAATTAGTTGAAACTATTTTCGATATTTGTTATGGTGCGCGTTTCCCGGGTTTTGCTCCCCTTGGACCCATGCCCTAATAGTAGTCAATTGATTGAGTTTGATTAATTATTTATAGTAAGGGAAAAGCATTTCTAAGTGAGCTACATATATACACTTTTATATACATTTTTTTCTCTTAGTTTTTTCTGCGCTATTTTCAATTGTTTTCTCATACCATAAATTCCAGCAGGCAGCTCTTGCAATAGTCAACAGTCAACAGAATGTTTGCTTTCAGCTCTCAGCTGCTGCCACTTGCGCTTATTTATGTGAATTCTCCGTCCAGCCTGGGAAGCTGCCTGCAACCGGGCCAACATCATCTAAGCCATCTAACCCATCTAACTCGTCTCTGTTTGCCCGTTAAAGTAACATTTACAGCGAGTGTTTGGTTGTTTGTTCAACTCTCAAACAATGCGATTCTTATATAGTATACCTAAGCGAGGCGAGCTCGAGAAATAAGAGAAAAAATATATATATTTTCTTTTGCAATTTTTTTTTATAAACAGTTTAGTTGAGTTAATAAATGTTTAATCACCTTACATAGTAATTTATACATACATAGATCTTCATGTATGTAAATACATACATATGGATTGTATTTGGTCGTACACCTAATGTGCTTAGGCTTGCTCTCTCTCTCTCTCTCTCTCTCTCTTTCTCTGTATACTCGCTGCAGTCTTTGTCCTTCTTTATCAGTAAGCGACAATTCGTTTGGCTGCGTTTTTAGCGCGAAAGTTCACTTAAAGTTGCGCATACGCCGCGTCTGCCGCTCCATGTGAAGCTGCATGAAATGGTATCCTTTTGCTTGTGGCCATGTCGCATTGTAAGTATTTAACGTGGCTTGGCATTGATAAGGCATTGGTCTCACACTTACCGCCCGTAGGCAGGCATTTTATCGCGAACAAGTGGGAAATGGCGAGGGCGCTGTTGAAAGATGCGACCATTGCTGCGGGCCGGGAAACTCGGCAGCTGCTGTCGCTGTCTGTAAACTGTTTGCTTATTTGTTTGCTATGAGAATTCATACACTCACGCACATACACCCACACACAAATAGACGACCATATAGAATGGATAGCACTCGCTATTGTTTTACGATTGCGTGGAAATTGAAAACAGCACCAAACATAAAAGCAAAAACAAAAAACAAAATCAGGGAAAAAAAGTCAACATCAGTTATGGGCGCTTGGCTCGTAACACTCGACGCTAAAGACACTTTAATTGCTTCGATTTGTATATAATATACAATATATATATATATATATATATATATATATATATATATATGTGTGTGTGTGTGTGTGTTTGTGTGTGCATGTGTATCTGCTTGTCTGCTGGGCTATGTATGTGCATAACTAATGTAGCTTTCACATTCGGCTGACCTTCAAGTTATCGAATTTCATGCCAGGAGCAACAGCAACAGCAACAACAGCGAATGCTGGGCAGGTCGCAATCTGTGCCTGATCCGCAGACATGTGGGAAATGCAATAAGCTGTCTTCTTACCCGCATCCATGTTAATACCCTGTACAGATTATGGCTTATTAAGGGGCACATTGAATTGAATATTCAGCTGCAGCCAAGACAATTCTGTTTGAATCATATATTTAATAAAGTTATTATGAAAGAATTAATTTGTTCTTTAAAGAAACTAAGTTTTTCATATATATATCAGATTAACGTATTATCATCTTTTCACTATTTCAAATATTTCTGGATGTCAAGTTCTGTCAACTAGGAACACACCCGCAATGTTTTTCTTTACTGTCAGCGTCTTTGACAGGCGGAATGCAGTTGAGTTCCTAAGCATTAGAAGTTGCTCCTCGACTACTTTGCCATTTCCGGCGCGTACAAATTGAAAAATGGCGCTGGGCGCACTTCCGTTCGCATTATTGAGTAGCGCGTCGTTAACTTAAGGCTGCAAGCAGCCAGCGCCTACCACCTCTTCTCTGCCATCTATTTCCCGCAAGCGCAACCACTAGTGGCAGCAGTTAACATTGCGCGTGGGAAGGGGTCTGCACTTGCTTGACATTCCATTTAATTTGTCACTACAAAGGACGACAAGTACACGCCCATAAAGTGCTAGAAGGGAGGCGTGGTCAGCTGCAGCTGCTGTTGATAACTCACAACGATAACAACAACCAGTAAAGTGGCTTCGCTAGGGGCGTGCCACTTGTGACTTAGTTAGCCCCACTTGACACCAAAATAGACAAAGTGTGAATTTGAGTGCAGTGCGAGATTGAAAGCTGCAAATTATATTGAGCCACTGTCACGCACACGCACACGCACACGCACACGCATTCATACATATACAAATACACACACCCACAGAAGAGCTAAAGCCACAGACAAGTTGTTTGCTCGTAATTGTTGCCTTTTATTGGCTGCAATTTAATGAGCTGCCTGGCTGCATAGTTCGTAGCCACTTTCACTTTTGGGCATTGCCAAAAAAAAAAAAAAAAAGAAAAGAAAATCGTTTTACGAGTTCACTGAACCAACCAGAGCAACACCCCCGTGACCCTCATAAACCCCGGCCCCATCCCCTATCCTATTGCGGTATATGCAAAAAACACCATGGTAAGAATGTTGTCGGATGCAGTCAACTGCGCAATAGTCGCTCGAGTTGCTAAAGTATATAGAGACCTAAGTTCATTTTGAATACAAAGCTTGTAAGTCCGAATATACAATATATCTGATAGATATAGATTTTGTACATAAATTTATGTAAATTTAAAAATAGATAGCTATAGAAGGAATAGTGCAATTAGATTTTTCCATAGCTCTATAAATTCCTCCTTTATCAGATGAGCTGTATCTTATAACAGGTCTATAGATTCAGCACTCAAGTACGGTATGAAGCCAGTATACTCTTAGTTACACTTTTGAACGAGTATCGAGAATGAACATTGTAATTGTCCGCAGGACACGAGTGTAAATTAAAGTGTATTTTGTTTTGGCCAATAGCATTTTTTTTATAGCAACCATGAAAATTGTATTATTTATTGCATAGCATAAAAATATTTATCAGTAAATTAAACACTTTGCGCATCCAGTACAGAATATTTGACAAACTTCGAAACAGGCTAAGGCGTGAGTGTTCAGACTGCTTCATAAAACCTTCAGATGCGTTCACTAATCCCACAGGCTATATTTAAGCCACAATCGCCACGTCAACCTCATAAAGCTGGGCAAATGGAGTCCAGTTTGTTCAAACTGAATTTCTCGCAAAATATTGTAAAAAGTTCTTAAAAAATGTGACGAGCAACAAAACTTAATATTAAAAATTATGTCCTTACTATCTATCAATATATTAGTTCATAAATCTAAATAGGTTTATTGAGATTTTAATATGGGTATTCTCTTAATATGTAAATATATGTAGACAATAATATCTGTAAAAAAAATTGCATTTATAAATATCTAAATACTCAGAGCATATATTCCATTAAAACTTCTAAGGGTATTCTATTCAATAATAAAAAAACTTATGCTAGCCATCGTATTTATTAAGGACACTCCATCTATCAATAATGCTTATTAAATTCGAAATAATATAATATTTAGGAAACGAATAAGGGTATGCCTGCTTCGGCTTGGGCTGATAACAAAAATATATTATATAACTTTGTTTCGGGCATGTTCTTCCTGCTTTTTATTTATTTTTATTTTTGTTACCACTGCAAAAATAAAAACCAGAAAAACGCGTTAATATGCTGCCAAAAAATGGAAATGGTATTTTTAACAAAAAATAACAAAATTATTACGAGCTGTTGCGGGGGTGACAGGTGGGAGCGATGAAGGCCTCTGCTTTATAAATTAAACCGGCATCTGTTTGCAATTAGAATTGCAAATTCTTTCCAGCCTGGGCCCAGCTGCTGAGTAGCGGAAGGGAAGTAAGCGGAGCGTATATTAGGAATAACCACAGTAAAATTGACAGTAGGAGTAGCTCCCTAACGGAGGCCGTCGAAGAAGGAAACGGAAGCTGACGCCAAAGTGCCGCACAAGTGGTTTAGAGGAGGATCTCTGCACATTTTTTTACTTTCATATGCCTTGCACACGTAGGCAAGAGTTATAATGCAGTTGTACATACATATGTAAAATAAAGAAAATTCTATTTATTATTGAAGCTCAATAGTGGATGTTATGTTACTGCCACTGTCCTCTCATCTATTCCCATACAGATCAAAAAGTTTTTATTTTTATTTTCAGAATATGCATTTGATAGTCACATTCTAATCATAAAATATGATGAAACTGCGTACAGGGTATTTCTTAGTCGAACTTTGGAGAATTTTTCAATTTGAATGCGCCCTGAAACAATTTAAAGGTAATGAGGAAGAAAGTTGTTACTTAGCTTGTGCCTCATTTGTCAGCGATTGCTCAGAGCTGAAATGAGAAAAAGGCAAAAAGATGCTGGGAGACGAGCTGCGACGAGTTGAGTTTTGGGAACTTAGGATTATATCCCAAGTGCCTCTAACAAATAACCATGCATAAATTTTATAAGCTTGGCGTGAAAAAAAAAACAGTTTCGAGTGTTTACTTTTAGATATTTGTTTATGGATTTGTTTGCTGTTGTATTTACTGTTTACTGTGCCTAACTGTGCGTAAGTTACAGTAAACTATATATATATATATATATATATATATATATATGTAAACACTGCCTAAGCAAATGTAAAATGCAGTATCTAAGACTCAATCAATATTTAGTAAAGAATAGTATTGTATTTAGTAAAAAATTAAGCACAAATACATATATATTTAATGTAGAACGCCTTAAACAAGCGTTAACCAAAGGAATTTTCCATCGTTTGATGTCCTGTATGAAAAAAGTTAAATAATTTAGTGTTTGTTCTGGCTTGAGGCTATGTACTCTATGTAGCGCCACCGCTGCCTGAAAAGTTTCTGATTGATTTTTGATGTTCGAAAGCTTGAATGCCTAAATCAATAAACATGGAATACTCTGCTATAAATAGTGGATGCCTGATTATATCCAAGAGGTACAATAGCGTCTAATTGCGTACATTTTCTCTGCCAGCAGTTTGCATACATAATGATTGGCTGTATAAGTAGATATATATCTATATACATAAAGTATAATTAGCTGAGTGGATTAATTTCAAGAAAATCTTCGGTAGATGAGTTTTTGCTGGCAACAGCTGCGCTGACAAATGTAATGGCTTTTCCACTTTGCTCAGGCAGATTTCAGTAAATAAATTGCAAGTCATTTTTTAGCACCTAGATCCTTGTAAGGAACTCCGGAAGATAGGATTCGTATGCGCATCGTGAGTCCCGTCACAAACTTAATAACTCATTTGCTTGCACCCAACTGGCTGCATTCAAATGAGCAATAAGTCCTATCATAATGGCACACAAGCACACACATGCCCAAGCACACATTTCCTTCCACCCACACACATATGCCGCAGTGCTCACTAAAAACTGTTGGAGCAAACATTTGACTTTTAATTAAGAGCCAAAAGGCCAACAAAAGCAGCAACAAATAGAGCAAAAAGCGGCAGCACCAGCAAAAGTTACAGAAGCATTAGAAGAGAAGAACAGCAAGAGACAGGTGGCAAGCACACAAATGCCTTCACACATACGCCCAAAACGGGGCGCACTTCGATGATTAAGTGCTCCACCTCGCATAGAGCATGTAGCACGGTAAGAACTCAAGTATAGCAGAGCGAGGGAGATCAAATGTGAATCAGAGATGATCCAATTTCGAGTTCTTCTTCGTGTTCGTGTTTGTGCTGAGCAAGTAATACAAGCTGATTTGGATATTAAAATATTATATATTGAAGGAAAACTATTAAACTATTAAACTATTAAAAGACTAATACTCCATCAAACTGATAGCTCCAGTTTCTAGATTTGTCAACCTAGCATATGGGCATTTCTTCCGAAAACGAACCAAATTTTGAAAACGAACCAAATTTCGTTCCAAACAAATGCCAAAATACTTTTTAATTTGAAAAAACAGTGAATCTTATATAAATAAGAATCACTATAATCGGTGCGTTTTCAAGATAATTACAAAAAACCAAGGGGTTCGCTCTTTACAAAAAGTTGACTTTTCGGCAGAAATGCT
This sequence comes from Drosophila hamatofila, assembly GCA_035045345.1. Lineage (NCBI taxonomy): Eukaryota > Metazoa > Arthropoda > Insecta > Diptera > Drosophilidae > Drosophila > Drosophila hamatofila. The sequence continues at coordinate 259,394 of JAWNPA010000020.1, read as the reverse complement.
TATATATTGTGTCACGTCTTGTAAAACCTATTCTACACGGGCTCATCTCTAACACAGATTTAGGTGTGTGCTAGGTCTGCGTAGGGGAGCTGGTGAAGGTGGATTGCTGGGAAGACCGCCCTACGACTTGGCCTTCATTCGGTATGCGCGTGCTAATCAAATTGGGTCTAGTCCGTGTCTGCGCCTTTGTCTATGCCAACAGCAAGCCCCCGAGCGGGGTTGGGGATGTGAGAGAGGTCGACCGGGTCTTGTTTATCAGCCGTCTGCGCCTAATGTGTAAGTGTGCCAAAAGTGATTGCATAATTATGCAAATGCTCCCCCTTGGAGCACAATATAGCAAATGCTCCCCCTTGGAGCACAATATAGTCTAATGAATTACTCACACAAAGAAGGGGGCTGATGTGGCGGGGTGAAAGGGGCTTCTGGAGAAATCCTTCGCTGGCGCCTCTGCCGATTCGAGTGTAAACAGAACGCCAAGGGGCACATGCTACCGAGTTGATTATATAATAATTTGTTATTGCCTGTGGATTGCTTTCAATCCAATTAGAAAAGAGCCTCAATGCTGAACAATTAACACCCTCACCCCTCTATTTTCGGAAATCTCTTCCCTGCTTGCTCCGCGCCTATTAAAGATCAATAATTGCGCTGACAGTAAATTAGGCACGCGTTGGCTGGGAAAACTCAAAAGTTCTCCATGCAGCGTTTTTTTGGGTGTTTTTGTTTTAGTACTTTCCAATGCTGCATGACTCGTCATCGGGGCAGTCATAAAAGCTGAAAGTCGATCATTTTGTTTTTGTTTATTTAGCAACAGCTACGAACGCAAGCGCCAAAAGTTCTATAAAAAAACTGAGCCATAAAAATATTTGGCACATGGCAAAAAGTTCAACTAAATGCAAAGGTAAATAAATAAAATACTTTATAGAAAAAACATGAATGAACGTGGGAAATTAAACGCCGAAAATTCAATGTTCTTACAGGCGAAATATGCTATTGGAATAACTGTGGATTTGGACAATACAAATACATTAAAATTAAAATAAATACATTATATATTGCGGAAGAATATATATATATTCTTTATATATCAAAATCCATTTATATTTGAAGACAAAACTTAAACACCCTTTACAATCGTATAGCGCTTGGAATAGGCCAGCTTTTGGGTTAAGCAAACATTGTGTATATGCTGGACCCAAATAATGGACCTATATAATTGAGGCCCACCCCCAGCGTAATGGGCCGACTCACCATATCATAAAAAAAAAAAACACAACACGCCTTTTATTTGCATAGCCGCAGTTGACTGTCGAGTTGTATTTTGTCGAAATGAAATGCAGCCAACAATTTTTGTGACTTATTATTTTGAGTTTTTGGAATTCGTGACTCACATTAAGCAAGATGAAGAAGAACACCAACAACAGCAATAATAATGGCAGCAAAAATTGCGTATTCAAACGGCGTCTCGGCGATCGTCCCCGAAAACAAAAGCCAAATATTCACGCACATATTCGAAAGGTCTCACACATGTCTGGCAAATCAAATGGGAGAGTCGGACTAAATGATCAGCCCCACACCCTTCTTTTCTTGTCTAACTTTTGCTTTCGTTTGAAGCCATTCAGAGTGCATATTGGGTATATAGGCTAGGAGTTTATGAATGTAACAGGAAGTAATCTATATATCCTTGATCAACACAAGACTTTGACTTAATATATATATTATGTAGCATTTAGATTTAGAGATTTAAAAATATAAATATAGACATAGGACACACATACATATATACATATGTATATACAGAGAGAAATTAAGTAAATACCTAAAAACTTACGATAGGACCCCTCAGCGCTGGCTAAAGTGTATCTGTTATTCGAGCATTGCTGAATAAAAACAATTCTTTTAGCCATTCCAGCGTAATTAGCCAAATCGTTAGGCATAAAAAAATGAGATGTTGCCAAAAAACGGAGAAAAAAAAGCAAAACACAAAGATAAATTTGCAACATGAAAGGGAAGCGCATAAATCAGCATTTATATAAATAAAGACATCATGATTTGAAACGGGGACTATGCTTCTATAGATTTCCATTATATATATATGGAACGTTTCAGTGTGAAGCCCAATCAAATGTGCCCAAATACCCAAAAAGAACAACAAACGTTACGAAGAGCCGGACAGCGCGGCGTATACGCAATAAATTTTCATATTTCATACGCCACATGCAACACGCTGCTCCTCTCCTTCACTCTGCACTCTTTACATATTCATAAGCGTGTGACGTCACATAAGTATTTCGGCCTGTTCAGAGTAGCGCATAGAGAAAATACCTATAAACAATAAAATATACTACTTGTTGTAAACAAAAGGCTGCACGAGCGTTAACAGCTGTTACATTTAAGCACGGCTATATAATTTTGTTGATCTGGATGACGTTGAGCATCTGCTCGTGGGTTAATACTGTGGCTTGTTTCTAAATATAGGTACTTACTATTTAGTTAAGTACTTTTGACTGTCACTAAGTCAATCCCAAGGTTTACACAGGGCCCATATGGCAGATGGATGGACTTATTTAAGCATAGCTAATGGAATGCCTTAATCAGAAATATAAAAGAAAAGGGAAATCAATTAATCTATCAAAATGATAACCAATATATTTAAAGCAGAAAACTTAAGATTCAATTTAACGATGACAGATGTTAAAGTCGAGTTCGAAAGTGAAAAGCAAGTGTTTTATTCAAGCCAACAAGTTTGAATGCATCGATTTAGATTAGAATAATATAAATATATTGCTGATCTTACCTTTTAGGCTTTTTATAAAGTAGAGAGTATCTAATATGTGGGACAACTGAGCTCGAGTGTTTTTCACAAGGCTTGATAAGGTAGTCGAGGAGAGGCACATTTTGAAAAATAACTGCCACAGTTTTCAAGTGCAACAAAAGCAACAACAAATACTTGAGTTATTCAAGTCGAGAGAGGATGATGACTTGGCGATTCAGAATGGGTATTCGCAGTCGAATTCGCATTGGCATTAATTTGTCAATGTTTATGTTTATGTTTATATCTCGAAATCAATATTATTAACAGCGACAGCATTATGCATTAATAATGCTTAAGCGCTTTAGTCTACGCAAAAGTAAAACAAAAACGCGTTAGCCACGAGTTCGAGTTCAAGAAGCTGGGGAAAGGGGAAAAACGATTAAAACACGTATAAATATACATACATATAGATATGCAAATGGCGTTGAGCCGTGAATTTAATGAGATTTTGTGTCAACAAATGTGACAGCGCCAGCTTCTGCGAGAGAGAGGTGTGATTGAATAGTTTCTATGCAGATAAAGAGTATGATATGGATCGAGAATTTGTGAATCGATCAATATTCATAAAATAAGACTTAAGCTAAATTAAAAAAAAATTCATTCAAGTATTTATTAAAGACTATTTTTGTCCTTAAAATAAATAAAACAAATGCGATAGTATTAAATTGAATTAATTTAATTATGATCAAAGCTTGTATAATAAATTTTATGAAGAATTTGTCGATCATTATTTCTGTAATATTTCATATTTAATAGATAAACAATAACTGTTTTTATAACAAATTTATAAATACATTTATAACCACCTTTATGAACAAGAGCAATAAAAAAGTTTAAGCTTATTAAAAAACATTTTTATATTAAAGAATTTTTAATTTTTATATGAAATGTATTAACAAGTTGCAAAACAAACTATATAAATACCAATAAAATATTTTATCTGAATTTCGTCAACTCAAAGGCTTATTAGTTGGACATTTCTTTATATCAACTCAATGCAATCACACAAAAACAATACATAAGATAAAATGCAAGACTTGCCTGAGAATAACATTGTATTTTTGGGAAAATTATTTGGGTAAAGTTTGTTTTTTTGGGTTTGCTTTTATCACTTATGTCTTATGCAGGTGCCGTGTAGCAAGCGTATTAATTGTTATTGTCAAATTTCAGGGCAACACTTAAAGAAACGTCGAGTTCATTTTTTCTGTATCGCATGAAATTAAAAACATTAACACGACAACAACAAGAACAACATGACAGCAACTGCAACAGGGGCAGCAACAAGCGCGTTGACATTAATGCCAGCCACAAAGTGCAGGGCGGTCCACAATACAATAAAACAGATGAACAGAGACGCATACGAGATATGCATACCATGCACACACACGTACACATACACACAAGCACACTAACACTCAAACACACATGCACATACAAACTGGCAAATGACAAGTGGGCTGCAGTTGTCTGTTGCACTTGTCAATCAACACCGCAGATGTGCCGTTAACAATGCCGGCTCATCAAAAACGCGCGTGCGATTGTCAACAAAATGCAGTTATTCGCTTGAATTTGCTCTTCTTCTCTTTGCTTTTCTTGCGATCCCGTCAACCGCTCGCCGGCAAGTTTTCCAAAAGACTGAAAACACAATTTTTCTAGCCGAAACACAATTTTTCATGCACGCATTTCGCCGGTTGGCCCAACTGTGCCTTCGTGCGAATCAAAAAGCTTAGTGGCAGAGAGCTTTAGACGAAAACAATATTCAGCTCTGCATTCGGCTATTTCATTCGTTTTGGCGCGCAAAGCACGGCGCGAGCTTTTATGAATGGCAAACAACAAACCGTTTCACTAATTGAGCATGTCAAGCGAGGGGCTCGAGAGGTAAGCGAGCTGTTTGAACAAAGCGTGCGTAAAAACTGATTTTGCCTGATTAGAATACAGGGTGCTTCGAGTGAGTGCCTCTTGGAAAGTTGCTAAATACTCTTTTGCGGCTATTGACGTGCATTCAATTGTTATCGAATTTCTTGACAGTTTTCACAATCTAATAATTTGTATAAGTATATATTGAAACTGCTCATGCTTCAGATTGACTATTTGGAAGCTTCACAAATCAAAATAATTCTGATCTGAAAGTACCTTAACACTAACTGCTGATATTAGAGCAGTTCGAAAATGCCATCTAATCAGCAATTCATTGTTCTTTATGCGGAAGTGAACGACTAGCAGATATCCTGAACTAAATAGTTGTTATATGTATTAGGTTCAATTACATGAGCCCCATAAAGGAACTCCTTTAAAGAAACTGATCAATCCGAAACGAATAAAAAGTATCGATCATCAACTCCTTAGTTAACTGGACAATCAAACTTATTCATTGAATCAAATTTGAGTTGAACTCAACTCTATCCTGATATAATTCGAACAATCTAAGAAAATTATATCTTCTATTTATTTATTCAATGTCACACAGATTAGCTGCAAATTATTTAAATTTGTTAAGGCTATAAGAATTAATAGTAAATAAATTAGATTTCTTGCTAGTTGTTGTGGCCAATGTTGGCAGTCAAGACATTTGCCATCGTCAACAATAAATAAGTTTTTTGTTGGTTTCTCTTATGTGGTGCATAGTTCATAATGAAATTATTAAACTTTATGCAAGAGTATAACAACAGTTGCATGCTTGTATTCGTCTATGAAGTATTAAATGCAAATTGTCATATTTCATTATAGATGTTTTTGTAGTTGTTATTGTTGTTGTTACTATAACTGGAGTTTGATCAGGGAAACACTTGTCAGCGACATTCGAAACGAGTTGCTGTGTTTCATCACTCAATACGTCACTCAATCGCCTACTAAAAAAATGAAAAATAAAGAAGATGAAGTTTTGCTTTGTAATTTGCACGTAAATTAATTTGCACGTTAAGTAAACAAATGAGTCGATTTGTGAAACTCCACAATTGGCCCGAGTCTCTAAGCAAATGAGGAATAAAACAGATTACAATTCAAGTGGGACTAAATGTTGTTTGTGAGTTATTGTTTTTTAAGGCCAGTTTTTTAGCACGTTTGCTGTAACCGTTTTAATTAGTTAATTCATTAACAACTAATCGATTGTCAAATTGATAACTGTCAAGTAATTGGCTGCCAACTAGATGGATTGCGAAGCGCTGTTATGCCAACCATCTAATGCATCTTTTATATGTATATCCAGGGTATAAATATATTCATTACCCAACAAACTAAAAAAACCATAAAGAACGGGTTCGAATTCTATCCGCGCTAAAACTTCCCTCCTCGTATCAAATGAGAGTAAAGCCGAAGGCCAGTTCCATTTGAAACTTAATTAATAGCTAACAAGTATATCCGATTCTCGTAAAATATTATTAGCTAAAATCCTGCTTGCAGTTCATATTCAATTTTTATGAACAAATAAAGAAAGAGAATATTTGTTAACGAATGTTCAGAATTTTATGGCCAAAAAACTGAACTGAAAGTGTAATAAATGTGAGCAATTATAGCACAGCACACCGCACAAGAATCTATGTTTCAGAATACGATTCTTTTGAGTTTATAGTTGCGCCCATCTAAAGACTCAAAAAAGATCTATAAAATACCCTATTAATCTATGCAAATGCCGTCAACTCATTTTTTTAACACTATTCCAACACATAATTTAGACTGTATGAGTATGCTTAAGTCATTTATCTAATCCATGTTAGTTAGCTAGACAAATAATAATAAATACAAGCAACTCGTTCATTTTGACTTTTTTCTTTTGCCATAATTTAATTACATAAAATAATTTTGAAGAGAGAAAAAACTAATTGAAATTGAACAGCAATCGATATCATGATTTATGTTATCAGCATAATTGACATTTAATTTGTGTCAAGCAATCGCTTGACTTACGGTCAATCAGCGTATGTTGTTCGCCTGCTTTTAATTGCATTGCTTTTTAATTGCATTCGAGTTGTGCGAACTGCAAATTTAAATAGAGTCATTTGTAATCGAGCATTAATTATGATAAATTAATATATGCTTAAGTCTTGCATTAATAAGAGATTTAGTCGGATAGCAAATTTACAGGTATTACGTGAAGATCTTTAAGAATTAATTAGTTGACTCGAATTATCCATCTTGTTGACAACTCTGTAAATTATGTATAACTACTTGGAACACTTTTATGAATAAAAAGATTTGCCATAAATTGCAAAAGGTATTACAAAGTATGTAATAGTGCTCTAGTCGGGAGTGTTTGACTAGGAAATACTCTGAACACTGTGTAAGAGTGCTGTTCCGATCATTGATATTCAACCACACATGAATACACGGATATGACTAGCTCTACTCAGCTTGTCATCTGATCGTGAATGTATGAATTTTTATGAGGTGTATTGCGCCTGCTTATGCTTGTTATATATATATTTGAGAAAAATATACCCTGAATTCTTATTTTTTCAATGGTTTGATGGCCACCTCAAAAACTTGAAAACTTGAAAACTTTTACATTTGAGCTTAATTTTTGAAAAAACGGATCCAAGTAAGTTCTAAGCGTCTTATCTAGGCTTTAAACATAAATATGCTATAAGAATAAAAAAAAAAAATTTTACAATCGTGCGTTATCTTTGCAACTGCAAGCCGGGCCGAAGGGGAAGTAGGAAATTAATTATCGGAATACATAATGCATGAAACATTATGGTCAAAAGCAGACGCTTATGGTGCTTCCTGGACTTAATTGTAATCAGTATTGGACTACCACGAGCGCCTGAGGCAATGTATAATACAATTGAGAAACATATTTCATGCAGACAAGTTTATTCAACCAGGTCCTATTGAGCTTTTTCTTCACAAAACAACTAAGGACAATTTGTTTTTTATTGTTACTGTTTTTTTCTATTTCCTCTTATTTTCTTAATGTCGATGGAAAAATCGATGTGACATATTTCGAAAACTGTAATAATTAAAAATATATAAATTTTAGTACTATACTTCTCGTACTTATAGTATTTTCCAAAATTTGTAGTATGTGACTTCTTTGTTATTACCAGTGATAGTAAGCGACTTAGTACTGCGCTGCTCATGTTCTTCTGGCCTGATGAATTCTACTCATGTCACCTAATTCCTGTCTTTCATCACGCAAGCAGCTATCGATATGCTAGCGCTGCCACAGCTGTCGATTGTGAAGGGCCTGCAGCAGGATTACGTGCCGCGGGGGCTGCATCGCATCATTGAAGAGCAGCTCCTGCGCTATGCCGACAGTGTGGCGCTCATCTATGACCACGACCAAGAAGAGAGTTCGGCGGCCAGTCAGAGCACCTATCGACAGATGAACGAGAGTGCGAATCGTGCCGCCCGTGTACTCATCGAGGAGGCCCAGGGACGTTTCCTTCAACCAAACAGCGATGGTGACTTCATTGTGGCTGTTTGCATGCAGCCATCGCAGGCGCTGGTCACCACCTTACTTGCCATTTGGAAGGCGGGCGGTACTTATCTGCCCATCGATCCGAGCTTCCCGGCAAATCGTGTCCATCATATAATGCTAGAAGCTAGACCGATTATAGTACTGCGTGATGATGACATCGATGCTGAGGGCTTTCAGGGCACACTCACGCTATCGCAGACTGACCTGTATGCGAGGTCGTTGCAGTTAAACAGCGGAAACTTACTCTCAGAGGAGATGTTGCGAGGTGGGAACGACCACATTGCCATCGTTCTTTATACATCGGGCAGCACAGGTGTACCCAAGGGTGTGCGTCTGCCCCATGAGAATATATTAAACCGCCTGCAATGGCAGTGGGCGACCTTTCCTTATACGGCCAGTGAGCAGGTGGGCGTGTTTAAGACAGCACTTACCTTTGTCGACTCCATTGCGGAGCTGTGGGGTCCTCTTATGTGTGGCCTGGCTACTTTGGTAGTGCCTAAGGCAGTCACCAAAGATCCTCAACGGCTTGTCGCGCTTCTTGAGAAATACAAAATACGTCGTCTAGTTCTGGTGCCTACTTTGTTGCGTTCCCTGCTCATGTATCTGAAGATGGAGGGTGGCGGTGCGGCTCAGAAATTGTTGTACAATTTGCAGATCTGGGTCTGTTCAGGTGAGCCTTTGGTTGTGCCGCTTGCCAACAGCTTCTTCGACTACTTTGATGAGGGAGTACATAGATTATATAACTTCTACGGCTCCACCGAGGTGATGGGCGATGTAACCTACTTCACCTGCGAGAGCAAAGAGCAGCTCTGCATGTACGACAATGTCCCCATAGGTGAGCTCTCCTTCTGTCATTCTCGTTTTTCCTGTACTTATACATCTACCTTTTGGCAGGCGTACCAGTGTCAAACACTGTCATCTATCTCCTGGATGCGGACTATCGTCCGGTCAAGAATGGAGAAATAGGCGAAGTCTTTGTTTCAGGTTTGAATCTGGCTGCAGGCTATGTGAATGGTCGTGATCCGGAACGCTTCCTCGAGAATCCGTTAGCTGTAGAGAAGAGTAAGTAGGACACTTTAAGCATCCTGCTTATCCAATTCTAATCGATCAGCTTTACAGAATACGCGCGCCTCTATCGTACCGGTGACTATGGCTCATTGAAGAATGGGAATATCATGTATGAAGGACGTACCGATTCGCAGGTAAAGATACGCGGGCATCGGGTCGATTTGTCGGAGGTGGAAAAGAACGTGGCCGAGCTGCCACTGGTAGAGAAAGCCATAGTGCTTTGTTATCGTGCTGGACATGTGGATCAGGCCATCCTCGCCTTTGTAAAGCTGCGCGATGATTCGCCTGTGGTTACTGAGATGCAGCTGGAAGGTAAGCTCAAGGATAAGCTGGCTGACTATATGACACCACAGGTGATCATATTGGAGCATGTGCCGCTCTTGGTCAATGGCAAAGTGGATCGCCAGGCGCTACTAAAGACCTACGAAACGGCCAATAACAATGTAGGAAGCTCGGCTAGTTCTCCCGACTTTGACTACAGTCAGGTACCCGAGGAGCTGAAATTGACGGCACGTGACCTCTTTGAAACCGTGAGCACTGTCATTGGACGTTCTAGACGGGCAACTCTCTCGGCTCACAGCAACTTCTATGAACTGGGTGGCAATTCGCTTAACTCTATCTTCACGGTAACACTGCTAAGAGAGAAAGGCTATAAAATTGGCATCTCCGATTTCATATCGGCAAAGAATCTGGGAGAGATTATCGAAAAGATGGCTGGCCGCCATGATACAGTGAAACTGGAAGAGGAGACGCTTAATGCATGCCCGCATCTAAAAATGGAGGCGGTGCTGCTGCAGGAAGAGCATCATCAGCCTGTGAGTGAGTGAGTGGTTGGTTGAGCGAATCGATTGTGAAAATCAATACTAATATTTGTATCTGCAGCATTATCGTATCCAGTTTCCACAACAAGGGCGATCTGGAGCAATGGCTAAAGCCGGGCGCTTTGCCCACAGATTACAGTGATTTACTCAATGTAAGTTAAGACTAATACCAGACAGTTTCAGTAGGTTATTCATTTATCCTTTGCAGGAAATGTGGAGTGTTCTGGTGGAACGTGAACTGAGCTTTGTAGTATATGATCGGAATACGGAGCGCATCATAGGCACCGCTCTAAACTATGATGCTCGCGCCGGGCCCGTGGTGGAAATCAAGTCAGATCTGGTAACAGTATTCGAGCTTATAGAATTCTGCGAAGGACCCATACGGTACTTTACAAGACCTACTGTTAACCGAAGCTTCAAATTAACCTCTTGCAATGTATTTTAAGAGACAACTATTTACCCAAGGGTGTGAATCAAATACTACGCTCGGGCATGATGGGCACCGCTGAGTTTATGAACCCCCGCGAGAATGTTGCTTGCATGCACTTCATGGAGAACGAGGTTCTAAATGTAGCGCGCAATAAAAATTTCGCCGGCATCTTTACCACCAATACCAGCCCTCTAACGCAACAACTGGCCACTGTAAATCAGTATAAGACATTACTCAATTACCAGGTCAACGAGTTTGTTAGCTCCGATGGTAGTCGACCTTTCCGAGATGCACCAGACGAGCAGCGCGCTATCGTCCAGTGGAAGGAGGTGACCAGCAAGTAGGACGTATCCATTAGGATCAATCTGGCAGGATCAGTGGCAGGCAAACCTAAAATATAATTCTTTAAGAGCTCTTTTGCTTCTTGATAATTTACTTTGCAAGTACAAAACTACTTTTAATACACTTTTTCTATGTTTTGGCTATTTAGTATATTTACTTGGGGGGTATATCAGTATATTTTTCTTTATATGAATAGCAACTGGTGCACAATTAGTGTATACGAAAGCTTTCAAATATGTATCCCTAGCCCCGAATACGCTTTGCGTAGCCGGAAAAATGCGGCTAGGAAAACATATACCTTTTTGGCGCGCAAGCACAGTGTGAGCTTTTGTGAATGGAGACAAGGAAACGTTGGACTAATTGAGCGTGACACGCAGTAGAATAAAGGGCGCGGGAAAAGGTTCGGTCGGTAAGCAAAACGCTTTAACAAAATATGCGCAGAGTACAGGGTACTTAATGTGACGATTGCTCAAACGATATTGAATGCTTTTCTATATACTGCTGCTGAAAGACAATCAATCATTATCGACTTTACGTTGACAGGCTGCTATATTTTAATATCTAAAGATGTTATATTTGTATAATAAATTTATGCTTCAGTAGCACTTCTATAAATAAATTGACAAAGACGTATTTGGAAATTGGGACTTACAGACCGTCTTAAAGTAAAACATATATTGTCTGCATGCATTTACCACTAAGAACTGGATATTGATTACGGAGCACTCACTCAAAGATCAGTCTGATTAAAAAGATATACATATTTATGTTATATGTATTATGCAAAATACAATAAATCAAATTTAGATCCCGTTAGAAGTAATAATATAATGTAAATAAATAGGCGTAGCAAATCGGGTAAAACTATAAATTATTAAGATTAAGTAGCATAAATGCTATATTAAGTCATTTAAAGACCAACACACCTAACGAATCTAAGAGGCAGCTAGAAAACGGGTAGAGCGGTACGCAAAGTTGAGAAAGTGATTAAACGATAGCGACTGCTATTAGAGTTCTACTAAGGCGATTTGCAAATGCTATCGAACCTGTTCCACATGAGCATGTCATGTACTGCGAATTACTCTGTGTGAAGTTATGAACTATATACTTATAAGATAAGATATAGATAGACTTCGGATTGGGGTATTTTAATTACTTCATTAACATTTAGTGACAGTTTTGCATAGATCGCATTGAAAGTTGTTATGGGGAGCAGCCATTAAGTGATTGAGCAACAACAGCTGGTGCAGCTGCTTAACGCTCGAGTAAAGTAAATTGCAATTGAATTATTCGACTCTGCCCGCCCCACATTAATTACAGCCTGACTAAGACCCTAGTGGAAATTTAATGATAATTTAATTGCACCTACATGTACAAGTACCTACATGTCGCTAAAGTCGATCGAACGATTCGATCAATCTACCATTTCGATGGCGCAACGGCAAGTCGTCAGCCATAACACTTCCGCAAATCGCCCAAAAGAGTTAATTCAGCGAGCTCAAGGCGGGAGTGAACTACTAACAAATACCCTGAACTAAAGTTGTGTCGCATAAAATTCAATTGAACGACGAACTACTTCACTGTAAATGATTAACCATTTGTGATCTGTCATTTATGAGACATACATTACATTTAAACATCATGAATTAGTGCTCATCGTAGTAGCTTAACAGAATAAACATAGTTGCTGAAAAATACTAGAAGCTAATTCATGAAAGCAAATTAGAGTCTCGTCTAATCTAAACTGTGTCCAAACTCTTTCACTCAATCAATTCTCCATTAAGGATCACATATTCCATTCCTCTGTCACATGTATCAGTTGCAAAGCATTATACCCTCAGTCGTTCAGGGTATATTAATATAAGGGTATAACAATCAATAATATTTAACTGCGAATTCTTGCAAGTAATCGTAGCCAATGCTGACGGTCATGACGCCCGTATACATATTTCTATATAAACATATATTGTTGTTCGTACAATAGATAATTCTCATGTGTATTAACATTTATATCTCCCAAAAGAAACTGTCATTGTCATTGTCAATGTTGTTGCTCAACGTGACGTATGAGTGATTTGTGCAGCTAATCAAAACGATTCGAATTTGGCTCAGGCTAAACACGCTCAGCTACGCAATAACAAAGACAATAGCCAAACACAAAACAAGCTCGGCAGGTTGGCATTTAACACCGATAAAATGTTTGTGTGAAAAAAAAAACTTGAAAGAACAGTTATCACTGGGACTGACGAAGTTGCGATACCCTAAATTGATGCGATATACCTTCAAATTTGTTGCAAAGATCACAATAAAATCAGCATAGTCTTCGTAAGAATATTAAAACAGTTGCTTACTTGTAATTGATTGTAAGCTGTAAATCGTCATGTTTCATTGAGGCTATTATTGTTGTTGTTGTTGATGTTGCTATAATTGGAATTCAGTTTGCTCAGGGAAACAATTGGGAACGACATTCGAATCACGTTGTTCTGCTTCATCATTTAAGACGTCACTAAGCTGTTCGCTAAAAAAAAATCACATAATGTCAAAGATGGAGAAGAAGATTGTTAAAATTCGTGGAACTATCGCAAAAACAAATGCGTCACTTTATTTGGGGATGTCCAGAGATAGCCCGATAGTCGAGAAACGTGACTTGGTCACGAGCGAACCATAAAACATATTAAGATCAAACTGGAATTTGATGTTGTTTTTGGACTATTCGAGACCTCGATTGCGGGCGCACACGCTTTTTTTTACCCAGTTTTAATTTGATTTAATTGATTGACACATTTATGATTAACTGGCAATTGATTATCAAAAGAAACTTTTCGCTAAGCAAACTAACGAACCATGTCCATGTGTAATAGCATAAAAGGGAATGCTCTAAATTCAAAATCCGTTTGTGAAGAAGGATAAAATATATAATATATATATTACATGATTTATGTATAAAATTATAAATATTATTCCAAATAGTATACAATGAAACAGAATATTAGTTGAGGAAGTTAAAAAGGAAATAGGAAGCTCGAACCAATTTGTAATAAGCAAACGCTCAGAATAATTACAATATAGTTAATGTACAAATTGCTTAATATATTTTGTAAGACTATATTTCATTGAAGTTTTGCTAATAGTCTAAAATCATTGAAGCCCATCAAAGAGGAAGATCCGGACTCCCACTCTCTCCTCCGCATATCCAATGAGAACTAGGCCGAAGGCCAAAGCCATTTATAAGCTTGACTGCTATTTAACAACTACATATATCCTATTCTCGTAAAACATAGCAATAAATTGTGATTGCTTTTAAAATGCGATTTATTCGAACAATTAAAGGAAGCGCATATTTGCTAGCTCAAATGTGTAAAAAATTCATAGAATTTTATGGTCAATAAACTGAACTGAAATTTTATAATTGCGGGCAATTACATTAATATTGTTTTTTTTGTTTTTAATTGTCTTTACAATTGTTACATATTAGAATATTTAAAAAAATATTTTTATTTGGCTTTTTTAACTGACAAGAAATAAGCTAAGCATATTTATGTTAATATTATGCAAATGGTCTTTGTTGTGTAGCATGACGAGTAGGTAACGGCATGACGAGTAATCAATAATAATTTTACTTATTTAAATCATATTCCACACCACTCGGATTGCGACTGACCGACTTGCAGATATTCTGCACCAATTTCAGACATTCGCACTGACTGACTTTGTGATGAAAATTGGTAAATGGAAGGATTTAGAGACTCATAATACATTATAAGAATATATACATACTCTTAATGTATATCTTATCAAGAATGAACGGACCCTATTTGCCCATTTTGTATAGGTATCCGCAACGAATCGCATCAGCTCAAAGCAAATCAAATAAATCTCTGATAACTAATGAATCAAGAGTCTATGGAAATGCAGCTTACGTATTTATAGATATTGGTTTGTCTTCAATTGGATTTTCTTGAATATGGATATATTTATATATATGCATTATTTATAGATTTATAATGTGCTATACATATGCATATGCCATAATTTATGATCTATCTGAAGTCAGCTCATTTGATGCAGCAACTAATTTTTCACACTATTCTCACATATAATAATGCACCGAATAATAACAGATCTGAACATAAGGTCAACTGGTATAGGAATATGTTTAAAACATTCACCTAATCCATGTTAATATTAAGATACTATACTATATTATCTGAACGGCAGCTACTTACAAATACGAACTACAAATTGCTGGCAGTGTAAATGAAAATTCCCTCAGAGCGACGCGCGCCGGCAATTCCAGTTTAGAATTTTAAATTTCATTCAGTATTCGAATGGAATTCAAGATGTCGATACGCTGTAAGCACTTATAAATAATTATGGAATGAGGAGCGGGAATCACTGCTGACTACTAGGGCTACACTAATGCTTGAATTGCTACCATCGATTCTAGGGTATCTGCCAGTTATGCACAGCCCGACAAAGCTTTCTGACTTGTTTTTAATTGGTTATCAACAATTTCACAAATGCTAGAGCCACTAAGCATTTCCTTTTTATTTATGTTTTTCTTTTTTCTTTTTAGTCTTTTAGCAGCCATAAATAATATGCGTCATATTTCACAGCTTTGCCTCTGAGGGATTTCCAAGCTATCTAACAAGCCAAGCTAGTCACACTTAGTATACGTATCTGCGTGTGTGAGTGAGTGTGTGTGTGTGCGAGTATTAAATTAGCGCTTTTCATTGCCAGGAATTCACTCATATCATTTCCTACGTCACTGAACTCGACTCAAATTAAGCGAAACTAACGCAAAACGGCGTTTCAGCTGCAACGAAAATAAAAACAAACAAACAAACCAAACACACATACACACACATACCCTTGTTTATATACGAGTACATACGAATGCATATATATTTATATGTAGTATATGATCTGCGAAAGGCTATTGCAGGTGCTTTAAGATCAGGAACTGGTTTTAGTTTCAGCCGAGCCAACGAACAAGAGCAAGCCCACATCGACGTCAACGACGACGACGACAACGACGCTGACGCTAGCGCCGACTGCGCCGCTGGCTGCGCTGCTGATTGCACACTCGATTCTGCAGCATATAAAAGTTAGCCGAGCGCTGTTGTTCTGATTAGTCTGCAAACGCTGCTTTCCAGTTCCGTAGTACGTTAAAATCGGAGAAGAAAAAACCCAGGTTTATTTTTTGGGCTGCCTTTAAAAGCACAGTGAATCGCATGTGCAGTGTGAGCCAAGTGCTGGAAACCCCAAAAAAAAATTACAAAAAATTTTTAAACTAAAAAATTTTAAAATACAATCATACGTATTGAAAATATTTGACAAAAACATACCCGGAAAGTAAAAGCGCGCTAAGAATAATAAAGATAAACAGAATTATCGAAAAAACAAATCAATATTAAAAACTTGATTACAATAAACAACAATAGCTTTGAGTAACTAAAAGTACGTATACGTAATATTTAATAAATGCACAACATGGTGTGCAACTGCTCATCAAATTAGTCAAGCCCTTCATACTCGCTGCCTGCTGTCCACCTTCTCTAGCCATTTGAAAAATAATAATTAGGCTCTCATTTTTTTTTTAAATTATTATTTAATTATGATAACACGAGACTCATAAAAAGCCATTTAAAAAATCCAAATTTATAAGCCATGAAAATTTAGTTAAATGAAATACGCGGAGCATATTGATCTTAACAGAAAGAATTTATAGATAAGTTTAAGTAAATATTCTAAAATTTAAATTAAAAAAAATTAAAGTGACCAACAATTATTTCGAAAATTAATTCAAATCTCAATTTAGTCAACATTTTCTTGGATAACGGGTCTAAAAATGCCATTAAATATATAAAGAACGCAGACAACCATTTCCGATTTGCATATTTAGTACATTGCACTAGCTCAAAAAGTGTTATAAATTTTAATTTTGATGTGAAAATTCTGATCGAATTGATATATGGGCATAAAGAATCTTGACTAAACGTAACAGACTTTATTAATTTTTCCTCGATGTAATCAATGCCAAAAAGTATTTTTATTATTATTATTTTTGAATTTCGCATGACTCGGGCCTCGAACGAGAGTCCATAAATCTGAAGCGAAAATTGAGGAACTGCAGCCAGAAAGTATTTCGTAATTGACTGAGTATAAAATGAAAGTCGACTGACGACAATGCAGGGTATACACGCATTCTTTTCAAAATGTTTGTGTCAAATGCAAAAGGCAAACAAAACTCAAGGCGAGGCCTACGGAAAATAAACTTCAATTAACAATTTGCTGGCAACCGTTGCAGTTGAATGCAATGCCAACATGTCATAAAAAAGTTAATAGCTAAAAGTTAACTGAGACCAAACTTGTCTATACGAATATTAAATGCCTTTCAAATATATGAGCATAATTTCTTCGATAGCCCCAATAAAATTATCGAAGAATATGAATGGGAAATACGCTTTCGATTTTTAGACCATAAATATATATCACAATTATGGTTGAACAAATTAAGACATTCGATAATTGGTTATTAATATTGATCAACTCAACAAACAAAATTAGAGTGCCCTGTAAAAGGGTATTAGTTGTGTACTAACAACAAATTTATGCAGCAAAGTATTAGTAACTCAAGTGGAATGGCCAAACGAGTTGCAACAACTTTTGGCAGCACTTCTGCGACTGGTGTACATGATCAGCATGCAAACAATTAGGAATACAGCTATGTCGAATTAAACAGCGATCGGTATTATGATTTATGTTATCCGCACAATTGACATTTAATTTGTGTCAAGCGATCGCTTAACTTACGCTCGTCCAACCGAGTATACATAATCAGCGTATTCTGTTTGCCCGCTGTGATGGCTTTTTAATTGCATTCGAGCTGTGCGAACTGCAAATTAAAATTGAGTCATTTGGAGTCGACCATTAATTATGAAAAATTAATATGTGCTTAAGTCTTGCATTAATATTAGTCTTAAATAAGATCTAGTCAATTGGACATATGTCTTAAGACGGACTTTTGCTTCTACCTTAATGAACTTGCGAAACGATTTACCAGTTGCCAACATAGACGTCAGTTTTTATAATGATGATTGTATTGGCTCTCTATCTGACTGTCTGACCATTAAAAAGTATTATATACATATATATTTTTTTTTTTACAATTTAGAATGCATTTTTGAAGCATTATCTCAGAGATGGGAAAATCAAGACACATTCAATTTTGAAAATGAATTCTGTTTAAGCCAAGACTGATACCAAATATTTATGTTGGCTGAGATACATGTCTGTGCGACCTTGATAAAAATCTTTGTAACAGTGTTAAGCTGATAACTCCTCATAAATGGCTTTGACCGTGAACAAGTATTGAGCAGTCGATCTTATTTGTTAAATCACATTTGTATGCTGAAAATCTCAGCACGTATTTGTCACAGTCACTCACACACGCACACTCAATTGTTGGTTGTCATTCAATTGACTCACAATCGGAAATTCTATAAAAAAAAACCCACAATATGAGAGGGTCGCTTCTCGTGATGGTGGTTAAGCAGACCTAGGTCAGGCGAGGCTGTGCACCCTGCCAGGCCACAAATTGGACACTTTTTACTCAATTAAGCAAATCAACAGTCGCAGCAGCAACAAGAGCCGATATAAACAATGATATGATTTTGGTTACGATGACGATTACGATTGCGATTACGAGATATGGCTGCAAATCGGGCAACATAATTAGTTTGACTCGAATTAACCATACAACGGAAACCAAATTCAGACCAGAATTTTGTGACCTTAGCCAATGTTGTTGATCCACATAAAAAAAAGCTGCCCAGTCACCTAGCGCCTTAGCCAAGTATCAATTCAGTTGGCAATTATGTAAATTACAAATTACATGGCAAGCTGATAATTATGGAACCATTTTCCAAAAGCCACAAAGAAATCACAGAAGAACGAAAAAATAACAGAAATAATGAAAACAATCAAAGTTAAATGCAACCTTGGGCGGAAAATTATAAAGCATTACTTTTATATATGCATTATACGGTATGCAATGTACGATATACGATGTCTATCTAAATGCTGCTTGATCGTTGGATCGAGTAGCACAAAGCTGCACAGAATAGAGCATTACTAGCTTTATGGCAATTGCTTGGATTTCACCTCATCAACAGAAGCAGCGATGCGATGCGGTACATTAAATCGATGATGTGAAAAGCCAACAGCATAATGAATGATAGACAACTTGATGCCCTGTAATCTCAACCAACTGCAACTTGCGCTTAAAAATATCTAGCTGATATGTTTTACATAAAAAACTACTTGAGCTGTGGTAATCAGAAGAATATGTTCAAAATTTAAGATTCCGTTAAGTCGTTCTTAAAGTTTTACCTTTATTACTGATGTATAGCAACTGCTTTTATCCGCGTCTGTCTCTAACAGGCAGTAGTATCTAGATGCTCAATACTGCACTCATATTTATACAAATATGCTCCTGTGCTTAGAAACTAAAATAAAGTTGGTCTCAAGAATGCAAGCGATCTACTCCGGTCACAACAATGGACAATGAACAAAGATGGGGTTAGATATGTAGATACCAGATACCAGCACGGCATTGTATGCAGATATACTTACACATGAATGCATACATATATGTTTTATTTCGATTTGAGCATGTATGTGTGCAACATGCCCAGCTAATTGGGCGCACACGGCATACGTAATGCGCGCTTGGGAAATGAATTTTGCTTCTTGTCATATTACTTATACGTCCCATACAACTGCTGTGGACAGCGCCTAAAGCTGTCGACAAATGTGTGCCAAGCCGCCTAGCCAAACGACTCGGCCAAACGCCTCTAATAAACCTATGCCAAACATTTGACTGAACAAAAAATAAAACAAAACAAAAATAAAATATATATATATATATATATATATATTTATATATATATACATATATATATACAGAAATGTTTCACAATCACGTGTGGAACTTGTTTAGAACGAAGCAATTGGCCGCGTTTTCTTCGCACCTGCCAGCTGGCCTGACTGGATATCGTAGACCTATTAACAGAATAAATAATTCATAGTACACTTATGCCAAAGGCAGACGCCACCCAGCTCAGAGACTTTTGTTTCCTGGACTTGGATCGTAATCGGAATTGGATTGTAGCCAGGGACTCTGGCAATGCCAATTTAATTGAGCGACAAATTTCGTAAAAACCAGGCAAGACTCGGTAGTTAACCTGCTTTAATGAGTTTTTTATTAGCTTTATACATCGTTTAAAATTGAAATGTGGCCACAGACTAAGGACAAGTTGACGGATAATTGCCTTTATAGCACAAACTATTTACACTTTATGCTTGACATTGGAGCCAGAGAATCGCAGAATCGGATGGTTGGACACAACCAGAAGTTGTTTGCTCAATGACATTCGGTTGGATTATATGACATAAAAAGCGAAGCTTAAAGACCTCCTAAGGTAACCAAGTCTGACGGCTAAATAAAATTAAATAATTCCGCTTGGAATTGTAACTGCAAATTGAATTTATTTCGCATTAAGTCTTTCCGTACTTAACGAGATTCCTTGGACAAGAGCACTCTGCTCTAGTTCAGAATAAATGACTAGTAGATTTCCTGCAGGCGACCAAAAACATCTCATATTTCAAATCAACACTCAATATATTCCAGCAGTCACTTTCAATTCAGTCTCAGAATACTAATATGTTTTTAAGCCCAGTAGCGTAAATAAAAATATATGTCTTATATGAATATGTCTTATCTTATGAGTAGCTGTATCTATTAAATCAATATTTTATCGATATGCAAATGGCTCTAATGGATTTAAATCGAATGCAACTGCAATTACTAAGCTTATACAAGCACTATCAATGCTATTAATACACGTAACAACACAATATCGTATTTTTTCAAACTTTTAACTGTAACTGTAGTATATAAAAATATATTAGTTACTATCTAATTCTTATAACTGAATTGAATGCTAATGCTAATGGCTGAGCTGTGAATTCCTGAAAGTATGCATCCAAGTACATATTTGCATTTAAATCAAAGGAACTTTGTCCAACCTGTGAGATGAACCGTATTAGAATAATGGAATAAAAGGTTAGGATAAGATAATAATCCAATGTATAGTTTTATGATTGTGATTTAATTAGCAGTTGGTTATGTTTTACATTAGAAGCTGTCGACCTACATAGTTAGTATTCACAGCGCTAACTTGTATTTTATAGTAAGCAGAGATTAGAAACTTATCTAAATCTATTTGTTTTACTGTTAACAAGTTCATAATTGACATGAATAGGACTAAATTAGTTTTTATGTCCAGCACTCAATAAAAATGGATATAAGGTAAATAAAATGCAAGCATCCAGTCAAGAAATTATATCCGAGTATATAGAAAACTCAAAGAGTTAGAATATTAAATGTTTTACATCAGATTTTCATCAGCTTAATCTTCTGCATCTAGCTATTATGAATCCTATTAATTCTAATCACCTAATTTTGTATTTTTTTTAAGTAGCTATTGATATGGGTTCGCTGCCACAGCTGTCGATTGTGAAGGGCCAGCAGCAGGATTACGTGCCCCGGGCTCTGCATCGCATCTTCGAAGAGCAACAGCTGCGCCATGCCGACAAGGTGGCACTCATCTATCACCAGGGACAGGGTCAGACCCTGGCACCCAGCCAAAGCAGCTATCGCCAGATGAACGAGCGTGCGAATCGTGCCGCCCGCCTACTCGTCGAGGAAGCCCACGGACGTTTCCTCCAACCAAACAGCGATGGTGACTTCATTGTGGCCGTTTGCATGCAGCCATCGGAGGCGCTAGTCACTACATTGCTGGCCATTTGGAAAGCGGGCGGTGCCTATCTGCCCATCGATCCTAGTTTTCCTGCAAATCGTGTCCATCACATATTGCTGGAGGCTAGACCGATTCTAGTGTTGCGTGATGATAACATCAATGCTCAGCGTTTCCAGGGCACTCCTACGCTATCGTTGACTGAGCTGTATGCTAAGTCGTCGCAGCTAAGCGGCGGTAATTTGCTCTCGGAAGAGATGCTGCGAGGTGGGAACGACCACATTGCCATCGTTCTCTATACATCGGGCAGCACAGGTGTACCCAAAGGTGTGCGTCTGCCCCATGAGAATATATTGAACCGCCTGCAATGGCAGTGGGCCACCTTTCCTTATACGGCCAGTGAGCAGGTGGGCGTGTTTAAGACAGCACTTACCTTTGTCGACTCCATTGCGGAGCTGTGGGGTCCTCTTATGTGTGGCCTGGCCATTTTGGTAGTGCCTAAGGCACTCACCAAAGATCCTCAACGGCTTGTCGCGCTTCTTGAGAAATACAAAATACGTCGTCTGGTTCTGGTGCCTACTTTGTTGCGTTCCCTGCTCATGTATCTGAAGATGGAGGGTGGCGGTGCGGCTCAGAAATTGTTGTACAATTTGCAGATCTGGGTCTGTTCAGGTGAGCCGTTGGCTGTGCCGCTTGCCAGCAGCTTTTTCGACTACTTTGATGAGGGAGTGCATAGATTATATAACTTCTACGGCTCCACCGAGGTGATGGGCGATGTAACCTACTTCACGTGCGAGAGCAAAAAGCAGCTGAGCATGTACGACAATGTCCCCATAGGTGAGCTCTCCTTCTGTCATTCTCGCTTTTCCTGTACTTATACATCTACCTTTTGGCAGGCGTACCAGTGTCAAACACTGTCATCTATCTGCTGGATGCGGACTATCGTCCGGTCAAGAATGGAGAAATAGGCGAAGTCTTTGTTTCAGGTTTGAATCTGGCTGCGGGCTATGTGAATGGTCGTGATCCGGAACGCTTCCTCGAGAATCCTTTAGCTGTAGAGAAGAGTAAGTAGGACACTTTAAGCATCCTGCTTATCCAATTCTAATCGATCAGCTTTACAGAATACGCGCGCCTCTATCGTACCGGTGACTATGGCTCATTGAAGAATGGGAATATCATGTATGAAGGACGTACCGATTCGCAGGTAAAGATACGCGGGCATCGGGTCGATTTGTCGGAGGTGGAAAAGAACGTGGCCGAGCTGCCACTGGTAGAGAAAGCCATAGTGCTTTGTTATCGTGCTGGACATGTGGATCAGGCCATTCTCGCCTTTGTAAAGCTGCGCGATGATTCGCCTGTGGTTACTGAGATGCAGCTGGAAGGTAAGCTCAAGGATAAGCTGGCTGACTATATGACACCACAGGTGATCATATTGGAGCATGTGCCGCTCTTGGTCAATGGCAAAGTGGATCGCCAGGCGCTACTAAAGACCTACGAAACGGCCAACAATAACGAGGGCGATTCGAGCATCGTACTCGACTATGACTACAGTCAGGTGCCCGAGGAGCTGAAATTGACGGCACGCGATCTTTTCGAGACCGTGGGCGGTGTCATTGGACGCTCAACACGAGCAAGTCTGTCGCCTCACAGCAACTTCTACGAGCTGGGTGGCAATTCGCTTAACTCTATCTTCACGGTCACGCTGCTGAGGGAGAAAGGTTACAACATTGGCATCTCCGAGTTCATAGCGGCAAAGAATCTAGGCGAGATTATCGAAAAGATGGCTGGGAACCATGATGTAGTACAACTGGAAGAGGAGACGCTCAATGCATGTCCGCATCTTAAAATGGAGGCGGTTCCTCTCAAACTGGAGCATCGCCAGCCTGTTATTGAGTGAGTAGTTCGATTGAGTTCATTGCGTATGTCCACCATTTCTAATCCTTGCCTCTGCAGCATAATCGTATCCAGTTTCTACAACAAGGCCGACCTGGAGCAGTGGCTAAAGCCCGGTGTTTTGCGCACAGATTACAGTGATTTGCTTAATGTAAGTGGATAGCACGATACAATATCTCCAAGTAACTTATTAATTCATTTCGTTGCAGGAAATTTGGAGCGTTCTGGTGGAACGTGAGCTGAGTTTTGTAGTATATGATCGGAACACGGAACGCATTATCGGCACCGCTCTCAACTTTGACGCGCGTGCAGAGCCTGAAGTGGACATAAAGTCAGAGCTGATCACAATATTCGAATTTCTAGAGTTCTGTGAAGGACCCATACGGTACGTCGCAAGGCCTGCTTTTCAGACCATAGATATCAAAACGAACATCTTGCTTTGTGTTTTTAGAGACAACTATTTGCCCAAGGGCTTGAATCAAATATTACACTCGTTTATGATGGGCACCGCCGAGCATCTGAATCCTCGCGAGAATATCGCTTGCATGCACTTCATGGAGTACGAGGTGCTTAATGTGGCGCGCAATAAAAAATTCGCTGGCATCTTCACCACCAATACCAGCCCTCTCACGCAACAGCTGGCCGATGTCTATCATTACAAAACGTTGCTCAATTACCAGGTCAACGAGTATGTTAGCTCCGATGGCAGTCGACCTTTCCGGGATGCACCCGACGAGCAACGCGCCATCGTCCACTGGAAAGAGGTGGCCAGCAAGTAGAACGTATCTACTAGGATCCATCAGTACAATCGAATTTAAGACGCACCAGTGTTGAATGTAACTCGTAGCATGTAGCATATATATATATATATATATATATATATATATAGTCAATAGTATATTGCATATAGATCTACCTTCTAGTATTAGCCCAAGGCATTGTCCAATCAAAATTTATCAATCAATGTTGACTAGTTGTAAGCTTACAATGCATTAAAAGAATATTATCAATATTCCAATTCACGCTTCTTTTATTGATTGACCGATTGACGATTAATTGACTAACTAATCGATTGATGTTGAATGTACAACACAGATTGTAGGAGCTGATAAACTGAATATATTGGAGAATTATCCTAATTTTGTATGAAACTTGGTGGAGAGCCCAAAGGGTAAAATCTAGGAACTAGATTTGTAGAAGTTTTATTACGTGAGAAGTTTTATTAACTGATTGACAGAACTTCGACGTACTTTGCCAATCAAAGATGTCAGGACATAGAATCAAGATCTTTAAATCAACGCTTAATCCGAACCGAAGTTTCGTTTTGTTCTAAAAAACAGGTAAACCTTAAGGAATACAAAACACTTAGGTCAGGTGTAGCTAGGTAACAAGTGTATTGGTATCTAATATTATGTAGCTATTCTTGCTGCCTTTTATTTAAAAAAGATTCGGTTTAAACATTAAAGCCATAAATATGGTTGGTTTATTTTAGACTATTACACATTTCTCAGGATTAATATTAAATTTTTGCTGCGGTTGCGTCGCTATTATTTTCTTCTTTTTTTATAATTTTACATACATTCATAATATTCGTATTTTATATATAATTTTACATACATTCATAATATTCATATTTTAAATAGGTTTTTTTTTTTCATTTTTGTAATGTTTAAGGTGAGCGTAGGTCCAAAAAAGTATTATTATGCTTCTTGCTAAATTAATTATACAGTTGTCTTTACTCGAGAACTAATTACATAATGATAATTATGCATATATATTTATATAACATATATATATATATAATTTGTGTAAATATATCTTGTATATATTTGCATATAAATGAACACATACATTAGTATATGTGTGGGTGTGTGTTAATGTATGATTATTTGCATTTGACATTCAATTCATCTTTCAGCTCTCTAGTCAAGCGTGCTAATCATACATATTCATATATATTTGTGTGTATGTTGTGTTTGTGTGTTGGCGTGTGTGTGTGTTTGTTGCATGCTTACTAAACGTTTAAAGCGCTAGCATATATACTACATACATATATACTAATAACTGTACAACTACTAATTTACGTTAATTGTTTTATAGTTCATTTATTCCCATCGTGGAAAGCGGGGTTTAATAATGTAAAGGGGAGGGCAGAACTAGTTAGTAGCCTAATTAGCGGATAAGCCGAGCTGCTGGCCATGCAGAACGAACTAGACTCACAGAACAAGCGCAGTAGCAAAAAAGTGAAGTCTAGGGTATACGCATAGGCTACTTGCGCACTATGCGTATAACCCTTGTGGACTATGATGCACCACTCTGATCCACCAGCCTGTAGTTCTGGAATGTCTTCCACTCGCCCGTGTTGTAATCCAGGCGAATATGCGACTCCACCTGGCACAGCGCCGTATTGCCATCTTCCTGTTGCACTTTTTCCTGCACAATGAAATAGTATTTAGTATATGTAAAAATTTATAGCCAGATAAAACACACCTCGGTTTCGCCCAGCTTTATAACTAACACATTCTCGGAATTAGGTCGCGGATTCTCGCGCAGCCCAGCCATAAAGCCCAAGATGAGCGCCTTATCAGGACGAGACACGCGATT
Organism: Drosophila hamatofila; assembly: GCA_035045345.1. Lineage (NCBI taxonomy): Eukaryota > Metazoa > Arthropoda > Insecta > Diptera > Drosophilidae > Drosophila > Drosophila hamatofila. Next base: position 233,185 of record JAWNPA010000020.1, on the reverse strand, counting down.
CGCCTTGCGAAACATTTCATGAGCCTTGTGAACATGCTCATTCTGAACAAAAAAAAATTGAGTGAGATTTATATGACTTGTTTAGCAAGCAGTTATTAGGACTTACTGATAACGAGAGACCTCGTCGCTGCGGCGTCTGCTGTGCCGCGGGTGCTGTCGTCTGCTGCTGCTGTTGCTGTGGCTGCTGCTGTTGCTGGGCAACCTGCACCTGGACCGTGCGCGGTATGGTCGCATTGTTCCCTGGTGTGCTCGTCGAGGTGACCAAACACTGCTGCAGGGCTGGCTTATGCTGCACCAATATCTGTTGCTGCTGTTGTGCTTGTGCCTGTGGCTGCTGCTGCTGGCGCGGCTGCTGTTGCGGCGCCGATGCAGCCGGCGATTGCGTTATAATAGTACGCTGCGTGCTGCTCGGCGCTGCCTGCACCTGCACCAGCTGCGGCTGTTGGCCTGGACGCTGGATCAGCGTTAGGCCCTGCGGCAGCGTGGTCAACCCGCCGCCCACATTGGTCATAACAGGTCGGATTATCGTCTGCTGCGAGGACTAAAACGCCATTTAAAATTAGTGAAAAACATAACGTTAAATTCATATTAAAGTTGTTTTTACTTTGATTTTTTGGCATTTTCGGTCGGAAATATCTATTTGGCTTTGTGCCTTTTTTTCAATTCAACTTCTATGTTTTATTCATTATACTCTGCCTAATTCATTTTATATGTGTTATCTTAGTTGTATTTCATTATAATCCTTATACTGATTATAAAATCATACCACAATTTTAGATACAGAAACTATTTTCTTTATTAGCTAGTAGCTTACATCGAAGCAGATGGGCAGACGAACGGATATGGTATACATACGAAAAGCAAGTTCTGGCCAAGATTGAAGAATTTCACAGAACACATGCCCACATATTACCTCTTTTATCAAATCAAGACCGTTCCCTATCTTTCTTCCTTCCTTAATAAATACCCCCGTTAAGACAGTCGAATGACAATCGACATGACGATCTGCTATTCCACTTACATTGCCAATTACACTCGTGGGCGTCTGTTGCTGGACGATGACATGCTGACCTCCAATGGGGTTGGTTGGTATTAACGTGGGCATCAACTGCTTGCCGGGCTGAACGCTCTGTTGCTGTGGTTGTTGTTGCAGCTGTATCGTATGTGGCTGTATGCCTGTTGACGTCGTCGTCTTTACCAGGCTAGGCGGACCGGCCGCCGTGCTTGTCATGAGGGTGGCACCAGCACTGAGTCCGGATAAGCCGCCTACATTGCTGATAGGTATCTGATACATGTCGCCACCAATGTTGCGCAATATTACGCCCTTCTGGGTGAGTATGATCGTCTTGTTTTTGGCCGCCGTCGGTGAGACGTTCAGTGTGCCGCCCGCTATGGCACCGCCAGGCTGCATTAGCACCTGGGATAGCTTTGGCTGTTGTGTGGCAGTCGTGTTGGAAACAATCGTGTGCTGTGGATGCGGCAGTGGCTGCTGTTGCTGCAGCTGCGCCTGCAAATGCTGCTGTTGCGCCGCCTGTGAGGCGGGCTGTATGGTGACAGGACGATTCGGCAACTGCACATTTTGTATATTAAGCGTTTGCTGGCCGGCAGCAACGGCTGCCGTCGTAGCCACCAACGGCGGCGGATTAGTAGACACTAATGTTGTAGCTTGTTGATGCTGTCGCAGCGGTGTCATGACCACTCCGGAGGTGCCTGTGGTCTTCAGCAGTATTTTTGTAGGCGTCTGCCCACTGCCGCCCGCAGCTGTTTGGTACAGTGTCGCTGTCTGCGGACGCGTCTGTGTGAAGGAAGTGAGCGTCGGTAATGCGGGCTGTTGCTGCTGTTGCGGCTGGGGTGCAGCTAGAATGTACTGCGTGGTTTGTGGCTGTGACGGATTAGTTAGAATTTGCTGCTGCTGAAGTTGTTGTTGATGCTGCTGAGCAGCAGCTGCCGCTGCGCTGGATGTGGCACCTTGTTGTTGTTGCTGAAGTTGCTGCTGCTGTTGCTGCTGCTGAGCACGCTTGGCAGGCTGAATTATGGTTTGCGAGATAATGACCGGCCCACTATTTGCCGCCGTCTTTAGCTGACTCAATGGCATGGTCTTAATAGCTTGCGATGGTATTGTGGTGGTGGTGGTGCCAATGCCACTGCTGCTGGCTGCCAACTGCGGTTTCTAGAGGTAATTAGAATATATAATTAGATAAAAGCGAATGATTATGTATAAAACCCACATACCGCTCGCTGCGCAGTGGGCGTGGAGGCCAATATGACGGGCGTGGAGCTGTTAATCAATATGGGCTGCTGCTGCTGTGATACGGCAGCTCCGGATGATGCTGCCTGACTGCCACTGCTGCCTGCAGCACTTCCTGCTGCACCCTTGGCCTTGGCCGATGTTATCTTTACCGAAATGTTGTTCGGCAGATTGGCCAGCGGACTGGTCGCCTGGCGCAATTGCTGCGGCGTCAATAAGGTGGTTGTGGTGGTGCTGCTGCTGGCACTGCTGCCGCTTCCGCTGGGAGCAGCTGCTGCACGCAACAAGGGCTTTATGTCCAGCTTTTCCATTTTGATCGTGGTGTTGCCCACGGTTGTTGTTGTTGTTGTTGTTGAAGTAACTGTTTTTGTCGCTACATTGTTGCTGTTGTTGTTGAGGCGCTTCTGCTGCTGCGGCGTGCTGCGTATGAGTAAATGCGGCGCACGCTGCGCTGGCTGCTGCTGCTGTATTATTATTCGCTGCGTGGGCGCCGCTGTCAGCTGCGTCTTAGGCGTTGCTTGAGTGGGCGTAGTCGGGATCGCAGGCTCTATCTTCTCCAGCTTAATGTTGGCCGGTACAATGATCTCCTCGCTCTTGATCTCGATCTCCTGCTTTATGCGTTTCGGCGTCTGATGGTAGCTGTTATTATTGTTGTTGTTATTGTTGATATTCGCCTTGGCCGTTGACTTGTTAGCTTTCGCTTTACTTTCTGCCTTGCGCGTGGGCGTAGCCGTCACCGCCGCTGTATTGGTTTGAGCAAATTGGAGCGTGGCTGCTGCATATTCAGGTGTACCCGGCGTATCCGGTTGCATCGTCTTTGTAGCCAGCTCTGGCGCCTTGAACTCCTGCTCATCCTGCTGCTCATCTATACTGCCGCTGCTTTGGTTCAACTGTGGCTCCAATTTGATTTCAAAGCTGTTGTTTGCTGATGTAGTTGGCGTAGTTGGCGTCTCTCCACCGCTAGCGTTGTTAGCTGCAGACGCTGGTGGACTGTCGCTGTTGTTATTGGTGTTCGCTGCTGCTTGAGCAGCAGCCGCTGCGGCGGCCTGTTGCTTCTGTTCTTGCTTTTTCAGTTGCTCCTCCAGCTGCTGTTCGCGCTTGCGCTTCTTGGCGGCAGCATAGCCTAGCGGTTGTTCCGTGAATTCGAGTATTTTAATGCCTCCATCCTTGCGGCCAGCAGGCGTGCGACTAAGATTAGGCCGTTGTGCATTGCCCGGCACACTGGGCGAACGAAAGCCTGTGGTGGGCATTCGCGATGGTATGCCTTTCAGTGGAGTTGTGTCCGTCATTTTCCGCGGCATACCACGCGAGCGCAATGGAATTGTAGGTGCTGACGACTTCTTCAGCGAGGATTGGGCGTCGGCCGACTTGTGCAACAGCTCTGTGCGCAGCTGAGCGCTTTTTGGTTTGCGCTTCAGTGTGAAATGCTTAACGGGCACTGGCTGTTGACCAACCTGTTAATATAATATATATATATATATATATATTATATATGTTCTGACTTTCTGGAAATGCATATGCATATACTAAATTACTCTGGCAACTTACCACCGAGATCAGTGCGTTTTTGTTTAAATACTGACACTCGAGCGGCAACATCCCCAGATCCGAATGCTTGGTAACCAATTTGCGAAGATCGTTGACCATGTCTGTGAATATGGGTCGCGTATCCTCATAATCGGAGATTTCTGTATTTAGTGAACTAGTCGCAGGAAATGTTTTCATTGTCTCTGCCAGCATGGAGACCCATAACTCGGAATCGAGGCCGGCAACTTCGATGACCTCCTCTAATTCGCTCTTCCACTGTAAATTTCATATTGGACAAGTTGATTAAACACACAAATATCAACGAGATGCATCTGTCATTGAATTTAAAAAAATAATACCATTGCTGACTTCGGTTAGATCAACAGCTTGTCAACTAATATCTTAATAACACCATGCTTATTAAGTTTTCCAATACTAATTGTTATTTAATTGTGTAATTTGTTTTTTGAAACGATTTAGACGTTAAACAATTAGTATATTTAGATATTTATTCTTGATCATCAGCAACAACATATATCGAAAGTTGTTCGCGACAAAATAATGAATTTCTCACTCATATCCATAAAACTTATATAAACAATTTTCTTATCCCAAATTTATTGAAATTGGTAATAAACAGTAAACAGTAAATGTCGACACATATTCAACAGATTTGCGTTGACCACCCGCTTGACACCCACACATACACACACACAAAAATACCAACACAGAACACCTTAACACATAGACATTATATTACCCACCCCCCCCCCCACACACACACACGCACACGCACGCACACACACACACACACGCACGCACGCACACACACACACACGCACGCACACACACACACGCACGCATGTATAAACACATCGATCGCGCAGAAGTGGCGGGAAATATTTCTTTTCGCTGATAACCTGCATGCAAACATCTAAGGCTTGTATGCACGCAATTACGTATATGAATTAGTTACTCAAGCTAAAGAATGCATTTGAGTTGCTTATTTACGTTTATTAACAGATTTATTTGTACTTGAGGGTTCACAGTACCACAAACTCTTCATCAACACAGCATGTGTGCGTGCGCGCGCGTGTTTGTGTGTGTGCGTGAATATGTATGCGTGTCCATGCTGGTGTACTTTTTTCCACTTTGTATTACACCAACAAAATTTACCTCTTCAACCAGACGACGCGGTATATGCAGAAAACTGAGCAGCAATTTTAATTTAACCTGCGTCTGCAAATCGGGAAAGCACTCTTTGATGTTGCGCAAAACCTCTTTGTTTAATTGCGAGCATATTGAGCCATTTATCCACGAATCATTTGATGTGCCCAGTTTATTATGCAGCCACAGTGATGTGTCGCTGTCCCTAACGTTCGCCATTTTTACGTTTACGCGTAAACACACACGGCGCACATAAAACTTAGCACGTCCGACGGTTGATCACTTTATTGCAGCGCAATTTTCAATGAATATTCGTTTAATATTTTAGTTTTTGACGAAAAAACACACACACGCACGAAATGCCCGTGGAAAATTGTAATAGGAAGCTACGACTGAAAAAAGTGTTGCCACAAGTTAGAGATAAGTGTGTACTCATGAAGCGTTACACAAAAATGTTTAGTGCAACACTGGTCGGTATAAGCAATACGATAAGCTTGGCAGCCCTGATAATATCGATATAAAAAAAATAAATGTTTTATGAACTCCATTTTATTTCAAAAGTATATCTAAAATTGTTTAATAATGCTAACAGCTGAACGCGTTTACTTGCCAATACAAATTTCAAGTTGGTTTCATTTATTGCAATGTGTGCTTCAGCCCTATCGCTTTTAATCAGCTGATTTTTGTTGTAGCCAGTTTTGCCTGATCCTATTACTACAAAGTTGATGTACAATGGAAATTTTAAACGAAAGCGCTCAAAAATCTGTTAAAAAACAGAGTATGTCAACGGGGGGTAAACTCCTGATAGGCCTTACTGGTGGTATCGGAATTGGGCTATCCATTGTATGCGCCTCATTTTTGGCGCCTGCTTTTCGCAAGTTCTGTTTGCCCTTCGTGCCAGCGACAACAGAACAAATACAAAATGTATTACAATTCCTGCCTAAGAGTGCCAATGGCAAGCTGTTGGACATTGGCTCAGGAGACGGACGCATCGTTGTGGGTGAGCTGAACTTGGATAATAATTTGTGCTCCCAATCAAAAAGTTATGTAATCTCCTCCAGCGGCGGCTCAACATGCTCAAGGGTTGCAAGCAGATGGAGTGGAGTTAAATCCTTGGTTGATTTACTATTCCCGGTTGGCTGCACTTCGTAATGGTGTTGGCCAGCAAACCAGCTTTTTTCGCCGCGATCTGTGGAAGTTTAACATCAAAGACTACAATTATGTGATAATCTTTGGAGTGGAGCAAATGATGCGGGATCTAGAGCACAAGCTGATTGCAGAATGTCCACAGAATGCAAAAATTATAGCGTGTCGTTTCCCACTGCCACAGTTGCATCCGGCACGAGTTATTGAAGAGGGGGTCAACACGGTGTGGTTCTACGACCTCAGCAAGCAGAATAAACTAAGTTGATTGTATTTAAGTGTTTATTTAGTCAATTTTTATTGCGTATACTTAAATTAAATGCTAGAGCATGGAGCAGTCGGCATACGCATGGGTCGATCTGCAGTTGGTCAAATACTACGATTGTATAAAAAAGATCTTCGACGAGAGTACAAAAAGTTAAATAGATTAAGAACGATTAATGCACATACAAATAGACATCATTAAATACAATCTTAAACAGATACTTAGGAAACCACATAGACCAGATGAGAAAGAAGCAATAGCAGCGGAGAAGGCAGTGTTCAAGTAGCCACGAGCTCTGTCTTGCCTGCTAGAAACGTCGCCCCAAATAGCTGTTATTTTTGCCATCGTCGCGGTAGATCTCAACGAATCCAATTTTTGTGTAGAAGTTCAACTGCTCTCTGTCTTGCTCCGGCACTCGAGCGTGTACGCCAAAGCAGCCGTTGGCACGGAGCGCGGCTAGCAACACGGTTAGCATGCGCTTAGTAATCCCATTATCTTGCTGTTCCGCCTCCCGCAGTGTGGCAGTGCTGATTACAGCCGGAAAGGAGCCACTTACCTCAGGTGGACAAGCCTCATCCACCTTACTGTGCACGCTTTCAACAAAACGTGCAATCAGCTTTTGAGACTTGCTGCTGTTGCCATTGGCTACAATATCCAATAAATCTTTGGGATATTTCTCACGCAGCTCTGTAAACCAGCAAACCTCCTTATTCCGCAGAAAGACGTTAACGTCCAGAGCAGCGCACGCATAGCCAACAATCGAGTCACTCTTGTCGTAGGCTACCAAGCACAATTCCGGATGTAGAACTAAATGTGCGCCCACCAATACATCTGCCACAATGTTTACCAACTGAGCGGGCAACAAGATCTCCCCATCCGACTCGCTTTGCCATTGCAAGTAAGTACGTGTACAGATCTTATTGACGACCGACTCATCCGAGCTCTGATATGGTCTAAGCAGATAATAATTGGCCGTTGGCTGTTCGGGCAACTTGTAAACAAACAAATCATTGCCGGAATCGACAGGCATCAGTCGCTGCAAGTCGGCAGTGAGGCCACCGCGGAATACCCAAGGCTCTTGTTCACCTGACATGAAGGCCTCCTTCCAGCCTTTACTGAACCCTGAAACCCAAAAACGAATGTTTATACATGCATAAGTCCTTAGAATAAGAATACAAGAATAAGTCCTTAGACTTACATGTGTAGCTGCCCTCCGTATAGGTAGCCATGTTCGGCGGAAATTGTCCCAAGGCCAGCCACTTGACATAGCCATTGAGCAGCGACACCGCACCAGATATATCCCATACATACGAATACAAGTCATGGCAGATCTCCTTATTCTCACAGTAGGCAATCTTGAGCAACAGTTCCTGGACACCGCCACATATTTTTCCGAAAAGTTCGGCACGTTGCAACCATTCACTAACCTCTGGCTTGATCGGCTTTATTGTATCTGGACCAACGATTCGATCCTGGAGCAGCACATTTGCATTAACTTTAAGCCATTGGAATTCGGTGAGCAGCTTCAACCCGCGACTGCCGTGCTCAAAGGGTAAGAAGAATAGATCACAGAGAAAGCTTAAATCATCTAAAGTTATCTTTTTTCGATCCCCAGTTGTTCTACAAAGGAATATATTGTTAAAATGTTGTAATTAAAATGAGATAAAAACCTAACTTGGCTAAGAAATCTTCCAGTTCTCCCGGCTCGTGCATTTCGGCATTGGATTGTGGCGAAGATGAAGTGCTTTCTACGTTCATGCTCTGCAAGAAACCCAATGAAATATTGTTAAATATATTAGTTAGGTATAGCATAGCTTACATTCATATCGTTGGCAGATTCCTCCATGATTACGTCATCGGTAACTTGTTTGTTTGCCTCCTTTGGTGAAATTTGTGAGTTGACGCTGCTGCTGCACTCCATCGGTTCATTGATGGCCGGGCTCAAACTGTGCTCATCTAGCATCGTGTCCACACTCAAATTACCAACCTGCTCCCGTTTTTCCACTAATTCATCCTTATTGGTTTCTACTAGGGGCTCGAAAATTTCACAAGTTAATTTGATGGTCTCCTCAACGCTCTTAGTTTCCATTATGGGTGCTGGCACAATCGATATGGGTATCTTCTTTGGCAGCTCAATGTTGGATGCCACGGTTGTGGGTATGGGATTTATAATCTCATCATTGGTTACAACTTTTGTTGGCGACACCAAAGAGTTCATCACCGGATTCGAAATGGGCATAAGCGTGGAGCTAACTGTGCTACACACATCCGCCAGTGCCTGAAGCTGGGTGGTATTGACCTCGGGCACTGTACGCGAATTTGTAGACGTTGTTGTTGTCGTCGTGAGGGTCATGCAGGTATTGATAGAGGGTATTATAGGTATTATGGGCATAACCATCTCAACTTGCGGCTGCGGCTTAGTAATCGGTCCCCAGGCTTCCTTCTCCACAAAGAACTCCGGCAGCCAATCGTTGATGGCATTTCTATGGTATTAAACATAATCATGAGCTACAAGAACACTACTATGTAGTTACAAAAGGTAAATTACTTAAGAGCTAAGCGCGGGTGGTATACGTTCTTCGACAGACACTCTACTGGCAAATCGTCCTCGTTTTCAGTCTCCAGCTTAATATCAGCGCTCATAGAGCTATTCATCTTTGAGTCCATGCTGCACCGTGACCAGAAGGCCAACGTATGCACTGCTATGAAATTTCCATAGAACTCGCAATTGGGATTAGTCATAACACCTCGCAAATAAGGGATTAACTCTGGCGAACGACCCGTGTATGGGCCAAGGAAGACACGTTTTTGGTCGTAATCGTTCGCATGCAGATTATCCCAAATGACAGGCGGACGACGCAATATCTCGGTTATCTCCCGTATCGATTCAATCGTAATAATCTTTGATATCACCTTGTCGCCTGTCCAGAGAATATCAATCTCATTATTAAGCTTAGAGCCGAGCGTATTCAGGTATTCCGAATCGACAACCGTGGGCACGGCACGCGAGGCACAATACTGAGTCGGGCAGAATAGGAATTTGGGGCTGCCTAAATGCGTGAATATCTCATTGGTAACCGAGACCTGAGCATTGGCGAACGTCTGGAACACCTCCTTGTCAGCCTTGGACAGCTCCGATTCAATGTCATCGAAGAGCAGAGCATAACCTTCACAGCCGAACTGTGATACCTGATCTAGCTTACGCTTCAACGTCGTAATCTCCTTTTGGCTGCTATACGTCATATCCAAGCCCGGCGACAAAGCATAGTAGAACACAATACCCGCTTCTTTAGCAGCTGTAATTAGACCTAAAATATTTGACTTTAAATAACAAGCTACAAGCAATTGTTGAAAACAGCGCAAATAAATACTTGATAGGTGATCCGCCTCTTCGACAGTGTAGAGCTCACGCCAGTAGGCACGATGCTTGTAATCATCTTTCGGAGCGTACATATACGAATCCATTCCCAGTTTTTTCAATTTGCGAAATAAATCTTTTCGCTGTTCGGTCGTCCATGGCCGGCCGTAAAACCCTTCGATTACACCGCAAATAAATTGACGTTGGAGATCTTCAGTTGCCTGCTCTAAAGTTTCACATTTTTCCCTCATGTGACCGTCTTCCATTTTCACAGAATCAGGATAGATGCGAGTTAAATGATTATTAATTTCAGGTCACAAAAGCTAATGCGGCAAACGTATTGGTGGCCTTTAATCAATGTGACCGAATTTTTCATATGCAAATATGCAAACAAAAAAACAAGCATCGATTAATAATTTTTATCGATAAGTAAGCACTCGACAAATTAATATTACGTCCATTTATTTAAAAACCGTTTACTATAAACCTAACCATATTAAATTTATAAGAAAAAGAAGAATTGCCATTTTAATACATGAGTTTGGTATTGGACTTTTTGGATATTGGAACGAACCTAACACCGGCTAAGCCGTGAACGAAAAAGCTATACATTAATTGAAAGAACTTCTTATGAATGATCTTATAATAAACGCAAAAATGTATGTTGGTTTGTGTCTACAAAGGTATTTTCCCGACATTCAAAAATTAATATCGACTGATATCAACTGTTCACAGCGAATGAGAACGGTATTTGTGAATAGGTGTTAGTATTTTATAATAACTGTACAGATAATAATACTCTATTTATTATTGATGTGAATTTTAAGTACTAAAAGATCGATTACTCTTCAACAATTAACGGCATGTGTCAATTCTCGAATAGCTGCGGTATATCCGTATACGTGCACTAGTTAGTATTTTAAGGCATTTAGCTTACGGTCGCACTGCTTGCTAGTGTTTTTATTTTGTTTTCGTTTTAGATTAAGGTACTGAAATTAAAAATAAAAAAAATCAAAGTGACCATAAATGCAACCATTTATTGTTATACGGAGCTATCAGGAAGATGACGAACTCAAGTGCCAGGAACTGGTGCGGGATTACATCATGTCATTCTCTTCAAAGTCTTTCTTTACTCTCTGCTTTCGTGAGGTAAGCCGCCTGCAAATTCGTGACTTATCGATGGTCAAGCGTTACTACATCTGTGGAGTGCCTCGCCCTCAGCCCAAATTATGTGTTGAATATATGAGTGTCATCATTTCAGATTACACTGCAATTTATAGTCATCACTTGGGCCGTGTTCTTCATATTTCTGGGTGTGCCGCTACTCTTCTGTGTGCTGACTATACCCGGCTGTGTATTTTTTCTCTTCATCAGCACCTATTTCTCCTTTTATGCCAAGGCAGTAGAACTAATGAGGGTAACTAAATAGCTCAATTGCGGCAAAAATTGGATTAATTTACATTATATTACATTACTCAGGTGAAGCCCTCACAATCGATGGTGGCCGAGTGCTACGAGCCGTTCATCTTCCGCTGTGCACCAAATGAAGCTAGCTATCAGATTTTTATGGATAGGCCGCCATATGATGAAAGCTATTTAAACAAGTTTCGTCGCCGCATTGTGGCCACCATAAGCGTTAAGAATCATCATGCTGTCTACAATGCAGCCTGGATATATCGTTTTGCGATTGCAAAACATTATCCGCATCAAAAAATCATGGAGCCCATGATAAATCTGGTATCGAAGAACTGCATGAACGGCGGATACGCTTCGCTGGAATGCACCATATCAGAGTGGCAAGAAAGCGAACGCGACTTCTACGACGATCTTGGCTTTGTGACAAGACAAATCTATCACAAGCAAATCATTGGCAGCACACTGACCGTGATGAAGACCCAGTTAACATATAATTTAAAGACAGACGACGCGCTGCAAAAGCAGAACTAGTGTATATCCCACAAGACTAAAGAACAAATCTCCGTATAGAGAATCTGTCGGGAAAACAAAACTGTGAAACTTAGCACAATTATTTAGGTTTTTTGTATTGTATAAACATTCCACTCACGCGAATTTATTTATTTTATATAAGAACAAAACACGTTGCTTTCGTTTTGTCCTGCTTTTAATATTTATATATATATATATATATATATATATATATATATATATATCATATTTTTTTTTCCTTTTTGACATATTCTGTTTAAATAAATAAAATATATATTAATAAATAAAAGTTGCAAGTATGTTTAGCTGCATTTGCATATCGCATCTAATTCTGAATTAATTTCTCTTCGATTTGTTTTTTTTTTTTTTTTTTTTTTTTTTGTGTAAGTAGGTACATTTATTTGTTTCTTTGATGCTATTCTCCACCCTCTCGGATTAGATGTTTTAGTTTGTTTATATGAAAAAAGCATTGACTGGCCGATTAACCAGCTGAAATTTATTTACCCCCGCAGATCGCCTGGAAGGAGGGAGAATGTATTGGATTCTTTTACAATATCGGACTTTGATGGCAGATTCCATTCTTAAATGCTTAGGTTATACTCTGCTAAATTATGTGCGGGTCGGCGAGCCGACATTTCTACTTTGATTTCTTATAGAATTTAAATAGTTATCAGCGCAACTAATGCTTAAAAAAATAAATTGGAGCTGCCAGCTGGACAGTCCATACTTCAAATGTAACTATTTTTATCTCTTCTATATACGTTTCTTCTTCTTCATCATCGTCTTAATTTTTTCAACTATTTGTTTAAAGCGTGTTTCGAAAACTGGCTGTGACATTAGCATAGTTTTTCTGTTGTTTATGGTTTGGGGGCCTCTTTTAATATGTAGTTAAGAACCACTCAAAATATTTAGGTAATTGTTTTGGTTTCGTCGCAAGCAGCCGCTCTCGAAGATGCAGCTAGCCATTTAGAAAAGCTTTACGCGTCGCTTCAGCTCGTTGCGCCTCCATTGTGGCAGCCTATAGAACTCCGATCGGGCACATTGCAAGATGTGCTCGAATTCGATATCTGACAAATGACGCTGCAATAGAAAAGAAAATTCGTATATGAGCAAATATTTTCATCAATCATTTTTCTATCTGGTTTGGCTTACCTCCAGGTTGCAGCGATCTACGTCCGATGGCAGCCGATAATTCGTTATAAGCAATATGTGATACGGATAGATCTTAGCTGGCTCGTGTACTAGCATAGAGTGAGCCATATTGGGCAGGCTGCGTCGTATGAGCCCTGCCTGCGGGTAGTGGTAGGACAGGGCGCCCGAGTAGGTGCTCGAAGCTGGCAAATCGCCGCCCATCAGAGCACGCCTGTCACCCTCAGTAATTGAGTCAACCGATGCTGCAAATAGAAAGTTTTTCGATAAAAATACCTCAAATACACAATCTGAGCTGTGCTTTGACCATTAATCATTCACTGTAGAGCTGAAACTTCGCTAGCTCTTACAATTTCGGCTGTGTAATGATCATCATCAATCAAGCAGCAGGTCAATCAGTCAGTATCCCACTGACAACTAATTTTTAGTTGTAACTTCTTTGAACAGTTTTGTGTCCCCTGCCTTACCATTTCGAAGTTGATAGCAGTAAGTAGCAGTCAGTCAATCAATCACTAAATGAATCAGTTATACAAAACTTACCCTCTGATTTTCCGCAGCTCAGGTCTGTGCTGTGCGTTTTGTCTCCCAGGCCTCCATAGGAAAAGTCCTGTATGGAATATTGAACCGTGAAATTTATTATTTTATTGTACATGACAAAACTGAAAGCATGCCAAAACCATATAAGTAAGAACAAATCAAAAGTCAATTGAAACAGGTCTACAAAAGATGTTGGTGTGTGTGTATGGGTGATGGGTCTACCAACTAAAAACAAAGATCAAGCTTAGGCATTCCAAGAAAGTGTAAATCAAAAACTCTAAGGGAGAGGAAATCAAAACAGAAAAACAACTCAAGCAATCTTACAGTGGCACCATGCATCGTGGCTGCGGCAGATGTTGTTGAGCTGAATGTGTGAGAGCGTGGAGCCAAACCATATCCAGGTTTCGGTACATGACGCAGCGCGCTCACCACTGAGCCGAGTTGTATGTGATGTATGTGTTTGTTTTGAGTGTTAGTGTTGTTGATTGAGAATATTCATGTAAGGTGTATATATGTATGAAAATATTTCATTGATTGACCGTAATATGTAGTCGTGAAATGATGACATAAATATAATTGTGGTTAGTGTGAATACAGAATGTTTTCAGGTATGGCAAACATATAGCATAGGCAAACACACATAAATAGTTGGAAAGTAAATTTTAGAGGCACAGCACAAGGAAGCAGCAGACCAACCAGTTGAGATATGAATTAGTTAGACCCAAGGAACCGATCCGAAGGATGAAGTTGGAGCAACAGCAAGAGCAGCCGAAAGAGACAAATGTTTGTACTTTTTTAGTAAATGAGCAACAGGTTAAGCAGGTACTCTAGATGCTACAATTATCATTATAAATAGTTAGATAATGTTAGCTACAAGACAATTGACCGATCACCAAGGAACAGCAACAACAGGTAACTGAGTCTCAGCACTTACGGAGCTGTAGCCGTTGCGTATGTAGGGCGGCAAGGTTGTTGTTTTGAATCCGTATCCAGGCTTGGGCGGCGAGCGATAGGAATGTATGGCTATAAACGTAATTGTTCCACATATAATACAAATTGACAAACTGAATGACGACGCGCTTAAACCAAGCTATTATAACTAACAATAGCAAGTTAGGAATTCAAAACCCGGACAATACTTTCAAAATATATTTTTTTAGATTTTACTATAAATTTATAAAAAAAAGATACGTAACCGAAGCTGATCCGTGAATCGAAGAACAAAATTCCCTGGTCTATGTATACTCGCTGAATAAATGGGTTAGGTGTAATTAACGCGATCTTCGTCGAAAAATTATATTTGTATGTATATACTCGTTCAGATACTGATAATTGTTTTTTTTTTTTTTTTTTTTTTTTTTTTTTTTTTTTGCTTAAACCTAGCTTGGCTAATTTTATGTCATTCCACTTGTGTGTTTATGCGTCTGTTATCATTTTTTAACCGAATACAACTTTATTTTGTATAGCCCAGCCAATCGTGAACGAGTATTGCGCAGTCGGTTGCATCCGACAGCCGCTCTTTGGGAAGTCTGTAGTGTTGACTAGCACATATCTTGTGTTTACCATTGTAGCTGGGCGCATTGCCCAGCGATTTGCCCAGTGAGCCACGATAGCTGGTGGATCGATCGAACATCTCGTCCTCACAGAAGGGCTTCTGATGATCCAGATTGCGTGACGGCGAGGCGCCAATGGGCGATTCATATCTATAAACGAAAAGAGCTTGAGAATGTTTGTTTTGCTTTTAGTTTATGATTGGGTTTATACCGCAACTTGTACAGCGGTTCCTTCGAGGCTGAAGGAGTCCGCGACGCATTGCGTGGATCCAGATTATTTTGCTTCCATTTCCTGTATTTGGCATGCTCCTTGAGGTCCTTGGCAATAGCCGAACCAATGCCAGACTTGAGCTTTTCCAACTGCTCAGCTTCCCGTTGCAGGCGCCTATTAAGAATTGCATTAAGAATCACTTTAAATGTTCTAGTCGAAGGTGCTCGACTAGCTACTACCCTGTCGATTTGTTACTCTTCTTTTTATATTGATATCGATTTTGGTAAAACGGAAAACAGACTTGACTGTAGCCGAAAATATATTAGCCGGATAGGTTCATTGTATATTGTTTAATAGAAATATGCTATGGTAACTATAATAACTTCCAGTTGTATTTCAGCTCTGACATAACTAGACAATTTCCTGTAACTCAACTTACGTCTGCTCGTCGCCATTTTTGACCTTGCCATTGGTCTGCTTGCCATTCTCGTTCTCCTCATCGTCGTCATCCGAGACGGGTACACCCTTGTATGTATCACTGTAGCGTCGCCTACGCTCCGGATCCGTATAGGGATATGGAGGAGCTGGGAAATCGTCTCTTTCGATTTTGGGCTGTTCGCCCGGTGGCGGCTTCTTGGCTGCCGGATAATGCGATAGCTCAATGGGCTCCTCGTTGTTCATGCCAGGACTTTTAGGGCGTGGCGTCTCCGACCGTATGGCATCCACCAGGACCTTCATGGCGCTGCGCGAACGCGAATGTGGACGCGATGGTGGACGACTGCCGGCTACAGAGCCGGCGTTGCTGGTCGTAGCATAGGAGGCGGGCCTATGGAAATGAGGCGACAGCGGTGTCTTGTCATACGGATCGATTGGCTTACGCAAATAATGGGGCGCATCGGTCAGATAGCTATAGGTATAGATACGCGATATATCCTCTCCGATCGGCCGACCATACTCGCGGAGAATCAGCCCCGGACTGACAGTGCGATAGTGCTGCAATATAGAACAGGTATATTGATATATATATGGGATCTATTGGCTATATGCCAGACACTAGCATGCGGTGCATGGGGATTTTGGATAAGCTTAGGTAGCTATATAAATAAATAAATAAATGGCAAAAGATAGGAAATTAGAATAAAATTATAAAACAAACCTTGCGGCTAGAGGAATAAAGTGAGCCATTAAAACTCGGTGTTCTGGAACGGATGTACTGCAAAACGAACGATAATAAATCAAAAGGCAAGCTCAAAAACAGGTGGAAAAAAAAATGAAAACGAGTATAAAAACCAAAGTCAAATCATAATAAAAACTGAAAATTGCAAAATAGGTGCAAAAGGCAGGTCAAGGCGTGTTCTCTGTGTCGGTTGCTAGTGCGTGTGTATATGTGTATGTGCGTGTCTACACTCAGAAAAAAACCTCTCATAAAGCTAATATAATTTGAGACGAAACAAGTTCCAAGTACTAACAATTTGTATAATAAATAAATTTTAATGTATTTAATGTTATATTTTAAATTTAGAATCTTATTTAAGAAACGAATCCTATTGATTTTGCTCTCGATTTGATAATGATGATTATACTGTATACTGTACTGTATATATCTTTCACAAAAATTATATGTGAATTGTGGCTCTCGATTTGATAATGATGATTATACTGTATACTGTACTGTATATATCTTTTACAAAAATTATATGTGAATTGTGGTTTGACTAAATTGATTTAGGAAAAAGTTCCTTGATTAATATCATATCCTGGCAATGCTTAACTTGCAATAAGAACTGGACTGGAAACTTGTTTTAAAATTAAACTTTTGAGTCTTTCTCTGTGTGCATGAGTGTAGGATTCATAGGCATTCATATTAGTAGCTGTAACAGCAGTAGCTGGATGGCAGCTGCATCACTTCTTGGGGCAGTGATTGAGACCCATCTTAGTCCCCTCATATTTTGACTCTACCTACCATGTCGCTGAGCGCACTGGAGCTCATGCGATCGCATTCGGTGTCTGTAAAGTTGCCATTGGAGGCACCGCCCGTGACTGAAGTGGTGCCTGGCCTACCAGTACCACCGATAACGCCACCACCAGCACCGTTGAGTATAATGCCGGACTCGGAGGGGCCGGGACCACAGCGTGGATGCCAAATGGCGCTACCCTGCAGGTACATTTCCTCACCATCGCCGAATGGATCGCCGCACTTGGTGCAGCGGGCACAGGTTGGATGGAAGTGATGGTTGTCGCCAGCTTGGAGCACCTTGCCACTGATGAAACGATTGCAATAGGCGCACTTTACGCCAAAGTTCTTCTGGTAGCACTTCTCGCAGTAGGGCACCGCATCCTTACCCATATACTCGCCATTGAGGACTGCATTGCAGGACTTGCAACAGAAACACCACACATGCCATTGCCTATCCAATGCGACAAGGGCCTGGCCCTCCTTTAGCAGTTCCCCACAGCCAGCACAATCATTGGGATCATAGTCCTCCTTCAGGTGCGCCTTATGGGATAAAATGCCGCTCGTCGTCTGCTGCGCGGTAGCACGTGTTGGACTTTCAGCCGGCGGTACAGGCGATTGTACAGCAGCGTTGCGTATCGGCGAGGCAGGCGCACCACCCGTTACACACTGCTCGCAGAGCACCTCCTTGCCGGTGTTGGTCACCTTGCTGCCAGACTTGAATGGCTGGGTGCATTTGGAGCAAGTGAAGCACTTCTGATGATACGTCTTGCCCATGGTGCTAACTACCTCGCCCTCGACATACAGCTGGCAGGTGGCACATTTTGTGCCATACAGTCGTTGGTAGTCCGGTATACAATAGTAGGAGCCATCCTTAGTAAAGAAACCGCCGGTGGCTAAGGACTTCTTGCACTGGCAGCATTGGAAGCACGCCTTGTGGAAATGATTGTCAGCCACGCGCAGAACCTCTCCAGAGCACTTTTTTGTGCATTTCGCACAGTAGATTTTTTGTTTACCTGTGTGTGTGAGAGAGAGAGAGAGAGAGAGAGGGAGAAGATTAGAGCTGCAACTCAATAAACGATTATTTGTTCGTAATGTGCCACAGATTACGTATTCGCAAAGTTGTACGCTGATGTCATATGCATGTGATGTGATAATGCCCCAACCTTGTGCCGTTTTGCTTGACTCTGTTCTGAGCGCAGTTCAACGTGTCGTATTCAAATATCTAATATATTTAGTATAACCAGTATAAAAGAATTGTGTATATATATACACAAGTGACAGTTCGTCTATGTGTATAACATATATATTTATATTTCTGTATATATATAATAAGTCTAGGCACACTTGCTTACACACAGAGACATATGCCCCCACGCGATAGTCATATGCAATGAATCATATCATTGATAAGACCAAGGGCAAAAACATTTAATAGACAATCAGTAAAAAACATTCTCAACGCAACACCTATTTGGGCTTCTTTTTCGAATAGCTTTAATCTCGAAATAAATTATAGTTGGAAACAAAACCATTATACCCTGATTTCCCATTTTCAATGGGTTCAGGGTATAAAAATACAAGTTTGAACTTAGGTTTTTGTCTCTTTTCGACCAAAATACGATTTTTTTCATATTATCATTATCTGTTGAAATAAATTTAAAGTTTTCATTTGGTAAATAACATGAAAAAAGTTTCAAGCATTTACTATTTATTTATTAGAAAAGAACATGATTTATGACTTATCGAAATGTCTTATGTAGCATATATACCCTATAAAGTGGGAAAATTTCAAGGGCCTAGTTTTCCTATCTGTTCTTTGTGTGCACAAGTGGGGAAGAATAGGTGAATAGCCGACAGAGAACAGGTGAAAAAGGTTTGCTTCTATATTTTGTTATAATTGGAATTTCTCAGCGGTTGCCTTATATAAGATAAATACATATAACTGGTATATAACATACATCTGTATATACTAGTAGATAGAGAGTCAACAAGGTGACACCGGGGTGTAAAGATAAGAGGTAATAAAAAGAAAGGAAAGAAAAAAGCAGAATCATCGATAAGTGATAAGTGAAGGCGAACGGTGAGAGCAAAAAGCTAGACAGAGAGAGAGCTTAACTGATAAAACAATTTTAGAGTCTTACATTATGAACAAAAAATATTGATATTAAGATATTAAGAAATATGGTCAAAATGAGAAAAGCTGAATAATGGGAGGAGATAAAATGCAAAGCAAATATAAAAATTGCGAGAGAGAGAGAGCGAATTATATGTTTACAATTAGCAAGAAAAATAAATTAAGAAGGAAATAAAATAAAGATATGACCAAACTTACTTTAACAATAGCGATAACGACGTTTATTAAATATTACTAGTTTTTCTTTTCTGTTACTTTTTGTACGTTTTCACCGAAAGATTATCGAGCTAATAACTAATAAATAAATAAAGAAATGGTCTCATGACAAAATCAGAAAACATGCAACATATGTTCATCCGAGAGCAAAAAGTTTTTTCTATAACTATGTAAGAAGTCTTTCTGCTGGGGTTTCAGGGGCAGTGGGGAAGGAAGGAAGGAGAAATAAGGGCCAAACAGGTCGCCAGCACAAAACGAAACCAAACGAGACAAATTTACCGGCCATGACGGATGTGTTGATCTTTACAAAGGCGGCTTCATGCCGGGCCCCAAAACAACGAGTCGATCAATACAAAACAACAACAAAAACAGCACAAAGAACTATAATATATGAGAAAATTTCAAACTTTATTCAATTTACAATATCCATGGAAGCGCGCCGTATTCACATCTCATTCAGATGTGCCTTTTATATTTTCATTTTAATTTTTTTGTGTTTTGTTGGAAAGTATTTTGATGAAGGTTACATCTAACTAAGTATAAAATATAAAAAGCTTAATAAAGTAACGATACAGCAAAAACTGATAGCGATGACTACGGGGTATCTGCCAGTCGAGCACATTTGCCTGGCCTTATTGTTAGCAACTTTATATACATACATACATATGTACATGTCTATGTATTTCAAATTCTTGGTTGACTTTTTAAATAATCTTTTCTTTTCGGCTATACTTCTTTCCTTTGCAGTTCGCCTGTGGTGCTTTTTCGTTATCTTTTTCTCTTTCTCGTTCTGCCGACAAAATATAATTTATTGATAAGCAATGCGCCGCGAAACAAATAGCAACAGAAGCAACAGCAACAATGCCGTTAGCTCGTCGCATTTTAACGGTGACGTATGTCCGTCCCGCTGAATGAAGCCCGCAGCTAGCACAAACAGAAACACAATCGCAAATACACACATATAAACACAGTCCCACCACACACACACACACACAGACACACACACACACACACACACACACACACACACACACACACACACACACACACACGCACTCACACACATTACGCATACGTGTATTTCGTTTCAATTAAACTTTTTTTGTTGCTCGTTTATTATGCAATCACAGACATTTTTTCAGCGCTTCGCATATTTAACTTGGCGTTTTGTTTATTAACTTTTAACATCCTCCCTCCGCCCGCCTATTCTATTAACAGATCCATGATAATTACATGGCCACAACTCAAAATTATTTTCAATGAGTTTTTAGCTGTGAAAATGTGGCAAAATTTTTAGTTTTAGTTTAGTTTAGTTTTCATGGCAGGTCAGCATCACTGTGGTCGAGAGTTGGAAAACATTTTTATTGTAATTGCGGCAGCGATTTTAATGCCTCGGCTCTTGGATGATGTCATCCTCGTCGTCAAAGAGTCGGCGACCCACCACGAATTGGAGTTGTGTCACAAAACAGCACGCACATAACCTCACAAACTGGTTATGGTTCGGTATCGAATTTGAATTTGAGTAACAAATAACAATAAAAAAAAATAAATAAATACAAAAACACAACAAACTCGTGTCTCAGCCAGACGCAAGAGACGGACGCACTTCCAAGGTTAAATTGTCGGGCTGGCAGAAAGGTCAACTGCAGGCCAAATATTTAATTAATTTAAGCCCCGCCCCAGTTAGCGAAACATTCCAAGTCTCTAACTTAGTCAAAAACGTGCAACGAGACGTCATCGACTGAGCACTGCTCTGTTTGCATGAGAGAGAATAAGAGAGGGAAAAGAGCACGCAGCAGAAATGTAAATACTGATTTTTGTGACCTATCAAATTGGGCTGCACTCGATTTTGAGACAGGTCAACGTCTTTCCACAATATTTTAACACCATATTAAAAACATTATTCCCATTTTTATTTCTTTTGTGTTTATCTTGAAAATTAAAAGCCCATTTTCTCATTTACTTACAGGGTAAAAGAACTGTACGACGACCCTGAATAGGTCAATGCCAACAGCAACCACAGTCAGGCACAGCACGCGTTGTTCCTGTCCTTGGCTCTGTCCTGACTAGCGCAATCTGTGACTGAAACGGGCGTCAAGTCCTTGACTGAATAATGGCGAGGACAATGCATTTGAAGGCTTAACTGAAAGCCATGCAACATTCGAATGACAGCAAACATTTTGAATATATGGTGAAGAGATAAAAAAAAAAAAACAAGAAGACAAAACACATAAGAGAAGCAATCGAAATGAATGACACGCCCACACAGACTCATACGAATACCAAATATATTCGTTTTTGTATTCATGGTAAATATCCATAACATAATCAAATATATATACACATACACATACATATTTATATATGTGTATATTTAACGAATTACTCATCAAATCTAAATTGCTTGGCAAGTGTTTTTTTATGAGCTCAACCTGGCGTATACATAATCTCTCGTGAAATAAACACAGTAGAGTGAACATACAGGGTATAGTTGAATACACAATAAGATATTAGGTAAAAAAGATTCTTTTGAAATACATAATTCATTATTAGGAAAACCAATTAAATAAGTAACTTGAAACTATGACAGTTACATTTATCCATTCGAGAACAAACTCTTGAAAACTCCACTGAAATGACAATTTTAAATCATTACCCAAGATGTGAAAGTTTCTCATAGTTTAAAACAGTCGCACACTCTTTACAGGGGCCACTTTACCGGTTCATATTTTGGGTTGTATTCGTCCGCGTTAAGAGTATTTCCTGGATTCATATTAGACGGAAAAAGAAAAGTGAAAAGAAAAGTACAACGCAGAGAAGTACGTGAATGCGAGAGCTGATGATGACGCTGCGTCTATGGAAATAGCATTCAATTAGTCGAATGGACGTCGCGAAGAGGAGGACGTCTCCACTTTCTCATGCAAGTGCTCTGACCTATATAACCCGTCCCTGCCGAAGGGGACGAGTAAATAGATGCAGGCGAGTGTACGAAGTGAAGAAATCAACGACCAAATAAATGAGAAAAATGCCACATAGTGAGTTGCCTCGCGCTGGGGTGGGGAGGGTACTGCAGCAGGGCAGCTTATTTCGCCCCTTTCATTTTCATCTGTGCTATGCGCGCAACGGGGGAAACATGAAACAAAAACAACAAATAATAAATAAAATTAAAAAAAAAGTAAAAAACCACAACGAACATCAAAAACAACAACCAAAAGTGAGGCCCAATAACGATGTCAATGCTCTGCACATAAATTCATGTTGAGCAGTTGCTGTGGTTGTGATACCCTGCAAGCATTGCAGCTAAAGTCGATCATTGACGATAGATTATAACACATGAAGCTTAAGTTCGTTGAAACGCTCTTTAATTGCATGTAGAGGAAGCTCACATACATATATATCTGTGCATGCTGAATGTTGTATGTTGCTGGGTGTCTGCCGGTCGGGCACTCTAAGTAATCCTAGAGCCATTGTTGTCTTTCTGGCTATTGTTAAGCCTTTTGAGTAGAGATCGTTGAACGAGCAACGAGCACTGCACATTATGGACTTGTCTCCATATTGGGCCACAGAGACGGCGCAGCGGTGGACGGCTGCCCAAGTCAATTAGGCACTCTAAGCACGCACACAACTACAAGTGTTCGCTGGCGCAGTCCAAAAACTGAGAGCCGAGAGCTAAGCACATAAACTTAATTAGGGCCAGAGGACCGGACGACGAGCCAAAGCAATTAATCATAAACAACAGTACAAGAAGAGCAGAAGCAGAAGCAAAAGAAAAATAAGGAAAAAGAAGAAACTGCAATTACAGAAAACGAGTTAGGTTTCCATTGGATTCCCAGCTGCAATTGGTTCCCAGGGAGCGAGACGAACGGTAAATTAACAGGTATTAACGATGACGACTCCCTAACGGCATCATGTGTAATTGTAGTTGCATTTTGAATCTGATTCGTTGATACAGCCGCCAATTTGAGGCAGTATCGTGGGATAGGGAGGGCCAGTTAGTAAGAAGGTATTTAAACCAACAAAAAACTCGTTCTTACAACCACACTGACGTCATCGCAGCTGAGAACCAAAATAGGGAGTGGACTATGAAAACCAATCATTTGTATGTGTGTGTGACTATCGGAGTATGGTTTCTAGTGCTGCGCTCTCAGTCGATGGGCCTAGCCAGCTGGCCAGTATTGATTAGCAATTGCATGCACACACACACATGCACACACATAGCGCAATTTTACTGGTTTCCTTATACTGTGCTATAATACGCTACTAATGCGTTAATACAATCAACTAATCTATATATGTACAAATGTGCACACATACATTCATAAATATGAGAGCACACACAAAGAGTAAATAGAGAGTGAGCGCGAGAAAGAGAGCAGCCGTGGTCACCCTCTTTCACTGACGCTCCTGGCTTTCGGTTTGCGCAATTTTGTTCGCTCACACACACACTTATTCAGGCGTACATATATAGTCAATCGTATTCAGTGTCGGCATTACAACTACAAACAACTTACCCATTGCGAGAAATACTGCTATACTCTTCACTCTAGCGCCTGCAATATGGGGGAGGGTAACACACACAAGAACACGCACGAATAGAAAGCAACAACAACAAGAACGGTATAGGCGCACAGGTCACCACTACTAATTCAGCCAGCCCCTTCACTTCACTTTACTAACAAATTTTTTCCTCTGTTAGATTTTTTCTATTTGTATCTTTTTCATATGCATTCGCAATTCACGTGTATTTATGTATCAATTGTAAGTGGCTGGGGCTCTGTGTGTATGTGTGTTGGACGCGAGCTTGATGCGCATTTGGCTTTCCGCATTGACAAAATGATATTGATGTCCATAAACCAAGAAAATCACAATGAAATTAAATTGTTTTGGGCTTTTTCTGTATGCTTCTTACTAAGTTGCTTAACAAATATAAATTCCAATTTGAAGCTATTCCAAAAAAAAAACCCGCGCAGCAACAAACGGCACCGACAAGCGACGACAACGGCAGCAACAAAACGACTATCTTTTAAATGAGCCGCATTGAGAGAATATCTCAGATACAAGTAGAGATGAGCCAACCAATTAGACTATCGATAGCCAAGCTAGCGACTTATCGATAGAAAAGGCGGAAAATATGATTGTTTTTATTGTTTTTAATGCGTTTTGCGTGTACA
The DNA here is from genome assembly GCA_035045345.1 of Drosophila hamatofila. Classification (NCBI taxonomy): domain Eukaryota; kingdom Metazoa; phylum Arthropoda; class Insecta; order Diptera; family Drosophilidae; genus Drosophila; species Drosophila hamatofila. Next base: position 208,602 of record JAWNPA010000020.1, on the reverse strand, counting down.
TTTGCACAATAAGCTTTCTTAAACATTATTATAATAATGATAATAATAATAATAATAACATTACTAACAAAACTATTACAATTAGAATAAAATTCATAATTCATATTCACCCAATCTGGTGCATCCTTTCACAAGTTAAAATTTAATAGTACATCGAGATTTTGCAGTTTAAAAGTACATACACACTTAGTTAATTGTAAGAATCATATAATTACTAATTTTTCTTCACTTTTTAGTTTCTTAATTTTCATTCGCACTTTTAAAAGGTTCTCTTTTTTTAAAGTAATTTAAATTACTTTATAATATTGAAATATAATTCTGTTTTTTATAATATTGTAATATTGAGAATGCTGCTAGCCTGTCCCCCACTCACAGAAACGCGAATAAATTTGACTAAAATCCACTAAAGTTAAGGTGGAAACGGATATGAAATATGTGTGCAGGCAAATAGATATATATACAGATATAAATATATATATTCATATGATTAAATTATATGTATAGTTATATATATATATATATATATATATATATATATATATATATATATATATATATATATATAATTGAATGTATGTATTTTTATTACATTGTTGCTTAACCATTAGTTTGCCTGCAAGAGCTTCATAACTGGTATATATATATATATATATATATATATATATATATATATATATATATATATATATATATAGAGTATATATCTCTCTGCTTTGATTCCGATTTCTAATTGCATGTGCATAAGATCGATCGAGTACAACTGTTGCCTGCCATCAAATCAAAATATATATATATTACTTTTCTTTTTTCACTGTATATGTATAGGCTTTCATAACCAATCCATTTCCAATCCATTAACCATGCGAAAAATTTCAATTAAAGTAGACCTTCGACCTTTGCCGCCGCTATTCCTCATCCGAATCACCATCGCTCGAATAGTGGCTTATCTGCGGCCGACGCACAAAGGGTGCAGTTATCACTTGTCTACAAGTCAAATTAATATATCAAACTATTTAAATATGTATTTGTATATAAATAAATCATTGAATTAGGTGGACTCACGCAATGCGTCTATAATGATTCAGCCATTCCTCAAGCATTTGTGCCACCAGCAGCGGTCGCTTCGATAACTTTTGTTGTGCTACCAGCAGCCCTCCATCGGTGACACACACATCCAACCATTGGCGCATCATCGCTTCCTCATTGCCCACCTGTAAGCGAACAACAGTGAAATCTATCATATAGATTTTATCTTCTGTTGATTAACACTCACTTCCGATTGTGTAAGAAAGTGTATGGGCAAGAGCTTCAGTTCGCAGTCCATTAGGGGCAGATAAGTGACATCCTCGGCATCATCCCGGCGTCCATCGATGCGGGAGAACGGCTCCATTGGCACCAGAGCGCTAAAGTGACCACGTGTATAACCCAGCGCAATGGGCGATTTTGTACAAAAGTTTTGTTCCCAGAATAAAGGTAGATATACGCCTAGAAATAAACAAACATATATAAATACTGCATAGTACTAACGGACAATTATTAACAATTTACGGCAGTTGCAGATATAATCTACATACATATATATATACACTATGACATCATATTTGAATATGTTTATAATAGATGTTATTAATGTGATCCACTTACCCTCAAATCGAGCATAGCCAATGTCCTCGCCGCGAAAGCTCTTCACGTACTTAACGCCGTAGACAATGATTGGCCGTCTTAATATGTGGGCCAAGGCAAATATATGCAACTGCTCCAATGAAGAACCCGGTTGGCTGGCCAATGACAGCAGCGTGCTCCAATCCTCTTCCCACTGTGAATCTTCCAACGTGAAGTGCAGCATTGATGCCTGCAGCATTTCATATTCCTTCCAGCGGGTAAAGAAACTATGGAATGCAAATCAAGCTAAGGGAATTTACTGAAAGATGACATTAGACCCACTTACACATGTCCACACTGATGCAAAGTGTCGGCCAAGGCGCGCCTAAGAATGTTATCGCGATCGAAGACCCCCCAGGTGGCCTGCATTGCTGAGTCGAGCAGACAATCTCCAGCACTGCGATTCCAAAGCACCAAAAGACGTGAACTCAGCCTTGCTGTAATTTCCAGAGACCAGTTGAGTGCCGGCGGTGGCATCTCTAACTGTTTCTGTGCATCACGATCGAGCAGCTCATCGTAAAGCTGCTCCTGTATGGGTATGGGTAGCTCTTCAATCTCTGAGGGCAGCGCAAACGTAGCATGTTTCTGAACATAATGACAGGGCAGACCGGATTTGCGTATGCGCAGGGTATTCGAGAAGTGGCGACGTATATCCGCTGCCAGATCAGGTGCCACATACGACGGCACACGCTTAATACCCGGCCCAGAGCCAGAGATCTGTGCCAACAGCATCGGCAGCATTTCCTCGCGATGGAAACGTATGGCTAGATGGATGAGCGTGTGACCCACATCAAAAGCCGAATTACGATTCAAGGCTGCAATTTCATTGCTGGTCAACGAACGAGCCGGATTGCCACCGCACGAGAGATACGCCTCCACAGCGCTGTAATTGTTCTCCACAACGCCAAGGCAGGCATTAAGCCACTGCCAGTCAACCTGCCGCCTGATCTGACGCTGACGCCGCTCCTGGCGCTCTTGTAGCGTATCACAGTTGTTGATAGTTTCCGAGGAACCTGTTTAAATGAAGACCCCATACATAATTAGATAGAGATACAAGATACAATATTAGATAGAGTGAATACTGAGCTACTACTCACCTAGTTGGTAAATATGTTTCTTATTAAACGAATTGTTGACACTGACGGTGTCCGTGTTTATCTGCTGCTGCTGCTGCTGTTCCTCCTGCGAATTTAGCTGCTTGTTGCTGCCGGAATTGCTGGCACACGCATGCAAATCGGACTGAGAGCCAGAGTTGCTTAATTCGCGTGTTTTTCCACACATGGAGCACTTAAGACTTTTGGGCCAGTTCTCGTATGTGCACGACTGTTGTTAAGGATACATGAATTTGTTATATAAATAGATATATAAAATGAGTTAAAATTTCTCACATTGCACGGCCATTTGGCTACAGGGCACAGCTTCTGCTGCGTAGACGAGTTCTGGTGCTGCTGTTGCTGCAATTGCTGATGTTGCTGTTGGTTTGTTAACTGTTGCTGCTGGTGTTGCTGGCTGTGAGATGTATTGGCTATATTATTGAGATGCGTTGAGTTGCTGCAGATTTGCTGCTGCCCCAAGCTGGGACTGGCATTACGTCGGTTTAAATTGGAAGCGACAGCGCCAATTAACTGCCTGCTGCCATGCTCCGTGGCGTTGAGCTCCGTATCGGAGTCGCTAATGCGTAAAGCTTGCAGCGCTTCGCCGGCCTCGTTTGTCTCTTTATCCGCAGCTCCACGTTTCGTGCAGCATTGCACGCAGCGTAGGCTGCGCGGCCAATTTAGATAGGTGCACACTTTGCAGGCCCATTTCTCGCTATCAGCTACGTTGCTCTGCCGTGCCTGCTGGGCCTGAAGCTGGGACTGGGGCTGTGGATGCTGTGGTGACTGGCGTGCAAAGCATGTGGATGTGGGCTCGACAGGCAGACCAGCTGCCGCCTCCTCTGCGTTGTAGTTGTCGTGGTTTGTCTGCGCTGGACTGAGACTGTATTAACGGATGAAAAATTGATTAATTACCAATTGCTCAAGTTTTCCAATATATATCACACGCTTTACCGAAAAATATCCTCGTTCAGCAACGGCTTGGAAGCCTGGCACATTGTGCATTTTAGGGAGGATGGATAATTCTCATAGGTGCATATTTCACATTTCCATTTCTGTGCCTTGTCGCTGGTATCGCACATCTTTTGCGGCGACAAAGACAAACAAATTGGCTTTAAGCTCTGGCTCTTCCGGCTCTTACGGACTTCCACTTTTCCACCACAAAGGCTTCACTCGCCTTGACAAAACTCTTGACTTGGACGGCCAACTGTTTTGTAAATTGGATATTTAAATTATATATAACAAGCAAATCTATGTCACTGTATAATGTACTTTAGTTGCGCTTACGAAGTGACCTTGAGCACACAATCCCTAATCCCAACCTCCAACCTCCAACCTAGCGAGATTTAAGACTAGCTATTAACAATTCACTCGATGGTTTGATTTGATTTTTTTTTTTTTAGGATAATTATATTTTTTGTTCAATTGTGTCAAGGATTGTAACGAACAACTTTGCATGAGAGTATATACGATGAAAATAAATATGGAACAAATTGTTAATTTATTATTTCTATCTACTTGAAGCTTAATTTTCAATTTAACAAAATATAAATTTTAGCTTAGAGAATTTCATTCCGTTTTCTATCTCTTTTAAAATTTACGTTAAGATCGGAAATTTTTCAGACCTGGCCTTGTTTGATAAGAGTTACAAATCAGACACCTTTTTCACATGGCACATTGAAGTTAAGCATGCCAATGGGAATTGAGCATACATCTTCTTTTACGGCCATATTTAGTTGAGAAAAGGGTATTCAATCTTCGAACTCTTTTCTTCTCTCTTTCTCCACTCTCGTCACAGGCAGCCTTCATTTAGCTGGGCTGCCAGCAATTGTTTGCAACGTGTGTGCGGCCGAGAAGGTAGGAGAAAGGCGGGATTGGCTGTATGTTCTTCGATGTAAATAGTTTCGCGCGAGTTTTTTTCTGTTCTATATTCTTCTTCTATCTTATTGATGGTACCTGGCGCAAATAATACAAGGCCAATTCAGGGGGTACGACGCGATTTATATATATATATATATATATATTTAGATATACATATGCATATATGTATAACAAAATAGACAATAAGCGAGCGAAATTAATGTCAACCACGAGTAGCGCTCATACCGTGTGAATATTGGCTCAAAAATGGCAGCCAAGAAAAAAAAAAAACAATTACAATTACAAAACAAAGACGAGAAAACTTTCACTCGTTGGGGCTTTTTAGTTTTTTGGTTGGAACAAAACAACAAATTTGGTTGCACTTGCCCTTGCTGGACTGTGGCTGAACGCACAGTCTGCTTATTTGCGAGCACACAAACACAGCACAATTTGGAAATTTGGAATTTTAATTAAACGTCGTAGCGTAGCTGTTGTGGTGTTACATATTAATAAAACGTCGAAATTTTTTTCCTTTTTGTATTTATCGTCACATCATCTATCAGCTGCTATTTGCGAAACTTATCAATGTTTTTATCGATAGCATCACCATCGATTAACTAACAGCTGCAGCTCTGTATAACAATATAGTAAAAAAAATGGCGGGAAAATATTTATGCTGCGTAAATATGTAGATTGCGTTTAATTCTATAAATTTAAACATGTATGAACCGAAATGATGACATCAACTAAAATAAATGCACGCAAAGTGCGTGGAAGCAGAACTAATATATCAACAAATACTCGGAGAATTTTAACTAAGTTAAACAATAAAGCTATTTTGGAAACAGCAACAACGCCCAATACTAATAAAGTATTAAAAAACAACAAATTAGTTCGTGTACGCAAATGCATTGTGCGAATTAAACGACTTAAACTACAAGCTACAACATACGATGTAAATAAGACATTGAGAACAGCCCAATTAAGAGATGGAAACAAGGAAATCCGGGCAGATGCGAATGCAAGGGACTGTACAATTGAATCAGGAAAGCAACAAATTACAATTAGTACCATAATCATATAATCAGATTATAGACTTCATTAGTACAGGTGGTTTCCAGGTTATCGGAAATGAGCATGAGAATGTTGACATACCAAATGTCAAACTAGCTGCTACGGACAAAATAAAAGTAGACCGACAGCATGCAGGGAGTTTCATCAAGTGCCTGTCCGCACAGCACTCAGGTAAACTATTAAGTAAAAGTACCATAATTATCTAATCATGCACACAATTTTAGATTTCTCAATAAAACCTTGTCGTGTACGCATCCTTCGCTGTTCGACTGTTAAGGATATAGCCAAGAAGCAGCTAGAGAACCCACCACCTACCCAATTCAAAGATATTGGCAAGAACCACCTGGGCGACAAGCCGGCAAGGAATCGCACTCAGCACCAAGGTAAGCAATTTACATAATGCACAATGATATGTTAACCACTCAGAACAGTTAAGATCATGTCCACACAGCACTCAAGTAAACTATAAAGTAAAAGTATCATAATTATCTAATCATGCACACAATTTTAGATTTCACAATAAAACCTTGTCGCGTACGAATCCTTCGCTGTTCGACTGTTCAGGATATTGCCAAGAAGCAGCTAGAGAACCCACCAGTTGGCCAATTCGCAGATGTTGGCAAGAGCTACCTGGGCGACAAGCCGGCGAGAAATCACACTCAGAGCCAAGGTAAGCGATTTACAATACGCACAATAATCGGTCAACCACTCAGAACAGTTAGCTCATGTATGGACATGAACACAACACTCAAATAAACGATTAAGTAAAAGTACCATAATTATCTAATCATGCATACACTTTTAGATTTCTCAATAAAACCTTGTCGTGTTCGCATCCTTCGCTGTTCGACTGTTCAGGATGTTGCCAAAAAGCAGCTTGAGAACCCACCACCAGTCCAATTCACAGATGTTGGCAAGAAACACCTGGGCGACAAGCCGGCCAGAAATTGGCCACATCACCAAGGTAAGCAGTTTACGAAACGCACAATGATCAGTTAACCACTCAAAATATTTAAGATCATATCACCGTAACACGTTGTCGAGAGCGCATACAAGAAACTTGCAAGAATGGGCAGGAGAAGTTGATTAAGCCACAGCGTGTGCAGCGGTTTTTTCATCGAGATCAGCCGCCGGCTAGAACACGTTCTTCGGTCACGCGTCAAGTCTATGACTTTCTCTCCCAATCCCAAATCGAAGACGATGAAAAGCCCGACCCGGCGGCGGATATAATACAAAATATGATTAAAAACGGTCGAGCCTGTGCGATGATTCGCTCAAAAACGGGCAAAACGCGCGCACGCGCTGTACGTAAAAAAGTGCGTCCAGTGGGCAAACGAAAGCAGTGCTCCGTTCGTAACATAGCTGGAAAGGAGCCAATCGTTGTCCACGAGGCAGAGCAACGACATCTTTCACCGATCTACGAGGATGTTACCCCTGGACAAGTAGACGCACCAGTCCAAGTGCCACCAATGGCTACAATGGCACATAAAACAGTTGTAGAGGGCGCCTACAGTCCATTAGCGCGGTCTCTCATGCTCAATCAAGCCAAGGCGCAGCAGTTCACAGACAGGCGCCTTGAACTGCTGCATATGGCCAAGAAATATATTAGTACACCGCTGAAACGCAGGAGTAACACAGCTCTGGATGCTAATACAACAATATTTTCGCCTGTTCTTGGAGATTCAGGAACAAGACAAATGTCGCCGCTACATTCAGCGGCTAGTCCTAGTACCGTCAGCTCTCCTTGGCGGGTGCCTGAGGAGACGAACTTGCCTAACACCTTTGAATTCGGTCTGAACACATCACAATTACCCTCGTACTCGAGTGATTTTATACGCAAGCGACATGTCTATTTGCCCGGAGATCACCCATGCTCAGCTTCTATTGAGCAGGACATTAGCTCCGCTGGCAGCGATTCAAATAGAGAAAACGTACCACCAGCAGCAGTAGCAGAAACATCCGCTGAGCCGCAATCAGTGACGACAATCAAGCCAACTGATCAAGATAACGAAAATGTGGATCTTGTGCAATTACCTAATCCGCGACGCACGCTTCAGTATCGTAGTCCTTTAAAGGACATTAATATATTGGATGTAGTTGTACTGCCATCGTGGAAGAAAAATATACAACAACAGAATAAGACGCCCACAAAAGAGTCCCTGAGTCGGAATAACCAGCAGGAATCCAACAGCAAAAGTCCAAGATATCAGAGTGCACGGGATAAACAGCAACAGCAGCAGCAACCTTGTGATCTGTTTGGCTTCGAGGAATTTCTCAGTGAAGAGGATGAAGTCTGCTTCCGGGAACCTAGCCAAAGCGTGACGCTACACGAAAAGTTGCATCGCCTGAAGAAGCTACGACCTGCACAGCAGGAGCTGCCACAGGTATCGCAAGCCCCTATGCGACATGCTTACGATGATTTAAACGCGCGAGAGCCCCGGCAGCGTAATATCAAAGATATGCTCTGCTCCACAATGATAAACACGGAACCGACAAATGAATCACTAGCGTTATTTAAGGATTTTGAGCCAGAGACAACCTTTGATGAGAAGGTGAGCGTAAAAAAAGTTCCCAGTCCATTCTGCGCTTGACAAACACGCGACGCTTTTCAGCATCAAGCATCTGTGTTTATTGTCACTGCGCTAAATTAAATTGAAATCGAAAAGTTTATTAATTTTGATTGAGTCAACAGGGCCGCTAAGATTTAAGTTCATCTTCAAGCGGTAGTAAGCAACTCGTACAAAATTATGCTAAGTTTTAATTTATAATACATTATAAGAGAAAAGTTTATCAAATTCATTTAAATCTCTGCAGAAGCCACGTCGGACCTACGTAGCAGCGAAGCCGAAGCGGAAGCGGAAGCAGCGTGTGCAAGTTCTCTTCATAGAATCAGATTCGTCAGAAAATGAGGATGAGGACAACGAACGCGGCTCCAAGAACAATAGTGACGAATTGCTGAAAAAGGCAGTGCCACCTCAAAAGCGAACGCGCAGGGATGCAGAACATGAGGCCAAGTTGCAGCAATTCATTACGAGCTTCAATCAAGAGTGTTCAGAGGTGGAGAAATTTCCATTGATCATCGAATAGATGGGATTAAAGCGCAGGCGTTAAGTTAATTTGTTTTCCCTTTTTATTTTTTACACTCCTTTACACAAAATATAACTGTAATTATGTATTTTGAATTGGTATCAGTTAACTTAGAACTTAGAACTCAGGGATGCAGAACATGAGGCCAAGTTGCAGCAATTCATTACGAGCTTCAATCAAGAGTGTTCAGAGGTGGAGAAATTTCCATTGATCATCGAATAGATGGGATTAAAGCGCAGGCGTTAAGTTAATTTGTTTTCCCTTTTTATTTTTTACACTCCTTTACACAAAATATAACTGTAATTATGTATTTTGAATTGGTATCAGTTAACTTAGAAATGTAACCCAAATATAAGGATTAGATGTGTGGTAAAATGGCAATATATATAGTTTCTTATTGGTTACCAGTTAATCAATCAGTTACGTACACTTATTTGAGTCTAAAGAATACAATATTGTAAATAAAGAAATGTATGGAAGATGCTGAGTATCATCATTTGATATTTATGAATTGTTCGCAATAGACTGAGTGGCAGCTTCGCCAATCAGCTGTGCAAAACTTAGTGGCATCACTAATAAAGCAGCTGTGCATAAATGGTGGCAGCACAGCGATAAAACCAAATAAGCTTTAACTATTTTTAAAATATAAAAATACAACAATGGAGCCACCGTATGCACCTTTAAGTGAGTCCTGTGCTAAAGCGCTGGGCGACAAAGTCTACGATAAGCGAAAAGTAGCCTCTCAGGAGATTGAGAAGTAAATAATACAAAGAAAGCTCCCCTATTACTGCTGCAGCAGATTTACTAATTATTTAAAATTCTACAGAATGGTCATTGAGTTTAATAATAAGAATAATGCAACACAAATACGAAAGCTGATTGAAGTGCTCTCCAACGACTATGCCACATCACGCGATGCAAATCGGCGCAAAGGAGCGCTTATTGGGTTGGCTGCAACGGGCTTAGGGCTAGGCAAGGTAAAAATTTGATAAGATTAGTCATGAATATATGTATCTTAATAGATGATATGACGAATTTCTCATTTGATTTGTAACCAGAATATATCTAGCTATATTTACAACAGTCGCTTAACAAGATTGTTGACATCGTCTCTTTATCTTTACTGTTATCTTTTGCTAAGGATTCGGATAAATATGTGAACGAGCTGGTGACGCCCATTATGAACTGTCTGTCCGATCCGGACTTGCGCGTACGTTACTTTGCTTGTGAGTCCCTATACAATGTGGTTAAAGTAGCCCGTGCAGCCATTATACCGTACTTCCCAGAGCTATTCGCCGCTCTGTCGCGTTTGGTCACCGACTCCGATCAAATGGTGAAGGACGGCAGTGAGCTGCTGGATCGCTTGCTAAAGGTTTTATTCACACTATTATATTGCAAAATTGCGAATAGATTTATTTACTGATGTATTCCTTCAGGACATTGTCACTGAATCTTATGAGACCTTTAATCTAGAAGCGTTTATTCCGCTGCTTAGGGAGCGCATGTATGTGAATAATCCGTTTGCACGTCAATATGTTATTTCGTGGATCTCAATTTTAAATGCTGTACCCGATATTAATATGGTTAACTATTTGACTGAAATACTGGATGGTCTCTTCGTCATGCTAGAGGATAACACCCCGGAGATACAGCGCATGTGCGAGAACACGATTAGTCAGTTCTTAAAATCTATACGCAATGATTCCTCCTCAGTGCGCATGGAGGATACCATCAACACATTGATAACACACGCACAATCGCTTAACGAACTAATCAAATCCATTGCTATTTCATGGATAAGGGAATTTGTGCAAATATTTGGACCAAATGTGTTGCCCTATGCGAGTGGCATATTCACAGCCATTTTGCCATGCCTTGAGTACAATGTGGAGTCAAAGCGCAGTGAGTACTATCAAGCAGAGGTTAACTATCAATATATTAAAGTGTTTTATTTTAGACATCAAGGAGTGCGCTGTCTCTGTGAACAACTCAATGATGGAGCTTGTATCTTCAAAGGAACTGAAAACTCAGAATGTAGCCAAAATTGATTTACGTTCGATAATGGAGGTGCTCTCGCAATACCTCACGCACAACTCAATGCACACAAAGATTGCAGTACTCAAATGGATACATCATCTCTTCTTAAATTTTCCAAATGAAATGGCGCTGCACGACAGCAATTTGAATAACAATCTATTGGCCACGCTCTCGGACAACTCGGATGAGGTGGTTCTGCAAAGTTTATGTGTGCTGGCCGAGATTATCAACTCGCAGGATACAAAGGGTGGGTCCATCGGTCCTTCGCCTATTAAGCAATTTATTCAATCCTATGTGTAATTTTAGATTTAGATGATTTTAATAAGCCACATTATCGCAAGTTTTTGCTGAGCCTACTGAATCTGTTCACCGAGGACAAACTGAAATTGGAAAACCGAGCCAGCCTTATTATAAGGTAGTATTGCACATTATATTAACTGAGTGCAGTGTAACTGTGGGCTAATCTCTGACAGCAGTTATAGCCAAAGATAAATGCTTCGATATTTTTTGCATATATTTACACAAACCTTTTTTAGAAACCTGTGTGTTTTACTGAATGCCGAGTACGTCTATCGCACTTTTGCTGAGATCATTGCCGAAGGAGTGCCGAATCTGAAGTTTGCTTCTACGCTTGTACGACTGTTAAACAATATATTGCTGACCTCAACGGAACTGTTTGAGTTGCGCACTAACTTGCGCGAGATATCGGATGAGAAATCAGCGGACCTGTTCCAATGCCTTTACAAAAGCTGGGTCTGCTGTCCAGTTTCCACGCTGTCGCTCTGTTTGATCGCTCAGTGCTATCAGCATGTCTCTGAGCTGGTTATTCTATTGTAAGTGCCAAGTTCTTACTTTTCTCTCTATCACATGTAATGCTTTAATCTTTAGCTCGGATGTTGAGATTACGCTGGAACTGCTCTGCGAATTGGACAAACTAGTACAGCTTATTGAATCTCCAATATTTGCTGCACTGCGCCTAACTCTTGTTTCCAAATCGAATAATTGTGCTGATGCTCAATATCTGGCACATGCGCTCTTTGGCATACTTATGTTGCTGCCACAAACTGTGGCCTTTGAAACGCTCCGCAATCGCCTGCAATGTGTGCCCACCTATTGGGCTCGAGAGCCCATGTGAGAAGCCCTCCAATATTTTTCAATATATATGTATATACAAATAATGATTTTTCTTGCAGCGATGAGCGCAACTCTTTGGAGTACAAGAGCGGCATCGACTTCGCTGCACTTCGGGCGCATTTCATAGAGCGGCAAAAGTCGCAGCGTGCCCAGCGCCTAATACAGCGGAAACGTTCCGTAATTACGCCGGATAGTAACTAATTTGATATATAAAGAAGTATTTTATATCTGTGATTAAGATAATAGGCATAAGGCGTATAAATGTATGTCATGTAAACAAATCTCAGCTGAATGTTTCTATAAAAAGGGGGGTTTCGTTCATAATCAATTAGAAAACATGACTGAGTTTAAAGCTAGTTCTCATGGTGCAGTACGTTAACTTTTTTATTAAAGACGTCCGTTTATTGGTTGTTTTTATAGAAGTAGCATAAGCTACATGTTAAATTGATTAAAAATTAATTTTATTTCTTTATGGCGCCCATGCGACTAGCATCCTGGCTGGGATAAGGCATTTGTCCAGGCGGTGGAGGAATCGAATCGACACTCACACCAGAGGTACTTGTGGTTGTGGTATTGGGGGCCGAGGCAGCCCCACTGCTAGTGCTGCTTGGGAGTCCACTGTAGGGCGCCGCAAAGGTGGGCTGGGTGTACATCTGGTAGGCAGAGGCCGGCACCAGATTGGAAGGTAGCTGATGGAGCTTCATGCCTGCGGGCATGACATTGATTTGCTCCTGGCGTAGATTAAAGTAATCATTCGGCTTAGCACTCGGCGGTGGTATGCCGGCAACATCGAAACGGCGGTCTGTCTTGGCGGCAGTGCCCTGTTTGGCCTGAGAGTGGGCCCACTTAATGCTAACCTTTCGACCTTGAATTACCAGTTTGTTGAAGGTGCGCTCGGCAGCTAATTCGGCGGCGCTACGTTTTGTGTATTGGACAAAAGAGCATTGCTGGCGCGGCACCAGCGCAATGGAACGTATCTCCCCGTACTGATAGAATTGATCACGTATTTCTGGTTCGGTGATTTCTTCAGGTAAATTTCCGACGTACAGAGTTGTTATATTGCGATCTTCCGGTGGCTCCAGTGTAGGTAATGAAGCGGCACGCTTCATTATCTTCTCGGCAACGGGATCGTTGCGTCCATAGTAACGATCTTTGATGTTCTGCTCGCATAGCGGATCGTCAGGCTCGTTGGGTTTGTCATGCCGATAAGGACACTCCTCGCCACGTTTGCATTCGCCCTTCACCCAGAATGAGCAGATGTGCGGCCTATTCCTTTTATAATACGGTGCTGTGCGTGCCAATTTAGATAGCATTTCGTTTGCAGCCAGTGAGCGACCCACGGTGCCAGCTGCTTCAGTGCCATCTCCGTCCTGGAGCTGGGCATCAATGTTTTGTATGTAGTACTCCTTGTTGACATCACTCTGTGGCATATTGTCTGCCACTTTGAGTGCTGCGTCGCGTACCTGGATGGGCAGACCGTACTCCAAATCGAGCAGGCATGTCTGGCACACGTTCTTCAACCGGGCACACGTCTGACACACTTCAGTCTTCTTAAAGCGCATTCGCGCACCCGGGCACCAACGAAATATGGTAAAGGGACGCGTGCAGATTTTGCATTCCTTACCAAAGCGCTCCTTGATCATGCGCACGTACGGATTGTCGCCCAGGCACGTCTGGCAGAGGATTGGAAACTCGGCGTCCTCCCAATTCTGCCGGTTATATGTATTTGTCGTCTTTGACATAGACATGATGACGACGCAAATTATTTTTATCTGATTTAGTAAAAAAAAATTATAATGCTCAGCCTTGTAATAAGTTCGAGTTGACGTCTAAGCAGAAATATACTATTTCTCCGATATTTATATACAAAATTTGCAATGACAACTCGATATATATCGACTTTACTAATGTGGCAACGCTCGCTGACGGTCGGCTAAAAGTTATTATTAATGAATATTGAATAAATATTAAGCTTAAATTTTTTTTCACTTTTAAATCATAGTATAGTCAATTTATCACTAAACACTATAGTTAGTGTATATATCCCATTTTGATGGTCGTGCTTTATATTATTTAGTCTGGCAACGTTAAGCTTAAAAAAATTGTTGGTGCTGCCAAGCTGATGATATTATCCCTATTGAAGAAAACGTTTGGCAGCAAAGCAAAACAAACAATTATAAAGATTCCGCTCATGTAATCAAATAAATATGGGTTCCCCCATTAAGCGTTACAGACGTAACTCCAAATCGTCTGATGAAGAAGAGAAAGAGGACAATTATGTGCCCTATGTACCAGTAAAGGAGCGGAAAAAACAACATTTGATGAAACTAGGCCGCATCGTTCAACTGGCTACAGAAACAACGCAGCCCAAGTCTTCTAGCGAAAATGAAAACGAAGATGATACACAAGGTGCCCAGGATGCGGAGACTTGGGGTCGCAAATATAACATCAGTTTGCTGGACCAGCATACAGAGCTTAAAAAAATTGCTGAGGCCAAAAAGTTGAGCGCCGTAGAAAAACAGCTTCGCGAGGAGGAAAAGATCATGGAGAGCATTGCAGCTCAGAAGGCACTGATGGGTGTAGCGGAATTAGCTAAGGGTATACAATATGAAGAACCGATTAAGACATCATGGCGACCTCCACGCTATATAGAGGCCATGCCAGAGTCGGAGCGCCAGGCAATACGTAAGCAGTTGAGAATCTTGGTTGAAGGCGAAAATGTAAGCCCTCCCATTCGCAGCTTTCGCGAGATGAAGTTTCACAAGGCCATTCTCAATGGATTGGCCGCCAAGGGGATAAAAAAGCCAACGCCTATACAAATACAGGGTCTGCCAACTGTACTTGCTGGACGCGATTTGATTGGCATTGCCTTCACTGGCTCTGGCAAAACGTTGGTATTTGTGTTGCCCATTGTAATGTTTGCCTTGGAACAGGAATTCCGCCTGCCCTTCGAACGCAACGAGGGTCCGTATGGCCTCATCATATGTCCGTCCCGTGAGCTGGCAAAACAGACGCACGAAATCATTCAACATTACAGTAAGCATCTGCAGTTGTGTGGTATGCCCGAGATTCGCTCCTGCCTGGCAATGGGCGGACTGCCAGTGTCCGAGGCGCTAGATGTGATATCGCGTGGAGTACACATTGTGGTGGCCACTCCTGGACGACTCATGGACATGCTGGACAAGAAAATACTTACATTGGACATGTGTCGGTATCTGTGCATGGACGAGGCGGATCGAATGATTGACATGGGTTTCGAGGAAGATGTGCGTACCATATTCTCTTTCTTTAAGGGTCAGCGGCAGACGCTGCTCTTCTCTGCCACAATGCCCAAAAAGATACAAAACTTTGCTCGCTCCGCGCTCGTGAAACCGGTGACTATTAATGTGGGACGTGCCGGTGCCGCCTCCATGAATGTCACCCAGCAAGTAGAGTATGTGAAGCAGGAAGCCAAGGTGGTCTACCTTCTGGACTGCCTGCAAAAGACGGCTCCTCCAGTGCTTATTTTTGCCGAGAAGAAACAAGACGTGGACACTATACACGAATATCTACTACTCAAGGGTGTCGAGGCTGTGGCCATACACGGCGGCAAGGATCAGGAGGAGCGTTCACGTGCGGTCGACGCATATCGTGTGGGCAAAAAAGATGTTCTCGTTGCCACAGACGTGGCCTCTAAAGGTCTAGATTTTCCCAATGTTCAGCATGTGATCAATTACGATATGCCCGACGATATTGAGAACTATGTGCATCGCATTGGTCGCACAGGACGTTCTAATACTAAAGGATTGGCTACCACATTGATAAACAAGATAACCGAGCAATCTGTACTGCTAGATTTAAAGCACCTGCTCCTCGAAGCCAAGCAGGAGGTGCCCGACTTTCTTGACGAACTGGCGCCTGAGGCGGAGCATCAGCATTTGGATCTGGGCGACTCTCATGGTTGCAGCTACTGCGGTGGTCTCGGCCATCGTATAACCGAATGCCCCAAATTGGAGGCCGTGCAAAGCAAACAGGCCTCAAATATTGGCAGACGCGACTATTTGTCTAATACGGCTGCCGATTACTAAAAAATATTAAAATATCTAAATAAGACAACAATCCAAGAATTATAAAAATAATACAAAACTAATTGATAAATCGATAAATAATTTATATCATGAGTTAAGGCTTTAACGAATTGGAAAAATATTTACAATTAACAAGTAAGAAAGCTCTAGTCGAGACTGCTCGACTACGAGATCCCCTGAACCCTTTGAGGAACTGATATTTCAGTTTCAGTAATTCGTCGCTTCCTTTTTTGGTAATACAAAGCATGCACACAAACAAACGGACGCACGAATTAGCAGGCATGGACTGCAGTGTGGGCTTACTATGAAAATAAAATTCTAAAAAGTTCATATGAATCTACAATATATTCAAAGATTTTTGGAAGCAAACTCGATCTGCACGTGCAATGCATGGGCTTACAGTTTCAAATTTCAAGTCTAGTTCTTATATCTTCTAAGATCGACGCGTTAAAGCATACGTACGATAAAGCTTGATTGACTCAGCTCGTCGCCCTGATCAAGAATATATATACTTTATGGGGTCTGCCACGCCTCCTTCTGCCTGTTACATACATTTTAACAAAACCATTATACCTTGATTTCCCGTTTTCAATGGGCTCAGGGTATAATAATAATACTTTTTGCAATTTGATTAATATATATCATCTGTTGAGTATTATAATGAAGCTTATTTAGACTTAGGTTCAGCGAATTAAACACTGGGCATTCTCTGATTAATAGACTTGTGAACCCTAACCCGGTTTCTACGAAAATTCGAATTGTGTTTTTCATTTATTTACAGTTATGTTTTGCAAATTGTACTTTTTCTGAGCCTCGCTCGCACTTATCTGCTCAACTGTCTTATCAAACGTTTGGGTTCGATTTGGTTTCGAGCGGCCTTTTATAAAGTCAACGACAATCGTCAAGTTTCGTTCAGTGTCTCAAGCTTCGTTGCTTCGATCACTACATACGAGTGCCACTACATACGAGTGCCGCGAGTTTGTTCAGTCGCTTCCAAAGCCTGGAAGCTTTCAGTTCATCTTGTTGACAGAGAAGCGTAAGTGATTTATTTGTGAAGTGTATGTATGTATGTGTATATGTTTAAGCTTATTTAAAGAAAAAAAAATAACAGCTGTTCTGCTTAAAACTGCATGAAATTGTGCTAAATATAATTAGAATCTATATCATTTAATACTGTAAGTACATGATACTTCAAATGACAATGACTTAAAAGCACTACACATCTATTGATAACCTTTGATTGTGACTCGCAAAATCGAAGCATTGCTCAATTGTAAATTGTCTTAGGCTCTACGTACGTCGTACATACATAGTATATAGATTATATTACATTTTTTAGTGATTAGGGCTATCAATTGCTGTGAGCTTAGCTTATCTTGGGTTAAAGCCTTCACACTCGTAATTGATAGAGTTTTATACATATATATATATATATATATATATATATATATATATATATATATATATATATATATATATATATATATATATATATATATATATATGTATAAAACTCTATCAATTAGCATTTATAGAAATCTTCATATTTATTTTTAGTGGTTCGGCTAGCTAGTTTTCCAAGCACTCGCATATAGGGTAAAACTCCCTTCATCTGGCTCAACATATTAAAAATAATTTGCAAAAAAGTAATTTTTAGCTTCGAGAAAATATTTTATATTAGAAATATTATAATATTATATAAAAATAAATATTATTTTAATTTCATTTAGATTTGGCTTATTAAAACGAGCTGAATATATAAAATTCTTATATTAAGATTTTTTAACTTTGAACAATTTAAAATACATATCATATATTCGATGTGTAATTTTATGTACACAGATAAGAGGAAGTTATAATTTACTAACTATAGTATATATATATTTTTAAAATTTATAATGACATATTAAAACGCAGTTGTTCTTATCTCTTTTAATATGCATATATGTATAGTCAGGTAAATATTTATTTATGAGTTAACAAGTTTTTAAGTACAATTTGCTAATGAGTGTTTAAACATGAATTTGGGAGTTCTTTTTGTGCTTCTTGTTTATCCGTTGTAGTTAACAATTGTCGTAGGTGACGTATGCGTGAGCTACAATACTTGGAATACCTATTCAGAGACATTGGAAATTCAAAACACGTCGTATATATATTTATAAAGTATATATATATATATATATATGTATCTATATATGTACACGGATAGTCCAATAACAGGTCGAACTTGAAAATGGCAGAGAAAATACATGAGTATGGCAAATAAACACTGTGAATATTGTCGCTTATCATAAATCATAAATATATGTATATATACATATACAATGTTTATAGTGCTCGTGACCCAGTTGAGAAAAGAGAAAAGGGCTTGCCGATGGTGCTATCTCTTTAATTGTGAATATATGAGACCTAAATGTCGTCATACTGCAAAACTAATTACTTAAAACAAAATTTAGAAAATAAAAAACTATAAAAATAAAACGTGCGTGACGACTTTTAATTGGCAGCTTCAATGGATGATATAAAAACTAAAAACTACATGTTGTTTTTATCTGAGCATCTAAAAATATTAGAGCTTAAAAAATTAAGTCAAGTTTATAAAAAATAGTTAAAGGAAGATTGTTGGATTGTTGGAATCCTGAACCGGTTTTGATTTGAGCACAATGTATTTTTAGTATATTACTGCATTTTTTATACCCTAAATCCATTGAAAATGGGAAATCAGGGTATAATGGTTTTGTTAAAAGTATGTAAAAGGCAGAAGGAGCCGTGGCGTCGATTTCAGATATAAGAGCTAGAGACTTAAATTGTTCGTAGGTTCAAATATTTTTTTGTTAATAGCACGGTCTGAAAGTTTTATGAAGATAGTCCATCTACAAGAAACGTTATAAAATTACACCCACACTGCATCCCATGCCTGCTACATACGTGCGTGCGTATGTGTGTATATATGTGTGCAGATTTTGTTGCTTGTATAAGCAGAAAAGAAGCAAAGAATTATTGAAATTGAAATATCAGTCCCTCGAAGGGTTCAGGGGATTTCGCAATCGAGCAGACACGACTAGACCATTCTTACTTGTTTCCTATTTGTCATACGTTTCATAGAATAGTTCTATATTTGTATTTTTTTATATAGAAACATATTATATAGCTGTTTTATATCAATACTCAATACTCAATAATTAAATATCCACTGTGATATATATATATATATATATATATATATATCTTTGTGATTTTAATTTCTTTGAACTGGAATATTGTGCGTTTCATATCAAGTGCTTTACAATGTATATGTCTCATGTTTTTTATCTATCAATGCTTTAATAACCTGTTGCTCTCTCTTTCTCTTCGCAGTCTATTCTCTCTTTTCATCTCCCTGCCAGCGAGCAATCAACTGTGTTTGAGTTGGGAAAGATAAAAACAAAGGCGAATACTACATAATAATACAACAATTCAACCGACACAAGCGGCTACACACAAACGCATATATATATATATATATTTATATATATCAAGCAACAATAAACAAAGGCGCTCAGCGAGTAGCCGCTCTCTCTGTTGCTTCCTCCATCGCCCCAGGAGCCGACGCCACCACGAAATGGCAAAGCGAAGCGCCGCCCGTCATCTGGCAGTCATCTGCAGGTAATGCAAGCGAGCGGTTCACGAGCTCATAAGCTCCCAGTCTTGAATAGAGCATAAAGCGTAAAATAAGCTATTAAACTAAATAGTGCAAATATTACTCATACGCGAGTTTATAGAAAAAAGTAATTATTCATATTCCTAAAATTGTAAGTCTTAATCAGATTTCTCTCATGTTTATCAGACTGAAATTCTGATTTAAAATGTGTCAAAAATCTTAAAGTTTATTAGTCTTAAGAGAGACACTCATAATTGAAGCTTTAACGATGCCTACATTTGTTGGTTGATTTGATATTATAAACTTTATTAGACTACTGTCTAGGTTACCCTTTTAAGTAAATAAACAGTGGAAATACTGTATTAGTCATACGCCTCGTGTTCATTACAAAACTAACAACGGTTCATGCTCTCGTGCTTGTATTCATATATAAACTATATGTTAGTCCAGTTTTTACTACAAAACATCAGTATCAGTGACCCTCTCCGCGATTGAACGACCTTTTATAGTAATGACTCATTGACATTGTACCCCGAGACTGTCCGACTCATCCAGATCGGTCAACTTGTTGTCTGTAAAAGGCGTTTAGTTGGAAGATTGCTTTTAAATTATATTCACTTTCAGCAGTTTTGTCGTATTTATCGTCATTTCGACAAGCTTCTGCTCAGCCGGCACTTTTAACACTCGACCCGCATTCCCTACCCCAACCGCTGACGTTCAGCCCTCTAGTGGTACCAACAAGCAGCCAGCCAGACGCATCATGCATCCAGCTTTCGCCAATGCCGGTCGCGCACCTGGCCTAGAGATCTGGCGCATTGAAGTAAGTATATTTAGCCAATAAAATTCTATGAATACATTTTCAGATATGTAAAGTACAGTTCTGAGAATGAGATTAAGATTCGATTCGAAAATCTTATATTACAATCAGTTTGAAATTAGTGTGAAATCAAATTCTGAATCAGGTGGAGCTTTTTATAGTACATACATTGGCCTTTAAACAAGACTAGTTTTTTTATGTTTAGTGAAAATATCAAAAGAATTCAAATGAGAAAATGTTCTATATTTAGATGTACTTAAACTTTTAGTATCGATAAGTCTGGAATATTCGTCTCTCATGTCAAGGTTTATTGGAATATGCTTGCAATTTCACTTTTATACACTATATATGCCCCGTTGACGAGGGAAGTGTATATAAATAGTTTTTGCCGCTGCATGTTTACATCGCTTGGGGGAAAGTTCGACACCCACGCACGAATGCGTTGCTCAGCCAGCGGCGCCCCAGCGGCAGCTGTTGCCATTGACATGCAAAGTGTGTGTGTGTCTAACACACACATACTCCTATAGACACACACATACATAACACACACATGTTTGCATTAAAGGAATTATTGACTCGTGCCTGAAAAAATTTTCTATTCGCTGAAGGCACGCAATATGAGCAACACATGTTTGGCTAGCGAGGCTTCACTGTATGTATATGTGCTGTCAATACCGCCAATGTGTGTTAATTAACTCGGATACAGCATAATTTATTAGCTCCTGCCGGCGAACGCCAAAAACTTTTCTGTTTATTTATTTTATTTTTTTATTCTGTTGCCTTTGTTTATAGAGAATTGATTTCACTTTTTTGTTTCAAATAAATATTTTGACTGTGCCGGCACCCGAAATAGCACATTCAAATATATATATATTTACATATACATATATAATTGCCTGTCTAATTTTGGTGTTCTAGAATTTCGAGCCTGTGCCGTATCCGCCAAACAACTATGGCAAATTTTATACTGGAGACTCCTTCATAATTCTGAATGTAAGTAAAATTAAATTTTTGGTTATAGCTTTTTTTAATGAGTAATACTTAAAAAATTTTCCCAATTGTAAGCCTCATTCCTCATTATATTTATTATTTATTTATCAAGTTTATTGTTAATATAGCAATATATAAAAGAGTATTTTAGTTGTGGCTAACTTTTTTTAAAATATTATTTATTTATTGTATTTTAATATAAATTTCTGATAAACTCTAATAAAATAGCTGGGAAATCTAATTATAATTGTATTATGACTAACAATGAGTCAAAATTTTAGCATGCATAACTAATTGTAAAATAATTTTGTATAGATGTTAGAATTAGCTTATATATATTATTTATTTCCTCCATAAATTTGTAGACCAAGCAGAACCCGAAGGACAAACAACTCACATGGGATATACACTTCTGGCTGGGTTCAGAGACATCCACCGACGAAGCTGGAGCTGCGGCTATTCTGACAGTGCAATTAGACGATATCCTGAATGGAGGACCCGTGCAACATCGCGAGGTGCAGGATCATGAGTCACAGCTGTTCCTCGGTTACTTCAAGAATGGTAAATACAGTGTAGTTTTTCAAAATTTTTATTCAATTCTCTGAATCCATTGAAAATGGGAAATTAGGGTATAATGCTTTTGTTAAATGTATGTAACAGGCAGAAAGAGGCGTGGTAGACTGCATAAAGTATATATATTCTTGATCAAGGCGACAAGCTGATTGGATTTAGCCCTGCCCGCCTGTTTGTCTGTGTGTCCGTCCGTCCGAATGTATCAACGCGTCGAATTTAAAAGATATAACAGCTTGCGACTTGAAATTTCGATTATTATTATTATTATTTACTTATTATTATTTATAAAAAAACATGCCTGCTTATACGTGCGTGCGTATGTGTGTATGTGTGTGCGCATGTTTTGTTTCTTGTGTAAGCAGAAAAGAAGCGAAGATTTATTGAAATATCAGTTGTCGAAGGGTTGAAGGGATCTCGTAGTCGAGCAGTCTCGACTAGAGCTTTCTTACTTGTTATAATTAAGAACTCTTGCACTGTTCAGGTGTGCGGTATGAACAGGGCGGCGTTGGCACTGGTTTCAAACACGTGCAGACGAATGCCCAGGGTGAGAAGCGTCTGTTCCAGGTGAAGGGCAAGCGTAATGTTCGCGTGCGCCAGGTAAATCTCTCTGTCTCCTCGATGAACAAGGGTGATTGCTTCATTCTGGATGCTGGCAACGATATCTATGTCTATGTGGGTGCCCAGGCCAAGCGCGTGGAAAAGTTGAAAGCTATTAGCGCAGCTAACCAGATCAGGGACCAGGATCACAACGGACGTGCCCGTGTACAGATTATCGATGAGTTCAGCACGGAAACTGATAAGCAGCAGTTCTTCGATGTTCTCGGCTCTGGCTCAGCAGACCAGGTGCCCGAGGAGTCGTCCGCCGATGAGGATGGCGCCTTTGAGCGCACAGATGCTTCCACCGTCACACTCTACAAGGTATCCGATGCCAGTGGTAAGCTCCAAGTAGATACCATTGCCCAGAAGCCGCTACGTCAAGCCATGCTGGATACGCGCGATTGCTTCATTTTGGACACCGGTTCCGGAATCTTTGTATGGGTGGGACGCGGCGCTACTTCCAAAGAAAAGTCCGATGCCATGGCTAAGGCACAAGAGTTCCTGCGTACTAAGAAATACCCAGCGTGGACCCAGATCCATCGCATTGTCGAGGGTGCCGAGTCGGCTCCATTCAAACAATATTTCGATACCTGGCGCGATGCGGGTATGTCTCATACCCGTCTGGTACGATCCGCTCTAGACATAGGTTCGGATGAGTCACTCGATATGGATGAGATCGATGCTGTCGTGCAGAAGTTGAAGAAAAGCGGCGGTCGTGCCATTGGCTTCATGCCCGATCATGGACAGAACAGCATCAAAGATATTACCCAGTATGTATCCAAGGCGGGCAGCAACGAGGTGCTGCGCAACCATGTGCCCTTCGAAGAGGAGCTGCCGCTATTGGGTTTCGGCTCCTATGTGCTTACCTACAACTATGAGGCCAACAATGGTGACAAGGGTGCTATTGTTTATGTCTGGCAGGGAGCCAAGGCTAATGCGGCTGTTAAAGAGCGTGCTTTCGAGGATGGCATGGCCTTGGCTGTCGAACAAAATGCTTTGCTGGTGCGCACCACACAGGGCCATGAGCCTCGTCACTTCTACAAGATCTTCAAGGGCAAGTTATTGACTTCCTACAGTGCGTTACCTGTGTCCGCTCAGCTGTTCCGCATACGCGGCACAGTCGAGAGCGATATTCATGCAAGCGAAGTGCCCGCTGATAGCTCTTCGCTGGCTTCTGGGGACGCATTCGCCCTAGCCTCCACTAAGTCGCACAAGGTGTTCATCTGGCAGGGACTGGGTGCCTCTACCTTTGAAAAGGAGGCGGCAACGATACGCTTTGCCAACTACTGGAAGGATGCGGAGTTGGAGTTAATCGAGGAGGGAGCTGAACCTGATGACTTCTGGGAAGATTTGAATGGTGAGGGTCAGTACGACCGCAGCTTGGAGGATCAGACTGCACCCCTGCTTGAGCCACGCCTATTTCACTGCCGTCTGACGCGCGATGGGCGTGCCAAGGTAGAGGAGGTCGCTGACTACCAGCAAGAGGATCTTGACACGGATGATGTCATGCTGTTAGATGCTGGCGATGAGATCTATATGTGGGTCGGCTCCGGCGCTACAGCCGAAGAGAATGGCAGGATACTGGACATGGCCAAGGTAACATAGTTTTCACCAAAGGCAGTAGCTTATGACCTAAAATAGGTCTCAAATTATTGTAATCTTTGTGGAACTTCCTTAATAACCTCCTTTATTCATTTAATTATAGCGCTACATCAACTTGGAGCCCACCGCTCGCACCGTGGACACTGTTAGCATTATTCGAGTTACCCAGAGCCAGGAGCCCCGCGTGTTTAAGCGTATGTTCCCCGGTTGGGAAGACAACTACTGGCAGGTTGGTAAAAACGAACTAAATTCGTTACACTTTACATTGAAACATAACCATCGCCTTCTTTGCATAATCCTGTTTTCGCATGTCTGATATCAAATACTCCATTGAACT
Organism: Drosophila hamatofila; assembly: GCA_035045345.1. Classification (NCBI taxonomy): domain Eukaryota; kingdom Metazoa; phylum Arthropoda; class Insecta; order Diptera; family Drosophilidae; genus Drosophila; species Drosophila hamatofila. The sequence continues at coordinate 184,031 of JAWNPA010000020.1, read as the reverse complement.
CTGTGCGTGAGTATCTCAGCGCCTACTAATGCTTATGAATCATATATCATTTAAGAATCTCTTCTACTATCTTTGAATACATGTTAAATTGTGTTTCCTTTTGTAGACCCTGCCTTCCTACGATGACATCAAACGTCAGGTTCTGGATGCCAACAATGAGGTTTAATACACTCTCGGCAAGAATACTCAGCAAAATTGACCAAAAATTTACGTTTGCTTTTGCCTAAAACAAATAAAATAAAAAAAGTGCAGAATATATAAATAATTTCTTGTAATTATTTGATTGTATTAAATAAAAATGTTTTTACTAAAATCCCTAATTGTAGTACACATCTTAATTAACATGTTTTATGTATTCCATTCTTTTTCCAATTGAATGAATACACTTGACTCTGGTTTGTAAGACCATAAGACATGAAACCTTCGGTGGTGTTCAGTTGATATTGATCTTTATTCTTCTGAGCCTAGGTTTTTATACCCAGACTCATGCATAAATTTAACCCTTAAATCTAGCGTACATAGTGCTGAGTTTGTAAGGCTCAGCGTTCGTCTCTTACGTATTCTTATCGCTGAGGCTGGCTTTTTATAGAGTCGATCTTATCTATTTCTATCCCACCATCTGCTAGTCGTAGAGTGCGTAGAAGGCATGTATACGATCTATGTATATGTGTATGTTCATGCCTGAACACCAATTATTGTAGGCAACACATTTGATATTTTTATACCCTGAACCCATTGAAAATGGGAATTAAGGGTATAATGTTTTTGTGAAAATGTATGTAACAGGCAGAAGGAGACCCCATAAAGTATATAAATTCTTGATCAGGATGACGAGCTGAGCTGATCTAGCCATGTCCGTCCGTTCGTCTGTCCGTCCGTCCGTATGAACGCAGAGATCTCCTATTAAAGTGCTACAGGTGTAAGAGACTTGAAATTTTACTTGTATACTCGTGTATACCATACGCAGTACGATTTTACCATATTTTTTCGATAACTCATTCCATTTCTTTTTATCGATAATAATCGAAAATCTCACTTTGTTTTTAAAGCCTAATTTGAATACTGATAGATCTAGAGATTTCAGATTTACTGTGTATATTGATGTGATGAATACAAAGACTTTGTAATTTACAGATTTTGGATACCATGCTCCCTTCGCCCGAAATTTGAAAAAAACGTATATCAAGTACTAGAAACTTGAGCTTTGGCATATACACACATTTTAATGTTATTATCACGTTCTGATTAGATGTTAGATAAAGATGGTCCCACTACAAAAATATATATTTAACAAAAAAATTCTCTTAATATAGCCCTCACGGCAGCCCAAGCGCAGTAACTGGTAACTGCGCAGTTTGCAGAGCGCGTGCTTATGCGTTCGTATGGATGCATGCGTAATGTAATGTGTATGTGTTTTTGTATATGTACATGAAAGAAGTGTAGAATAATTAAAATATCAGTACTTTGCAGGGTTCAGGGTATCTCCTAGTCGAGCAGTCTCGACTAGAGCCCTCTTACTTATTTCCTTATAAGTTTTAAATTTATATTAACAAATATATGAAAGCATTCTATAATATTTGAAAACATTTTTGTTTCTGTATATATTTGCATTGCTCAGCTATCGTCAGCTGTAGTCTGTGATACATAGTTTATGATTCAATGACGCTCAGTTCTCCGGCGTACCCCATGTAATATACTCGATCCAGTCTAAGAACGAATACACACGGGTATATACACTTGGATAGCTGCTGCGACAGAATACGCCAAAGGAGGTGATTCCTATAAGATGATAATGGATAAGGCTACGTCTGCGACCAGGCAAATTTAGCTGTAATGGACCGCCCGAGTCGCCCTGACAGGTGTCCCGATTCTGAAGGAAATCCTGCGCACAGATCTGACTGTCTAAAATGCCATTGGGAGTCTCAGCAAACACCGGCAGATCCCGGGTGCACTCGTCGTTGGGTACTATGGTCGCATTGAGATGGGTCAGGCGATATGTCATTGCTTTGCTAAAGCTAGTCGAGCCATAGCCCATGGCAAATGCAATCGATGTAGGTATCTCATTATCCACCCACAGACGTATAGGGCGAACAAACTCACTTAGACTGAAATAAACCAATAATTTACTTTGTTATAATCTGCATCTCCTATTACTGTTTGTTTCTACTACTTATATATGGGTTTACTTCTGATAATTTAGTACAATTTGAAATTTAAAACTATCTACTAATATTTTGCCTTATTTCAAATTTATAGCAGTAGTACCATTATCTGCTACTAATATACGTTTACTTTTTACTGCTCCGACTTACTACTACTATCTAATATTCTCATAATTTATACTTCTCTATACTACTACTGTCTAACATTTTCACTATCCTTGTGTCTATCTACTACTATTATCTACTACATACGTGTACATGTAAACAATAATAACTTTTTGTAACAGCTCATATACTTAATAAACAAATGATAATGGAATTTTGATATTTGCAGATTATTCCTCTCATTTAATCTATTATTACTCACATTATTCTTTTCGCCAGTTTAAGCAGAGCTATGTCATTATAATAGGATTCAACTGTGTAATCGGGATGGTTGAAGATGCTTTCGATGTCAAAGTTCTGTGGCTCAACTGATACCTCATCGATCATAAGATTCAGTCCACCGATGCGCACCCATTTCGGTGCATCTCTACGAAAATGTTAAATGTGCCAGATGCAATCTGAGAATCATCGACTAGACGCTCTCTCTCGACTTGACAACTTACCCATCCACTTCGGTGCAATGGGCCACAGTCAAGACAAAGTTCTCACTTATTAAACTGCCGCCACACTTGTAGTCGATTTTCTCAGAGTTTGTTGGAAAGCCGACTGCCGCCTGTCAAAATAAATTTTTCGGGTTTCCTTAATGTTGTACTTATGTATACAGAATTGAGCGTAGGTTAAGAATGAGCGAAATAAAGTGATAAAAAACCAACACATTGCTAAGTCGCCCCGTATTTGACAACATTTTACTTGAGCGCATAGCCCTTGATTTTTTCTCCGAGTGTATACGTAAGCAAAAATGGTTCCTTATCAGCTTAAGACCACATACCATATGGGGGTATTCACCAGGCCGGGCAAGTACGCGACCATCGAAATCTTCGTCATTCGCGTCTTCCGTGACGGCCGTATCGTTGGGAAAGATTCGCTCAACATACTCGGAATACTCTTGATAAGAAGAGTTCATGTAGTTAATAGATTATGTTTAAGATGAGAACTGAGAAGAGAACTCACTACGCTCGCAGAGGCGTCTATTCTGGCCCGTGCGCCTTTTCTTATATCGTCGCCCATTAGGCGGAGGTGGAAACGGTTGACCCGGCCTGAAGCGAATCGGATTGAGCTCACGCTGCGGCGGCTTCGGGAGCTCGAGCTTAGTATTTAGCTTACTATTATAGTAAAAGTCACTGATTTTGAATAGTGTATAGTACTGTTTGTTATCTGGAAAGACAATGTCCTGCTCCTTAGGAAAGGACATTGGCTGATTCTTGGGCAAGCGCTGACCCCAAGCCAAATAAAGCAGAGAAGCCGATAAAAGTACAAGCAAGCGACTCATACTATATGTATAATAAAAATTTCTATATACAAATGCTTTTTGGGATGTTTACACTTGAAGTGGTTAGGCGTGACTGAAGCCCTGACGATGTGAGACGCGTTGAGACTGCGCCTTATCTGCTTATCAGTAAATTGTGACCGAATATTCACAACAATTTGTAATTTATTAAACTTATCGGTATTTAAATGTGGATGCCGAGGGTCTGGGGATTGACGACACTTGCGACGCGTGGTGCATGAATCTGTGTGGTGCCGCCCAGACGTCCTTCGTATTGCGCAATTATGGCACGCTGTATAGATTCTAGTTCCTGATCGTTTTTATATCTCAGAATGGATACGGTGGGCTCATCGGGAGAGGCTGCGGGCGCCGGGGCAGCATAGATAACAGCCAGCAGGGCGAATAGCAAAAGCAGCTGAACAACATGTTGATAATATAAATATTACACTAGAAATAGTAAATTCAGGAGGACTTACGCAAATAGTCTTCATTTTACGCCGATTCTTTGAGCTAAACTAAATCGCGCGAACCTATTCGCAGGCGCTTTTATAGCCAACACAATAAAATACATATATAATTTCAGATATCAAAAACTTATCATGCTATTCATAATCAAATTATAATTTGCAACTATCTGAACTTGAACAACTTGAAATAATACCGAAACGAGTTTTTAAATTTCATTCGTTTAACATAATCCACAGCCGGACGGCCAGACGAGTAGACGAGACAATATCAAGCGCTGAATTTTTCTAGTAATAGCAAATTGGACTCTTGTTCAAATGCCCTCTCCTGATTCAAATTGGGTAGTATACGCATATGTCTCATATGTATATTGTACAATCAATATAAAAAATTGAGTTAAATTTTCTTATATCTTATACTATGATCTCTGAGGCTGCCAATCTTCACCTATTTACATGGATATATATTTGTATATCTCTTACATCGGGTATTTACAGACCATCGCCTAGTCGTTTAATCTCAAATGGATAACTTTTACTTGCTAATAAGGGAGCCGGCACAGATATTTTAAGATGCTTGTTATATATATATATATATATAAAACATTTTCGCGTGCTTTTGTGTTCAACTGAAATCGAGATTGCTTTGTGTGAAAGCGAGACCATTGAACTGGTTTTTTCGGTATGTAAATTTAAATAGAATATGGGCTATATTAGTAAAAAAGTAGTTACTGACATGATAATTAGCTAAGGGTCCATAGCACATTTATAAACTTAAATTTTATGCGGAGTTTTCAGTTCCTCGCCTTTGCTCATGTATTAAAACCAGTTCAATGCTCCAGTTTTATTATGATGTCATAGGCGTTATAACTTAAAAAACTTAGTAAAATGTATAAAAAGTTCGAATTGTATAAAGCAATGGATTTGTGATTATTATTAATATACTTACTAGTATTATGTTTTTAAAAATGTTATGGGTAGTTGCATCTTTTAAATTTCTTTTACATTTTCAATACATTAGTTGCCAATAAAGGTGCACACAAATGCTTTGCAAATCGTGTAGCATACTTGTAGGCTGAATGTAAAATCAAGTGAATTTAAAAATCTTATATAAATTAGAGCTGAGCTAGGATTGTTCATTTTCAAAAAAGCCTTCAATTAGAATCATAATTTTTTTTACAAAATATTCTTTTATTCTGTTTTAACCTAGAAAATTCGTATCTAGTGTTAAATAATTTAACTGTGCTCAATATTTGGTCTGTCATTTAAAATATAATATTTGGAAACTTAAGTAAAATTCCCATTATGTAAATTTGATATACAACTTTACCCAATTTGACGTCCGTTTTGTCTCAGCTGAATCCAGAAAAAATGTAATGCCGAAAAAATGTCACATTCCACACGGTTGGGCAAACCCACAAATCTGTAGGCCAAATTGAAGACTGCGACGTAATTTGAATACATTTACACATTTTCCGACTTATTAAAGCCGATGCAGTCGTTATTTTTCTTTCAAAGCTATATGTTCCAATTAAAAAACGTTTGGCATTTTAATTGGAATATGGGGGCAGTTATGGTCACACTGTTGCCCAATGCAGCGCATTTGCATGTATTGCAAGCAAGTATGGGATCGGATGCATCTGAGCATTTATATAAATAAAGGCCGGACTTGCAATTGCCAGACACAGACACAGCTCAACAGCTGCCCAACACGTTCGTATCCTACTGACAACCAAACCTACTAGCCCAAGCTTAAGATGCGCGCTTTTCTGGTAAGTTTATATCCTTGCAATAATCGGCTTAGTTAATCAACCCATGTTGCAGATGCTATGCTTTCTTGCCGTCACTCGAGGCCAATATGATTATACACCCCAATCCCATGCTGGCGATGGGCGCGGCGGACTGCTCGGCACCTCCGATGGCCTTGTGCAGGGTGGTTCGGCCCATCTGTCAGAGCCCATACTATTGGCCAATGAATTTAACAAGGAGTTCTACACGTACAGTGCACCAGAACAGGAGTTCGACAATGGTCCTGTTAACGATCAGATCGCGAATAGCTTAAGGAGGAATCTACGCGTTCTCTTCATCAAGGGCCCCGAAAATACGGGCCTAGAGCATGCCGCATTACAGTTGGCTTCCTCCGCCTCAGATGATCGCACAGCAATATATGTACTAAATAAGCAGGCCGATGTCAGTGAGTTGGCCAACAAGCTGAATCAGATCAAGCTCCAGACCAACAACAAGCCCGAGGTGCACTTCGTGAAGTATCGGACTTCCAGCGATGCGGAGAATGCACAACGTGTTATCCAAGCCCAATACGATTCGCTCCCCGGTCGCTCGATCAATCACAATGCCGGCGCCTCATCTCCCGTCTTGGACTTTGCTACAAAGAGTGGAACAGGCGTTGTTGGAGTAACTGCAGGCGAACTACCCTCGAATAGCGCGTACTTGCCACCCAGCCGTAGGTTTTAGCTTTAAGCAACTATTCATCATAGCTAGTAAATATCATAGCTTAACAAATATAATTTAGTTTTTCAAACATCATTTGTAAGCGTTTAAGTTTATGCTTCTAGGGATAATATTTTGCCACGCGACTGTTGACAATGCTGAATAGAGTTAGTTTCAACTCGCATAGTAACTATCAGATAAAAAGAGCTCAATAATTTGAGACACGACTGTCATCAAAGTGTTTAATGTTACCAAAAAATAAATCGGATTTTGGTGAAATTTGTCGATTTGCCAAGTTGTGAGATGAATCAGTTGTAGCGCGACTATAAGCAGGGCTACAAGAGCGCTCTAATGGGGAATATTCGACTTGTGAATACCCTGATACTACATACAAAATAGTTATATATGAACAATCTTAATTGGAAGACATCGTATGACATCTAAATGTGTGCACATTCGAGTTTACTGGAAACATAGATTTTCAAGCCTTTGTAAATTGGGAATGTTTGGGTAAATTACAAAATTAATACCGACGTTAACGTTGGTGAGTCAATAACAAAAATAAAATTTTAAATTGTTGATTAAAAATTGGATTAATCATAAAACGAATTTGGATCTATGCCTAAAATTCAATTTAAATTTAAATTTAAATGTATGCATCATTATAAAATAATATTAATTAAATCGACTTAATTAAGATTTAAATCTTATGACACATTTCATCTTTCATTATGAATTTCATAGTATCCTCCGCCCACATATCGAATGCGTGATATATTATTTTTATGAAGATTTACAACAAATTGTAAATAATTATTACATGAGCTTTATCTGTGGGCATCTACTATCAGGCATTTGGATGCTGAATGGATTAGCATAATGAAAGACAATGACAGTTTGGGCTTTTGTTATGTTATATATTTCGAAAGCTAACGACACCCAAGGAGTTGTGTAAAAAATTTCAAATTAAAATGACGCAGACAACCAAGACCCCTGAGAGACTTGGAACCATAAACTACTTTCTTTGGCAACAAATATTTGTTTACATCTCGACTTTTTTATATCACTTTTTTTGAGCTCAATTAAATTATGCGTAAGGTTCGCTCCGGACTACTCAACGAACTACTAATTTGGCGATCAGTAAACGTTTTGGGTCTGTGGGCTTCGGTTTGGGTTTGGGCTTGAGTCTGGGCCTGGGTCTGTGTCTGGGTCTGGGTCTGACCTGGGCAGCTGCATATGCATATGAAATGACTTTCTTTTGGAGGGGCAGTATTTGATACATTGATGTGTCGTATTAACCAATAATATTTCGCATTAATTCCGCATCGCTCGTTGAAATATTATGTGATTATACAAATTTAAATATCAAGTTGGCTAGAGTTATATAACTGTTGAGTATACGAGATGCAGCTCTAATGCGTTCATCTGAATATTTCCGAATATGGTTCCGTGATTTGCCAACTATGTAGCTGAAGCTGGACAATAGATTGAATAATTTTATGCCCAGCCGACATTGACGGAGAGTATCTTATAAAAACCTTTGCTGGCGATCTGTTGGGGCATCAGTTGAGTTCAAACTGCTCGAGCAGAAGTTCAGCTTACCAAAATGAAACCGTTCAGCTTTCTAGTGGTAAGTCATATGCTTCTAGGAGTCAAGTGCTATCTAAATCGGAATATGTATATATATTTGCAGTGCTTGTCTTGCGTGGCGCTCGTCGTCGCTGCTCCACAGGGCTACAAATATCAGCAAAATACTCCAATTCTACCAGCTGGCAATCTGCGTCCACAGACCCCGCTTTCTACTAGTGGAATATACAGTGTGTCCGGCCAGCAGTCCCTCTCGCAACCCATCTCAACTGTGCTGAATAATGGAATTCAGGGCCCTCAGCCACTACCCCAGCCGCTGCCTCAGCAGCAGCAGGTCTTCCAGCAATCGCAGCAGCAACAATTTGTACCCTCCATTCCTGTTCAGCCTCAGCAGCAGCAACAACAGTTTGTCCAAAACTATCAGCAGCCGCAAATCCTGAATCAGCCCCAGATTGTGTCTCAACCCCAGATTGTGTCTCAGCCCCCGCAGCAGCAGTACGTGCAGTCACAGTACGTGCAGCGCCCCTCGATCGTGACGAAAGACATCTATATTCACTCAGCTCCCGATGACTCTGAGGAGCTGCAGTCATCGCCTCAATTGGATAACTCGCCCATTCGCAAAAACTACCGCATTGTGTTTATCAAGGCACCCACACAGAATCTGAAGCACACGGCTGCAGTTCTGAAGCGCGCCCAGGCCAGTAACGAGGAGAAAACCGTCATCTATGTGCTGTCCAAGAAGCCCGATATCAATGAGATCCATCAGCACCTGCAGCTGTCCCAGACCGAGCCTAAGGTACACAAACCCGAGGTTTACTTTATCAAGTACAAAACCACAGAGGAGGCCCAGCGCGCCCAGCAGGAGATTCAGGCGCAATATGATGCTCTGGGTGGTGCTACACACATTTCCGATGAGGGCGTGGCCCCTATCACCAGTTTCTCGGGCACTGGCTCCCTCAACCTGGGCAACATTGTGCCGCAATCCATTCAGCAGCAGCACCAGCAGCTCCATCATACACAAACCCAGACAATTGTCCAGAACGGTCAGGGAATCCTTAGTCAAGGCATCCAGCAGCAGAACCCATTTGTTCCATCGATAGGAGGTGGTAATCTTGGCCTCCAGGGCGGTATACAGACTTCCTCATTGTCATCGGGTACTAGCTTTGCCGTCAACGTGCCATCCAAGCGCTACATCCCAGCCAAAACTAAATAAGCTGGCGGCCAACGCATTTCTTTTATTCACCTTAATGAATCACACGATTGTAGTTTATTTTAATTTATTGTCAATTCAATATTCACATCAAAACAAATATATATTTTTACCAGAAACACAAATACAGTTGTTTATATGTTATAAAGATATACATAGGTTTTGTAGCACACAGTATAAAAATTCTAAATATATGAATAAATAGAAAAATAAGTAAGAAACCTCTAGTCGAGTCTGCTCGACTACGAGATCCCCTGAATCCTTCGACGAACTGTTATTTGAATAATTCTTGACTTATTTTCTTACTCTAGAAACAAAACATGCATACACACACACATATGCAGTCATGTGCTGCAGTGTGGGCTTACTATGGGAACTTAATTGCTTAATAATTTTTCTTGTAGATAGATAGTATCTAAGATAGAATGTTTTATGAAAATAACTTTAATAAAATTAAAATGTGTGTGTGTTTACCAATATATGCGCGTGCAATACACGGATCTACAAAATAAACTTTAAATCTCTAGCTTTTGTACTTTCTGGGATCGACGCGATCAAACTACGGATAGACAGACAGGCAGACAGACGGACAGGGCTAAATCGACTCAGTTCATCGGCCTTAACAAGAATATATATTCTTTTTGGGATCTGCCACGCCTGCTTCTGCTTCTTACATACATTTCACAATTGACCTTGGTCGTTCGTTACATAATATCTGTTAATTAAATAATAGATTCGTAATAATTTATTACCTATCACTATATAACTTAAATAATTTACATTGCTATAAGCTTAATTGCTAAATTAACACATTTTTGCAAGAGATCGGTAGGGATATTTGTCGAACACTTACCATAGGCCTAGAGGCCTATGGTTCAAGTCATAAATGTCTCTTAAATATGTTTTGGAGATATTGTTTCTTAGTTTTAATATTTAAATATTTGGAGCTACCAAAATTAAGCTGAAATTAATATGTTAATGAACTAAGCTAATTCAAACCATTTTAAATATCACATACATACATATATCCCCTCTTATCAAATTCGAAATAAAAATAAAAATGTTCGCTCACTTATAATGTTTTATAATGTTTTTTATATGGGGTCTGTCAAGAGTGAGGGACCACTTAGTGACTGCATTCGTAATCAAGATATTGGTCTGGGGTTTCATTATGCATATATAGATGGTAGTTATGCAAGACTAATCAAATGCTAATCGCTGCGACCGGTTTTCCGGTCCGGTCCGGAATGTGGCAATGCAGAGGCATAAATGAGTTCGTCTTCTTTTTGAAGTTAATTCGTGATCGCCTTTGTCAAATTGGCTGTGTTAATAGTAAAAGTTGTGAAAGACACGCTCAAAGGTCGGAGAAGAAGGGGAACGTTTATTTAACTAGATATATACACGCATACATACATAATAAAAATTTTTTACTTATTTAACTACAACAATAACGATGCTTGGCATTTCAGTCAATTTTTTATGCCCGCAAATGGGCGGGCAAATATTTATTGTGTATGGCGCCTGTCGGACCCCCAATGGAACCAATGGAACCAGTTGCAATAGCTGTGCCAGCTGTTCCGACTTCTCCAACTCCCATGCCTCCACGCTGATTGTCCAGTGAACCGATGACCGATGTAACTGGAGCCACACCTTCATCAGATACTTGCGTAGTACCGCCCAGTTGATCGTATTGTGCTGGGAAAACAGAAAAACCATTTGAGAACCAACTAAGTTGAGGGAGTTATAAGTTTTGAGCTTCCAATTTCATGTAAATATGCAAGCTATCTTCATAGATCTCTTGTAATAACATCACAGTATATGCTTTTAAGGAAGGCATGCACGTACGAGTTAGCCAATATAAATTTTCCAGCAGTACACTTGAGTATAAAACCCACAATGAGTAAGCCATACAGGTTGGCCTCCGATTCACATAAGTCTTCAAACAATTCTTGTGGCTCAAAGTGTGAGCTGCAAGGTCTCGGCCTTATGCAAAGTTGTGGACTTACCTTGTATGGTGCGTTGCGCATGTGCCGCTTCCTCCTGCGTTTTGTACTTTATAAAGAAGACTTCTGGCTTGCTTATGGGCTTGGGTGCAGCTTCTTCGATGGCTGTTTGCAGCTCGAGAGGATCTGGTTTCTTTGTCAACACATAGATTATGGTCTTTTCTTCCACAGGCGCCTGCTGGACGCGCAAAGCTGCCTTGTTGACACTGGGTGTGGGTGCTTTGATAAACACGATGCGATAATGCTTGCGAGGTGGACCCACGGGCAGCACGGGCTGCGGATAACGCTCCTCAGACTCCTCGACGGGTGGCACATGTACATAGATATCCTTCGAGACGACTGGACTGTAGGGCTGCTGTTGCGCCAGTTGATTGTAGCCAAAGTTGGCGGCCTGTTGCTGGAAGATTTGCTGCTGCTGCTGCTGTTGCGGTTGCTGGAAGATCTGCTGCTGCCGCTGTTGTGGTTGCGGTTGCGTTTGTTGGAAAATCTGCTGTTGCTGCAGGGGCTGTTGGAAGATTTGCTGGGTTTGTATCTGCTGTGTGCTCAACAGTTGCTGAACCTTGTGTGTCTGCAGCGCCTGCTGCAGCAGCCGTTGTTCATCCGGGCTTGCCGCCTGCTGTTGCTGCTGCAGACCAGCCAAGCCAGGTATGCGGTCCGCCTGGTAATTGTATCCTTGCGGTTTGGCCAACGACAGACCCAAGAGGCACGTAACCTAACGGGAAACACATGAGAAAGCGAGCTTACGTAGACTGAGTCCAATATCTTACAATAAACGCGCGCATTTCGGCTCGAATTCGTTCGACTGATGGCTGGATTTGAAGAGCAGCACCGGCTCTCTTGGCTAACAGAAATCAACTAAATGCTAATCAGTGGAAGGCTGTCACTTATAAAGCGGACACTCAAATCTATTGTGATGATGATCAAACTGCTGCTTGGGTTGATGAGCGCCAAAGCAGAGTTCAAATGAAACTGAAACCGAATTAGAGACCCCAGCAAAAAGCACGCAGAGCGAGGGCCAATAGATCTCACAAACGCCACTAAAGCAATTTATCTTTTGTAATACCCTGTAGTTGCTGATGAGCAACTGTCACTGACACCGATTGTCTACGGTTGCTCTAAACATGTTTCAGAGAACCTATATTCAAGAGATACTATAAGCGCTATTCTATTCACATTTCCCCGAGCTTAAATAGTCATAGATGATATGCACCTCAAAAATTAGATTGTACTTTTTCATTACTGTTTTGCGTGAGGCTGATATTATAGAAAGCTTAACGACTTTTTACAGGCGAAAAAATAGTCGGTCATGTGTCGACTCTATCACTCTTACCTGTTTTCTTTTGAATAACCTTGAGACGCAGTCTTTAGTGCTCACACTCTCCTCACACTCACATTCGAAACTGGCTGCGTCATCTGCCATATATTTTGGGACTTATACACACACACGCGACACATACGGACACACAATCCTCCTCGCCGGAAGTCATATATGAATTAGCATATTCATTGTTTAGGGCCACATACACAATTCAATTTTGCTGGAGATCGCTGCGGAGATTTGTTTTTGAGAGCTGCCCGCATTATCGCATCAATAATTAAACATAACTTGCACAAATCGCGCGAAATTGTCATTAGTGACGCGCCAAATTGCACAGCTTTTTGGCAATTTATAAATCGCTTTGATGGCCATTGTTGATCGCCTGACCTAGTTGAGCAAAAACCCAGTTCAATTTGCAGATCGTGCCGTTTAATTGGACTATGCGCTCGCGTTACATAATGCCCGATAGAGCAGGAGACTAGCTGTTACCTGTCTATGTGATCTATCCACTTTTTTTGCTTTTCAAATTATTATTATCATTATTTATGTAATTTTCTTTTTGGGCAAACGAAATCGGAATATAATAAATATTAAGCTTACACCCAAATAATTTTATTGGAGCTCAATTATTATTTTTATTTTTATCTAATAGCTTGGTATTTATATTACTTCATAAATATTTATATTTTTTTAAAAAGCTTTAAAAAATTTTTGAAACTGTTAATTAAAATTAGGAAAATAATAACGTTATTTGATTTGCCAACACAAATGACGAAATCTATTTAGGAAAAGAGTATGAAAATTTCATAATTAATTTTTGTGCATTTTGAATAATCTACTAGATATGATTTGCATTTACATTTGTAAAAATTAACTTGATATACTTTATTATTATTATTATTTTCATTTCTTTTTTGCATTCAATTGCCTTTCTTTTATTACTATGCTTTTTATTTAAGTGCCAACATACTTGTAATCAATCAATGTCATTATCGGGTTGAAAATCTGATTGACACTTGCATGCTGGCAAAACATATAGTTAACATCTTTAATAATAGTTATTAATACTAAAATTTTAACTTATATATTTGTTTTGCTTTGTTTTGTTTTAAAATCAATCAATGTCTATCAAATATGTGGGTCATAATTTGATTATGCGCAGATGGTCAGCTGAACGATGACGATGATGTTTTGATGTATGAGCGGAGATTAATCAAAACCTTTGTATCGTCATTTGTTGTAAAATGTATTTGTATATGATTTTGATACACACTTAATTTTACTCGCCATAAAGGCTGATGATATAAGCCCCACGCATGCTCAGCGCTACAATCGACGAATTTTTGTTCTTTTGTTTCAACGTACTCGATGGTCCTTTGTGTATTTTGGTTTTTGACGGTATTGTGTAACGGGGTTCAACGGCTCATTAGCGATTTATTGTTGCATTACTGAAACGTAACTCAACAACAATTTCTTTACGCCCGTTGTGCCATTTATATATATAATATATAATATTTAAATCGCTTCCGACGACCACAATTTTCACTTTTGCGACGATGGCGTGCATAGGAAATTAACATGGTCAAGGCTTTTGCGATAATACGCAGCAATGACCAACACTTCAAATAGCAAAAACATAAATATAATCAAAAAATATAAAACGAATTAAATCATTAAAATATTATGCATAAAATTTATAATAAATATTCGTATGTAAAATATTAGCAACAAAATTCGACGAAAACCTTATAAAATGATAAGTTATTAAATTACTTTATTTCATTATAACCAAGCTTAAGCATTGCATATCGCGTTATTATTATGACAAATAAAAATAGTATTTAATAACGATTTTTATTTTCAAATCAACATCAAAAATCAAACAAAAACTTGTCTATTTAGTCTATTATAATTGCTTAGTAAATCGAGGTATGCAAAGCTTTACTTTTTTAAGACAACTTTTGGTTTCGATACCAAATAACGGTTGCTGGCTAAACTATTGCTCAAGCTAAAAGCTCTGCCCGCAATAAATCAGTTGTTTTAAAGCGAAAAGTATAAGCGAACATATCATTATTGTTTGAAAGATTTTAACTTAACGTAACTTACGTCAACAACAATAAAATTATAGTAAAAAGCTTATAGATTTCGATATTTGGTTGGCTATTGATATTCGACGTATCACTTAATCCTCATCAGAGAAAAATGCTTAGATTATATAGCCATGTTCACCACTTTGGAAATATTTCTTATTTGTGAATGAGTGTTAAGAGGTTTAAGAAGAACGCTGTTGCTTTTGATACAATTTAAATCAAAACTAAACGAAATTATAAATGATTTTGTCTTTTATCTTTATGAAATACTATATATTTATATTTATATATTGATATTATATTTGATATTAATACTACATAGCCAAGGCTTATGAATTTCATTAATCATTATTATATAGTATAAATATGATTATTTTCTCTTCTTACTTATTTTATTTTTATTTATTTTATTTTTTCTGTATATTCATTTAAAATATGAAGCTGTCGAATTAATTTCAATAATATTATAAGGGTTCATTTATCTTATTGGAAATGCTTACATATAATTGTTTACTTGAAAGAAACTAATTTAATGTGTAGTTAGTATAATTAATGTTTCGAGTACTTACTCTTTACCAATAACATATATTACGACCTTTTAATACTTTTTCAAACCTGGTTTACAACACAAAATATTTCTCAAATATTGCGTGAAGAGGCATACGATGTCTTATTGTGCAACGCCCTCAAGTTGTGGCTTAGCCCCGACCCAGTCGCTGACACTTAACTGAGGAACTTGCTAATGAGAAGCGTTGGGGGAGCATTGGATTGCATGTTCATTAGCCTGGGTTAGCTATGGTCCGGCTGCCGAGTAAACGGCTCATTACACTAGCCGCAAATAGCTGGATGGGCGTCACGTTTAGGTCAACAATTGCTGCCGTCTTCGTGTATTGACAAAGGGCTTTTGTCCAAATAATCAAAAGTAAATTAATCTTGGCCAGCTCGGACAGCTGAAGATATGTTCCACTGAATGGAACTATGTCTTTCATTCTCTAGCTCTATCTCTGGCTCTCTTTCCTTTTCTGTTTCTCTCTCTCTCTCTCTCTCTTTGTTTCTCACTCCATGATAAATGGGGCCCCTAAGAGGCGCCCGGTTCACATGCAAAATTTTCTAAGCTCGACGGGTCATTAATTAAACCTCAAAAAATACATGAGCATAAACATGAGTATGAACAGAGGGACAGAGGAGAACAGCGGTTAGGGCTTCAAATTTGTAGTTCAAGCAATTTTTTAGTTTCTGAGATGTACTAAAAATTGATTAGGTGTTTATGTAATTCCTGCTTTTAATAATATTTAATCGATGCGTGGCCCAAAGGGTCCAACCGCATAATGGCAGCTCGGGTGCTGAAACTTGGACTGTGGCAAACAATTAAGAGCTCGGCAGCAAAAGTGGCCAAAATGCCGAAATCCAATAGCATCACAGTCAATAACCAACAGCCGTACAATACACGTCTAAGTAGGTATGCTTCTTGAATTATCATATTTTCGATTTATTACATACTTTCTTAAGCTGCGAAATGATATAATATGATATCATCTGATGTGAATAACACAAATATGCTATACCACTACTTAAATTTCAAAACGAGGCGAAATGGATACAAAACTAATATTCCTTTTTCGCAACTGATGAGCGAGTATAAAAAGCTTGCAGGGGAATCACGCTAATTGGCCATGTATCGCGGGCCAACTACAAGCAAGTCGCGGTATTTAATGAGAGATTTTTGAAAAGCGAAGGCGAAGGCGATTTGACGGACAACTAAGACCTAAAAAACGTAGATGGAGACGAGCTCTAACAAAAACAATGAACATGCAACGTAAAAGAGGGAAGAAAAAACTGAAGTAAAATAAAATGTAAAAAAAATATTGAAGCTGAACTTCACTTATTAAGTTGTCGAAAGCGAAGAGCGTATAAAAGTCAGCTGAAGATGGCAAGAGTCATACAGTTCACAGCGAACAGTCAAGTAAACCACCAACCACCAATCAACCATCCATACAGCTCAACCAAGTAGAGAAATGCGTGGATTCATTGTAAGGAATAGGCTTGCGCAGGATTAACTCCAGACTTCTAATATATACCGCTTCGTCTTTTTTTCTGCCGTAGGTCTTGTGTCTTTCTGCCGTGGCGTT
Source organism: Drosophila hamatofila (assembly GCA_035045345.1). NCBI lineage: Eukaryota > Metazoa > Arthropoda > Insecta > Diptera > Drosophilidae > Drosophila > Drosophila hamatofila. Next base: position 167,188 of record JAWNPA010000020.1, on the reverse strand, counting down.
CGCCGTACCTCAAGGCTACAACTACAATCCTGGCCCCTCAGCTGTAGCAGGCCTGAGCAGCATCAGCGGCAGCGGCAGCGGCAGCGGCGCCAGCTTCTTCCAGGCAGCTCAGCAGCAGCAGCATCAGCAGCAGGTTCACTATCAACAGCCCCAGCAGCAGACGTTCCTCCAGCAACAGTCCGGAGTTAATCAACAGTACCATGCGGAGCAACATCATCAGCAGCAGCAGCAGCCGATTGTGTCCAAACGTTTTTTCATTCACTCGGCGCCCGAAGACGTAGACGAGGAGTACAAGGAACGTCACATTACAGTGGGCGTGCCCAAGCGCAACTATAATGTGGTCTTTATCAAATCTCCACAGCGCTCCAACAAAAAAACCTCGATCAAGATCAGCCCCGCCGTCAACGAGGACAAGACTGTCATCTACGTGTTGAGCAAGAAAACCGACAGCTCCGATGTCCATGCCGAGGTCGTCGAGCAGGCTAGCTCCACCAGCAAGCCAGAGGTGTTCTTCATCAAGTACAAGACCAACGAGGAGGCGGCACATGCCCAGCAACAGATCCAGGCCCAATACGATTCCCTTGGTGGCACCAGCCAGCTGACCGACGAGGGTGTCGCCCCCGTCACCTCTGTCATCGGTGCCCTCGGTGGACAGGCTAGCGGTGATGCCGTCGTCACAGCTGTCGGCAGCACCGGCATTGGAGCCTCTGCCGGTCAGGTTATCTCCCATCAGGCTGTCTCCAGTGGCCACACAAGCAATGCCTACCTGCCACCCGGTTTCTAAGTAGTTGAGCTCAACCCTGGTTGTTAATAAATTTGAATTGTTGTTAAAAAAAAAACTTTTGCTTTATCAATTATAGTTGATTACTGACATATTTTATCTGTTCATTCTGTATTCGTACTCAGATAGTTGCCAAATCCAACTACAGCATTATGCTTCATAATTACTCACAGGATTAATCATATTTTTTACAAGTTTCTTAATTACACCTTATTATGCATCTGCCTCAGGCCACTGACTTTCCAACTGCTCATAGCCTATTAAAATGTTTGCTAAGATAAAATAACTTTTGCTTTCTTAAATCCGAATGGGATTAATTATAAGCTAAATCAGTTTTCTTTATCATTTTTATAATTACAATTGATGACTGATTGAGCATGTTTTTCAGCTTGAGCGGAATAATTAAGTCTTTAAGCTGTTTGAGGTGAGGGATAGAGAGCCAGGTAAAGTCTCAATTCATAAAGACCACATTTTCGGTGAATGTTAGCAATAGGACTTGAAAAAAAAAAACTTTCTTAGTCAGCAAATTTAATTTTGTGCAAGCGAAGGAAATAGGGCTCACGACACTTTAATACACTCTCATTTAAATTGTCGTCTCTTCAAAGAGAGGGGAAATAGTTATTTGTGTTCCAATAATTTCCATTTAGGCTATTTAGCAGAAAGCCTAACGAAGTTGGAAAAAAGTTATTTTAAAAAAGCAGAGGTCATCTGAGTTTCAGGTTAGTCTTGTTGCCTTTCATATTATTAGTTTCGTTTGAGTGGGCACATTTTCTGAAACAGGTAACAGTCGTCCACAATAATGGCTACACGTTGGGCTCATAAACCAAAACAGTAAAACTACATCATACAACGTAAATTTTTTTTTTTTTTAAATTTTTTTTTTTTGAGTGAGTGGCGAGTACATTAATTAGATTTTGATTGCGCACAGTGCGTACCTCTGGGTAATTTATAAAAAAGTAAAGTTGCTGCTCACAATACGAATACGAACTTTCGCTTTAAAGCCAGGAGCTAAGTGTTGAAAGGTGGATATAGGACTCCCACATCATGCGGCCAATTAGTGTCAGCAATGATAATTTATGATGTCAACATGTCAACGAATGTCCTTACAATCACAGTTATTAACCAGGCTAATGTCAAATGTACAATTAATTGAGCAGGCCGCCAATTAAAATTGATTCCTTGTCCCTATATATAGACCAGTTGCCCTCAGCTCCTTAAACAGAGCACAGATAGCATCGTGAGGTCAAGTCATGGCTCGTCTGTTCCAGCTGCAAGAGTACTGTCTGCGCCTGATGGGCCACAACATGGAGAGCTTCGGTGAGAGAAGTCCGTCGCTTGGCCTGCGGCACGTTGTATCGCTAGTATTTGTGCTGTCCGCCGAGTATCCAATGCTGTCATACATCGTCTATAATCGGGATGACATGGAGCTGATTACGGCTTGTCTGAGCGTCGCCTTCACCAACTTGGTGACTGTCACCAAGATATGGACGTTCCTCGCTTACAAACAAAGCTTCTGTCAAATGATGCAGAGCTTCAGGCAGCTTGATTCAAAATGTAAATGTAATCACATTAATTACTCTATGCGCCAATGTACGGTAAGGCAGCAATCTTATTTATTAGGTTCATTAGGAGCATCTTCCTTATATATTTTGTTTCTTCTGGTAAATCAAAGTATAAAATATGCATGCAAATAGGCATTATTTATACCCTGAACCCATTGAAAATGGGAAATCAGGATATAATGGTTTTGTTAAAAGTATGTAACAGGCAGAAGGACGCTTGACAGACTTCATAAAGTATATAAATTTTTGATCAGGGTGACGATATGAGTTGATTTAGCTCTGTCCGTCTGTCTGTCCGTATTTGCGTCCGTCTGTCCGTATGTATGAACGCGTAGATCTCAGAAGTTACAAGAGCAAGAGACTCCAAATTTTTTTCGTAGGTCCGTATATTGCACGCACATATCGAGGCCCTAAAAATCGATACCAGCTCCCGTTTTTTTGTTATCGATTAAAAACCCTATCGAAAATTAATTAAAAAAATTAATATTACAAATATTTATGAAAGTTATCTTAATGTTAAAATTAATGCTAGTTAAGATTTTTAGATAATTAAGATAAGCATACAGAATATTTTATTTTCAAATCCATAAATAACTTTAAATCCATGAATCTTAGCGTAAAGCAGAATTAGTTGTAGCAAAAAAAAATAAAATAAAAAATAAAAATAAAATTGTTACTTTACCGTTAAAATATGCAAGATTTGCTGGATAATGAAACTTTTTCTTCTATTAATTAAACTTGAAACTTGGCACAGCTCAACATGGAACAGAGGGCATTGGGTATGTGGAGCATGGTAACAAGTTGGCCACGTTACTGGGCCGCGCGTATAGCCTGTCCTGCGGCTTTACTGGACTCTACTTCATGCTTGGACCCATCATTAAGATTATCACCAACAGCTGGCGGGGCGTGCCTTATGAAAGGGAGCTGCCTATGCCCATGAAGTAAGAACACTTATTGCCCTGTCTGTGTTTCTTTTTCTTCGTTCTATTAGCGTTTTAGTTGGGGTAATCCGTCTCGGCCTGGCTAAGCTGATATTCGCTTTTGAGATGATTGAGGCCTGAAACCTATGTTCTTTGTAGCTACTTTGCAGTAAAAGTAAAGATAAAAGGCACGGAAGGTCTTTTTAGTGCCTTTTATTTTTTTCAGAATTTCGAAATGGCATTCTTAGAAAATTTATTTATAAGGGTACATGCATTTCGTACACTGTTCGCGAAGTGAAAGAGGGTATATTTATCAACTTGTCTATGTAAATGTTGGCCGTGTTAAAAATTTATTATACCCTGAACCCATTGAAATTGGGAAATCAGGGTATAATGTTTTTGTGAAAATATATATAACAGACAGAAGGAGGCGTGGCAGAACCCATAAAGTATATATATTCTTGATCAGAATGACGAGCTGAGCTGATCTAGTCGTGTCCGTCCGTCCGTCCGTCCGTCCACCCGTCCGTCCGTATGAACGCAGAGATCTCCTAAGCTACAAATGCTACGAGTTTATTATAATTTTTCGATAACTCATTCCATTTATTTTTTATCGATAATAATCGAAAATCTGACTTTGTTTTTTAAGCCTAATTTGAATACTGTCAGATTTATGTGATCAGGACAAAGATTTTGTAATTTACAGATTTTAGATACCACGCCCCCTTCGCCCGAAATTTAAAAAAAAAACGTATATCAAGTACTAGAAACTTATGCTTGGCATATACACACATTTGAATGTTATTATCTTCTACGTTCTAAAACTACAAAAAGATATATTCAACAAATAAATTCTCATAATATAGCCCACACGGAAGCCCAAGCGCAGTAACTGGTAACTGCGCAGTTAGCAGAGCGCGTGTTTATGCGTTCGTATGGGTGCATGCGTATGTAGTGGTGTAGAATGATTGGAATAGTACTTTGCAGGGTTCAGGGTATCTCCTAGTCGAGCAGTCTCGACTTGTGCACTCTTACTTGTTAAATTTAATTTTTTTAGATTTTAATTTTAGTTTTTCAATGTTAAAAGTTCCCAAGTGTGACCTTCTCTTCTTTTCTTGAACTTGTACACTTGTAGGAGACAGATTTTTTAAGTTTATCTTCTAGAATTGGTTTCAATTGGTTTTATAATATGAATGAAGCATTCCGCAGCCAGCTACAGTATTTTGATTTAATTTCATATTTTCTTTTTTCGTTTTCTACATTTATTTACCTTTAAGCAATCCCTTTTCATCTTTCGCGAATTCCCAGCTACTCAAATAGGCCTCTGGGTAAACTCAACATTAATCTAATGCACATTTTCTCCTAATCTGTTACCGGTTTGTTCCCCTCATTATCAGATTCCCTTTTAATGAGGTCGAGAGTCCTGGCTACGAGTTTGGCTTTATCTATACCCTGTTCGTAACTATCTTTGTGGTGCTTTATGCCTCGGCTGTGGATGGACTGTTCATATCGTTTGCAATAAATTTGCGCGCCCATTTCCAGGCACTGCAGCAGGACATTTACCTTCTGGCCTTTGGCCAGGAGGAGCGGCTGGTAGAGCAGCAGCTGACTGATGTAGTCGACTACCATGTGCAGCTCCTTAGCCTGTCCAGGCAACTGCGCCATATCTACACACCCATCGTGTTTGGACAGTTCTTCATCACCTCGCTGGAGGTAGGCGTCATAATCTACCAGATCGTGACGGTGACTATATACACTATAATATATATAAAACATCTAGCTGATGAGATAATATCTTTGCAGCACTTGGATTCTATCATGGCCCTGCTTGTGTATTTTTCTTTCTTCTGCTCCATTATGCTGCAGCTCTTTATATACTGTTATGGTGGGGAGATTATCAAAGTTGAGGTACCAGCATTTGTATCTGTATCTATATCTGTATGAGTTCATGATTCCATTTATATCTCTTAGCATATTTGTATTAAATATATATTTATATTGAAATTCGTATATGTTCTCAGAGTCTACGAGTTGGGGTGGCTATCCAGACATCCAATTGGCATTTGGCTTCACACAAAGAAAGACGTTCCTTGATTTTTATTATGCATCGCTCCCAGCGGGATGTGCTCATCAAGGCGGGCTTCTACGAGGCTTCCTTGGCCAACTTTCTAGCGGTAAATGATAGAATGTTGATAATGTATGTATGTATTTTATAACTGATAACTTTGATTTGCTACAGATTCTGCGTGCTGCCATGTCGTTTATAACGCTCATTCAATCGATAGAGTAAAATACGCAAAGAAAAAAAAACGCATTAATATATATAATATATATATTAATATAATAATTAGCTTAAATTTATTAGTTAAGAATAAGAGACAAATACATATATATAGATTTTGTCCTTGAGCTACGATTGCATATCAAAATTTGAATATGCTTTTGTTGGATATATAATCTACTCTATATTAAATAAACGCTTCTGTAGAAAATAATCGACAAATTTTTACTCAGATTTGCTTTGCAGGGTATATGTGAATTGTCTCTGTGAGACTGGATTTCTATTGATTATAAATACTTGAAGGGGGCATTAAATGTCAATGAAAAAAAAAAAAAAAAACAACATAAATCAAATCTAGATTTCAAATATAATTAATAAGCAAGGTTGAGAAGTCCGATGGGTGCATTGGAAAATAGAGCTATAAAGCTATATATGTATAAAAGAAAAAACGTGGAGCACAAATAGTCAATTAGCAACTGTCGAGCGATCAACTCGTCTATACGATATAAAATATAAAATGAGTAACAGTAAGTCAATCGTATTAAGTCTCTGAAGTCGTTATTAAAATCCTTTTGCCTTTGTTACAGAGCTTACACTGGGCTTGCTGCAACTGCCCGCAGGCAGGGACGTGGCGGATAATGTGCGTCGAGCGCTGGAAAGCATTACGCAGCTTAAAACTGACAATCCGCAGCTACAGCTGGCCATATTACCGGAGAGCTTCAACGGCCCCTACAGCGTTGAGGAGTTCGGCCGACATGCTGAGCCTGTACCGGATGGCCCCACCTGTCAGGCGCTGTCCAAACTGGCCAATAAGTTGGGTATCTACATCATTGGCGGCAGCATAATTGAGCGGGATGCCCGCAATAAGCTGTACAACACGTGCACTGTCTGGGGGCCCAATGGCCAGCTAATTGGCCGACATCGGAAGGTAAGTGCATTGCACATAATTAAGCAGATCTACAGCCTCCCCCTGCCTCTTTCAGCTGCATCTCTTTAATATGAACATTGAGCCGGAACAGCTTGGCGGTGTGCAGTTCGATGAAGGTGAAGCCTTGAGCGCAGGCAACGAGCTGACCGTGGTGCAAATCGGAGAGCAAAAAGTCGGCATCGGCATCTGCCACGACAAACGATTCGAAGAGCTGGCGCGTCTCTATCGCAACATGGGTAAGTACTTCTGTTGTGATACGTCTTTATAAAATATACTTTCATTTATAATTTAAAAAAAAAAATATATATATATACATATATATACATACATATATATATATATATATATATAAATATATATATTATATATATATATATATATATATATATATATATATACCGGTGTAGGGTGCTCTATGATTGTCTATCCCTCGGCTTTCTGCATCTGCCAGGGCCCAATGCACTGGGAGCTTTTGCAGCGGGCCCGTGCCATGGATAATCAACTGTTTGTGGTAACCTGTGCTCCCGCCCGCAACAACATGACCGGCTATGTGGCATATGGACACTCAATGATTGTAGATCCCTGGGCGAGAGTACTGCGCGAGGCGGGCCACGGACGTGAACTGATTGTGGAGACAATTGGTAAGTGGATTAGATGCCCTACTATTCGCTGAGAGCCTACTAAATGTCTTACTTCTCAATAGATTTCGACACGGTCTATGAAGTGCGTCGTCAGATTCCCATCTACAAGCAGCGGCGCACTGATATATACGACCAAGCCAGGGCGAACATGTAAAAACTGGGCTGCGTCTTAAAAATGTGAGCAACTCTAAATAATTATATATTAAGTGTGTATGTTAGACTAGGAGACGCTCTATAATCGGTCGTAAATCAAGTCTATACTTTACAATGATATACTGAAGATAATCATTAAAAGATTTATTTTGTAGTTAAGTTCTGATCAATGAAGAGTTGGCTTTGACTTCCTTTCAATTATACACGATATGTTAATTGGTCACCTACTTCTTGGGCTTGGCTTTAAATCTGTTGCTCCAACGAGTCTAGGGGAGCCTGGGGTATGATGATACCCCTTAGAGTCTTTTCTTTTTCGTACGGGGTATAATGAAGACACCCAAACAGCGGGAGAGCAATTGAACAGCTGCTGATACGACTCGACATTAGGTCTTATCAGCGCTTGGGCTTGGGCAACAGCGGATGCCAGCGATAAAGCTGTGTACAGCTTGTTGCTTAGTGTATTCGAATACGCGTTGAGGAAACAACAACGAGAAGAGCTGAAGCTTTAGTGATCGAGCAACAGTGGGACAAAAGATGGGGACTGCTCTACTGACTGTGCTACTCTGCGCCTGCCTGGGCGCTGCTGAGGCACAGATTGCATACACAGGCCATCTCTCCGAGCTGCGCATCAAAGAACTAAGCCAGTTGGCAATGCGCATGGAGCACTCCATCAATACCAAGAAATATGCCTGCGATAGCTACTACGACCACGTCTGCAGTCGCAATCGTCCTCTTTTCTCGGTTATGGGTAGGTACGAATATAAATAAAGGTGAATATCGGAATCGGATGTTCGGAAGTGAATATATTAAATACACAATTATACATTTAGTCTATCGATTAGCTGAAACGAATGCAAATAATTAATTAAAGGCATAATTTAAATGCTTATAAATGGAATCTTTCGCAGGTCACATGCCGCCAAGCAGCGATCTCATCCAGCTGCTTACCAAGCTACAGAACGACCCGGAGCAGTTCGAAGCGAAGCAGAAGCTAATTGATTTTTTCATATCATGCAACACCCTGAAATCCTTACAGGACTGCTATCGAGAGACATTTGAGTACTTTAAGCCGCTCTTCGGCTATATCATTACCAAAGACCTGGTCGACGGCAGCTCGCATGAGTTGCGTGACTTTCGAGATCTAATCCAACGCTTTGTGGACCGTAGTAAATCAGTTTTTGGAACCGATTCCCATCCATTGAGGAACCGATTACAAACGTATAAGGAGAAGTTTGCCACGCCTAGTATCTATTTTTATGCGGGCGATCTGAATCGAGAGTACGCCGGTCTGCGCATTTATCGCGAGAGCTACGAGCACAATTTGCGGAATCTCGAACAGCATCGGAAGCGCAACTCTACTTTCGAGCTGGGTGTGCAGCGGACGATGCTCGACTGGAGCTTGTATCTATACCAGAGTCGGTACAAGCCTATGTCCTACTTCTATCCCACTTTCACGGTTCATCTGTATATGACAATGTTTAACATTAGCGAACGGCAACGGGACTCAACTCACTTTCGGGAGGAGGCGGAGTGCCTTAAATTGCCTCAGTACGTGAACGTGCTAAGCGAAGCTCGTATGTTAGCCGTCATCTATCTAAAGAGCTTTAGGCATACTTGGCAGGAGTATAGTGATTGGATCCAATCCTCGACAAAGCATCGCGCGATCTACGACCAAGAAAACGAGATACTTCGACACTATCAGTTGAGCAACAAACGCATATTCTTCACACTCTTTGCCCAGAACTTCTGTGAGTTCGGCAAGGAGCTGGCCGAACATGTCTTTTACCTGGGCCTCATGGAAAATGCGGACTTCTTTAATACTTACTCCTGCGGCTATCAGACGGAAATCACAAGAAATTGTGTATAAAATATTTAATGCCTAATGTTTTTTATAATCCAAGTTAAATTCATTAATTTGTATCTAAAGGTTTTAGTACATATTCATCTTACGATATAGACTTTATCGTACATACACTCTGATATATATATAAATTGGAAGTCGGAAGTCTATTTCGAATTTTTAATGCTCTTCCAACCTAGCTCCAACTAGTTACCTAGGGTATGTCATGTGCTTAGCGGTCAGAAGAAAATTTATTAGCGCGTATTTCGACAGATTTCATCCTGTTAGCCGGTCGGCTGCACTTAATCCTTTAGCCCAGCGTGTTAGTCAAAGCCTGCGCAGCCTTCGCTTGCTCCTGACGAAACTCGTGCACCTTGTCGAAGTAATCCTTAGCCTGCTGTCGGCGATAAAGTTTGGCCAAATCGCAGCTGCTCTTGCCGAGGCCATCCCGAGCCTTGAGCTCGGCGCCGTGTGTAACCAAAAACTTGATAAGCTCCAGACCAGCATCCATGACCACTGCGGATGAAAATAAAAAGGAAGTTATGGCAAAATAAAACTGTTTGACTTAAAAGTGACCAATTGTCAGTTATTATCAATAGTGATATTAGCGCATATATAATTAAGATGTATGCGGATAAAGTTTCAGACTGAGGGACATAACGGGATCAAGTTAGCTTATCGTTCCCATATATACTGTATGAATTACGACATTTATCTTTCAACCATTTTTCAACACCCAGTTACCTGCCCGCATTAGCAGTGTCCAGTCGCAGGCATCTCTTGCCTCCAGGTTGGCACCAGACTCCAAGGCAAACTTCACCATTTCAAACTGATTGGCATCAACAGCACAGTGCGCGGGTGTCATCCCATTGCAGTCGATCGCCTCCAACTGCGCCTTTTTGTTCAGCAAAATGCGGGCCGACGGCAGATGACCATGATAGAACGCCAGCTGCAATGACCAGGCGACTTATTAGTGGAAGCAATCCAAGTATTCTTTCAACTCACATGCAGCGGGCTGCGTTTGTTGTGTGGATTTCCCAGATGCACACTGCAGCCAGCAGAGAGCAGGACATCAATGATGCACATCTCGCCCTGAATAATGGCATTTGCTAACGGGAGATATCCGTTTGGGCCGGGATAGTCCACCAGGCTGGGTCGCCGGCGCAGCATGCGTTTAACCAGAAATTGCTGCGACTTGCGTATGGCCCGATACAAACAGTTTGAGGAGGGCAGCGCGGCTTCAGTGGTTACCTAAAGCATTACAGAATATTATTTCATTTATTATATATATTATTTCATTAATAAACTACTAAATAAATATAATTGACTTCACGTAACTGTATATACTAACTCAATAAATAATACCTTTCTATATGATTCTTATGGCTTTAAGTTTTGAGTTAAATACAATATGTAAACATACTCTAACTATTGTTAATCTTTATGTTGCAATCTCTTCAAACTTCTTCTTCTTCAAAGATAAAACAATATATCTAAATTAAATTTAAGAGCAATTAGCAATTTACAATGACGTCTGGTGAAATGGCCAGTGTTTCGTAGTGGCTGCCATCCAAAGCGGGTCGTAGAGCTCGGATACGTATTCGATAGCAAAAATTCTCTTCCAGGTGGTCGATTGTCTGGGGACTCGAGCTAGCCCAGAGCAACCGCTGCCAGCCGTGTCGCCTGTGGTACTTTTCGATGCTGAAGACGGAAACGGGCTGCGAGCTGGGTGTCCAGTCGATGCAGACGCTGCTCACCGTCTGCTTCAAGATAAGTGCCTCGAAATTGCGCCAAGCGGGCTCCAACGGGTAGGGGGGATCTATGGCATGCGATGTTATCGATGTCGATTGGCTTGCAATTTTATTGTTCATGTGGGCCGGGTGGCACGACTCCTGATTGTTCTTTATATTCTCGGACATGCTGCAAGCCGTATATACACACATTTGGCCAATTTGCCAGCTTTATTAGTTTTGGCCACATGCCGACTGAGCCGGCTCAGCTTTGATTCTCATTCCCAATCCTATTTCCCAGGCAACGTCAACAGAAACGGAACAACAGCAACAGAAACAGACACAGCAACAACGACTGAGGAAATTGACTTTGTCGATTTTACTTTGCCCGCAATTCAGCTCGCTTGCCCTACTCTTATTCACTTCCCACTGAGTCTATTATGCTTTTGGTTAATATTGTAACGCAACATTTTCTCCATACATAAGATAAGTATGAACACAAATGTTAATCTGTTTGTATTAAAACCAGTTTCCTTAAATAAATTTCGGTTGTTCAGCTTACACTCCGAAATAATGAAGGTAAGAGCATTAAATTTGGTACACCCAAGCAGTATGAATTTTCTCGTTTATTTTGGTTGTTAAATCAATAAATTGTTGCAACATTGCTGGTGGCTGTTGATTGCTTGTCCTGACGCCCATTTTGCTGTCCATTGCAGCAGGGCTCAAATATATATCCGTGTTAGTTGTAACCAGGGGGTTACAAGAGAGATGGGCAGTGATATAGAAGTAGAGATAAAAACAGTAAGAGAGAGAGAGAGAGAGAGAGAGAGAGAGAGGCACATGTAGCAGTCAGCCCAGATGTACGTAGTTTTTGATCTACCAAAACTGAAACTGAAACTTATCTCTGTACTATATCAATTGTTGAGTGTATATGTGCAAGAGTGTGTGTGGGTGGCAGCTTGCTTACTTAACGACCCTTTGACACACTCTGCAAGTGGGAATAGGGGCTGCGGCTGGGGCTGGAGCGTTTCGTTTATCTGTCGCGCGCATTGTGCCTACTCATCGACCACTACAAAATTACAGACTCAAAGAGCAGCATACAAAGGGAGGAAGAGATATCGTACTCGTAACTGGGATGACGAAGCAAACATAAAAGCTATCGCAAACAGCCTGCCACACACATACACCTAGCCTGGACACACACACACACACACACACACGCACACACACACACATACACACACGCACACACACACAGAAAGGCATGCAAAAAAATTATCATTTGTCAAAATCACAACATGAAACCGTTTTAAATTAAGCCACTCCGCCATGTACATCAGACCACGCCTTACCCTCCTCAGGCCCGCCGCTCTCTTTTCAGCTAAAAAATGACATTTTGTCTGCGGCTGAAGTGAAGTTTAGTTGTCATCTTTGGCGGTAGCAGCAGCGGCTGCGGCAACTCTTGAATTCACATTGATTGACGACGACCGTCAAGTGTATGCCGCCCCCAGAGAAATGAGCGGCTGTATAGAGGGAGAGAAGCTGCGGTTAGGGGTGCGGCCAGTTTGTATTAAGTATCGTGGCTGTCAGCTAGCAGCTCGTAGTGAGGGGTAAATTAACTTTATCATTTGGTTTGGCATTGTGAAAGAAATCAATATCGAGCGCTAAGTGCTATTGCTCTATTGCATTTTCAATGGCATCGGCTTTCAAAGCAAATCATTTTCCAGCTACAAGACAATATAAAATGGAATATGAAATAAATATTAATATAAATAAATTAATAAAATATGCGCACTGAATTTGATTAGTTCCCCGAATGAGTGTAACTCTTGGGAACTTAACGAAATATCTTGGTTTCTCTATACATAATAAATATCTTTGATGAAAATTTAAATTAAAAAAAAAATACATAAATACATAAAAATTCTTATCGTAAAGGAAGAAAATAGTAGATAAACGGTAGTTTAGAAATCTTATTATATTAAAGATCAGAATGAATAAGAAAACATAACGATAGTGATAACGATAAAATGATAACGATAATTAATAATCATACTGTTGTCAAAAAAAAGAAAACATAAATAGTGAAATATCAATGATGTTAATTATATTTTCTATAGGGTACTCAACCGGTCATTTATTGTATATTATACTTATATTCAAATATTTATAATCGCTGTAGCTTGGAAGCAGAATAGCTCAAAAGGGAATATGCTGCAGAAGCAATAGCAGCTGTTTGAAGTCTTTCACCGCAGCAGTCTTTAAATCATCCAACAAAGCCGAAAACCGTTTGCACGCTCAAAATGTGGCCAATTTGGCTGGCTTAAGCAGGACGGAAGGGTGGCAAATGGCAATGCCAAGAACAATCATAACAAAACCAATAGAAGTTAACAGAAGAGAGGGTGAGAGAAGGAGAGAGAGAGAGAGAGAGAGAGAGAGAGAGAGAGAGAGATATAGAGAGAGGGAGAGAGGGAGGGATTTAGACAGGAGCGAAAAGAATAACGAAGGAAGCGCTCAAGACAGGTGGCATAAAACGTAATGGGTTTGATTTTAATCTAAATAATGGGCTCTGCGCCGCGTGCTGACGTACATGGCTTAATTAAATAATTTATATAAATTACCTATACGCCTCTTACACGCTCGTAGACACACACACACACATCCATACATTAGGTTTAAATGTAGATACAAAGCGCGCGCGCGTTCTCTACGTGTGTATGTGTATGTGATTAAGGTGTTGCCACCTCGCCTGTAAAAATTTCAGTAACTTTTTCGTTTATTTTTTTTTTGGGGGTAAATAAGACAGTCAGGCTTTAGTCTGTTTTATCAGCGCTTCGTGTACGCTCGACAGCTTCCGGTGCGTGTGCTAAAAGTTTACAAGCGGAACATTTGTATAAAAAAGCAGACGATAGACAACAAAACACTCACACTCCCACATGCACACACACGGATGTCGCCGGTTGCCATATCCGCGCATTTGATAATCAGCCAACAATTTGCCTGTGCAAGCACCTGGGAAATACATTTAACAGTAAACATATAGGCTGCACTATCAGCCTTTTTTCAGCTAGCCAATTTAAAGTCAGCAAGCTTTTTTTCGGCTAAGAGCTTTCGTTTGGGGTCAACTGTCAAAAAAGACAGTCAGCCCGCCAGTCAGCCAGCCAGCCAGTGGGCGGACGGACTGAGAGCCACTCGATAGCTGCTCTCGTTCTATCAGTCGTCCACCTGATAGAAAGCACTGTTTCTCTCCCACTCTCTCTCTCTCTCTCTTTCTCTCTAACTCACTCGCTTACATATTCACGCTCTCGCTAGTTGTGCGCTCTTTGCATGTTGGCGTTGAAAACTGTGAGCAGTGAATAACAGTTATTTGGTATTTTCGTTGTAGTTGGGCTCGAAAAAAGTGGTTTTTGTGTATGCCAGTAGCGAAGCAGATTTGTTGTTGTTGTTACGCCGCGAGCAGAGCAAAGTGCGAAAGAAAAAAGTGATTTTTCAAAAAATTATTGTTGTTGTTGAGGCGTAGTGAGTTTAACGGTGCCTTGAACGGTTGTAGGTAAGCGAATCCCGCTGCGGCCCGTCAATAATACAAGTGCACAAATTTTTCAACATTTTATATAAACGAGAAAAAATGAAATGAAAACCCCGCAATAAAAACGAAAAAAGCGCCATCCGCGTTGCCCACTCATTACCCAGGGGAAAATGCAATTCGCCTGGCAAGAACGTGACATTCATTTCAAGTAGAGCTACTGCAGGTAGTCAGAGGTGAGGAGCTGTCCAACGGTAATAAGCAATTTGTGGCTACAAAAAGAAAGAGCAGGATAAGGAAGCTAAAGAAAATATAATTGATTGCTATATAAAACAGAGACAAAGAAACTATAATTGATAAAGTGCAAGACAATAAAGTTGGAGAGCATCTGTTGGATTTATATCAGACTAATTAGAATTCTTGCGACAGACAGGCAGACACTTTACCCTAAAGGCAATTGATGCACTGACCACTGAGCAGCGGACGTGGTAAAGAACTTTGCAATTTCCTACTTTTAAGCTGTGCGTTTCCGCTGAACCACAAAAGTTAGCTCTGTGCGCGTGTGTGTGGATGTGTATGTGTGTGTGTGAAAGCTAATGGCAAGTGACAGCGAGAACAAAGGCGTCAGGCATAACTCTTTCGCAGCTGTGTGTGCCATATGCTGAGCTTATCAGTGCCATTTTGGCACATCACTTCTATTATTTTTTTCTTCCTTTTTTGTGGGGGCAGGTTATCTCAACAACAACAAATCAATAACGCATAATTTGCTCGTATGTAGTGCGTAACATAAAACTCAACATTCCTGGCGGACTTCTCTCATTTGCGTGGCGCAGGCGCCGGCCGCAAATAAGTAGGCAACACTTTTTATTTCAAAGTCAAAAAGTCAAAAGAGAACGATACCGAGTGGGAGAGAGAAAGAAAGAGAATGCGCGCAAGTGTAAGCAGTTCGTATAAAAAATTATGTAACACGAATAGATGTAGATGAAAGGCGACGGCAAATAAATATATTATTAGTTAAAAAGCTAAGAGCTATTATGTACGCACTCATACACACATAGGCATAAGAACATAAATGTACATACATGTAGGAAACGTTTTTTTGAGCCTACTCGAAGAGTGAGTTAGGGTAATGAGCCCTGGCTCCCGTCCATGTGTTAGAGCAGCACAGATAGTGAGTACTCACTCAAAACAAAAGGCGGGGAAATTTGCAAAAGCTTTGGCAAAAATGTTTGCTACTGAGTGAAATCGAGTGAGTGAGTGCTTTTGCTTGTCGTTATTTGTTGTGAATGTAGGCGCCGTTACGGCTGCGACGCCGACGCTGGCGCCGCAGCTGCCTACAGCTGGCTGTTTGGCTGATTCTGTTCTGCTTTGCTCTGCTCGCTGCACGCCGCAACGGCCCGAGTTTTCCATGTAGGCGACTCAGCCGTGCGACACAGAAGAGTGCGAACATAGCATGAAGTAAGAAGCGCCCGTATTAAATACGAAAGTAAAGTGCACAAAAAAGTATTGAATAAAAAAAAAAAAGAAAAAAATACTAGCACATACTCAAATGCTATGTATATATATTATATATATAATTATATATATAAATGTATATAAGTTTACATGCACATATGTATATGTGTGTGTTTGTGCGTGTACATCAACACTCGCTAACTGATATATAATAATATAATACTCATATATAAGGAAAACACACACTTTGGCATGTACAGCTTTTACAAATCGATCAACAATAAAACAATTAACTAAATTATAAACAATCGTATTGCTGCTTACTGAGCTGCATTGGCAGTGCGAGCTAAGAGGCGGATGAGGTGGCGAAAACGAAAGTCATGGAGCAGTAGGCGAAGGCTTTTTTATGTAATCGGCGGACCAAAAGTGTCAAAGTTCTTAAAATTTGATGAAAACAGAGTTGTCCACAACTTGTGTTACGTAAAAATGCTGTCCGTATATGTGTGTGTGTGTTTGTATGTGTGTATGTCTACCTATATGCCGAACACACGCCTCACTCAGCCTCGTAATGGGCACTTACGTGCACGCTCACATAAAAGAAACCCTAATAAAGAAATATCGATAAAAACAACAAAACACGAACAGACATATGCACAGAACAAATTAGTGTACAGCATCGCCGAATATTAAATTTACTATACGATATCATTTCCGCACTTACATGAATGTATAGTATTTGCATTGAGTCTGATTTATTGCAGAATAGTCTACTATATGATATGATTCTTCCTACTCTAATCCGTTTATATATATATATATATATATATATATATATATATTACACACACAACTTCAGATCAAGAGCTCATAACTTTTTGTTCAATACGAAGAGAAAATGTGAAACTAATAATTTGATTATCTGGATGGATGCATAAAATAATATATTGCGCAGATATTGTATATTGCTATATATATTGATTCAAGAAAAACTTAGGTATCATGGCCATAATGACTTGTTTGTAAGGTCTGTACTTAGGAATTTTATGCACATGTCACAGATGTCGTAACACAGCTAGTATACCCTTTGCACAACAATATACTCTTAAATATCAGTAATCTGTGTAAGTATCTGTGTAAGAGTATGTAGTGTGTGTGTGCGCGTGTTTCTCTTTAAATTAGTCGCAATGTCAATAGGTTCTTGTGTAATGTAGGGTTCAGCGCTCAATAGAGCTGACCCCCAAAGCAAACTCATTAAAATCGCTTCGCGATCTCTTTTTTATCAACTATCTACCCATTCTCTCTCTCTCCCTCTCTATGGCTTAATCTTTTGAAGCAGTGTATTCAAACAGTTTTACTTCTGTTCTTTTTTTCTGTGTTTACTTTGCAGCAATCTCTTTCTGTCTGATGCTTGCTCTTCTTAGAGGATTTCTAAAAAAAAACAACACAAACAACTTTCTAAAACTTTGCTTCTTCTAAAACCACAACAACAACTATAACTTCATCACAATCAACAAATATCACACCATCTAGAATAACAATACACACGCACTGCAGCACACGCAAATCTAAGCGGAATATTTACGGAATAGTAGGTAAGTGAATGCACAGATTCCCAGCTGAAAAGTATCTCAAAGTAGTTACAAGTATCTAAAGTATGAAGAAGTACGCTTCAAGCAGGCAACTCGCTAAAACTCTGCATAAACTTTGCGTATTTTCACGCGTTAAGTGGCCAGACATCGCAGAGCACACCTGATTTACCAAATTTACCTACTGCCAATTCAGCTAACAGTCACCTAATGAAAAGTTTTGATTTGTGCCCACGCCCACTGTTAAAAAAGTTTGCCCTAACAGTTAACTTTGACAACGCTTGCGTTATACTTAATAGCGTCTAATCCTTAAGATGAGCTCCAAGGTACCTGATTTCGAGTTACCAATTCAACTAGCAGTTGCCTAGTGAAATCATTCGATATGTGCTCATTGTAAAACCTGTTGGAAAACGTGTTTCGCCTTGACATTTAACTTTGGTTGTACCACATCGCATATACTTAATTTATATATATATTACAGGTAACAGGTTTTGGTAAATGTTAATATTTTAATATTGCATTAGCAGTTAACTTCTGATAGGTAACACTGAATATACATAACATCGTCTCATCTACAAGAATAGTTAAGAAGCCTCTGTTTTACTAATGCACTTAGATTTTATCTTATGGAAAGCTTCGATTTTGTCCACGTGGGAAAAAGTTTATACTTCATATTGAGTTTTAACTTAACTTGGTTTGCATGTTTTATATTGCCTTGACATTAAGAAAAGCATTAGAACACCTCATTTTTCCGTCTGTCGGAAAAGTAGGCGAGTTTCATTCAATAATAAGCTTATATTTGTACTGCTTGCTGCAATGGGTGCCAACTGTAAAAGTTGAAAAAGGCTTTCCAGCGGCCTCGGCATACCTTGCGTATACTTAATATCGTTACTCTAGCTGCTCATGCAGCTACAAATTACACTAAGTTTCAGCCAAAGAAATATGTTGATTTGCTCCACTGTAAAACTGAAACGCAGTTGGTAAAAGGGTTTCTACTTGACTTTGGTCTTTGGAAAGGATTGAGGCGCGTATACTTGATATCGCTGCTGACCCCTTGACCCCATCCTACTGTTCAAGAGCTCCACTTACTGCGACGTCATAGGAACGAAAAAAACTCAACTTGGCTTATTTGCGTGTTTATTGGCTTTAGCTTTTCATATCAGAAAAACAACTTCAAACGTAATTGGATAGCCCAGCAAAAGAAATGCGAATTAACTTTTGTTGGGCACACCTGAAACAGCGATAGCTGCTATTTCTGCTATTTCCCCATCAAATTCAAAACACGAAACCCATAAATTTTCGCCTTTCATTTACATATTTTATAGTGGGAGCAGCCCCAAAGCCTTGACTAGGCTGTTAAAACCCTTCTCTTTCGAGGAACTTGCCAGCTTTTCTCTTCAAAAATTAAACAGAATTTAGTTAAGTTCGTAAACTGACAGCCTGAAGCTAGCTCGGCTTCCTCGATTACCACTTGTCCTGCAGATATAGCCTTGAATAGTGAACTAAAATTTGGTAATAGCGGCTTACTTATTTCGTAGATCAAGCAGGAGGCTGAGTATCTAAATTTCTTAAGGCACTAAGATAGAGTGTAAGATTTTAGATTACTGACTTGGTATTCAACAATTTATAGTGTAGGCATGGCCGAGCTCAACAGATCTATTTGTAATATATTTAGATTCATATAGTAAGTTAGCTTTCACTGTCTGATAGTTCACATAATTAAGACAAATAGAGTTAATAAAGTAGAAATAAGATTAACTACACCCATTGCTACATTTAAAGCACACGGTATGCGTAAAGTAAATTTCTTAAAAGGAAAATATGTTTTTCTCTTATTTTTGTGGATAGGTCCTGGAGCAAAATGGCGACTGAATGTTGGGTGTTGGGGCCAAATAAACAATTCTGTTGACGCGTGTCCGCAGGGCGCCCGAAAAGCTAAAAATTCTTTGCAGCGCCAGCTTAATTCATTAGCTTGGCACAGGAAGCAGGCAGGCAGGCAGGCTGGCCGGCAACCGAAGGAGAGAATAGAAGGGAAAGCACGTCCTGAGTCCCGTACATCCTGACGATCTCTCAGGCTATCTGTATATTCGCTCTGCCTGTCTGCCTGCCAGGCATATGCTTTTTATGTCAAACTAATTTGGTTGCTCGTTTAGCTGGGCGTTGTTTTAATTTGTTGCAGCCCCAGCCCCGCCTGCCACGCCCCCAGCATAAGTTTGTTAGCCCAATTTGCGTAAATATTAATACATGGACATGAAACCGCTGGTACTAGATGAAAATGCAAATGAAAACAATAAAATGAAAATAATCCGTGACCGCGATATTTTACAAAATTGAAAATTTTCTCTTTCAATTCTTATTCTTGCTTAGTTGACAAGTCTATTGTTATACCCTGAACCCATTAAAATGGAAATTCAGGGTATAATATTTTTGTGAAATTGTATGTAACAGGCAGAAGGAGGCGTGGCAGACCCCATAAAGTATATATATTCTTGATCAGGATGACGAGCTGAGTTGATCTAGCTATGTAAGTCCGTCCGTCCATATGAACGCAGAGATCTCCTAAACTACAAGTGCTACAACCTTGAAATTTTACATGCATACTCGTGTATACGTTTTTTCGATAACTCATTCCATTTCTTTTTTATTATTTATCTGACTTTGTTTTAAAGCCTAATTTGAATACTGTTTGACCTAGAGATTTCATAAATACAATGATATTTGATAAATACAATGATTTTGAAACATGCTGATTTTTTATACCACGTCCCCTTCGCCTCAAATTTGGAAAAAAAAAACGTATATCAATATCAGCCGATTAACTCGACAAGTCTTTAAGTTATTTGAGGCATTTGAACTGTGTGCGAGTATTAGTCCATCGGCTACATGCAGCTACGGAAATCTTATTTAATTTTTATGTTGCGCCCACATTCATGTTGACATTATTTTGTGGGGTCTCAGGTAATATTAGATTATGTGTAGTAATCCAACTGGCAGGAAAGTAGGTAGGCAGGAGGGCACAGCCTGCCTGTGCTGGGCAGGGATGCGCTGGGCTGGGCCAATAATTCCAGAAATGTGCTTCATACACTCTCACGCACAGAGCTCAGCTGTAAACTGAAAACTGTCGTGAAGTTCGCTCGGACAGTCGGCGGCATTTAAGGTAATCGGCTTAAATTATCAGGGGTACGGCCACTAGCACAGGTGACAGGACAAGTTGGATGTAGGATGCAGAAGGAACGCTCTGGGGCTCATTGTCCTAAGCATTGTTCTGTTTGAACACAATTTAATTTGCCTGCTTTTTTTTTATTCCTCTCACAGTTTGGTTTTCTTTTCACTTGCGGAGTTGGGCGCAACGAGAGCCGTGACTGCTCCTTCCAGCATTAACAGCAGCAGCAGTATCCACGCCCACAGGTCCAACAAACAGGCAACAGCAAGGAATAAAACACAATGGCGGCGTTTATTGCGAAACAGATGGTTGGAAACCAATTAAGTGCTGTTAAAGGTAAGTAAAACCTAAAAAAAAGTCTCGGGCCAATAACTAGTTTTCATGAAGGCGTAAGCAAAACCATTACTGAACGGTCTATTATTAAAATCAATCACAAAAGAAGAAGAAAAAGAAATAATATCCAGAAAGTTAATTTGATCATAATTGAATAAAAAGTTATTATTTTCAAACAAAAAGAAGTCGGAATGATCTCCGGCAGCAGTAAATGGATTCAGACATATACATAAATTAATAGAAAGAAAAATTTATTTTGAGAATTTTTATAAATATATAACATACTATAGTTAATATGAATTGTATGCATTTTTATTTACTTTCTTAAATCACTTTTCATATTTTTTAATACAAAATTAACATGATCGAATGTCATCACTGTGAAACGTTCTCAGTATGAATTTTTCTCAATAAAAATGACTAAAATACTAAAATACAAATAATACTAAATGGTTAAGAAACCTACTAAACAGTTGAAAATTTACAGAGATCTAAGCTTTACAGCTGTCTAAAATTATTTTTCTTCAAAAGGGCTAAATTTCCCGCTGTTTACTATTCCGCTGTTTTCTATTCTGTTTCCGTAATCTTAACTGAATCACAGGTGAATAAAAACTATAAATGGCAAGGCAAACGAATTTAATATGCAGCCTTTCTCTTCGAAGCAGTATCTTATATGATTATGCTCATGTATACATGCATATGGGTATATAGCTAAATGGGGTAAATACGTATGTATACACAGACGCACACACATAAAAATACATATATTTTTGGCATACCCGATCGATAAACATACATAATTCATTTTCAAGCTACTGCACAGCGCAGCAGATGGTGGCAAGTACAAGTAACTGCCACACATGAAAGTGGCTAACGCTTTTAGCTACCACACCCGCACCTCTGGAGTCTCTTCGCCCTAACTCTTCTTGCTATTGTTGCTGTTTTTGTTTAATCGTTGGTTGTGCAATCGCTTGGAAAATCATTGAATGCTTTCAAAAACGCGATACTAGAATATTTTATTTAAAACGCTTATCAACTGGAAGCATGCGACATGCCACAATGCAGCATATGGCATGTGGCAAGCATTTACATAGTCACTATATAATGTGTATCTGTGTATCTAGGCGTGTATATTTGTATAGCTTTAGGTGTGAAGCGGGCTCTCGCAATTTACTAGCGCCCGCTGCTGCTGCTCCAACCCCATTTCCATTTCCAACTCAAAGTGGGGTTGGCCCCAGGGTCGAATGGTTTCCTCTTATCAAGCGCAAAAATTCTGCACGAATGCGTCGCCAAGTGGTTCTAACAAATTGATACAGTTAATTGCGAAGATTGATGCTAAATTTACAGAACTCTGGCAACGACTTGGCCCAGCCATAATTCCACTTATTGACAGCAGGAGCAAGCACAGCAGAGACGTCTAGTTAGATAGAGTTAGAGTGCGAGCAATCATTAGGCAATCCACTTCTCCACCCACCTGCCACAAGCACTTGCCACATGCCACATGCCACTTGCCTCTTCCCACTTGTCAAGCTGTCGACTGCGGCTCTGCGAGTTGGCATTGATAGACTGGTCGAAAAACATGAAAATGCTATTAGCATCACCATAAAAATTGAGAAATCAAATCGAAGTACCATATACATATACAGATATTATATATGTGCGTATGTGTATACATGCTGGCACACGTATGCCAATTACCCAGCCACAAAACTTCAGATTCTCTGTTGCCCCTTTTTTTCGCAATCTACTTACGATTGTTCCAATTGTGGAAGAAATTATATAAAAAGTATATAAGCAATGGTTGACTACAAGATATCCTGTAGGCAACCTAAAGCAAGCCTAGCATAAAAAGAATTTATGTTGAATATAAGATTATATCAATTGAAATGTCGAGAAAAGCAGTTTAGAAGTTTTTATAAACTGTAAATTTCGCATAAAAATATAAGCCCAGGCTTGTTCTTATATCAGTATCTAGTAGAACTGCTTTTGATTGACTGATCTGGAATCAATAAGGTTTATAGCCCCTAAAATAGAGTACTTCTTCCATGTATTTCTTAACACACTTTCAATTGGGCATAATAAAAGTAAGAAATAAATCGTAAAATATTTTTTGCAGCGACCAGCCAATAGCTGAAAACTGAATGTTTTATTGCAATGGAACATTGTTTCGAATTTTAGCTTTACAGTTTTCAATCTGTAAAACATTTTTCGCCCTGTTATACAATAGGAATAACAGAGGGTGTGTGTGTGTTGCTCAGAGCGTGTTCAGCTAATGCGTTTCCATTGTCGTCTTCGTGGCGCACAATCGTTGAATTTATTTGAGTTGCTGTCGTGTTAGCATTTATTACTATTGCCTGTCTTATGCGAGGATAATAATGTATATGGATTTGTCCAGTTAAGAGGAAGTAAGAGTAATAAATGTACCAAACGTGCAGACAGAAAATAACTCCATGATATATGGAGCACAAGTTACTTTAAAAACAACTAGCAGCACTGTATTTTAATACAATTGAATTTCTCTTCTCTTACAGGTAAGCTTTTGGTTTGTTCAACTTAGTCGAGTTCTACTCAGCGCGTAAGTTGTATACAAGAAAATAAGCATATCTATACATAAGCTAATATCAATATCAACATATCCATATCGAACATTACTATATATATGCGGCACACATTTCAATTATGATTTGAGCCTGACTTTCCGTTTTGAATGATTGATTGGCCTTAAAGCATGATTGAAAAGAAATTCCCTTTGACCATTTTTAGAAATTTGTTGAGATTGCGTCATAGACTCGTTCAAAATTAAAATTGAAAACAAACAAATATTATTTGTATTATTTCTAACTCCTGAGCATAGTGTTGCACTTTAACAATACCCACCTTTGAGTTTTTTATTTATTTTTTTGTTTTATGTTGGTAATATACTCTTATTACTAACCTACACCTGATATTAGCTAGTCTGCCATTCAATTGATAACTACGTATTATATTGTATACAACTATATTTAAGCTTAAGTGCACACACAAATCATAAAGAGCGCCCATATCCAACATAAAAATAAAATGAAATGTACATATTTGTACGCTCCTCCCTCTGTACCTATTCACGGCCGAACTTTACCTCATTGTAAAACACACACTAAACACAACTGGTTGACAAACACCAGTAACAGCAAGATATAAAATACAAAACACGAAAAACACATTCACAAACAGAGTCACAGCCACCTTCAAAACGATACCCAAGTGCACAGCAATCCTTAGAAATTTTCATGCACTTAACACAAAAAGCATACAACAATGCCCCAAACGCCCTACTTTCCACGCCCTCACGGACGGCAACAATGAACACAGCTGCCAACGCCTTTATACGGAATATAAAGAAAAAAAAACACAATTCAATTTCTTCTATTACAATCTCTTCCTGCCTTCTTCTGATAAAGCTCATTCATTTTTTCTTCACTTTATTTGTAAACGCTTCTTTTTATTTTGTTTTAACTGATATTAACATATAGTCCACGCCCCGTCACTCCTCGTATTGTAAGACGAAGCCGGAAATTGAATACTTTCAGTATCAAATATTTATCGGGACTGACTATTTAATCAAATACCCTTTAATAGCAATACTTTAAGTATACGCTTCACAATACACGCCTACTTACCATTAGGTTAATACTTTCAGTATCAAATATTTATCGGGACTGACTATTTAATCAAATACCCTTTAATAGCAATACTTCAAGTATACGCTTCACAATACACGCCTACTTAACATTAGGTTCAACGGCTCTCAACACTACAAATTCAAATCTTTTATTTTTAACTATTTCTAACGCAGACTCATCTTCTGATCTTTAAATACATACAGCAGACACAAGTCCTTAGGCTCTCAACGTAAAATCAGTCAAAAATGATTTCTGCCATTGCAAATATACGCATATTCTGCTTACTAACAGATATTTTCTAAGTTATCTAACATCAATAATTTTCATAGCTTGCAAACATAACTTAATATTTCTTGTCCAACAAACATAACTTTTTATCTACAATACATACGTATATCGTGCATATACCGCTCATTTTTCAAACTCAACAGCACTTAAACAAACTTCAATAATACTCTGTAAACCACACACACACACACACAGAAAACTCTTTACTACCTACTACTACTTTCTATCAACTATGATTTTCAATTTATTCAACTATTCTACTTCTCCAACTCCTTCGCTCTTTCTCTCTCTCTCTGATCTATATTTTGCCAAGCTATTCACTATAATCGCATACTCTCACGAATTGCCTAATGCCTCATATCATTAAGAACGTAGCCATCTACTAACTATATCTATCTCTATAAAATACCAAAACTTTAAAGAAACCAGATAGAAAGGCGTATTAATGAAAATTTAATCTTTACTCTCCTCGACCCCACACGCTGAACAGATGCTGCAGGCGGTAATTTCTCAAGAAAAAAATAATATATAAAACACTTTTATAATATATATACTTATATATATATATATATATATGAACACGCATTTTGTATTCGGTTTTTGCGAAATGTCAAATTAAGTCCCACGTGATATCAGCATTTATTATTATATACAAATATATATATAAATATATATATATATATATATATATATATATATATATATATATATATATATATTGAGTATATATTTAGATTATAAATTCATAAGGCAAAATTGCCCTTTAGTTTTTACTTAAATAAAAAACAAACTCATAATTATTTCAAACTTAATTTTGTTATTTAACATGGTGCACATACCTAACTCCCTCTCTCTCTCTATTTAAATACAAATCGAATACAAGCTTGCACAAGAAAAAAAACAGTTTTCGATAGTACCGTTAATTATGCGTAACAAAACTTATGTCTTACGAACTTATTGATCTAAAACTTACTAGAAAGAAGACCAAAAATTTTAAAAAGACATAAATCGTGCTTTTAATTAATGATAAATTTGAGTTCAAATTTTGTTTTTTCTGAAAAATAGAAAAAAATACCTCAACATTTTTTTAGTTTTCCAAAAGTTGCCAGCATCTGTACTATATTCTAACTATATATGATTAATTTACTTGAGAAACTTTATGAAAATTTGCATAGTTAGTATTGCATTCCAAATTTAAGTTTTTCTAAACCAAAAAAAAAAAAAAAGAAAGAACTGAATATTACCTACATGAGTACTGATTTTGCATTAAACTATTTTTCGTATTTTGAAAAGTTGTTTATTTTATTTTCTTTGGTTTTCTATTGCTTCTATATCTACTACTACTTCTACTTCTTCTTTAAATACTACTAACTTCTATTACTAAAACAACAACAACAACAACAAAAATTAAAACTACAACAACCTTTCGTACTTACAACCATATATGGAACCATACTAACTACAACAAAACAACTTACATCTTCTACTACCTTCAACTACTACTACTATAAAACTACTCTTAACTACAACAACAATTTCTACAACTATTATACAACGTATTTACAATGAGGTAAAGTATAAGTAATTATTATTGCTATGTATATAACACAAGAACTATCTGAGCTATCTATCTCAATCTATATCTATATCTTTACCTTTATCTATTATCTATATATACATAAATAATAAAATCTATATCTATATCTATATTTTGTTAACTCAACACTACTGTGGCCCTGCACTTCAGTTAAATAACCCTGTCAATAAGACAAATTCTAAGTGTTCTCAATAAAAACAGAAAAAATATAATAAATATTCTGTAAGAGTCGGTAGTGACCGACTAGCAAGTCTCTGTAAGTCATTTCGGTATTCTAATGTAGTTAGTTATCAAAAAAGTTAGATACTTAAAATCTTTATATATTTTAGCGCTTACAAAACTTGAAGTCATTAGCTCACATGATCTTCGGGCTATGCATAAGATAAGTAGGAAGATAAACTCTTATGTAAACTATGCCTCTTCCGATTAGTACACAAAAATATCATTTAGCCAATTTTCAATAAATGTAGGGTATAAACTAGGCATATACATCATATACTCTGCCTTCTCCACCTCTTCACATATGTTCGAGCTCCCGTTTGCTGTTTTCAATTTGTATTTTGACGAGCAAACATTTTGACACATGCGACACATGCCACAAACAGGCAAGACAACACTACCTACATGACAGCTACAGCTCCGGCTAGAGATACAGTTACAAATACAGATACAGACACGGATGCAGATAGCTACAGCTGTCCACAAATTTGCAATTGATGTACTTAGCTTCCAAATGCAAATGCCGCTCTTTTTTTTCAATTTGTCAGACAACATTTGTGACGAACACAAAAGGAAAATTGGAACCTAACTCCATCTTATATTGTGGATACGATGAAAATTCAATTTTCCTACCCCTTTTTTTTATTTTATTATTTAAATAGAGCAATGGTTTTCTGTGCTCCAATTGGTATAAGTATAGACTTATGTAGTTAAATAGAAAAAAATTTCTGCCTCTTAAGCAATTAATCTAGTTTTGTTCCCAATAAAGACGACAGCCTCGAAAGCCTCTAAGCAGCTGTCAAATTTGATTCGTTCAAGCTCGATCAAATGAAATGAGCTTAGAGCCGACATACTGGCACGTTCTGGCAGGCGCGCAGCATAACTAATTCTGTGGGCGCAAAATACCACAAAACTAAGCACCAAATGACGCATTTGATAGGCGAAGCGAATGGTGGGAAAAATTAAAGAGAGGGATAAAGCTCACAAGTCTCATATAAATGCTGCATATTAAAAATTCTTTAAATATTTGTACTGCGAAAAATATTTGCATGCAGTTTATCAGCTGTCAGAGCTGTAGACGCGGTAGCATTTTTGTCAAATTTCCAACATTTGCCGACATGGAAGGCACATTCCCAACACAGACAACGCTGATTGTGCATAAGGCGAGAGGCGAGAGGTATGACTGGTGTGCTTGTGCATGTGCGTACGTGTGTGTATGAGTGTGTACAAGTGCTGTTGGCCAACAACTAATTGCTAAAGCTCAAGAACTGAGAAAAGAATTGAGTGCACGGCCAGCGAAATGGCAGTGAGATTTACTTGCGTCATTATGAAGAGCCATAAGCCAAGGCTTTGCCACACGGGGCCGGCGCAGGAAAAGGACGAGGCACTCTTTGCCACAAGTACAGGACACCATTATAACACTTGTACACGCTCACTTTTCGACTTATGCACACGCATGTAGCCACAGCGAAACAGCTCAAAGATACAGAAACTGCTCAAAGGGATACTGTGGCTCGAGCGAAAGAGACACTCGAAGAAATAGAGAACCTGAAATCATTTGACCGAATTGTTGATTTGTGTGCCGAAATGTTTCTAAGATGTATATTTTGCTTAAAATACGGCATTTTCCCAAGAACAAATATTACTTAAACAAATACACGAAAAAATGGTTCTTTCCTGATTTTTTAGCATTCGATATTTTTTCGTGAAGTATACAATTAGAGTCCAAATATACATTTGTATATCTTAAAGATACATGGCCAAATTGTCAAGGGTGTGTGTGTGTGTACCAGTGTGTGCAAGTGGATGCGTGGCCATAAGTAAATATCTAGGACTCTTTGAGGCTGTTAAAATGTAATTACGCCGGGAATATGGTAGTTGCTATTAGTGACTATGACAATGAAATCATTTTCTCTAGGGGATGCAGCGATTAAGGACTGTGTCAGCATTGAGGTGGGCTGAAGCTGGGGGCTAGGCAACATTTCAGCTGCTTAAGCCAACATCTACTTAGAAAGTCGCAGTATTGCGCGACCGTACACCCACTTCCTGTCATTTGTAAATGCCACCGACGTCTCTAACTCTGACCCAGATGCGGATGCTGAGCCCGATAGAAGCGTGCGTGGTGGGAGAGGGTTTGGCAACAAAGCTCGGCGGTCTTGAACCGGATTAAGCAAGAAAATAATTTGATGTTCGTGCCTTTTCAGCAACTCCTTGCAATAAAAATGAACAGAAAAATTACGCCCACACACTGTTAAAAATGGGAGTAGAAGGCGAAGAGAGTGAAGAGTGAAGAGGTACTCGCACAAATGACTTGCGCTTCCTTTAGCTTCTTCTTAGCACTTACTTCTCATTTATGTGTATGTGGGGGTGCGTATGTGTGTTGTCTATACGAATGGAAATGGTACTCTAATGTAGTATTCCCTTAGCATGCACGTATTAAGTCACATAAATGTCACCAGCTCGCAGTCAACCTCATCCACTCATCCACATACAGATGCCTCAGCAAAGCCTAAGACAACTCCGAGGGGGCACCCCAACCGTCCGCTTTAGCCGCCTATCCACTCCTTCCCTCGGCTGACGCCTGACGTGTTGGTATTCAAAATAGCATTCGAAGCAATAAAACGCAGCGAGTGTCTTACTTATCCGGCCTTTGGATCGTATATCAGACTTATGACTGGGACCACAGCACTTAGGCAGCATACAAAAAGGGATGATATATAAATATATATATATATATATATATATATATATATATATATATATATATATTTATATATAAGTATATATATATATAGAACTTGGCCGCAGGGCTAAGTATTAAGTACCCTCATTATGGCCAGGACACGCAGCGCAGAAGTAAAGCTTTTTAAAGAGAAAAGAAACGAAATAAAAGAAATTGTTGCCAAGAATATCCAATTTGTATACCCAGTGTTGAATGCAAAGTGATTTCTTAAAAAAAAAAAAAAATGTGGGTGGAGCTGTCAGGGACATGTCGCGCGTAAATTGAAGATTTCCGAGGGGTCAGTATATATATATTTGGCTATTTTGTTAATTTCGTTTATTTTATACTCATTGACTATCGGTCTGAGCCTTAAAATATATATAAATAGAAAAGAGGCTGATGAAAATGAAGAAAAGCTGGTTGACCAAGAGAAGATTGCAACTACATGCACAAGCGCTGTTAATTATACTGTCACAATAATTATATTACAATAGGCTTGATTAGTTTTTAATTGAGTTGCGATGAGTTGCGAACAACTTCAAACGTAAGAGAAAGAGAGAGTGCGAGAGCAGAGTGCATACATAAAAGACACTCAAAGAAAATCTGAATGAGTTTTGATGCTCAAATGGAAAATAAACTTTGTTAAGCTAACATCGTGAGCGAATTTAGACGTTGAAGAAGCTTTTTCAATTTGTAGTTCCAAAACTTCATTTAAATTGTTATTTAAAAAATATGATAGATTATTGGCTTAAGATTTAAATACATTTTCCTCTCAATTATATATAATATATATTTATATAATATATATTTACTATCTGTATGGATTACTCAATTATGATCTCAGAATATAGCTAAATATGGACGTATATAAAGATAAGAATAGGTAATCATTAGAGTTTACATTGGACATTTATGTTTGTTTAGAGAGTCCCATTTTGTGCATATATGTAGAGGTATATACTTAGATATATATATATATATATATATATATATATATATATATATATATATATATATATATATATGTATATATATATATATATATATAGAGCGAGAAAGAGAGAGTTCCTAAGAGTCAGTTGCAGCCACAAATAAAGGAGAGACAGAAAATGGCAGCAGGAGCCGCTGGAGAATAACTGAAAGCGCCAAATGGCATAAATGGAAGTTCATAAAGTTCATAAAGCAAATTACAAAAGTCTCATAAAAGCGCAACAAACGTAAAGCGGTGGTTGGAGTAAGGGTCGAAGTTTGAGTAAGGGTTGGTTTGGCGTATATGGGCGCTTGGCTGAAAACAATTTGACACCATTTTGCTTGAGCGGGGGTCAATCAATTTTTATTATAAAATACATTGAACTGATTCAAGAAAACAATAAATGGATATCTACACAAATCAATGCGAATACCCTACAATAAAAAAAAGAAAGTTAATTCACGCAGCTATTCAGCAAATTGATGACTATAAATTCAATTTAATGTACGTTGCCTTTAGCAGCAGCAGCAGTATCGGCAGCAGAGACATACATCGGCTGCGGCAGCGCTGTCAACGCAGCAGTAGGAAATGTGGTCAACAGCTAGCAGCTAACCCCCTCTGGTAGCTAGGCAAAAACGCTCAAGAGCAATGCGTGGGAATTTTCTATTGCGTTTGCGCCGTCACATTGAGACTGTGCAAATAGTGCCGTTAACGTCGACAGCGCTGCTAGAGTGCGACAACAATAATTAGAGCGAGACTGTGAAGATAGCTTCTACTGCTTCTGCAGCTGCTGCTTCTGTTATCAGCCACATTCAAAGCCAAAGCTGGTCCTGCGCAGGCGCTGCACAACGCACAGTTAACTGTTAACAGAGTCAACCCCAAGCACTTGGGTCAAAGACGATATGGTCCAGCGCTGCAGCAACACCCTGCGACTGCGGCAGCGACAGCGACAGCGACAGCGACAGTGGCGTTTGGGCATAAAAAGCCCAGCAACTGTCGGATTGACTCCTACTCCATCTTTGCACTTCTGCGACTAAAGTTCACTCACGTAGCCACGCTGTTGACGTAAACGAGTGCGTCGCCGTTCAAAAGTCGGCAACAGCCAAGTTCAATTTTTGTGCATTCAGTTCGTGTACGCTCGTGGCCGGGTACGCAGTTCGTTTTCTATGAAGCTGTGCTAGCAAATCGATTGATAGACATGGACACAAAATCACAGACCACAGCAAACGATGTTAAAGCCGAATGGGCACGAAGTCGAGCACGACGATGGCGAATACGAAGACGAAAGCGCACCGTCAGTATGTCACAGTTGCAGCGGACGACTGGGGCCTGGCCACTCTCAATGTGGAGCGGCGATGCGGCTACGCTACTAACTAGCCAGTCGTAGCCACAACGGCAGCGACAGCAGTACCTGCATTTAACGTAGTCGCGTGTTTTACACAAAAGCCAGCAGCACGGAGAGATAGCATTGGCCTAAAAGCGTCACGAAATCATGAATTTCATTGGTATGGAAACAACAGTTAAACCAACAGAAATCATAAATTTAGATGAGAATTTGATGTTATGTGCACTTTAATTATATTTTAACTCTTCGCTCTTTTCTCTTTATCTAACTAAATCTTTATCTCTCTCTGTCGCTCTCTGTGTGTTTCGCTCTTTACACTAATACAACTGAACTCTGGTAAATGTAAGTCACAAAAATTTACTTTGTTTTACATACTTATACATTCAACTAATCTAATACAAAAATACATGAGCTCTTTGACGGAAAAACAAGAAACGAACTAAGCAAAAATCAATTGCCCTAATCCCCAACAACCCCATGTGCTTGCGAAATTAATCGATTTCCTGTCGGAGGAAAAAAATAAAAAGTTCAAGGTTGATACACTCACTTTATATGCTTCGATTCATTTTTATTATGCACTAAAGCTGAGCGCAAGATTTTCGGCGAGCTGGCAACGCTGCGACTGCATATAAAGTGCATCGCCGTGGCGACAGCTAAACGCCTCGCTGAATTCGGGAGTGTTACGCAAGAGCATGTGCTGCAGCTGGCGCTTATGCTCCGGCTGTCCCTCTCGGCAGTCCATTAGCAGACTGCCGATGAAGTAGAGGCGCTGCAGCGTCAATTGCGTCTTACCTGCGGTCAGCAGCATATTCACTCTATTCACTGTAGCCTGCTGGCCGAGCCACTCTCTGTAACTACTGCCCGCCAAACGCTGAGCCAACATATTCAGTAACAGTTCGTGAGCATTTGTGTTGGTCGCCGCCTTGCTGCAGTTTACAAACTGGGCGAATTGGCGGTCTGAGTCGATACTGCGCCAGGCGCCGGGTGTTCGACTACTGCTGCCGGCGGCCACCAGATGACGCGCAAAACGTTCCGCTAATAGTACATAGCTAAGCGGTGCTGTAAAATTCTGTTGTTGATGTTTTGACATCAATCCATAGATGGTCTCAAAGCCTCGCGCATATTGGCGTAGCTGCAGTGTAGCTGGTGTAGCCGGCGGACGCTTGTGTTGGAAGCGTCGCAGCTTCTCCATATTCCGATAAAAGTTTCGACGACCAAGCTGCAAGTCCTGATAGGCAGCATTTAAATACTCATCTCCATTGAGCATTATGTGCATCACTTGGCTCAGAAAACGTTTTGACGACTGCTCTGAGATCTCGTCTATCCACACACTGCCAACCAGCTGCGCCTTGTAGGCTCTGCCAATGCTCGCATACATCTGCGTCAGCTGCACGCGATCTGTGCTCAAGCGCTGCAGCAGATGCGCATAGACGTCACCGGCATAGATATCGGCCAACTGCTGGCAGTCGACGGCTACAATGTCTACAATAGCAAAATATATGTATTAGTAGAAGTAGTATTAAGAAAGTTTGGCCCATTACAGTCGGAGCTTCAGGCAATAAAACGTTACAGTTGAAACTCTGAGCTAAAAGATTATAAAGACAAAATGTCATTCAGCGGCCTCTACAATTAGACGTGAATACATCATCAGACAGATGGAAATTTAGACAAATAAGCTAGCTAGCTACCTATTAATAATATGGTTGTCAACGTGTTATTACCCATTTGTTGTGCTATCAGTTAAGACATTTGCATACGCACCTATTAAATAATCAATCCAAATCCAATTGAGCAGTCGATTCATGCTCGTATTCTGCAATAGCTGCATATAGTCTACAAGGCGTGGTAGCTGCTTTACAACAATTGCATCCGTGGGCTTCAACGTCTTGCCACCAAGCAGCTTGCGAAAATAGTCATCCCAATCAAGGCGAGCCATGGAGAAGTTGCCGAAGAAACTTCGTTTGAAATTTGCATAGCTGAACTGCACCTGATCGTCGATGCGCTCCATCTTAATGATATCGCGGCGATTGCGTTCCAGGCTAAGCACCTCCAGCGAGGTGACATGAGCGCGACTCTGTTCGACGCCAAAGCTCTGGAGCAGTTCACCCACACGCTGCTCGAACTTGCGCAAAGTATGGCGCCTAGTCACATCTGGCTGCAGTGTAACCAGCCGTTTGTTTGACTGCATGCTAATGCGTGTCTCGAAAAAATACGGGGCTCCCATCTCGTGGAACTGGCTCAGCAATCCCAACCAGCCGAGGCCTGTCCGATTGATGCTACTGGATTCTAATGCGGGCCAGCCACCGCTGCTCTTGTACAGCTCCGTGGACATGAGCGACGCCAGGCTGCGACTGCTCTGGCAGGACTTGTAAAAATTGAGCAGCTGTTGCTCCATGGCCAACAGTTGACCGGGATTACTTAAGCGTAGTAGCTGGTGAAAGCGCTGCTGTTCCTGCTGAATGTGAAGTGTCTGATTTGCGGAGCGTCCGCATACATAGCCAAAGAAGTCCTGGCAAGGAGAATATGTCGTGTTCAGGAGCTGTTCGAGCTCCTGGCCAAAGCGCAGAACATCCTGCTCCACAATCGATACGCTGTGACAAACGCCAGCTAACCATAACACATAGAATAACGGCACTAGCATTTCAGCCATCTGATTGCCACGAGTTATAAGTTTCAAATGCTTTTTCTAACTGTAAACTTG
This sequence comes from Drosophila hamatofila, assembly GCA_035045345.1. Lineage (NCBI taxonomy): Eukaryota > Metazoa > Arthropoda > Insecta > Diptera > Drosophilidae > Drosophila > Drosophila hamatofila. Next base: position 132,788 of record JAWNPA010000020.1, on the reverse strand, counting down.
GCTCGCACTATACTGGCCTTAGACGATTAGAGGCCAAGAGATTAAAAGGTCGCAGAACATGTAAATTACCGGAAATTGCGCACAGTTCCACTTCCGCAACAGTTTCTATTGGTGTGGTACGTCGTGTCGCATTCAACGCTGCCGACCAACTAATCTTATTTTCAATATACCCCAGATAAGCCCTAGCCATCAGACTCAACCGAACTTCTATAAGCAAGACTACACTTCGTAAAACAAAAGTTACGGGACTCAATTCAAGTAAAATGTGTTTAGCTAAAATAAAAATAAAAAAATAAATAAAATAAAAAATTATTTGGTATAAAAACAAATTTTAAAATGGAAATCTTTATAAGATTTTGTATTAAGTCAGAATTCTTTTTTCAAAAGTTAAGAATTTTCATCCTAAAATATGGTTTAAGTAAATTTCAGTGTAGACTTAATCTCTCTGATTTTGTGTCAAAATGTCAAGCTTAAACTAGTCATGACCTATTTTGATTGAAACAGACAGAATACAGAGCAGCACTGAAAGTGTAGTCAACTAGTGCTTACTGTACAGTAAATATACGCTTCAGACTACATATATAGAATAAACATTATCTTGCTGTATGCTAACACCGATTTCAATTGATCTTTGTGCAGGCGCGGTAGGAGGTGATGGCGGCGATGATGGTGACGATAAGGAAAAGGCAGAGGAGGAGGAGAGGGAGCGTCAGGAGGCCATACGTGAGGCCGAGGAGCGACGCAAGGAGAAGCACCGCAAAATGGAAGAGGAACGCGAGAAAATGAGACAGGACATTCGCGATAAGGTAAGGATATACATATATATATGTATATAAAATTATATAAAGAACTAAGCAAGTGCGTTGAAGACAAGTGCGCTACGAACTTCCTGCTGCAGTTCAAATTGACTCTAGTAGGGAGTCCTTTTTACGAGCGACTCCCTAACGGAGTCAGATTGAATTTCAGAGGACATGGACAACGAAGTCGCGCGAACACAAATGTGCTTAGTAGTAGAGTATATGAATAAGCGAATCCAATTGACAGTGACAAATATAGATGCTGAAAAGATAAAGAAATTAGTACAGGTTCGGTTAACCTTGGTCAATTCAATTGACAATTTCGTACATTATATTTTTAGTTTCAGGCTAATTTCTTTAACATAATCGTGCATATGTATATATATAACCTATCTTGCAGTACAATATCAAGAAAAAGGAAGAAATTGTGGAGGCTGCGCCACAGGAGGAGCCCAACCCGCTAATGCGAAAAAAAAAAACGCCTGAAGAGCTGGCCGCCGAGGCTGAACAGGAAGAGCTCGACGATTTCACAAGTAAGTCAGGGATTATCGCTACCCCCACAATCACATATCCCTACAAAATGCCGTTATGTATGTGTGTATGTAGTACTCGTACTCATATGTATCTAGTATATGTATATAACAATTATCGACAACTGGTCCTTAATCTATATTCGCTGTTTGCAATATGCAGAGCTAACAATGCAATATGCGGTTAACAACTCCTTATCTGTCTATCAATATCCGTCTCTTTATCTCTCTCTCTCTCTCTCTCTCTCTCTATGAGCACTTTCATTTGTGTACATTGCATATTAAATTTTTTATTTTTATATATATTTAACAATGTTTTTCAAGCAGCTGTCAACAAAAATACATATATAAATAAAAAATAGACAAACAAAAAGCCACACTCGCAAGTAGTACTATGTTGTGTGTGTGTTTTCCTATCGTTATCTGTACGGAACATTATACAGAAGTGCTTATGAAACCGTCCAACTTATCTATCTCTATCGACTGATACTACTACTACTAATGCTATTACTATTTTCACTACTATATGTGTGTATCTATCTGTATGCTATGTTTCCTGTGCGTAAGATCGTATCGTCTCTTCTTACTATCGAAAATAATCTACTGTAAACTTTGATCAACAAAACTCTAAATCTATCAAATAATCTAATTTTAAAGCAACGTTTGAGAAAAACTATAAAGTATGCACCTCCATTCGCTCTCATTTTTTTTTTTTTTTAATTATTCATTTTGTTTTGTTTTTTTTTTCAATTGGTTTTAATGGTATCTATATATGGAAAATATGTGTTGTATTCGAAAAATGGGTTGAAATAATTAAGTAATTGATGTTAATGGTAATCGAAAGATTGTTTTATACGTGGGTTAAATTATATTAGACTAAGGTAAGTGCGTACAAATGTCATATTATAATTTCTGTGTGTTTTAATCTGATTGCAAAAACTTTTGCATATCTAATTCATCCATTCTACCTGTCTCACTCTTTCTCTCTCTCTCTATCTCTCTCTCTCTCTCTCTCTCTGTATCTCTCTTTCTGTACATTGTTGTCCAAAACTATTAAGCTGTGCAGTCCAATGACAACTTAGTTAGAATAAATGTCAAGTATTTCCATAGCACCACAAATAATAAAAATAATAAAAAAACAAAAAAATTAATAAATAAAACAGCACACAAGTCCAGAAAATTGTCTAGGTTGAGCCTGTTTTCCAATTGGGGGTTTTGCTTTTAAGGCTAGATAGCTTATTCTGTTATACTTACATTATATTTCTCATTTACTACAAAATTAGTTTTTCTGTTTAACAACATAAATAAAATAAATACTCACCAACTGCACTAACTAACTAATAAAAATAACTTTGTTTGATTTCTTTTCAAACTAAAATAAACCTTAACTGAAAACAAACAAAAACCCAACTGTTTTTCCATCTTTCAAAACTCAACACGAATAACAACAACAAATATATATAAAGCTCGAAGAAAACTTTCTATTAATTGTTTTTTATGCTAAACTAATGTAATAAAAAACCAAACCAAAAATTAAAACAGAAACACAACAATGCTAACTAAACATTCTTATAAACTTTTTCCCTCTTGTAATTGTTTACTCTCTTTCTCTTTTAAGTCTTATGTAATATATGTATTTTACATAATAATAACACGTCTATGTAAAATATATATATTGCACATGCTGTCTATGTATGTGTATTTCTCTTACTTCACACACTTCATTTTGAATATCGTTATCACACGCTTCACACACACACGACTTACTGTGACTCTCGGTCTCTATCTGTCTGCATCTAAAATATTTGCTAATTACAACAGTACTTACTGTTACATGCATTCTCTTATACGAACTACTTTACAGACTTCAATTAATTTTGTTTGGTATTCTCATTGAGTTTTTGATTTGCAAGCAGTTACCTTATTGCTTACCTACCTGCTGCATTGTATTTTATTATTTACTATTTTTATTTATCTTTAGCAATAACTTGATCAAACAAATTAAAAAAATTTAATTTAGAACAATTACATATACTTATATATATTTGGCTACCGTACAGTTAACAATTGCACTCAAATACATAACTTTACGAAACGTTGCGCTATGTTAGTTAACAAAGCATCTATTCAAAATACATATACATATACCAGTTGAACATACATATAACATTTGTAGTTTACTCTACAAAATATGCTTATTTATTGCTGTTTCCATACTCAATTTCTTTTTACAGAACTGAAAAATCAAATAGAAACGCAAGTAAATGAGCTAAAAACTCAAATAGAGGGAAAATGTGTCATGCAGTGATATGTCAGTCATCATAAAAGATATATATAACAATAATAATAAAAGAGTAATTCAATTAATAACCGAAAGAGTAAAAACGAAACATTTATAAATGCAATTGATTTCAAGCCCTTGAATTTGTCGATAAAAAGTTTAAAAATAATTTAAATATTATGTTCCAAATACGTTCTGCATAATATTCAAAAAATCTAGGTTTTTACCATATATAACTATATATATATATATATTATATATATAAGATATATATATATAAATATATAGCTCACGAATCGGCAGCAATAATCAAGCAAAACTGTAACACGCCGATAACAATTGGTATATATACATATATTTATATATATATATATATATATATATATATATATATATATATATCGAAAGAATAATATAAACAACAAAATAATACAAAGAGTATAATAGTAATAATGAAATAAAAATACCGAAATAATAATGACAAAAATAATATACATGCATATGTACGTATGAAAAACAGGAAATGAAATGAAAAAACAGGACGGTGAAATCCTATTGAATTTTAAAAGTAGTAAAATCATGAACTAAATTATGTATAAATGAAATATAAACTAAAAGCCCTTAATAATATATTCAAATCACTTTTGCTTCGATGATAATGTAATATATTCAATGCCCCCAAAAGAAAAAAGAAAAACAAAAACCAAAAAAAAACAAAACAAAAAACGCAAAAGTAACAAAAAGAATACATAATTGTTGTTTAGTTGATAACGATAATGATAACAGAAACGATATCGGTGACATAATCTTTATCGTAACGAAAAAAAACTGCGATTGGTGCGACAGAGACAGAGTCAGAAAACAGTTATAATGGAGAGGTTGCTGAATCATGTCAAACCGTCAAAATACGTTGCTGAAAAATCTTCTTTGGGACTTTAATAAAACATAAATACATTCACATGCCTACCAATATATACACGAATCTCCAAGGAAACTGGATATGATCTAACATACGTTTATAACACATTCGAACTTTTTCTCGTCGATAAATGATATATTTAGCTATATATACTTCCGTAACAAATTCAAATTAAATTTCCAAAATGTGAACTAAAAAATTATCGTTGGTACTATAATCTTTGAAACAAATGAGAACAAACTCTTTATGAACCAAACCCAAGAACTCATAATCGTTTTGTTTTTAAAAAATCTCCTTTAACAGCTGTTAAATTTTGTTTCTTTTCTATACAAATAAAAAATACATACACTAAATAAACTGAGAACATTCTAAGCTATTTGAGATACTTACTGAAGCTTCTAAAATGTAAGTAAAACCAAATCCTATACCAAAACTAAAAACTGAACTCTATATACATTAAACATTTTACAAACTTTCAGTTTCTTAATTAAAATCTATATATATTTGTTAAGTTCAAAAATTATCAAATAGGACATAATGTATTATAAGCAGAAAAGAGATAGAAAATTAGATACTACCTTATATTGTAGCCTTTTAGCCCAGGACAATAGTTTGTAAGAAAATGCTAGGCAATTCGAGAGCATAATGCTGTGATACATTTAGCATACTTTAGCCCCCTTAAAAAAAAAAAAAAGTAAAATTAAAAAAAAAAAGCTGATGCATGCTTTAAAGCGCAAACCCTAATATAATCATATACTTAATACGTAATACCATAAAACATACCGACATACTAAGAATTAAAGACGGAATCATATTCTATATGTATATTCTATACATATATCTTTGTTGTCTGCTCCGACTCTGTAATGTTTGGGTGTCAAGGGTAGGTACTCAAGTACATCCTATTCGATATCCACAAACTTATATACTACAAATATATACATATACCACATTAGAATTGTATATAATACGATGTTTCACTCAATAACAAAATAATACTCTGGTACAGAATGCTATGCATGAATGTACATATATAAGCCATGCACATATACGAGTCAAGTATATATCAATTGTTAAATGATTGTATGTGAAATTATCGTATATCGTAAATCTATCGGTTATCGATTAATTATCGATGCAACACTCGTATGCTTACAATATATAATCATAAATATACATACATATATATCTATATAAATATATGGATATATATCACACTTTATCTACTTTACATGTCCTTTCCAAATCGAAATGAAAATCCGTCTTTATATCAGCCAGTAGTATGCCTTATAGAGATAACCTTTATAAAAAAAGAATACAAAATCTGCTTAAAAGATTGAAGCATTTGGAAAGGACATTACAGCTTTGGGGGATCGAAGCTCGCATTTTCACTTTTTGTTCTTATATTTATGCAATATAAATATATATATATATATATATATATATATATATATATATATATGAATATAGATACATATGAATAAATGTTTTAATCACATTGCGTTCTCTATATTTCTCTCTCTCTCTCTCTCTCTTTCTCTGGTGTCTCTCTTTTTCTCTCTCTCTCTCTCTCTCTCTTTCTTGTTTTGATTTGAAACACTATTTTGAATCTTTAATCTGCGCCACTACTCTGCCTACAAATACAACAACAACCACACGAACAACAACAATCTTCACCACAACATCAACAACAACAACGACTCGCTGGTCTCTTTCAGACATATGTACTCTCGGTGTTATAATATATGATATACCACTTGTATAATCCTCTACAACAACAACAACAACAGCACAAGCAAACAACAACAAGTACAACAACAACATCTACAGAAGTAACCTTTTATGTACTATATATTATATATATATATATATATCAAACAACAAATCATTTTACAACAGAACCAATCAAAGTTTATAGTTCTACATTATCGCTGATCGATGTGAAAATTTTCTTTAAGATTTTTTAATTTTCCTTCTTTTGTATAGTGCATATCTATGTACACTTAAACACACCCCCACTTCCACACACTCATTTATAGTTACCTCCATATAGCCGAAGAAATATATACGGTGTTGTAAATGTTAAAAGTTATATGTACAGATTCAACAAAAACAAACAGACAAAAATACAAAAATAACCACACAATAAATGTTCAATTTACATACACAGTCAAAAATACCGCATAAAAAGGTGTATTCAATATCTAATATATGAGTATATATATAAATATATATATATATATATATATATATATATATATATATATATATATATATATATATATATATATATATATATATATATATATATATATATATATATTATATATATATATATATTATGAGATGAAAAAAATGGAAGGAAGTTAAAGCAGTTTTTGACTAACAGGAAACTTGTTGTGTGTTGTTAAACACTTATTTTAACATCAACAATATCCTATTCTGAGCCTGTCTTTCGAGTGTTGCTCAACATTTTTTCTGGAAATTTTCTACGTAAAACAACACTGTTTCTTCTATCATTACCTAATAGTGTTTCTTACATCATTTGACTTTAAAAGCAACAAGACCTTACTCTCTGTCAATCTTGTCAATCCCCTAGTGCTCCTTGCTTGATTCAACAATTAAATTGCCTTAAAGTCCTAGTTACCCAATAGCTTCAGATATCTTTAACTCCAAATCTCTACTCAGCAACTACTATACTAGAAGCTAGCCGTTTTACTACCTAAGTATTCTAACTTTTATATATATATATATATATATATATATATATATATATATATATATATATATATATATATATTTCACACAGCTAAATATTGCTAGTTTGACCGAAGCCAAGTCTTATGCTCTTTTCCATTCATAGCTCTTACACCTAAATGAAAAATGCTTTCAACATAGTGCAACATGTTATACAATATTCTAGAAAAGGAAATATATCTCTATTACGTTCTTTCAAAGTATATATATAATTATATATGATATTGAAGTTCACTTGAATTGATTACTAAACATTTAAAAAAAAAAACACAAAACTTATAGCAAATATATACAAAATAAAATAAAAGAAAAACATTATATTCAATCATACCGAAAGATTAAAAAAAAAAATCATTAATGTTGCAAATGTTTAAAATGGTTCAGAAATGAATTTTTTAGTTTTGACGTTTAATATTACATATAGTTACGATATAATATATATGTATAACTATATCGAAAAGTATATAGCAACCAGATTATTATTGAATATTATTAAATGCATATACCCATTTATATATATTTCCCACAATATATATGTATCCATATATCGTTCTATATATATTTGGGTATTTGTTTAACAAAATAGGGAAATGAATTTAAAAAAAGGAAGTAAAAACGAAAAAAACATCAAACAAAACCAAAATCGAGAATAATGTTGAAAATTATACCATTCAAGTCATTATTAGATGTGAAAGCAGCTCTATACACAAAAAGAAAAAAAAAAAAAAAAACATATTAAAGAAAAGTTTAAAAAAAAAAAAACATAAAAAAGCGTTAATAGTTGATTAATTATATTGTTACTTTAAACATTTGAAAACAAAAAAAAATTAATACAAAAAGAAAAATTAATAATAAAGACATGATATATATGTATAAATATATACTTATATGAGAAAAAACACAAATAATACAATGGTTTTTTTTTTTGCAATCCTCTGGGCAAATTATCTCTAACTCTCTTTTTCTCAGAGTTTCTCTCTCGTAACAACGAACCAAGTACACTCTATCTCTTATATTCTCTCTCTCTCTATCTATCTCTCTACGTTTAGCATTCTTGATTTGGCATGACTATTAGTCTAAATGTTTCTCCATCTACCATAAATACCTTATATGTGTGTCTGTTCGTGCCTATCTCTCTCTTGCTCTATCTGTCTATCTATCTCTGTCTATCCATCCTTATACCTCCCTATATAATTTCCTCTCTATATAATTTCCTGATCCTTTTTTAATTAAAAAAGCGCAGGTGCTGCTGTCTAGTGTCTATCTTAACTGTTCTAAAAGCTAAGTAAGCCTAATCTTTAAAAACGTTGTCTAATGGAATGTGCTGAATTTTCTACTAAGTATTAAGCACATATTCGTATAACATGCATCTCTGCATCTGCATCTCCATATATTCTGAGCTGACTCTCAGATATATTTGTTGTATTTAAATCCAAAGGTAGAAGGTGAGTTGTATCTAGCTTTAATTTCTTTCTCATCTAAAAAGAGATGCTCCCATACTAGAAAGCGTGAGTATGTGTTTCTCTCATTTTCCGTTGCATTCTTAAGAGTCATTTCATTAGTCAGCCTCGCAAAAAGGTAGGTATCCCTTAAATATCAAATTCATATTACAACACAATACAGAAGCCAAAAAATAAATAATATTTAAAAAAAACGTTAACGAAAAGAAAGAAAATATTTGTTCCCTATAATAATTTTTTCTAGGCTGGAAAAAACTATCAAAACCTCAACAAAATTTAACTGTTTCATTTTCTTAAATTTTTTTGTTTTTTTTTTTTTTGTTCTTTTGGCATATGTTCTTTTATTTTCTATTCGTAGACATTTGACTAACTTGCAAAATGTTTCTTCAATAAAAATTGATTTCTTTTCAATTTTGTACTTTCAGCGAAATTAAGAAAACGTCTCAGCGACGCTTTCAAGAATTGCCCACTGAGAAACTTGTTTTGAAACACCCAGCCTAGCTCCAATTGCAGAGAAGATGAATTAGCATTGCACAATTTCGGTTTCAAGCTGCATGCGGATAAGCATATATATATATATATATATATATATATATATATATATATAATGTATATGTAGAAGAAAGCCTACTTTCGAAACTTTACTCATAGTGCCAAAAAAAAACCTTCTATATGCCTACAAATGTGAAATAAGCGGTTGATTTATGTTAATAACTATGTATATCGAGATATATAAATATATATAGTACAACCCCACAATGTGCCCTTGGAAAGCATAAGCAGCTGCACTACATTTGTATTAATTATTAATATTAATTTTAATTAGAGTTCGATATTAAGCGAGTTTGTGAATTGTTTTTAAAGTTATGTTTCGTTTTTATCGACAGAAATTTTTAATTTATCGAATGAGTACAACGATGACGCATTAAAAAGAGTAGATTATAGCATTTCAAAAACTCGAAATAACCAACTTAATAAACAACGACATTAGTTAAAAGCAATTAGAGTAGGCAAACTCAGCCAGAATAAAAAAAAGTCGTCTTTTATATTGGGCCGTGTGCTCGGTCCTTAGGATTCGGTTTGATTCGGTAAGATTCAAAACGTTTCATTCTGGCTCGATTTATCTTATAGACGTTTTAAACTGTTTTCGTTCATTGCCAAAATAATTCATAAGATTTTTAATGTACCTGAAATTCCAAAGATGCTAAAGGAAGTCTAAAAAAATTAGGTTAAGCTTCTTCCAAATACATAATTTTCAGATATATAAATATATAGTTATATCTTCTGTAAATGTCAAGAATACTTAGAAGCTATTTAAAACCATTTCAAAAAAATATAGAAAGAGTATTCAGTATTTCGGTCAGCCGATGCAGACATCGTATTCAAACCTATATTTATATATCTCTATTCATATATATACGTTATATGATAATGATTATATACTTCATGGCATATTTTGTCTCGGATTTCCATAAGTTTTTGAGAGACATGCCAGTGAGATTTTTGACATCAATCATTCAGAAGAGCAACTATCATATCTGAAACCTAAACGATTTTGTGTCTTAATTTTAAAATAGTAAATGATTTTACAACAAAAAGGTTAATGAAAGTAAAGTAATAATAATAATAATATTAAAATACAAAAAAATTTTGTAAAATGCGAACGTAGTTTAATCGAAAGCAGTAAAGTTATATATATATATATATATATATATATATATATATATATATATATACCAAAACGACCGACTGAAATTATTGTTAAAGGTTTTATGAACTATACTCGCATATATACATAAATAAAAATAAAAAAAAAAATAAAAAAAATATATATATATATAGGTATATATATACAGATATTGATATGATCAAGTAAATGAAAGAAATATATATACAACCGATTCAAATAAGAAAGTCTAAATTAAAATAAAAACGAAACATATTAAACTTTCTATACGTTAATCAATCATTAATTTGAGATTCAATATATACAAACATACAATATATACATATATACATATTGAGATAGTTGAGCGAATCCTAAAATAAATTAATTATATAGGGCCATTTACAATATTTTACGAATCTAACAATAGATTTAAATAAAACAGCTAAAAATCATAAAAATAAAATAAAATTGAAGAGTAAATAAAATAATATAAATAATGAAAAAAAAAATGTAATAAGAAAAAGCTGTTATTTACTTTTATAAAATATCAAACGTGTTTGACAGTTAAACTTCGTGATCCCTGCAAATCTATATAAATCTATATCTTGATGCTCGTGAATGTCAAAATGAAATCTAAATCGAAGACTAGTTCCAAAACAATTCTAAAATAAATTTAAAAAAAGAAAAAGCTTCAGCATTATTAAAAAAAACGAGCTAATAATAATTATTATCCTAGCAACTACATAAAAATAAATATATTCAGGCATTTTAATGATGATACTTAAGACCCTCATTCTACATAGGCGCCCATGCATATATTATATGTATATACAAGTGTACATATGCATATAAACTGCGCTGTATTGCATTGCATCATACTGTATTGCATTTTAATATGTTGTGTTGTATTTACTGTTGAATTGTATTTTAATATATATAGACAGAGTTCATTTCCAATAAAGAGTTTTTAAATGCAATGAATAATTTTGGTTTTCTTTTCCCCCTTCCATAGCGATTGCAGCCTAACTAAAAGCTAAGAAAATAATAGAAATATATATCTTAGCTTGTGCTTCTCGAGAAAGTGTCACTTTATATTAATAAAAATTTTTAAATTCACAGATGTCAAGCCCCAGGCTATAGGTCACTGTGCTGGTCTGCAAAAATATAGGTCAAAGAGACTTCAACGAGTCATTGCTAAAAAATATAAACAGTAAATGTTAACTCCAAAATCGTCTAAAAATTCAGAATTTATATAGTTTATAACATATTTGTTATATCACACTTCTTAAAAGTACAAAAAACAGCATTAACGAGAGTGCGAGAGAGAGAGAAAGTAAACATTGCCTGGCTTTAAGCATCTGTGATGTTTTTATTGGTATTTGCTAAAACCTTTGGGTTGGCATTTCACGATGCTGTCATTATGCGAGGCCGCATTGTTTAGAGCTCAAATGCCAAAGTGTTTGGAATTTATGAAACTGCTTGTTCTGCCTTGACATGACTGGTCCTGGTACTGGTCCTGGCTCATCATCATCATCATTGTGCTGTTCGACGCCAACAACGAGGGGAAAAGGAATTCGATTGGGGTGGCATCTGGCTGTTGCACGTACTACTAATCAATACAGAAAGTGCTCATCCTTCTTGCAATCTCCCTTTTGCTTCTAGCATATTTCGTTTAATTAAAAAAGTTCTGCAATGTTCCTGAACAATTGATTCCTAAATTGACATCGTTGACATTTTAATGCGTTTAGTTCCGCTTGTCACTTAATGCGAGTTTTATCCGCACTAACTATTAACATATATATCGACGGGGCTGCTTAGCAGTCAGCCACGACTCGACCTTAAAGTGCTAGCGCATATTTCTCAATACAAACGTACTCTTGTTATACACATACTTTACCAATAGCTAATGAAAGTTTATAAGTTTTATGCTAATGTGTGGAGCGCAGACAAATTGTATATATTGTAGTTAATATATTTTCTTGTGAATTTCGCACAAATTTATAGGCATTCAAAGTTTTAGGTATACGACGGAAGAAAATATATGTATATATGACTCAAAATTACATATGGGACTAATCCAGTACATCGTTACATAAACTTTAAGTGATGGAAGAGAGATCTTAACTGCTGAGTATATACAAGAAGCGTATATTGATTCGAAGAGCAGCCTAAGCAGGGCTCTTAAATGTTTTTTGGCGAACCACGCTTATAAATAATGCATCGAATACCTTTTAATTATATAAACGCTTCAGGTATGCGAAACCCCTCCCCCAAACACCAATAAATGGACACTTGCTTTGCTTTCACCCAAGTGTAAAGAATCGTGTTTATTAGCCAAATACAAATGCAAGCAAGCCCTGTTTAATATAATAGGAAGAAGCAGCAAAGCCCCTAATGAAATGTATTGTCAAATGAAATGGTAAAATTGACGACGTCCACTCTTTCCTAAAGTGCCCAACCGCATTAAATCAGCAAACTAACCGCCACTAAATAAACACTCACACAAGCACACACACGTAAGTAGCAAGTGTTGGCTGTTGCCTCGACCAGGATCTAAAGTTAAAAGCACTTGTAACAAATTGAAATCATTCATCTTACTTTTCGCCTTCATTTGCACTTACATATACACACTCACGCACTCCCACACATGCACAGACACACACACACACACACACAGGCGTAAGTGTGCCGAGCCCCGACGTCCACATTAATGTGGGTATTTGAAATTCGCCTGGTCAGCCAATAGCATTAAGTAGTTGGGTTTTGGGCTTTTCTTTGCACAGGTAACACCAGACTTGCACTTGCTATTTATTTATAGAGTGGGGAAAAAGCCCAAAAGATTCTTACTACATACATACATATATACAAGCTTATTTGTGCTGGAAGCTTTGCTTAAGTGATACTCATACAGGTTAGTTTTGTTCCTTCCTTTTTTGCAATGCGTTTTAAAATATATAAAATTATACATCCACCACCTTAGATATTTCTGTCTAATGACAAACATTTTATTGATAAGCAATTTAAACTAATTTACTCAGTTATATAAGTATTTCTATTGCATATAATTCCTTCCGTTTGCCCTGAGTCTTTCCGAATTTTCTTTATATAATCAAAATAAACTGATATTTTCGCTATTCAAAGTTTTTAAATATTTTTGACGCAGCTTTACTAGTACGAGTGCTGGCTATACACACATTCTGCTTTCTACACTCGAAATGAATGAATATTAATGATAATAAGCACAGTGAAGCGAAAACATTTAATTATCATATCTTAATATTAGAAGGGAATCGAAAATAAATACGTATTATACACAGTTTGTGTTTGTGTAAATGCTCGTATAACAAGTAAGAAAGCTATAGTCGAGAGCTCTAGTCCAGGAACAAATATTTCAATAATTCGGCGTTCCACATGCACACACACATACACACATACGCACGCACGTATAAACACGCATGGCCTGCCATGTGGGCTTACTTTGGGAAATTAATTGTTTAATAACTTTTTTTGTAGACGGACAATCTTAATAAAACTTTCAGACCGTGATTATAACATTGAAAAAATTAAATGTGTCTATGTGCCAACGCACAAGTTTCTAGTATTTGAAATACGGTTTTTGCAAACCTGTAGGGAAGGGGGTGTTTTGAGGGGTGGGGGGTGAAACATGACAAAAAACGAAATTCTTAAAAATACATATAAATCTACACTTTAAATTTTAAGATTCTAGCTTTAGAGATTTAGGAAATATAATTTTTTAACTGGTTTTCGATAAGGTTTTTAATCGATAACAAAATAACGGAAGCAGTTATACGGACCTACGAAAAAAATTTCGAGTCTCATACATACGGACGTTCATACATACGGACAGACGGACAGACAGACATACAGATAGACAGACGGACAGGGCTAAATCGACTCAGCTCGTCGCCCTGATCAAGAATATATATACTTTATGTGGTCTGCCACGCCTCCTTCTGCCTGTTACATACTTTTAACAAAACCATTTTACTGTGATTTCCCATTTTCAATGGGTTCAGGGTATAAAAATAGAGGACAGAATGAAAAAAAAAATTTTATAAGTGAACTTCAGTTTTTCGCTCAATTGAGTTGTCTGCTGCAGTCGCCGCAAGCACTTTCGAGTGGATGTGGCTATCAAAACCGGCCAAGAACTGTTAGAGTGAAGCAGAAGAGAAATCAACTTGCCATTGGACCAAAAATTGCAATGATGAGGCGAAAGATGGAAAAAAGCAAATATAAAAGAAAAAAGTTCACACATAAAAGGCAGAGACCTGTCAAGCGTCTTATACGCATTGACCTATGAGCTATTTACTGATACAGCTAATCACACTCTCTCTCTCTCTCTCTCTCTCTCTCTCTCTCTCTCTCTCTCCTATGACCTATGAGCTATTTACTGATACAGCTAATCACTCTCTCTCTCTCTCTCTCTTTCTCTTTCTCTCTTTCTATCTCTGTCTCTCAGAGGCTTCGTTGACAGCTTGAAAGTAGAATCAGCAGGTTGATCTTCAGAAGGCGCGTTCAGTGCGATTGAGCTGGCAGCGGGAAGAGCACGTCACAGCGCTTTATTTAATTGAATTTATTGAATAAATCGGCTTTGTACTTAAATTAAAATTTAAATTTTGACAATTTCAAAATGAAAATCCTGCTGGCTTTGATGCTGCTGCAAATGTTACTTTATAGCTATGGGCAAGGTGACGAAAGACAAAGGCCGCAGACACAGTCATTGGGTAGAATCCAAGATTTGAGTCAGAGAACAGCTTTAAGACAACACACAAAAGCAACAAAAATAACATCAAGAATAACAACAAGAGCAAAAACAAGAACAAGAACAAGATTAAATCAACTGGTTATCAGCTGTGAACTCGACCCAATGAAATCTGTGATGCGACTTTTATAATTTCAAGCATTTGTTATTGTGTTTTTTTTTTTATTTTGTGTTTATTCATTCATATTTAATTTTGTTTTTAATTCATATTTAGTTATTATTATATTATATTGATACTTGGCTCCTACAGAAACCTTCGGATATTGTACAACGCCTACTGATCAAAGTGGCACCTGCATCAATCTCAGGGATTGCACCTATCTCTTCGAGTTGGTCCAGAAGAAGACTTTATCGTCGTCCGAACGTATCCTCCTCCAAAACAGCCAATGCGGATATCGAAATGGTCAAGTGTTGGTAAATATAAGTCAATCAGTGAATAAATTCTGATATGAATATACATACACGTATGTATGTGCGAGGGCGATATAGTGAGTCTGAATGAGTGAATATGTGAATGAGAGAATGATCATCACACGACTTACCGTGAATAAAGGAATATACATACAAAACAAATACAGTCAAGACTCACTAAGATGACTTTATTCAGACTTAGATTTGGCTATAGTAAAAGCTTGCTGAATCAAAATCTCTGACTTTCGGCATTAACGTGAAAATAAAGGTGATAGACATACAAATAAATTTATTTCAATTTATATATAAATATATTTAGCTAGGGCAGACACTGTCCAAGATTATATATTTTATTATACCCTGAACCCATTGAAAATGGGAAATCAAAGTATGTAAAAGGCAGAAGGAGGCGTGGCAGACCCCATAAAGTATATATATTCTTGATCAGCACGTCGAGCTGTGTTGATTTAGCCCTGTCTGTCCGTCTGTCCGTCCGTCTGTCCGCCTGTCTATATATATGAACGCGTGGATCTCAGAGCTAAGAGCTAGGGACTTGAATTTTTTTCGAAGGTCCGTATATTGCACGTACATATCGAGTTTGTTTTTTTTTTTTAATATAGATGTAGCTTTCGATTAAAAACCTAATATTGCCTAATATCCTTAAAGTAACGAAGTCTATAAGTATCATATTTTAAGGAAATAATATTTTAAAGGAAATAATTGTCTGCCCGAGACAGAAATCGCGTAGCAGAAATTGTACAGTACATTATAGATACATAGATACATTTAAAATCGTTTATAGATTTGTTGTGCCAACAGCCGCCGACTTAGCCAGCAGCCCATTTGGGGCCAACTACAACCCCAGCCCCAACCGCAACCAAGCAAGCCTACCAGGCGCTCTGGGTTGCTACCCCAGGCTCCGAATTGCGGCGACAACTTTGCCGATCGGGTGGTGGGGGGTATCAATACTGCAATTAATGAATACACCTGGTTAGCTCTCATCGAGTATACGAAATGTAAGTGGAAAGTCTTCCAGCCGGAGCTACACTAATGAGCTTGCTTTCGCAGCCAACAATGATATTGGTCACCACTGTGGAGGCTCGCTGATCAATAACCGTTATGTACTAACAGCGGCGCATTGCGTTTCCGCCATACCCAGCGATTGGCGGCTAACGGGCGTCCGTCTGGGCGACTGGGACACAACATCCAATCCGGACTGTGTCACAGGGCGTAATGGTAAAAGGGACTGCAATGACCCGTATGTGGATGTTGCTGTATCAGAGAGAATACCGCATCCTCAGTACCCAGGAAATACACGCGATCAGTTGCATGATATTGCGCTGCTGCGTTTGAGTCGGGAAGTTGCCTTTACGAATTTCATATCGCCTGTTTGTCTGCCGATACTACCGGAGCACCGGAATACCATTTTTCCGGGACGAAAAATGTTTGTTGCTGGCTGGGGTCGTACCGAAACGAATAGCACATCGAATATAAAGCTTAAGGCTGAACTGCAACCTATGCCCACAGAGGACTGTAATCGCCGCTATCAAACCCAGCGACGCACTCTGACATCGAACCAAATGTGCGCCGGCGGAGTGGAGGGCATTGATTCTTGCCGAGGTGACTCCGGCGGACCATTGGGTAACATTTATGAACATCAATATCAATACGATCTTTCAGTGTTTGCTTCTTTTAGTCATGGAGGAGTCTAATAACGGTTACAGCAATTTTTATCTTACTGGCGTTGTCTCCTATGGACCCACACCTTGCGGGCTTGCCGGCTGGCCAGGCGTATACACGCTTGTGTCCGCCTACATTGATTGGATTGAGGCCACAATAAGAGCCTAGAATTGCACAACGACTAACAATTAATGCATTAATATACTAGATCATTATAACTGATTATTAATAAACTATTCGTATATACATATGTACATATATTATACGAGACTATCATCACTCTAGCTTTTTATTTAAATAATTTATTTTGAAAAGAACTATTAGCAAATATTTTTTGGGAAAATTTATATACATATATGAATATTGACAGAGTTTGTTTATGTTTCACCACTAACCATATAACATATGGCTATATGGTTAGTGGTTTCACATAGAAGGGTTTGATCACTAACCATGTATGGTTAGTGGTTTGATTCTGTCTACGTGGGCGGTTATTAAGCTTATCGATTTATTTCATACTCATCTCTAATTCTCATCATTATGCGTCTAATTTTGTCATTGTTAGCTTATTTTTTAATATAGAAGTTAATAGGTAAATCAGTGTAAACTTCCATGCAAAACTACATAGAATAAATCCCGACTACTTTGTACCTCTTAATTCATTTTTCTCATTTTCTCATTTTTGCGTTAACATGTGAGGAATGTTAAGTTTGCATTAAATAGACTTATCGATTAGCTATCGATATTTTTACTAATAGTGTAAAGTTATTTATCCGTGATACACAAATAAAATGTTGAAGAACCTATGTACAACACAATTACATTTGCTAAAAAGTGCAAACAGTTTGAAGCAACAAGTGCGGGTAAGCTGTGTGATGTCTTATATAGGTAGCGCGAATTGAATAACCGAATATTTTAACGACATCTACAGACCACGTTCGTCTTGAAGCGCAAATATGAACCGCTGTTACACAAGACAAACGAAAAGCCCCGTCGCCTACGCGCCAAACACTTCATCTATGAGCTTGTGGAGGATACACACGTAAAGAAGCGCCCCAACATGGAAGTGGTGCTGAAAACCTTCGTCGAGGGTGTTGGCGACAAGGGCGATGTGGTCTCCATGAAGCCACATTTCGTGTACAACAAACTGCTGTTGCCCGGTTTGGCGACCTATAATACACCTGAAAACATTGCCAAATATTCGAAGACGGAGGCGGAAAAGTCTGCTGTGCAACATAGTTCAGCATATGCACAACGCACAGTCAACATGCTGGAGTCCATTGTGCTGGCGGTGATAATGAACAAGGATGTGACCTGGGTGCTAGAACCATGGCATATTAAAGCTTCCCTACGCAAGGCGGGCTTTCACTGCAAAGAGGAATGCATAAAACTACCTACAGAGCGTATTGAGGGACCCGATTTGAGAAAAGAGAATAAAGAATTCAGTTGCACCATAACGATTAACAAACTGGAACAGGCCACGCTCAAATGTCGCATCCATCACTGGAGCACCGACCCCAGCGAACGCTTGCCCTATGTCCTCGAGCACTGGAAGCTGCCGGCAGAGCCGCTGCTCAAGTCGAACCAAATTGAGGTGCCAGCAAGCACTGTCCAAAAATCAGCTGTTGAATGAATATATGTTATATAAAATGTCGTTTGCTTATCTTATAAATCTGCTTTATTTTAAATCAACATTTAACCGCACGAAAAGTGGATTTTATAAATTTATAAGAAAATAATATGAGCACATTTGTTATATATATATCCGTGAATGAAGTATGCATTCATAACTGAACGATCTGCTGATATTAATAGATAATCCATCGTAATATCTAATGCTATATTTAGGTGCCTAATTTCCTCTTGAAGCTTCCTTAGTGCACAGCCTTCAGCTCCACATCGAAGACGAGCGTCGAGTTTGGCGGAATGGTGGGCGGATGACCGCGTGCGCCATATGCCATGTGGGCTGGGCAGGTAAGGCGACGTTTACCGCCCACCTTCATGCCAATAACGCCTACATCCCAGCCTTTGATCACTTCTCCAGCACCCAAAGCGAACTTAAATCCATTGCCCTTCTGCATGCTGTCGAATGTTTTGTTGTTGGATTTAAGGCGTCCGACGTAGTAAACGGACACGTGTTTTCCCTGCTTGGCCTCCGGCCCGTTGCCGGCCTTTATATCCTGGACTTTAACGCCCCCAGCTATGGTGCGCTCACCACCAGAAACAGAAGCGGCAGTTTGTTTACCCTCTTTTGCCTTCACCTGTTCTTTCTTCACCTCAGATGCAGCTACAACTTTGTTTTCCTTCTTTGATTTTTGCTGTTGCTGCTTCTCCTGTCTTTTGGCCACACCATTTTCTTCCTTAGCTGGCTTCTTGGCTGTTTCATTTATTTTTGCTTTTTTGGCCTTAGGGGCAGCGTTGTCTTCATCATCTTCTTCGTCAGAGTCATCCTCGTCTGAGTCATCCTCTTCGTCGTCCTCATCAGCAGATTCATCCTCAAGAAATGATGAATATTCAGCAGCAAGCTTGCTATCGTCCACATCATCGTCATCGTCCTCGTCGTCTTCCCCCTCGGTGCCATCTTCATCCGACTGAATGTCATCGGCTCCCCCTTTAGCCTTTTGGCCCTTCTTCAAATTGTTCACAACTTTCTCATACTCCCCTTCGTCTTCGAATTCGTCATCAGATTCATCAGTATCATGCAAGTAGCCAATCAATGAAACCACTGCATTTCCTGTAACATGTTACAATATAAATATATATGTATACAATATATAAATATATATTATATAAAGCCTCACCAGTCGTTTGAAACATAATCTTGTCGCCCTTGCAAAAGTTCAAATCGAGGGTCATTTGGGGCAAGTTTTTAGTTAAAGTTGCAACAATGAACTTAGTTTTATCTGCGGTGATGTAAAGCTTAGCGGAGTCGCCCTCATCAAGTGCTACGCCCGAAATATGGAACGATTTCACAATGGTTTGTGTGTACTTCCGGTTGGGCTTCATGCTTAATCCTGCAAAAGCAAATGAAACAAACGCAAATAGACATTAGAAAAAATTGAAAAGCGCTAAATAAAGACCACGCTGCGACGGTCGCAAGCACGTGGTAAAAGCAAATCCACGAGCTAGCCGAACGCACGCTTGCACACAAGTAAGGTACGCATTAACGCATCTGAAATGATTAAACTATTTAATACACAATTTAAACTTACCCCAGAACATCGACATTTTTCAAATTATATTTTAATTAGCGCAGAGAGAATTAAAAAAAAAACGTGCACAACAGAAGAACCCGTTCTCAAACAAACGACTGACGCCGGCAAATTGCAAGTGCTGGAAAATATGTAATGACATTCCGGCGCCAACGATTACTACATATCGATATAAAAAGAGTGACATTCACATACATATCGAAACGTGCAACACTGTGTGCACACGTCTCGCTCTGATTGACAAAAAAATTGTGTTTGTGTATATGTGACGAAAAAATCGTATGTCAGAGAAACGGAGCGCCGTAGCCCCGCCTTTCATTGCGATATTATCTGTTCATTTCCGTTGTTAACTTAAAAGGGATGACAAATATAGTAACATGACCGAAAAGATAACGCTAGCTGATGCCCTGTCTAATGTAGAGGTGCTGGACGAAATACCCCTGCCCGATGAGCAGCCATGTATTGAGGCCCAGCCCTGTTCCATTATTTACAAAGCAAATTTTGATACTAATTTCGAGGATCGAAATGGCTTCGTTACGGGCATTGCCAAGTACATCGAAGAGGCAACTACGCACGCAAATTTAGTAAGTTATTAAAAACCAATCGGGGAAAAGTATTTTAGAAACATAATGTAATGTAATTTTACATTCGCTCCAGAACGTTTTACTTGACGAGGGTCAGAAGCATGCTGTTATGCTGTATACCTGGCGCTGCTGCTCGCGGGCCATACCGCAGCCAAAATCAAACGAGCAGCCAAATCGTGTGGAAATCTATGAGAAAACCGTGGAAGTTCTTGCACCGGAAGTGAATAAATTGCTCAACTTTATGTACTTCCAACGCAAAGCTATCGAAGCATTCTCTGGAGAAATAAAACGTCTATGTCATGCTGAGAAACGCAAGGACTTCGTATCGGAGGCATATCTCCTTACTCTCGGAAAATTCATTAACATGTTTGCCGTGCTGGACGAATTGAAGAATATGAAGTCTAGCGTAAAGAACGATTATTCAACATATAGACGCGCAGCACAGTTCCTTAAAGTAATGTCCGATTCGCATACGCTTCAAGAATCACAAAATCTTTCAATGTTCTTGGCCACCCAAAACAAAATACGTGACACTGTCAAGGATACACTGGAAAAGATCGTTGGCTATGAGGATCTGCTATCTGATGTTGTCAACATCTGCGTGCATATGTTTGAAACAAAAATGTATTTGACGCCCGAGGAGAAGCACATGCTGGTGAAAGTCATGGGTTTTGGTTTATTTCTCATGGATAGTGACGCGTGCAATATCAACAAACTAGATCAGAAAAAAAAAATACGTCTGGATCGTATTGATCGCATCTTCAAGAATCTAGAGGTGGTGCCACTCTTTGGCGATATGCAAATAGCTCCATTTAACTATATAAAACGAAGCAAACACTTCGATTCTAGTAAATGGCCATTGTCTAGCTCCAATGCCATTAGCCCCCAGGCAGATTTGATGGTGCATTTGCCCCAGATACGCGAGGACCATGTAAAATACATATCCGAGCTCGCACGCTACACCAATGAGGTGACCACCACTGTCAAAGAAAATCCAACCGATGCTGAGAATCGCATTACGGCAGATTTGGCATTGCGCGGTCTGCAGCTGCTATCCGAGTGGACCAGTGTCGTCACTGAGCTTTACTCGTGGAAGCTTCTGCATCCCACTGATCATCATCAGAACAAAGATTGTCCCGTTGAGGCGGAGGAATATGAGCGTGCCACACGCTACAATTACACATCCGAAGAGAAGTTTGCACTGATCGAAGTGATTGCCATGATCAAGGGACTGCAAGTTTTAATGGCACGCATTGAAACAGTACTCTGCGAGGCAATCAGACGCAATATTTACTCTGAGCTGCAGGACTTTGTGCAGCTAACACTACGCGAACCGCTTCGCAAGGCGGTCAAAAACAAAAAAGATTTGATCCGGAGCATTATTATGTCGGTACGTGAAACCTCCGCCGATTGGCAAAAAGGTTATGAGCCCACGGATGATCCAGTGTCCAAGGGTAAGAAGGATCCCGATGGTGGCTTTCGTATACATGTGCCCCGCTTGAATGTGGGACCCTCCTCCACGCAACTGTACATGGTCCGCACCATGCTTGAGTCGCTGATTGCTGACAAAAGCGGCGGAAAGCGTACTCTACGCAAAGATATCGATGGAAACTATTTAATGCAGATTGATACTTTTCACAAGACTTCTTTTTATTGGAGTTACTTGCTAAATCTGAGCGATACGCTGCAGAAGTGCTGCGACCTATCCCAGCTGTGGTATCGCGAGTTCTACTTGGAAATGACTATGGGCCGCAAAGTAAACAAGTGCCTGGTGCGACATCAGCATAATGAAGAATGCAAAGATTTAATCACAATGGAGAAACGTATACAGTTTCCCATTGAAATGTCCATGCCATGGATACTAACCGATCACATACTCCAAACCAAGGAGCCGTCGATGATGGAGTAGGTTTCTGTTCATTGAACCATATAGTATTATTATAATTCTATTTATGCTTTAGGTTTGTGCTGTATCCCTTAGATTTGTATAACGATTCAGCACATTATGCTCTAACCGTCTTCCGCAAGCAATTCCTCTATGACGAGGTGGAGGCCGAAGTAAATTTGTGCTTTGATCAGTTTGTATATAAGCTAAGTGAACAAATATTTGCACACTACAAGCAGCTGGCTGGCAGGTGAGTTCAATATATTTCCTATTTCAGCCTGCTAGCCCATACTTTTACATCTGTGATCGTATTCTGCTTCTAGCATTTTCTTAGATAAACGTTTTCGGCTGGAGTGCGAAGTTCTAGGCTTCAATTTCCAATCATATCCACGCAATAATCGCTATGAAACACTACTGAAGCAACGGCATGTGCAGCTCTTAGGTAAATAAAACAGTATTTCCCTAAAATAAGCACTTAAACACCTTTTGTTGCATATCAGGTCGTTCCATTGATCTGAACAAACTAATTACACAACGTATCAATGCAAATATGCACAAGAGCATTGAATTGGCCATAAGTCGCTTTGAGGGCAATGATATAACTGGTATTGTGGTAAGCAAAATCTGAATGATGACCCACAAGAAAACCAATGACAAATTCAACTTGTACTCTCTAATTTTATTATTGAAGGAACTAGAAGGGCTTTTGGAAGCTAACCGCATTTGTCACAAAATGCTGAGCAAATATTTGGCTTTAGATAACTTTGAAGGCATGGTCAAGGAGGCAAATCATAATGTCCTAGCTCCGTATGGTCGCATCACTTTACATGTTTTTGTGGAATTGAATTATGACTTTCTGGTTAATTACTGTTACAATGCAGCTACCAATCGGTACGTTCTGTTCAACTGTATTGTATCAGAGTTAAACAAAATTCTTTTATTTCGTTTACAGCTTTATTCGTACCAAGGTCAATTTATCATCCTCGCAGGCCATACAGCGCGAGAAGCCGCCCCAGATGTCGCATTATTATCTATGGGGCTCGAAGCAGCTTAATGCTGCATATACCACACAGTACGGCCAGTATACGGGGTTTGTGGGCTCACCACATTTCCATGCTATGTGTCGTCTGTTAGGCTACCAGGGCATCGCCGTTGTTATGGACATAATACTAAAGGACATTGTTAAGCCACTGATACAAGGCTCGTTGCTGCAGTTTACCAAAACGCTAATGATTGCCATGCCCAAATCTTGCAAATTGCCACGTTGCGAATATGGCTCACCCGGTGTGCTCAGCTATTATCAGGCACATCTCACTGACATTGTGCAATATCCGGATACCAAAACGGAGTTATTTCAGTCATTTAGAGAGTTTGGCAACTGCATAATCTTTTGCCTTTTGATCGAGCAAGCTCTGTCGCAAGAAGAGGTGTGCGATCTCCTCCATGCAGCACTCTTTCAAAACATCTTCCCGCGTCCCTTTTGCAAAGGTGCGCTTTACTCTGATAATGATATAATTGATATAATTTATTTATTTTTATATGTTTATCATATATTTTTATAGAGAACGAAAAGCCGGAGGCTAAGCAAAAACGTCTGGAAGCTCAGTTTGCCAATCTGCAGATTGTGTCCAATGTGGAGAAAATTGGCACTGCTAAGGTAAATATTTGGTAGATACATACATTCTAAATTCTTATATTGATTGTTAATAAGTTTTTATACCCTGAACCCATTGAAAATGGGAATTCAGGGTATAATGTTTTTGTGAAAATGTATGTAATAGGCGGAAGGAGGGATGACGAGCTGAGTTGATCTAGCCATATCCGTCTGTCCGTCCGTATGAACGCAATGTTTTTGTGAAAATGTATGTAATAGGCGGAAGGAGGGATGACGAGCTGAGTTGATCTAGCCATATCCGTCTGTCCGTCCGTATGAACGCAAAGATCTCCTAAAAGTACTAGAGACTTAATTTTACATGTGTACTCGTGTATACCATACGCAGTACGAGTTTATCATATTCTTTCCATAACTAATTCCATTTCTTTTTTATCGATAATAATCAAAGATCTGACTTTGGTTTTACCTAATTTGAATACAGTTAGACCTAGAGATTTCAGATTTACTGCGTAGTTTTAAGTGATAAGTACAAAGATTTTGGTATTTGCAGATTTTGGATACCACGTCCCCTTCGCCTCAAATTTGAAGAAAAAAAAACGTATATCAAGTACTAGAATTTTGTGCTTTAGAATATAAACACATTTAAATGTTATTATCACGTTCTGAAAATTTTATGAAGATAGTCCCACTAAAAAACGATTTATTCAACAAATAAATTGTCATAATTGGCAGCCCAAGCGCAGTGACTGGTAACTGCGCAGTTATTATATGTGCATAAAAGAAGCGTAGAATGATTGGAATATCAGTACTTTGCAGGGTTCAGGGTATCTCCTAGTCGAGCAGTCTCGACTAGAGCACAATTACCTGTTTTATTATAATTATTTTTTTTTTTTGTGTTATCCACAGCAAGCAATGATAGCACGTGAAGGAGATCTGCTCACACGCGAGCGTCTTTGCTGCGGACTGAGCATATTTGAGGTCATTTTAAATCGCGTAAAAAGTTATTTGGATGATCCCGTCTGGTGTGGCCCACCGCCTGCTAATGGGATCATCCATGTTGACGAATGCTCTGAGTTTCATCGTCTCTGGTCCGCGTTGCAATTTGTCTATTGTATACCAGTGCGCGGCACCGAGTACACCATTGAGGAGTTGTTTGGCGAGGGCCTCAACTGGGCTGGTTGCGTCATGATTGTACTGCTTGGCCAGCAGCGACGGTTTGAAGCGCTCGACTTTTGTTATCACATATTGCGCGTGCAACGCGTCGATGGCAAGGACGAGGATGTGAAGGGCATTGTAAGTGGACATTCCCCTAAAATGAACTTCATTTTAAACTATTATCTTCCTAATACAGCAATTAAAGCGAATGGTCGACCGTATAAGACGCTTTCAAGTATTAAACTCACAAATCTTTTCAATACTTAACAAATATCTGAAGGGAGGTGATGGAGAAGGTTCAAATGTGGAGCATGTGCGTTGTTTTCCGCCGCCACAGCATCCATCGGTCATATCCTCATCGTCACACTATCAAGATCCACAAAAGCTGCGCCAGAGCATGAACAATTAAGAAACATGCAGTGTATAAGCAATTCGTAGACACCTAACACGAATATATTTAATCAGAATAACGCAACTAGCTACTCACACACAATATGCTGGCAGTCTAGACAGTGTCTATGCCAGCCTGAGGATACATTCGATTTTATTACAATGGTTTATTATTAATAATTTTTATCTTGGTATATCTTTTACATGATATATTTTGAATATGCTTCTATAGATTCATAGTTATAGCAATAATTCCACGCTACTCTATCTAAACATTGTATTTCCTGAGTTAAGCTGAGTAGTACATTCAAAAAATTGTGCGAAAATTGGCTTTAACGCAAAAAAAAAACAGTTTAAGAAATGCGATAATCGAAAGAGTATTAAAAGTAAATAAGACGATTAGCCAGCGTGCATATAAATATAAATATAAATTTATACACATACAAACTTAATACAATGAACTTTATCGAATAAAACTTTTCGTACGTATTTCTAATAAATTTTGGAAAAAGCAGGTGTTTTCCAAAATAGCATTGGGAAGAAAAAACAATACTTTGTATACCGTGGACCCATTGAAAATGGGATATCAGGTTATAATGGTTTTGTTAAATATAATGTAAATGTATCTAACAGGCAGAAGGATGACGAGCTGAGTTGATTTAGCCCTGTCCGTCCGTCTGTCCGTATGTATGAACGTGTCGATCTCAGAAGATATAAGAGTTAGAGACTTGAAATTTTTTTCTTAGGTGTATTCGCCAAAGCAAAAATCTCTAGTATTTGAAAGGTGGTGGATCTTGGGGGTGGAATATAACAAAAATCGAAATTCTATAAAATTTATGAATCTATTTTTCAAATTTGAAAAACCTAGCTCTAAAAATGTAGGAGATATAATTTTTTGAATAAACAACGCTCCTACTGCCTTTTACATACATTTAACAAAACCATTATACCCTGATTTCCCATTTTTAATGGGTATAAAAGTACGAACGTTGCAGTCGGACGACCGACGGCGGAGTACTCATTAACGGTCGATTGGTATGTATATATATATATATATATATATATATATATATATATATATATATATATATATATATATATATATATATAGTTCTGGGAAGCGACAGACAACTTAACAGTACTTTATAGAAAACTGTAGAAAATACAGTTTCCCTATTTTCTACGCTCTTAATAGACGTAAATATATCGGACATATCTTTGTGATCTTGGGTTATCAACAATTCAAATACCAAGGTATCTGGTATTTATATTTAGGAAAATCGATCAAATTTTAACCCGACGTGGGTGCATACGAGTATATACTCAAAGCTTTAAGTCTAGTTTAAATAGTGGCGAAATGGTATGCTGTCCATATGAACGACAGATGAACGGACAGCAAGTCGTACATTTTATACAACCAATATACTCCTTTAATTTCGGGAATGATAATAAAAATATTTATAGATCTACTGTTTCTATATAATTCAATTTGGAATAGATTAGCTACTTTTGTTTTATTTACGGAAAATTGTTGGAATGACTAATACAGTTTTTATTTAGTTAATAGCCAGAGGCCTTCGGCGTGACCCCATTTTTTACCGGATTGTTCTTAGGATGGACGTGCAATACGACAAAGTTGTCCGCATAGTTTCGTGGCAGCTCGAATTTAGCACTGTCGGCGCCCAAGTAACAGGCGCCATAAGCGCTGCTTTTGGTGATACGCACCAGCTTGAGGTTATAATCGAAGCTCATTTTTGAGATCTCTTTGATAAAAGCCTCCTGCAACAGATTCCAGCTGCTCCACACTGATCCGACGCAAACAATATTCAGATTACCGGACTTGACCAGGTCCTCGTGCACGTTGGGCAGAAGCGCCTTGATCATGCAGGCTAGATGGATACCAGCCTCCTGGAACAGCGAAACGGACAGCTTGTCGCCGGCTCCGGCATTCCTCGCTAGCTTCTCGCACAGATTGGCAAAGAAGGGCTTATCAAATTTGGCATAACAATAGGGTAGCATATCGTAGCGTGTCTCTATGCTGAAATGTTCACGAATAAGCGCCCACGTCTGATCAATGGGAAAAGGCGACTTGACCAGGTTGTCCATATGATCAAAAACCACCTTTGTTGCACGATAGGATATAAACCATGCTAAAAAACAAAAATACCAATATAATGATATTGCCAGCGAATGCTATAACCTAATTTTAATCACTAGTTTGCCATTACATTGGTTTCATAAGGCTTATAATGATCTATGTTTTATTAGGGTTACGTGTACTCACCGCTGCCTTCGTCCCCCAGAAAGTGTCCCCAACCACCGCAGTTAGCAGTGCTACCATCCGGATTTCGCAGCAAGCAATTGGAGCCGGTTCCTGAGATAAGGACGATCCCACCAATGGAGGAGGCCGTGAACATACTACCCATTGTGTCACTCGAGACGGCATAGCTCTCAGCTAGACTAGGAAAAGTACGTCGCAGTTCCAGCTCCAGCTCGCGATTGGTAGCTTCCTATTGTGCACAATCCGATAAAGCCAAGTGCTTCAAATTTTATTTTCTCCTACGTTACCTGTTCGCAGCCGCTCAGGCTGAGACCCAAGCTCGCCAATGGCATATCTTTTGGTATGTTAGCTTCTTCCTTGCATCGTTCCACCATATCAGCAATGCGACGGGCACATGTCGGTATTCCGATGCCCCAATGATTTGTACCCAGACCACTTGTCGTGCCTACCGAGACACCGCTTTCATCACAAATGACCAAACGGGAGTGCGTCGCTCCGCTGCAATAGGTAACAAAAAAGAAAAATGAAAAGTAAGAATTTTACAGTCGAGCGTTACCAACTGCGGAATACTCATTCACGGCTGAAATGCTGCCAGATCCATTTTCCGCCACGCACCCAATTAGTAAATATACTATATATATTTTTTTGCACAACTCAATAGAGAATGTAAAAAGTAATTTAATCGTTAAATTTCTGGCTTGAAAACTGTAGAAAATACAGTTTTTCCTTATTTACCAAGCCCCCAATTAGCGTAGATATATCTGCTATATATTTATACCGTGAACCCATTGAAAATGGGAAATCAGAGTATAATGGTTTTGTTAAAATGTATGTAACAGGCATGTATATATATTCTTGATCAGGGCAACGATCTGAGTTGATTGCGTAACCGTTTGGTCCGTTTTGTTCGGCTATTAAGACCTATGCATTTAAGAACGCTTTTATCAATGGTTATTCAATCAAGGCAATTAAGTTAATTGAATTAATAATGTATATTTGGCGAAGCTTATTCAATTCATCAAATTTCTGAAAGGTGTATTTTAACTACTGTCACAAGCCCCATCAATTTTTGAGGCAATGGTCGTTCTGAAAAAATCTTAAATTGAATTACTGAAATTAATTTCGAAATATGTATATGTATGTATGTACATACATACACATGTTTGGGAACTTTTTACTTGAATTACTTAACCTGGATAACCATTTTTAGGTCTATTGTATTTATTTATATCTAACATTAAATAGACCGCACTGTGGGTAATTTAAATATAAATTTGACAAGCCCACTGTTCATTTAGATATATACTATTTAGTGGATATACATATGTACATATATATTTACATACATATATACAGATATACATATGAATGTATATAAAAAGTAAATATATAATATACATATATGTATGTGTGTTCGTGTGATGGCATTTATATTCATTGTCGCAATTGCTGTTATTGGCAAAGCTGGTTGCAAGCCTGTTGAACCGCAATTTAGATAAAAGCTTGATGCAGTACAGAAAAATACATTGTGTATCATTGTGTTATCGGCTGTAGAAATTGACATTTGTGACGTCAAAACTCTCAGAGCTTACTGGCAACACTAAGCCTAATGGTGGTGCCATATCTCGCACACAATATGTTCATATTGCACAATGAAAACTTTTTAATTGCTAATTTAATAGATGACGAGACATCAAAAAGTGCGTGCTAATTAAAACAGTTCAACACAATAAAATAAAGAACAGAAACATAAATTTAATTGAAATGAAACTGTTGACAAATGCACGAAAACTGCTGTTGCTCAATTGCCGCATTAGCATGAAGCAGCGGTTGATGACAACAATAAAGAAGGCGGCGCATGATCAACCGGCAATAACCAGTGCACAGCTGGACGAGCTGGAGCAGAATGTGCTGATTCGGCATCACAAGAACAATGTGCCACGCATTCGGCAGTTAGTTGAAGCCCTGCAGCTGAGCAGGGGGCATGTAGAGGAGGATACACGGCAGCAACTGGCTGCTGAATTCCAACAACTACCGAACGCCACTCATCCACGCCTGCTCACATACGACAATCAGCCGATGGAGCTGGCTAAGTATGAGCATCGGCCTCAGCCTGAAGGAGCCAAAGAGTTCTCGGAATTGGCGCGTGCACTTAACCTGTATCGCATGGAGCATCTGGGCAACTATACGGGACACAAGAGCTACTACCTGATGGGTCAGCTGGCTATGCTGGAGCAAGCCATCATACAATACGCACTTAAGTCGCTTACTCGAAATGGCTTTAAGTTTATCGCTGTGCCTGACATATTGCCACGAGGGATTATCGAGAGCTGTGGCATGCGCACCGAGGGCGAACGCACACAGGTCTACAAGTTGGACACGGGAGCATGTCTATCGGGAACATCCGAAATGGCACTCGCTGGTTACTTTGCAAATATGCATCTGACGGAACACGAGCTGCCGTTAAAAGTAGCCGCCGTCAGTCGTTGCTATCGAGCCGAGACCTCAGGACTGCAAGAGGAGAAGGGCATCTACCGGGTGCATCAGTTTACCAAGGTAGAAATGTTTGCCATTGCGACGGTCGAACAATCGGAGCCCACGCTCGAGGAGTTCAAGAATATTGAAGTAGATTTGTTCAAACAATTGGGCATTAACTTTCGACTGCTCGACATGCCGCCCTGTGAGCTGGGTGCGTCGGCATATCAGAAATATGATATAGAAGCGTGGATGCCGGGTCGCCAAATGTGGGGTGAAATATCGAGCTGCAGCAACTGCACGGACTACCAGGCCAAGCGCCTGAATATCATGTATAGGCGGGTCAGGGATGGATCAGTTGTGTATGCTAACACTCTCAATGGTACCGCAACGGCAATTCCGCGTCTACTAATCACTCTAATTGAGTCATATCAGAGCGGAGATCACATACAGATACCAGAGGTTTTAGTCCCGTTTATGAATGTGCAGCGCACGATAACAAAAAATAAAAAGATACCTGAGACTAAGCTGGTAAAGTTTATAAAAGCAGCTTAGCCTCTGCATTTAAGAGATATGAGATACATTTTTTTGCGTTTCCTTATTACGATTGCTTTCGTCTAAATGAGACACAAAAGCACATTAAATTTATACATACATAACATACACACATAATATATAGTGAGTAATTTTTTCCATTCATTTAGTTGATTTTTTAGGTATATCTTATGCAAATATTTGTGCATCTAACGCATCTAAAAAATATAGGTACATATATATATATAATATTAATATAGGAAATTGCTTGAATTGATCCCCTTTAATCAGTAATTGTCGCGCGCAATGACAAAACCCATAATCTAGCTCATTGTTAAACACTTGCGCATTTCACAGATAGATGAATATAATACTATACAATACATATAGACTGGAGTTAGCGTATCAATAGCTACTAACCAACGACCTTACTTACCCTTCAATGCCGCCAAAATATCGCATTTTAATTGTTTGAACTTTAGTTTAATGCCGTGTAACTGGGCACTCGTATAAAACCTGTAATTTAATAATAATTATTATGGTAAACGCATTCCACGCAGTTTAGTTTCCATTCATACATTAGACTTGAATCACTCAGGTTATTAGAAGTTGCTAATCTGAGCACAGAAATAAAAACGAAAGTCGAGTTCGGTGCATGTGCATAAAGAATGGACAACAGTTTTAGCAATTCCGATTGGAAGTTCAAACAACAATTATTGCAGCTACTGCACAAAGCAGCTCAGCGGGTGAAAGTGAGAAAGAAACAAAAACCAGCTTTCAAAAAAAAATTCCAGTCACTTTTTAGCATTTTGTAAACGTAGTCGGTTTTATATCTCGTGTAAAAAGAAATTAAAAAATGATTGCACTCATCCCCCGCCTCTTACTCAAAAGCCGTTAATATTTACTATTTTCACACGCACTGATATTTATATACTAAACACATAAATAAAGTCAACTTAAGTTAGTAATTCGCGCGCTAGATCTGTCAGTTTTATGCTCACCCGTCAATAGAGTTGCTGACGTCCAAGCACTTTGAAACCCAAGCACTAAATATTGTTTTCAGACACTTATTTAAAGATTGTCGTCCGCCACAGTAAACAGATGTTGTAACAGCAACAGTGCTGCAAAACGCTATGTTGAAAGTAGCAAAATACAGTTTAACCTTTAGTTGCGTAGACCTACTTTTGAATATTACCATTAACCATACAACATATGGTTAGTGGATTTACTATTATTAATCACCTCATTTACT
Organism: Drosophila hamatofila; assembly: GCA_035045345.1. Lineage (NCBI taxonomy): Eukaryota > Metazoa > Arthropoda > Insecta > Diptera > Drosophilidae > Drosophila > Drosophila hamatofila. The sequence goes on along the minus strand of JAWNPA010000020.1, from coordinate 100,118 downwards.
CCACTTAAAAAAACTATTAAAAAGGTAACACTATATATTGATAAACTATTATATATATTTAAAACTTTTTAATATTCGACAGTTTTAAATTTCAATGGATTTGTTTAAGTTAACTCAACATTTCAGTGATACAAAATCGAAGCTCTATTTCTTGTTCTTGTCTTTGTCGTTATCCTTGATTGTATATTTGTCATAGGACTTAGTGGGATCATATGGCTCCCAGCGGCTGGCCGGGAAGATGTGCTTGTTGCGCTCATACCAGGAACGCAAAAGCACTTTGCCCGCATGTGATTCCTCCTTCTCGACGGAGGCGTCGCTGATCATACGAACGTCGTCGTGCACATCGAACTGGAAGAGTGGACCGGATTTGCCGCGAGCCTTGGTTACAATGAAGTCGTAAAAGGAGTAATGGTGCGGCAATATCAAATCCTCCTTCACGTACATCAGCTGATCGGCCATCACAGTCTTCAGCTCGATGAACTCTTTGCGCAACAGCTCCAGGCATTTCTGAAGGAACTGATATATGGAATTGCCCTTCTTCATCAACACATTTCGCCTATGCCCAGAGCCATCCCAGTAGCTAAACGTAATGGATATGTCTTCGTCTTTTAGTTCCGCCTGCTGCATAACCCATTCCTGTCGTAATTGTTCCCGCAAACGATTCTCATGTTCCTCACGCTCACGGTCTGGCAGAAAAGACGTGTCCACATCAGGATTCTTGCAGATTTTCTTTTTTTTGAGTGGCACATGCACATCTGGCTTGTCGGTCCACTTGGCTGGCTTGGGCTTGACAAAATTCTCTTCCGTCGCGCAGTCGTCTTCTTCATCGTCATCTAGATTAAAGGATAACGCTTGGATTTGACGCTTCTGTTTGTTCTTCTCTGCTTGTATGGCTTCCAGGGCACGCTGTTTCTCTCGATCTTTTTCATCCTTCTTTTGCGCTAGTTTCTTTTCTCTCTCTCGCACTATGTCTTCTTGCTTCGCCTTCATCTCATCAAGAGTGACCAGGCCAATGGTCGACGACTTGAGCTGTTGCTCAACAGCATCATAGTGTGTCGCGAATTTGTTCTCAATCTTATCCAGCTTCAGCTCCTCCTCGATTTTCTTTTTCCGGAACTCGATCTCTTGCTGCTGGATTTCGCGCTTTTTCATCAGTTGAGCAGCGCGCCCAGCCTCGCTGGCGGCACCCTTGTAGTGGGCCATAAATCAGTTTTGAAACTGCTTTATTTTAATAAAATGCAGCACAAATTTGTATAAATATTTATATTCGCTTTTTTAATGAAAGCTGTTCCACTTCTTCACTCTTAAATAGTTGTGCCAGCTGTTATTGAACAGTGGTTCAATGTTTGATCAGCTGTCGGAACTGGTTAGCTCGTAAATAAAATGAAGTGCCAAAGCGGCTAGCTTTTGTAGCGTATAAATGTTGGCGCATTTCGATAAAATTCAAATATGTGCGAGCTTAAACGTCCTTTTAAAGTCCTTTAGAGAGCTTTGACGAGCTACCTAACATAAGTTCATCTGGCACATGCCGTTAACTGTTTCAGTTACAGCGGAACTTTCAAACCTATTGGACGCGCTCGGAAAAAAATTAGCGCAAGCAGCTGATTGCCGATGGATATTTTTTAAATCGAATTATTTAAGTCGCATCAAGTGAATTGTGAAGTTTTATAGGACCCCAATTATGAAATATGATTAAATGATGTAAATACTAAAGGCGGAAACTGTGGAAATGTGAGGTAGTGTCTTGTGTTTGTGTGTATGTGTGCATGTGTGTGTGTGTTGTAAATGAAGAAGTGTTCTGCGTTGGACAAGGACATTACGGACAAAGAGTAACACCAGCAAGTGTCGTGCGGTGGGCGGGGTGTGGCGGGTGGCGGGGGCGGAGTGTCGGGCAGAAACGGAAGTTCCCAAATTGAAATGGCATTTAAGATGAGCGAACCATTAAAAAGATTTCACTTACAGCTTGATTTTACCATCGAATTTCTGTCTATGCGTAGTTGCCACCAGGCAACTGAATGCGGCTACTGTTTTAGGGACGCTGACAATATTCATGAGCCTGAGACATAAATTCCCGTTCGATGTCTGGCTAATGGATGGCCCACGCTTTGGGTCTGACGGGATGGGGTGCTGTAAATGCCACGTCCAGTGCCACTAAAATCATTAACTATTCCAACACATTAAATTCATGGCCCAGACTCGAATCGTTATTCAGGCAGCAAATATTGTCATAAAAACTATTCGGCCAGTCAGCCAGCCAGCCGATACCCGAGGGCGTGACAAGAGGTCCGGTGCGTGCTGCAGCTAATTGCCTGTGTGTGGGAACATGCGAAAAACTATTAAAAGAACGTTCGAGCTGACATCGTGTAAAGTAATTAATAGCGACAATAACTTTATCGAGCATTAACTATTTTTTCGCTCATTATATTATATATTTATAATATTTGTGTCGATACACATATATCTGATTAATGCAAACGGGAAGAGCTTATCATTGTATATATATTTTTAAAAAAATATTTAAAAAATAAAAAAATATACATATATATATATATATATACAAAAAGTAACAATCAGCTTCAAACCGACAAATATAAATAATTAGTTATGGATGATGAGAAGATCTAAAATTGAAATATTTACTTAACTTTTCGTTCAACTACCTAGATGTTTGCAAAAATGCACATTTAATTGCTTCTTTCTCTCCTTTCTCAATATATCAATTGATAAACGTAATATACTCTCTACTGGAATATAAGTAAAATCAACTTGACTGTTTCTCCTGAGTATTAACTTGGATTTCAGTTTGCCTGTGGGGCGTCACGAGGTTGTCTTTCTTTCTCTGTCTCTCTCTCTCTCTCTCCCTCTCTCTCTCTCTCTCTCTGTCTATTGCTCTTCTTTCTCTCTCTCTATTGGTATCCTCTCTCTGTGTACTTCACATTCACAGTCCTGCGAAAAGTTTAATATTGGCTTTCTGGACGAAAGATTTGCCAACGGATTAAAGCATAGCTCAAGTTTTATTGTCAACTTTTCGTTCACAATGTATAATATGAGTGAATACTTATGTATGATAGATTTTTCAGCCACTGCGTCATAAATTTCTCAACGGCAGAATGGAAAACTATGAGTCGTATTTTTGCCCCTCAATCGATAAATCAACCATAAAATAGTCGAATTAAAGGCGCATAATTTTGTTGTTTCTCAAAAAATATATTTCGTTGCTCATTTGTTAAATGAAGCCTAAGGGGCCAAGTCATTAACTGCAGTAAAAACATGAAATATATATAAGGGAAAAGCATTGATTTTTAATTAATACACAATTTATATGGCTGCGCACAAATAATTAAAATATTTTCTTTGCATTTGTCTAAGAAAGTATCGAATTCTTCGATTTGTATCAAACATCGAGATTATATAATATTATCACATTTTGGCATACGAAGAATTTTAAATATTCTTTTATAAATCTTCAGATTGATCATCGTTTACAGCATATATAACTTTCATGTATCCTAATTCATCTCATTAGTATCATTTTATAGTGACTATGTCTTTAGGACCTAAAAGGAAATAATTCTTAAAACTTAAATTTTTGTATGATTAAGGTTATTCAAGATATTTTCATGAGTTTTATATAACAAACTTTAAATAAAGTATATGGCAATGGGTTATTTATTGATTTGCCACTTTCTTGGAGGACTATAATATCATCCTCGTGATGAAAAAGTGTCGAAAATATATCCACAAAAGTTTTTCATCTGCGTCCATTTATGTTTACGGTTTTCTTCTGACTTTTTGACGGTTTCACTTTTGTTTGGGAGTCGGAGACAAATTATATTGTTCTACAAAGTAAATAAAAGACACATTTAAATTTTTGCACGAATTGCGTACATTTTACACAATTTACACAGTCTCTTACGCCGCCGCCCGGTTGCATTCTGCACAAAGATTTATGCAGACTTTTCATAAAGCTGAAAACATGACATATAATTAATTTGTTGTTGCTCCCTATTGACTTAAATTGGCAATCAGTGCTAGCAGAGCAGCTCCTTTTTCATATAACTTAAGCGTTTATTTATGGATCTCCATAGCGCTGAAACAACGAGACAACGCAGAGCATGTTCATGGCAACCGTCTAAAAGCACACCCTCCAATATTTAGTTTATATTTTTAGCAACGCTTCTTATCAACTTGCCTCGAGCAAACAACAATATACACAACAACATCGAGAACTTGAAGTGCAACTGAAAAATGTTAGGGGCGGCTTCTGCCTTTCAAATTATGTTAACCATTCTCCATGTTGATGCAGACGCACTATGGCAACAAGGACAACAACAACAACACCAACGGCGACACTCGTCATAGCGAGATATAGCCGCGTTGGTTGCCAACACAGTGAATGCTCTTATAACGAATAGTTCTTTTTGTCGATTAATTATTATAAATATTGGTCTATATGCAAACTGTGATGAAACTTGTGATTTGCTTACAAAAATAACAAAAACAAAACTCTTCTAGCAATCTCATCTCACCAATTTAGAAAAAGTTAGAACAGTTATCTGAAAGTCTATTGTTGCCTGCGAATATACTTTAAAACACATAAAGCTTAACCTTAAACAAGCTTAGTTTGGATAAATGGATAAATTTTTGTATTTCGCAAAAATTTTTAAGATTGTTGAACGTACAATCAATAGCGTTATCTATTTTCTTTCTTCGAATTAGTTTTTCAATATTTACTCTTTGGGTTTCTCTCAACACACTGACAACAAATATTTTCCACTCGGCAGAGTGTTTACCATAGCGTGTGCAAAGCTGTTTTCTCGCCAACCGACTTGCTGTGGATGCTTAAAATCGTATATGCATTATTACGTATACGACATGCACTCAATAAATTTGTGAATTTCATGAAAACAATGTTAACAATGACACCAACACGGAGAATTCATTTAGCAAAACCTTAAAAGTGGTCTGTATGTCTGTGTGTGTGGGAATGCTTGCATATCCATAAAATTTTTATTTCATATATCGTAGGCCAATTCACCATCCTTAGCGATTCACTATCCTTAGCATATTGTACAGCAGAAATGCTCAAACAACATATGCATGTATTTTAGGAAAATTAGGAAAATGAAATACCTTATTCATTAGTTTAAATAAAGTTGCTCTACGTGTAAAGTTGTCAGTCTCTAAGCCTTCTAAAGAAGTTTTCTTTAATTCCAACCTGATAATTTGCTTAGCTCGTCGTCAATGGTGTCATGAGCATATTAAGTCTATTAGTATATTTTGCTTTGGTCAAATCAAAATGCTGTCTGTTCGCTTCTTAATGCGAGCCCATTCTAAAAAAAATAAAAATTCATCATAATTTTTTTACCTGGCTGCAGGGGGAATTGAATTTAGCATGGCAAACGGATCGTAAATCATAAATATATAAAAGTCGTCGCCCATACCACGTATTAATCCCTGTTCGCCCAAAATCGATCTGAAAGCATTTTATGGCATAATTTTTCTTGTTCCGATAGAAAAGTTTTCCACATGCCCCGGCAGCATTGCGCATGGCGCCATCTTCTTTTGTCTGATTTTTTTTTCTCAACTCTAATTTGGCCGCCTGTCATAAGTGAATCATAAAAGTTGCGACTTGCGTAGCTTCTACATTGTATATACCCTATTCCCAAGGGGTATGCTAATGTTCATCTACAGTTTGTTACACATCGAAGCAGCTGAAGTTCAGAAATGAAAGACGCTCAACATGGATAATATATGGGTTAGAGACACAAAAAAAGAATATAAATATAAAATACTATAGGTCGGTATACAGCACACAAGCCAAGCACTGGCTAGATTAAATTTGAGTCTCTTTAGGATTTCTCTTCTGTTTGCTTATTTGGCAATTTGTTGTTCAATCAATTTTAGTTTGCAATGGTGTTCATGCTTGAACTTTCCGAAAATACCTGTTCTTTTTATAGTACATACTTTTTTCGACACGGGCTTGTTTAAATATTTTTTATACATCATCGGAGACTTTAGACAAAGACAAACAAATGAAGTGTCAAATATGTGGCCTCAAATTCTGTCACATAATTTCTTTGGCGAATTTGTGTGTGTGTGTGTGTGTGTGTGTGTGTGTGTGTGTGTGTGTGTGTGTGTGTGTGTGTGTGTGTGTGTGTGTGTGTGTGTGTGTCGTGTGTGCATGCGTGCGCTCGTGCGTGCGTATATGTGTGACCTTGAGCAACTATAAACCCAGCGTCTGTGGATATTGTGTGTGGCTGGTTTTAAAATAGCTTAATAAGTGACGGCAAACGCTGTTTGTATGTTCGCAGCGCAGCAAAACAAAACATATACAAGTCTACGTGGGTGAGTGTATGTATATGATTGAGTGTACGTGCATGTATGCGGGTTCTGCTGATGACAATATGAATGACACTCGAATAGCTAGTCATCCAAATAGTCTAGTGGCTCTCTTTCTTTTTCTCGCAGCGTCAAAGTGACAGGCGCCTAACAGCAGCCACACCCTACCCTGCTCGGCCCTTGCCCCTACCTTCAAGCATGCACTCCTTTGTGGTAAAAGTATATGTTCCATCATTGTCGCGTAATTTAATGCCCAATGCGATATCGATTGCAGACTGCAACTCAAGTCCAATTAGGAACAATTTGGTGGGCGTGTGTGTGCTCTCCTTGTCTATATTCTGTTTAATGTGCTGGATTGGAACTAACTATTAAAGCAAAGAGCTATTTAATACTACCAATTTATTTTTAATTTCTTTTTTTTTTCGCACACGGTTTTTTATACCGTAAACCCATTGAAAATGGGAAATCAGGGTATAATGGTTTTGTTAAAATGTATGTAACAGGCAGAAGAAGGCGTGGCAGACCCCATAAAGTATACATATTCTTGATCAGGGCGACGAGCTGAGTCGATTCAGCCCTGTCCGTCTGTCTGTCCGTCCGTCCATCCGTCGTTTGTCTGTCAGTCCGTATGTATGAACGCGTCGATTAAAAACCTTATGGGAAATCAGTTGTAAAATGAGATCTCCTACATCTTTGAAATAATTTCGGGTTTTGTCATATTCCACCCCCACCTCCAAAATCCACCCCCTCCCGCACAAATTTACAAAAAGCGTATTTAAAATATTAGAGACTTGTGCTTTGACAAATATACACATTTTAATGTTATTGTCATGATCTGAAAGTTTTATGAATATTGCCGGTCTACAATAAAGTTCCCATAGTAAGCCCACACTGCAGCCCATGCCTGTTTATACGTGTGTGCGTATGTGTGTGGCTTCAGGGTATCTCGTAGTCGAGCAGTCTCGACTAGAGCTTTCTTACTTGTTATTTCTTGCGGTTTTGATTTATCTTACTTACCTTTTACCAAGGGCAACTTGAGGTAATTGTCGGCTGCGCCACACTTCAAATATTATTTTATATATACATATTCATATATACATATATATATATATATATATTTATATATATATATATATTCCCCCTGCAAAGAAAATAACGTAAACAGATTGTTTTGCTCTTTTTGCCTTGAAATGGTTTAGTGATAGGTCTTTTTGATTTCAACTAAACATTACCAATAAGTTGATTGCAATTTGTTGATTGATTTATTTTGGGTATGAACATATTAACTCTCTGTCTCACTCTTAATACTTCTGTATTTCAGTATTTCTTTTGCTATTGTACAAAGTATTGTTGGATGATTTCCTTATATGTATACACTTAACTAAAAAATAACAAAATGGGAGATTATATTCTTATATTATCATCAAAGGAGAATACTCTTCATTTTTTTCATTTTTTTTTTTTTCGAAATAAAACCTTAACTTCGTGCGGCTTGTAGTTGTTTAGATTACCAATTTATATATTGGGTGCTTTTAGGCGCGCTTTAAAAATATGTATATTTCCGCGGACCAATACCACTCAACAAGCATACGCCGTGTGTTACGCGTGATATAAGTATTTACGTCCAAGTTTCGTTCTGGCGCTCGTAAAGCTCACACATGCGAAGCGTTTTCACTGTCAAATTTATAGCAGGGCTACGTATCACAGTGGGGCCTCTGCCGGTGTAGCGTGGCAAAAATACGAATATTGAAAAAAAGCAATTTTTGATTTTTTGATGTCATATGATTGGAAATCGTCCCAAAGTACGGTAGCCGAAAGATTTTTGATAATTTGATTCGATGAATTTTAAAGGTAGTTATAGCACTTCAAAGTTGGCAAAACTAGCAAAGCTGTAAAAAACAGCGATTTTATGTGAAAAAAAAGTTCCACTTGTCAATTGAAATGCAAGAAAAATATTGCACGAACAGTTGAAGTGTTGGTTGCGATTTAAAGAGTAGTTTATTTCTAATTGAATAAAAAAAAATTATGATAATACGATTTTTCATTCAAGAGCATTTTTAATTCTACTTAACCTCTAAATTTCATACCATTTTTCATCTTTAGTAGATTGCATCTTTTGATTTCGGGCGATTTCCAAGCATATATAGCTTATACCCACTTGTTAAGGAAGATGTCCGCTTTAATATTTTTATATATTGTAGGCACCCCTAGGCGCCCCTTTGGCTTCCACAAGCGAAAAACTAAAGTCGGCATAAAAACGTACAAAATGCACTAAAAAAGGTCAAATGTGTGCGCAGCTGCATGCAGTAGGTAGAAATGCCGACGGCAAAACGTTTATGAAAAAACGTTTTGCATGTTGGTCGTTACAATTTCCGTTGTTGACCCTTTTTGTTTCTACCTAATGTCAAGTATTTTCAACAAACACTTCTTATTGAAATCTGATAGAATATCAGTGTTAACAATTGGAGAGCTATCAGAAGAAGCCCAGGAATGTAAGAACAAAGAAGAACTCCAATACTTGTAAGATTTCTCGCAGTAGGCAGAATGAGGATCTTTTTGAATATGTTGTCAGCATACTCAGACCCACTAATCTCTTCAATGAGACATGTAAGAACTAGAAAGGATTTAGAAACTAATTAGTGTCCCGAAACCTTAAGCTTATTAGATATTGTTCCCCCTTCAATGGATGACTACTTTCAAGAAAATTGAAGAAATTGAAAAATTGAAGAAAAAAAATTTTTTTTTATTTATTTTTTTTATATATATTTTTTAATTTGTCTAGTCATATTTGCAATAAATAACTAAAATAAAAACATTTTCAACCAAAAATAAAGTATTTTTTCATACAAAAACAAGCAATTTTTGACTCAAATCACATTTTTTATGTTTGGCGCAGTACTGTGAAGCACCCTGTTGTTGCATCACCCTGTATGTAGTCTTATTTTAAAGCTTGATAAATTCTTTTTAAATTTTGGAAATCCCTTGCTTGGTTCAGGAGTTATGATTTTTGCAACGCAAAATGAGCAAAGGTCCCATTGTGCGTATGTGCGATATATGTGAATAGTCGGCCTATCTAGCCAGGTCAAGGGATAGAGCCGACACTCAACTGGTCTTTAACATCGCAAGTTATGGTCGCAGTCAGGGTGACTGATAAATGTCACAGGCCAAATGACTGAGTGGAAATATCTATTATTCTTAATTCAGGCTATGAGTACATCTATTTAATTGATTTGTGTTGCATGACTTGTGGCTGAACTCCGTGACTGGACCTTATTATGTCAGAGTCCGAAAAGGCTCAGCAAGCCCATATTTGACTTTTTGTAATATCTTACCTTACTATATCTTTGTTTGTTGTTGAGCTCGCTCTTCTTGGCCAACTATATAAAGCAGAAGGTTGAATTATTTGCCGAACTTGCAGCAAACCAATTTAGGCCGATATGCAAATAAACGCAGATATCTTTCGCCCCTTCCTTTGAATAATGCTGATGCAGTCGGGGCCATGCCTTTATTTGCATTTGGTGCTTTTGTATAAAATTGAATTAATAAAAGCATCAAAAATGGGTATATATATATAAAATAGAAGGGGGAGCCAATTAGTTTTTAATTAACACAATAAAATACTTATTGTTTGTTTATTCCATTCGACAAAAAAGACAGTTGAATCAGAGCTGATTGTTGTATGTTGCGCTTGGGACATTTTATTGGGTCTGCTATCCCTTTCGCTTTGATAGCTATTTCCATTGCGCGATTGTTGTTCCATTTCATCAAAAGAATGAGTGTGCGTGTGAATATGTTTGTGTATGCTGAATGGCGCAGGTTTTCCTGCTGCATGCATTGGGGCATGAAATTTCTGCAACCTTTTTTTGTGCCTCGCTTAGTTGAATGACTGAATGCCTGCTCTTGTCACAAATATCGCTATGTGTGTGCGAGTGTTGATGTGCGTGGTTGTCTCAATTGTCTTTTACCCGAAAGCTATTTGGCATTAGCTAAACGGCCAAGGCTGGCAGTCAGCCAGCCAGCCAAAAACAAAAACGACCAACTAGCAAAACAAACTTTAGCATACATACATACATTCCGCGGACTGCGAGTGTTTGTGTCTGTGTGGGTGTATTGCATACCAGTAAAAGGCGGCATAGAATTTCTGCGCGTCGCAGAGTGGAAAAAAGTTGCTAAAGAAAACATTGCTTGGCAGCTTAAGCCATAAATGTTGCCAGGAAGACCCAAAAAGAATCTCATAATAGCAATGTGTGAGTGTGGATATGTATGTGTCTGCTTTTTGGATTGCTTCTTCTATCCCCATATATTCTCAGGCTGTTGTCTCACTGGAATACCCTGTAATAAAACTGTTTTTGACCATCAATCTAGAGTTAAATGTAAACTATAATTATTTCATGGCTTACCTTCCTGAGCCATGATTTATGAAATATGATCCATGAATAATGAATCAAAACTCATATTTTATGGTAGATACTCTACTATGCACTACATTCTTACCATAATAAAGCAACGAGCAAATTCTTATGCTACAACAAAACAAAATAATTTGATAATAGGAATTATATACTATGAACTAAAAACCTGAAACCGAAGAAAAATTTTAACTTTAGACACGGACCATGATCCATAAAACTTGATACTATTAACATATTATTCTAAAGCTGGATATATTTCTTTTTAGGCATGTCGATTATCTAAACATTTTGGCTGTTTAGTTAGTTGGCTTTTTATATATTATTACAATTCGCTGTCTGCCTCCGTTCAATGCTTAGCTTCCGTGAAGTTTATAAATACAAGGAATACAACCTCAATTAAAATGGTCCCTATACCTATTGTCTTCATCGCCAATTTTTCCGTCGTGTTTCGACGCGGGCTAACACGCTGACACTGACAGACAGCTGATTCCTGGTGACTCAACAGTAAATATCAGTTGATTGCTGATGTTGACTAGGCAAACGATGAGGAGAGAAAAACATACGTGTTAATTACGAAGAGCACTTGGTCAAGGTAACATTTTAAGACAGGCAAAAGACAACAACTGTTGACATTTCTTGTTTTAAATTCTGTCCAGCCTAAATAATAAGACACCTTTCATTCTTCTTTGAGGGACTGTTCCAAAAACATTTTATTTAGAATTCCCATTTGTTGACAATTAGTTTATAAATTAAGTGGGGGCGACTACCACGCCTTCCAAACTACCCGCCTAGTACTTAATACCTGCTGCAGTTGTTGTTTAATGCTCTTAAGCTCGTGCAACCGGAGGCGGACCACTAGCAAATTGTGGGACCGTCATAAAAATGATTGTGCTTCTCATACCCATTGAAAATGTGCTGTGAGGTATATAATTTGTTTTGAAGGCATAGCTCAACTCGACATCAAGTTTTGTATTTGAATTATCATGAAGTGCATAAGTAGAATATTTCAATTTGCAGGTATAAAACTGCAATGGTCGCTGCACGCAGGCTAATTTCCTGTCAAATCAAGCAAGCACATTGGTTAAATGTGTTTGGTAAGATTTAGACTGGAGCAATGGAAGATTAAGGACTCAATTATACCCATGCAAACGGTGTGGCAAATGCCAAAGGTGCTGACTGTGCTACTTTCACGTTGCAACTTCATTAAAATTGGCTTGTATGGTAATCGTAAAGACATCTCCAAAAAGCTACTTCTCCGTTGTGAATATAGCAGGGGCGGAGTAAAGCGAAACAAAAGCCAAAAGTGCCAGATGGGCGGGTCAAAGTACGTGTCGGTCGAAGACGAGCGGTCGAGGACAACGCTACTTTTAATTATTTTCTGCATAAATTTGCACTAATTTCCCTCTTTTTTCAGACTTGGGTCAGCTCACAAACTAGGTAACTGCCTGGTTTGCCTGTAGCAGATTGTTCACTGAATACCGTACCATCTAAAAAGGTATGCTCGGGCAACTATAAACCTAAAGCTATAAACCCGCATCTGAACATGTTAATCTCATCTTACAGTATATAGGTATATTGCTCAGCAATGATATACATAGCTATATCATTGCTCAGCAATGATATACACTTGCTTCGTGCGAGGTTTCACTGACCTAACAAAATTATGCAAAGCAGTATCCAAGCATTAACATGGACTAAAATCTACGTAGCTTAAAAAAAAAGCTAACGATACAACAAGGAATAAGCGTTCGAGCGTGTTCTGCGATATCCTTAATAAAGGCACGTTATTTTTATAGTTGACTGCGTTCTGACAAGTTTTATCCAGCGAAAAGACAAACGTCAAACTATTTGGCATAACGCGCTTGTGTGAATTTTTGTGCGTGTCCTTTCTTATTCTGAGGGCCAAGCGCTTTCGCTTCTCCCATTTCGTTCTTTCGCTACAAATTGTTGTTTAATTGTGGCATCCTCTCCCGGAACTAATCACGAGCAGGATAATGACAAATAAGTGAAGTGCAAATGATGCTAAATCAAATTCTGAAAATAAGCAGCGGTGTGTATGCGGTGCCGGGGCAGATTGCCTAGATAGCCTTCAATGATTAACTTTAATGTCATATTACTCAATTTATGCAACTAGGCGTGGCCGAGCGCTGTAAATGACTAGCAAGAGACACACCGAAAGTATAAAGCTGAAACTGTCAGTTGGGGGTAGAGTATATGTGACAGTGGTATGCCATTCAATCAACTCAATGTCCCAGCCCAGCTCAAGCTTCATTATAGAGCAAATCCCAATTATATTTCGGTGCCTTTGTGACACACATAGGTTAAAGGACTCGCCGCGATGCCTTATCGCAATTAGTTCGACTATATGAATGGAATTCCCTCTTAATTAAATTTGATTCACTAAACTCAACGGCGAATTATGAAATGTGAACTGAAAAGCAAGTTAAGCAACTAGATAATATTGCTTTATGCGTGAGTGTGTGGATACTCGCGGAAATAATTGAATTGCTTACAATGTATCTATATAAATTTTTATAGTTACAGATACAAATTGATAGATACATAAATCGATGACCCGATATATATATATATACATACATACGTTTTTATCAATATATTTTCACGAATACATAATTCCCTGCATTCTCATTTCTATGTGTGTACTCTTTGTCTATTTGCCAATAGTTCTTGTCCTCTGAGCTCAAATCCCTCTCTACATTTTGTTGAGCTATGTCAGAGTTGAGGTATACTAGCTGAGTAGGCAGAAGCAATCAGTTAACTAGCTCATTAATACTTATCCTATCGCAAATACCTCGTCTTTTTTTGTTATCAAGATTTTCCTATGTGTCCCACAAGAAACAGCAAGTCTTATTATCATCTTGCATTAAGTTAAATTTTGTGCTGAGGCAACGTTTCCTTTGCTGCTGCTAATGACTCTGCCGACGAATTGTTGTCAAGATTAATTAACATTTCGTCATAGTAAAAGGCCGTCCTTTCACCATAATTAATAATTTTCAATTATGCGAAGAAATTGCCCATAACTCAATATTAAGTTAAGTTCAGGCCTTGGCATGCACTAAAATTTAGTTCAGAGCTTAAGAGCTTTGTGGTTTGTTGCTCAAGTCAGAGCTCATCTCAGCATGGCAGCAATAGCTTACCTTTTATCAATTCTGTTTCCATTTTGAATATAATTGACAGCTAATCCGTTATTGACCTGCTAAAGAGGGCCAGATGTAGCTTCACCTGAATCCTGAGTTAATCTGGCATGAGGAGAGGAAGTTTACAGCTGACAGATATCCTGTTAACTCTTTAAGTGCTAAAAATAGAAAATCAACAACTTTTGCCTTCGCACCCATTCAGATACCCTCAAAGCAATCACAAAGAGTATGTCTAAGCAAAGTATAAGACTAGAAGATATCCAAAAGATAGCAAACCTGCTTTTGGGATTTCCTTCAATAATTATTTCAATCTTTGTTTTCTGTATCCCTAACCTCTTGCTATATAGATTACCAAATGCCCATGGATCCTTGCCTAACTTTGAAGTCTCAAGTCCCAAGCACAGTGAGTGTGTTAGTCTCGCCAGCCAAAAAAAAAACTGCCTATTCTAATGCATAAAATCGTAAATTTGAAACCGCCGCAATAAGAAATCATAAATGAATAATAAATAAAACAGTAACATATAAATGCACATTAAAATCTAAGAGGGCGCATTAGAGAGAGAAGGGCATAGAACGGGCACTTACCGACGCCTTAAGCGAGTGTAAAATGGGTATTACGTGTACTTGTATTTGCATGTCAGTGGGTATGTGTGCAGGTGTCAAACATGCAACGAATTATTTGCGTTGCTAGCAAGCCAATAAAGTGTGGAGAGTTTTGTTTGTGTGTGGGGAGTTTGTGTTATAAGAGCACGAGCTCATTCATAATATATATGCGTGCGCTATACGTATATAATGCGTATGTATTAATAAAGATAATGTTACACCAGACACTGCACAGAGCATAAAATAATAGTTCAAATAATAAAATAAAAAGAAAGTGAAAGACGAAAATAACAGAACAACAGCGGCAACCAAAAAGCACGCACAGGAAACAAGTTAATAGGCAAAGTTAATCAACGACTACAACAACAACAGCGGCGCTTAGCGCATACAAATGTCAGCCGCAGCCAACGGTGACTGTGTTGCCAGCAGCAATAAAGAGTAGAGAGCATTATGCTTACAACATCAACACGCTACTAGCTGCTGTACGAAGGCGTTGCGTCCATTGACACTTCAATTTAAATACAGCGAAACAGCAACAACAGCGACAGCAGCTACTTAGGCCATACCATGGAGGACGTTAGCGGAGCAACTTCAGCAACCAAAAAGAGTACCCTGTCGGTGGATCGTGCCGCGTTTCTCCTGCTGCGCGTAAAAAAGGCGTTCAAGAAAAAGAGACAGCAACGCAAGGACCGACAGTAAGTAAAAAACCGTCTATTTGCCACGATTTTCATCCATTCCATCTTCCCATACACTCTTGTATTGTACATTCAATTTGAAACTTTCGAATCGGTTTTTAATTTTCTGTTTTGCCTGCACTGCATTTTCCTTAGCACTTTTTGTTTTCGTTTTTTTGGCCTTTCCGTTTTTTCAACTTGAGACTTAACACGGTTTTTCCTTATTGAGCCGCCGCAAATCCAAGTATATTGAACTTATCGCATTTGCGAAGGTTTTTTTTATACCCTGAACCCATTGAAAATGGGAAATCAGGGTATAATGGTTTTGTTAAATGTATGTAACAGAAGGAGGCGTGGCAGACCCCATAAAGAATATATATTATTGGTTATGGCGACAAGCTAAGTCCGTTTGTCTGTCCATATATTACACGCGCATATCGAGTTTGTTTCTAAAAATCGATAACTTATTTTGATTAATTATAAAAATTGTTCATCTACAAAATAATTTATAAAACAATTAAGTTCTAATAGTTAGCCCACACTGGAGTCCATGCCTGCTTATACGTGCGTTCGAGTGTGTGTGTATATGTGTGTGCATGTTTTGTTTCTTATATAAACAAAAGAGAAGGGAAAAATGATTGAAACTGAAATTTCAGTTCCTCGAAGGGTTCAGGTTATCTCGTAGTCGAGTAGTGTCGACTAGAGCTTTCTTACTTGTTTTTATTATTTTTTTTTTCTGGTTTGTGTATAACTGAATTTACTACTGCCGATACAAAGCCCAAAGATAAACTGATTTTCAGCAATTAAAAAGAATTTGTTCATTAACTAGCTTGGGTGAAATTAAAGCCTGGCTTTTGGTAGACAAAAGTGATTTATGTCATGCTAGCGGTTTATGTCAGGTTTATGTCATATTATATTATATAAGTCACTGATGCGATGATGTCTTTTTTGTAATCTATGCTCGATTTATAGGAATAACACTTTTACGAGTCATTTAGTCGAATTTTTATTTATATATATATACATATATATAATATGTTTATATAATATTATTTTTAACTGCCGATACAACCCCTAAACCATTTCCCAAAAAGGTAGTTCTCAAAACAAGATTAATTACGGAAAATTTTGGTACCTTTATTGTCATTTCAACGGGTTTCGCCACGCCAATCAGCATCAGCGTCAGCTTGAGGCAGCTTTTAGCTACCGCGGCCATTTAAATTTTCGTCCGTCCAATAGCTGTTAACAAGTAAGAGGGCTCTAGTCGAGACTGCTCGACTAGGAGATACCCTGAACCCAGCAAAGTACTGATTCCAATCATTCTACACTTCTTTCATGCACATATACAAAAACACATACACACACCCGTACGCATGCATCCATACGAACGCATAAACAATTGCTCTGCTAACTGCGCAGTTACTGCGCTTGGGCTGCCGTGTGGGCTATATTACGAAAATTTGTTTGTTGAATTAATCTTTTTGTAGTAGGACTATCTTCATCAAATTTTCAGAACGTAATAATAACATTCAAATGTGTGTATATGCCAAAGCACAAGTCTCTAGTACTTGATATACGTTTTTTTCAAATTTGGGGCGAAGGGGGCGTGGCATCCAAAATCTGTAAATGACAAAATCTTTGTATTCATCACATTAATCTACACAGTAAATCTGAAGTCTCTAGCTTTAACAGTATTCAAACTAGGCTTTAAAAACCAAGTCAGATTTTCGATTGTTATCGATAAAAAAGAAATGGGATGAGTTATCGAAAAAATATAATAAACTCGTACTGCGTATGGTATACACGAGTATACATGTAAAATTTCAAGTCTCTAGCACTTGTAGTTTAGGAGATCTCTGCGTTAGTACGGACGGACAGACGGACGGACAGACGGACATGGCTAGATCAACTCAGCTCGTCATCCTGATCAAGAATATATATACTTTATGGGGTCTGCCACGCCTCCTTCTGCCTGTTACATACATTTTCACAAAAACATTATACCCTGATTTCCCATTTTCAATGGGTTCAGGGTATAAAAACAGCTTTCTGCTAGCGGCGCTCTCGCCCAAAATGTTTGCTAGCAGATTGTGGTAAATGCGATTAAAACTTGATGCACTTACATATACTAGCACATACCTAAACTCTATAAGCGCTTATACTTTGTTGCATAAAAATACTCTGTGTTGCATAAAAAATTTCTATCTGTATAGAAACACAAAAGTATATGCGTTTATAGGGTTTAGGTATGTGCTAGTATATGTAACTGCAAAAAAATAAAAAAATTCAATTACTCTTTCTATTTATATATATATATATATATATATATATATATATATATATATATGCTTTTATTAGCTTTCTGCTTTCACTCCGCTTAAAACTTTCCTGTAAAGTGAAATTTATTTTCCTCACTATATCTTCGTAATGAAAATGCTTTTTATGCTGGGGTATCCACATGCTTAGCAATTTCGTAGCTTTTTGCCAGAGGTGAAGAGAAACCAGTAAGACTGCTCTAGTCGAGATTGCTCGACTAGGAGATATCCTGAACTCTGCAAAGTACTGATACTCCAATCATTCTACGCACACACCCATACACATGCATCCACACGAAGGATTAAGCACCCCCTATGTTAACTACGCAGCTACCAGCGACTGCGCTTGGGCTGTCGTGTGGGCTATATTATCCGAAATTATTTGTTGAATAAGTTTTTTTGTAGTAGGACTATCTTCATCAAATTTTCAGAACGTGTTAATATATATGTGTATATATGCCAAAGCACAAGTCTCTAGTACTTGATATACGTTTTTTTTCAAATTTGGGGCAAAGGAGGCGTGGTATCCAAAATCTATAAATTACAAAATGTTTGTATTTATCAAATAAATCTACGCAGTAAATCTGAAATCTCTAGGTAACAGTATTCCAACTAGGCTTGAAAAACAAAGTCCGCTTTCGATTATTATCGATAAAAAATAAATGGGATGAGTTATCAAAAAAAGTATGATAAACTCGTACTGCGTATGGTATATACGAGTATACGTGTAATATTTCAAGTCTCTAGCACTTGTAGCTTAGGAGATTTCTGCGTTCATACGGACGGACGGACGGACAGACGGACATGGCTTGATCAACTCAGCTCGTCATCTTGATAATCAATACATTTTCATACATTTTCACAAAAACATTATACCGAAAATTCCCATTTTCAATGGGTTCAGGGTGTAAAAAGGAGGATGGGTTGCAAGCTGTAAAAAAATTACTGTAGTCGACGAAAAACTCAATTCGGCGCAACGAAAATTCAGAAAATATGGAGCTGAAGCGGCGGCTGAGCGTGACGCTTATTAAAATGCTTACATGACAAACTTATTAATGTAGAACGTCTCCGATCCCTTGAGATGACGCGAAATGTAAATAAGTACATTATAATATACAATAGTACATTATAAAACTTCAACACAAGTTAACTTCAAAATGGGCATGGTTCTGGCATCAAAGCAATAACTGCATATCAACGAGGTAGTAAGAGGAATATCGATGCCTTTTTAATACTCTTTAGTTGTATATTACAGTAGTCTTTATTATTGATAAGCGATAAGTATCGATAAACTGCTTAGTTGTATACATACATTAAGTACGAGAGTACTTAGAGAGTATTACCTATTCGACCATAATTGACTTCTTCTTGCTGAGCCCAGCATTTCTGGTTGTTTCTGCCGTAAAGCCTGCTCTTGTGGATTTGATTACATGGGCAACATTTGCTCTAATTATGCACGCGCATGTAAACACAGCTCCAAATGCAATTACACAACCAACCAGGATACACCCACACAAACAAAGAGCGAACCATTCGCAGAGGCTAGATTGGAACGCACACAGTGCGTATGCGCAATTTGGCATACGAGGTAAATTTGTAAATTTCTTATTTTAAATACGTGTTAATATGTGTTTGCCTGTAAGTGTACATATGATAGTTTATCCTGGCAAAAGTTGAGCGGTCCAAATGTTGACCACTTTAATACTTTTTAATCCCTTTTTATACCCTGAACCCATTGAAAATGGGATTTCAGGGTATAATGTTTTTGTGAAAATGTATGTAACAGGCAGAAGGAGGCGTGGCAGACCCCATAAAGTATATATATTCTTGATCAGGATGACGAGCTGAGTTGATCTAGCCATGTCCGTCTGTCCGTCCGTCCGTCCGTCCGTCCGTCCGTCCGTCCGTCCGTCCGTACTAACGCAGAGATCTCCCAAACTACAAGTGCTAGAGACTTGAAATTTTACATGTATACTCGTGTATACCATACGCAGTACGAGTTTATCATATTTTTTCGATAACTCATCCCATTTCTTTTTTATCGATAACAATCGAAAATCTGACTTTGTTTTTAAAGCCTAGTTTGAATACTGTTAGACCTAGAGACTTCAGATTTACTGTGTAGATTAATGTGATGAATACAAAGATTTTGTCATTTACAGATTTTAGATGCCACGCCCTTTTCGCCCCAAATTTGAAAAAAACGTATATCAAGTATTAGAGACTTGTGCTTTGGCATATACACACATTTGAATGTTATTATTACGTTCTGAAAATTTGATGAAGATAGTCCTACTACAAAAAGATTTATTCAACAAAAAAATTTTCATAATATAGCCCACACGGCAGCCCAAGCGCAGTAAGTGCGCAGTTAGCAGAGCAATTGTTTATGCGTTCGTATGGATGCATGCGTACGGGTGTGTGTATGTGTTTTTGTATATGTGCATGAAAGAAGTGTAGAATGATTGGAACCAGTACTTTGCAGGGTTCAGGGTATCTCCTAGTCGAGCAGTCTCGACTAGAGCCCTCTTACTTGTTTTTTTTTTTGTTATTTGGTTTTCAGACGAAGTGCCTAATATAATTTTATTCCATTAGATATGGGATGGATTAAAGAGATGTGGGAATTCCCCATTTCCTTTTTCACTTCACTGTCCGTCCGTCCGTATATATGAACGCGTCGATCTCAGAAAATATAAGAGCTAAAGACTTGAAATTTTTGTAGGTCCCTGTACTGCACGCGCATATCAAGTTTGTTTCCAAAAATCGATAATGACCCCCATTCTTTTTGTTATTGACTTAAAACCTTTTTAAAAATTAGTTAAAAAATATATTTCCTACATCTTTAGAGCTAGAGTCTCCAAATTGTAGATTCATATGTATTTGTAAGAATTTCGATTTTATTCATATTCCACCCCCACCCCCAAAATCCACCCCCACTAGAGACTTGTGCTTTGTCAAAAACACACATTTTAATGGGTGCTTATCACGGTCTGAAAGTTTTATGAAGATTGCCCTTCTATAAAAAAAAGTTATTAAGTAATTAACTTCCCATAGTAAGCCCACGGCAGCTTATGCATGCTTATACGTGCGTGTGTGCATGTCTTGTTTCTTGCATAAGAAGAAAATAAGCGAAGAATCGCTTAAATTGAAATATCAGTTCCTCGAAAGGTTCAGGGGATCTCGTAGTCAAGTAGTCTCGACTAGAGCTTTCTTACTGGTTTCCCCATATATTATATAAGAAATTTTTTCGCATTCTTCTTAAAGTATTTTACCGTAATATTGGAAAGCGAATAAATACTCTTTAATACAAAAAGGTGACAAGTTCCACGTTGTTGCGTAATGTACGGGTTATGGTTGTGAGTCAATTATGTAGATCCTTTGAGTTTTGCGCGGGGGAGACGGCTGAAACGATTATTTTCGAAGTGTTAGCTAAGAGGGTTAAAGACTTGCGACCTACACTTTTGTTCAGATGTAAAAGCCGAAGCAAATGAAAACAGGCGACCCGACAACCTGGCACCTTAAGGACTGTTTTACGTCCTACGGCCTGCTGAACTCTGTAGGAATACGCGCTTTAAATTTTAACGAAAACTTATAATTTTTGCTAGCATTCAGATCTAAAGCTGCATAATTTAACTGCTTTGTTAAAACGTATAACAACTAATTTTTTCTCGATATTCGAGCTCTGTTCTAGCTTGACTTATTGAGCATGACGGGTTTGTTTGAGATTGTGCTTAATATACTTTAATGTACACATCAGTTTGCGGGAAGTTTGACAGGGGCGCGACAGAGATGCTGTCCTTACCCCAAGTAATTACATTTTCTTGCTGCTGCTTCATTAGCATCAATAAATACTTGCATTGAGTTAATTTTTATTTCAATCTCTCACACTCATTCACTCTTTCTTACTCTCTCGCTCTCTCAGTATCTCACTCATTCTGTCTCTCTTTCTCTCCGTCTATCTCTATATCTCTATATATATCTCTCTCTCTTTCTCTCTATCTCTCCTTTATCTCTATCACTCTCTCTCTCCCTCTCTCTTTGCAGGGCACAGCAGAGCGGCGGCGGATGCATGGTCTTAGGTGTCAATGGACAACAGTCGCGCAGCGGCAGCCGTAAATTTCCGCCGCCATTATTACGGTCACGCACCCTCCCTGCCATCATTGTACCAGACCTTCCGGTTGTCTCGCTGCACACAGATAAACAACCGTTTCACTTGGGTGTGTAATCTATTTAGAGCTAATATATATATATATATATATATATATATATATATATATATAAACAACCGTTTCACTTGGGTGTGTAATCTATTTAGAGCTAATAGATATATATATATATATATATATATATATATATATATATATATATATATATATATATATACATACATATAGCACAATAATACATATATATATAAATATAAATTCATATACTATATAATTGTATACATGTATACATGTATATGTATGTACATATATATATATATATATATGCTATTATATGCAAGCTTAGTCATATATTAAGATATAGCTTATACCATGAATCTTGCAATTAGAAAGCTAAACTAATCAAATTCAAAAAGAACACTACTGAAAAGCTACTCTAAAGAGAACTCTGAAAATATACCAAATTCTTGAGCTAATTTTTTCCTTTTTTGTATTTAGCAAGACCGATTAAAGTCGGTGACACCCAGCTATAACGTTCTTTTTTTCTTGCATATCGTCAAGTTTCATAAGACAACATTTTACATTTTCGTTCTACGCTGACGACAATCCACAATACATCCATACATAATTTTTGGTGATTGTATCTCTTGAGGGCGGGGACTATAAATTCAAGAAACTCGAAAGCCGCTTTTGCATAACATACATATTTTGGGTGTATGATCAGGAAGTATAAACGATTTTATTTCTGCGAATATTAATTAAATCATTTTGAAAAGATTTCAATTTTGAATTTTAATTGAATAATAGTTGAGCGCATCGAAATTGTAGAAAGCACACACACACACGTACGTAGCTCATGCATAATGCCACACTCATAAATAATATTTGTTATATTTGCAAATTTGTATCCACAGATTGTAAAAGCCGCAGTGGCAGCGCCAGTGGTCATCGTTGGTCTGTGCTTACACGCGGTGCGGGTGGTGGAGCTAGTAGAGCTGCTGTTGGTGGTGCCACTAGTGATGGTGGTAGCCACAACAACAACAATACCAATTTAAGCAACAACAATAACACGCTATTGGTGAAGTCATTGAATTTACCAAAAGATGATTGCAATCTGATATATCGCCGGAAATCGTCAGGCAGCTCGCCACACGCTCATGCCGAAAATGCGACTATACAACAGCATGTGGCACAGAAACATTTGCACCTCCATCAGCAACATATTCCCGATAGTTCGACTTATCAGCTATCCGATGATTTCGAATGCCATGCTGATGGTTCGCTTCTTCTTAGGTGAGTTAAGACTAAAATTAATGTTATGCCAAGCTTTTTTTTTCAAACCGAAAGAAACATCATGGGATGGGATCGGCATCTCCCCCGCGGTTAAAAAGGGGTAATGAAGATATACATCCTTAACTTGACTGGAGAGCCCCGTTTAACCTACTATGCAAGCAACTAAATTTTTTGTCCAGTGTACTTACGTGACATATGAACTTTAGCTGTGTGCTGTAATCACTTCACTCGACTATTTACCACAGGATACCCACACCGCATGCCGCGGCACCATTACGTGGCTATCCGAGTCGCCTGGGTGGAAAGAAACGTTCCACAGCATGCTCAGAGGCAACAACACCTATGGCTAGGGAGCACCATCATCTGCACGATTTTGCCACGACGGAGAGCAGCAGCTCGGGCGCGCATACGACCTTCACACGGTTGGCCAAATTGCTGCATCAATCAAGATCTACTTTATTGCCACAGCCGGCGATGTTGCACGGCGAAAATTTCACTATCGAGACGAGGCTAGAGACACAACAGTCCAACAGCAAATTTGTATTGAGCCTAGGTGAGGATGCGCCGCGTCGTTTGTCCTGGGAAAGGTGCGTATGGAATTTATGTGACACTTGCAACATGCCTGTAGAGCACTATCTATCCATCCAGATGTTAGCCATCAGGTCTGTCAGGCTGTCACTGTGTCAGCTTACCTTACCACGGCTTTGGTATTAAGTTAATTTCATTTCTGGCTCCACCTTTTAGCCGGGGTGGCAGCTGCGTTGAGTGCAAGTTGCACGTGTGTGTCCACTTAATTGCTGGCTGGATGTGATTACGTGAGATTTGGTACGCCGGCATCCGATGACGCTACATACTCGAGTGCCCCGCATTTATCTTCATTTAGTTTTTTTGACTTTCCCCCTCTACAACAGATGAAGACACATGCTTAGCTTGCCTAACCTGACCCCCTAATTAGCTGCGCTCTGTGTTACAGTTTGCTAACAAATTTTGCCAGCTTCACAGGTTTCTCAGAGCTAGTTCGACTAAACTTTTGAATGTCGAATAAAATAAATGTAGTTAATTAACAGATATTCATTAGAACCGAATGTTTACAACCGAAGTATGTAACTAACGGTTGAAGGTTTGACCGACCCAAAAGACACATACATTCTTGATCAGGATCAAAATTTTAATCGAACTATCCATGATTATCTGTTACTCCGTCCATTCATTTACATCAAGATCAAAACTTTAATCGAATAATTCGCCCTAAATTAAAAAAAAAAACGTATTTCAAATACTCGAGACTTCTGCATTGATAAATACACACAATGCTCTGAAAGTTTGATGAAGATAGTCCCTCTACAAGAGGATTTATTCAACAAATAGGTTCTCATAGTATAGCCCATACGGTAGCCCAAGCGCAGTCGCTGGTAACTGGTATGTGTGAATAAAAGAAGCGTTGAATAGTTGGAAAATCATCTCTTTGTAGGGTTCAGAGTATTTCGTAGTCGAGCAGTCTCGACTACAGCACTCATACTGGTTTATGTTATTATCACGGTCTGAAATTTTATTGAAGATAGTCCATCACTAGAAAAGTTATTAAACAACAAGTAAGAACGTTGCAGTCGGACGTTTCCGACTGCAGAATACTCATTCGCAACCCAAACGCTGCTATATCTATATCTAATTGATTTTCAACTGTCCCCAATGTGCTCCTAATGGGCGTAGATATATCCGCCATTTCTTTTTTATATTGGGTTGTCAACGGGAGTATACATTTTAAGTTTCAAATATCTAGCATTTCAGCCACCATAGATTTTGAGATACCAGAAAATGCTCTAGCTTTAATAGCAGTGAAAAAATTACATTCATACGGACAGACGGAAAGATGGACGAACGGACACACGGACAGACGGACAGCGAGCAGTCTCGAAGAGCTTTATTACTTGTTTTTTTTTTTCGATTTGTGGACTAATGAATTTGATTACCAAATTGGTTATGGAGTAGCGGATGAGCAGTGCCAATACAATATTATATTTAAAAACACGCTGCAGAAGAATACACTCAATTCATCTGCAACTAAGCCAAAAGAGAGAAAGATTTTCCGAATGAGCAGGAGAGGAATGAAAGAGGAAGGAGGATGAATATGCTCTCCATTAAATTTGTGTGCTCGCCATTTTAGTTTAGTTTACGCTTTGTTTGTTAGAAGTCTGCCCATTCATTGGCTGGAAAAGGGTATCTTATTGTAGTAAGAAATAGAGCATTCTTATATAAAAAATTAAAAATAAATAAATAAATAAATGAAATCTACCGGAATTTTGAGCCACTCCTCCATCAGGATCGATTTGAGCATGTTCTTTAAGGTAATTATTCGCCCTCTGATCCTGCGCTCCAAAAAAAACCCATAGATGCTCTATGGGATTGAGGTCCGGTGACTGGGGCGGTGAATGTAGCTGGTGTCGAGTATGATAAAGCAAACAGAGCTTGACATTGAGGGCCGTGTGTTTGGGATTATTATCATGTTGGAAGACGATGCTTTTTAATATGTGGAGGTAATCCATATGGTCCATTGTGGACTCAATAAAAACCAAATTGCCCACTCCACTTGCTGCCAAACACCCCCAAACCATTACGCCACCTCCACCGTGCTTAACAGTTGGACCAAGATTTTTGATGTCGAAGGCTGTGCCTTAATGATTTCCTTTCATCGCGCAATTTCACGATGAGTCTGCTCAAAGCGGGATCAATTTCTTTTTTTTTTTCCCATGAGGAAATCTTTCAACTTAATGACAAAATTTGCAAAACACTTCAGCACTCCCTCATCTCTCTATCGGTCAGCTTTGAGGGCGTCCCAGCACGTGGCTTTGACTTAACTTAACCAGTCAAAATAAAGTTATTGATTACTCTCTGGACAGAAGAATGCGTCCTGCCAACAATTTCGCCCATTTCCCTGAATGATTTCCCTTCATCGCGCAATTTCACGATGAGTCTGCTCAAAGCGGGATCAATTCCTTTTTTTTTCCCATGACGAAATCTTTCAACTTAATGAAAAAATTTGCAAACCAATTAATTATTTATTTATTTATTTATTTATTTAATTGTTAATAGAATTAATTCTAAATAACAATTTTGTTTTATGCCAGAGCAACAAAGGCCTTCAGGCAGACTTAGTTTCTACTATTTACATTTATTTACATTAGATAGTTTATAGCTCTATGTTTAGTTTATTAATAATTTTTATAAAATTTTCTATATTGGGTTTATTAGGGTTGGAGATAAGGATGTTGAGTGTGGGAGCAAACCAATTAATATTTGACATTCTTTAATGCTTTAGTACCGTAATATGCTGTTTACCGGTACTAAAAGCTCCTCACGAAGCTTAACAACAGTAGGTTTTAAATTTGTACGCATACTTTTTCTAGTTGAATTTGCATTATTTTTTTCTTATTAAAAAATATAATATTGATCATAATATATATATATATATATATATATATATATATATATATATATATATATATATATATATATATATATATATATATATATATATATATATATATATATATATATATATGTATATATATATATATATTTGTACGCATACTTTTTCTAGTTGAATTTGCATTATTTTTTTCTTATTAAAAAATATAATATTGATCATAATATATATATATATATATATATATATATATATATATATATATATATATATATATATATATATATATATATATATATATATATATATATATATATATATGTATATATATATATATATTTGTACGCATACTTTTTCTAGTTGAATTTGCATTATTTTTTTCTTATTAAAAAATATAATATTGATCATAATATATATATATATATATATATATATATATATATATATATATATATATATATATATATATATATATATATATATATATATATATATATATATATATATATATATATATATATATATATATATATATATATATATATATATATATATATATATATATATATGTATATATATATATATATGAGTTCTATATATAATTGCCTCATATAAGTTCTAGTATACCATACTTACTTAATTTATTATCATTCACTCTTTTGACAACTTTATTAATTGAAAGTATTTTTCAGTATATGTTAGTACATACCTTAAAAAGAACTTATTATACATGTGCGACTATGTATTTCAGCTTTACCTATTCATATGTCCGTAGGAGGATATCAAAGTAATAAAAACATATAGGTAAAGGGTACCGCTATTCGAGGTCAACTTAACACATTTTTTGTTGTTGTTTTCTGCATTTGCTGCTAAATTTAGCCAAACTTTCTGCGCTTGTTGGGAAATAACAAAACACAACAGTAGCTACAATAAAAATTAAAACAATTCAGTTAGCTGCAAAAGCTGAAAGCTAAAGATATACAAGTTGAGCAGTATTTCGCCTGACCCCGACGCGCTTAATTGTGAATGCATTATTCATGAGCCACAAAGGCAAATAACAAATTTTGTAAATAACAAGTAAGAAAGCTCTAGTCGAGACTGCTCGACTACAACATCCCCTGAATACTTCGAGAGACCGATATTTCTATTTTAGTAATTCTTCGCTTCTTTTCTGCTTAAACCATACCATACATCTGCCTGTTACATACATTTAACAAAACCATTATACCCTGATTTCCCATTTTCAATGGGTTCAGGGTATGACAAGTAAGAAAGCTGTACTCGAGACTTCACGACTACGAGATCCCCTGAACCCTTCCAGGAACAGATATTTCAATAATTTGTCGCTTCTTTTCTACTTACACATGCACACACACATACACACATACGCACGCACGTATAAACAGGCATGGGCTGTCGTGTGGGCTTACTATGGGAACTTAATTGCTTAATAACTTTTTTTGTAGACGGACAATCTTCATAAAATTTTCAGACATTAAAATGTGTGTATTTGCCAAAGCACAAGTCTCTAGTATTTGAAATACACTTTTTCAAATTTGTAGGGAAGGGGGTGGATGTTGTGGGTGGGGGTAAAATATGACAAAAAACGCAATACTTAAAAATACATATATATCCGCCATTTCTTTTTGATCTTGGGTTGGGGTGTATCAAGTATACATTCAAAATTTCAACTCTTTAGCACTTTAGCTACCATGGTTTCTAAGATGCCGGAAAATACTTTTTCCGTATTGCCATGCCCCTAGGGGGCTGATCGGGAAAATCTGGACACTTATAATTCGAAAATATACCGTAGTATATGTTCCAAATTTCAAGTCTCTAGCTATAATTGCGGCGAAAACATTGCATTGATATGTACAGATGGACATTAAGAAAAAACAATGTCTCAATACCAACAATTTTATAAATTACCCATCGCACTAAAAACAAGTACCACCATCCTCACCATAGGAAGATATATTAAATTTTTAATTTCTAGCACTAAAACTGAAGGAGTAACACCTTAAATATTAGCATTCAATAGCGATGAAATGGTTTGAGTTAATAGATATAAACAAACGGACACCGAAGGGGGCATTGAACAAAAGCATTATACACATTTCACTTCGCAAACGAGAATAAAAATGCAAAAACAATAATAAACAAGTAAGAAAGCTCTAGTCGAGACTGCTCGACTACGAGATCCCCTGAACCCTTCCAGGAATAAATATTTCACTAATTCGTCATTCCACTTCTACTTACACATGCACGCACACATACACACATACGCATGTACGTATAAACAGGCATGGGCTGCCATGTGGGCTTACTTTGGAACTCATTTTTTTAATAACTTATTTTGTAGAAGGACAATCTTGATAAAACTTTTAGACCGTGATTATAACATTAAAATGTGTGTATGTGCCATTTCACAAGTCTCTAGTATTTGAAATACGGTTTTTGCAAACTTGTAGGAAGGGGGTGCTCTGAGAGGTGGGGTGTAAAAAATGACAAAACCCGAAAATCTTAAAAATACATATAAATCTACATTTTAAATTAGGAGACTCTAGCTCTATAGATGTAGGAAATATAATTTTTTAACTGGTTTTCGATAAGGTCTTTAATCGATAACAAAATAACAGGAGCAGTTATCAATTTTTGAAAACAAACTTGATATACGCGCTCTATATACGGACCTACGAAAAAAAATTTCAAGTCTCTAGCTCTTATATGTTCTGAGATCGACGCGTCCATACATACGGACAGACGGACGGACGGACAGACGGACAGACGGACAGACAGACAGACGGACAAGGCTATATCGACTCAGCTCGTCACCCTGATCAAGAATATATATACTTTATGGGGTCTGCCACGCCTCCTTCTGCCTGTTACATACTTTTAACAAAACCATTATACCCTGATTTCCCATTTTCAATGGGTTCAGGGTATAAAAACGACCAAAGAAGTGTTACTGTTCAACCTTTTAATGTTACGCCAGTTGCCAGCAGGAGGTTGGACTGATGCTGGATGTTTGATAGCTTCGGAAAAACATACCTTTGACCATAAAAAGATCCCTGTATTATGTTAATGATAATACTATAGGAAACTAGGCCGGGCCACTGACCACGAAGCTTGACATGACTTGAACAAATTATATCTAAGACGCCGTGTAGCTGAAGTGATTGCAATAGTTTACAACTTGCAAGAGCAACAATTATTCGTCCCAGTCTTTGACAGTTGCCCTAATCTCCCTCTGTTACAGGCGAAAGGACAGCAGCGCGTTGCAACGTTCGGCCAGCATTGATTCGTTTGCGGAAATTGTGTTTAGCGACCTGCCACGTCCATCGTTGGATGTGCCACGCTGTGTGGTCGCCACGCCGACACCCTTCAGTAAGCGCCCATCTGCAAGCAGTCTGTATTCAACATGCAGCAGCATTGCAGCCGCTACAGCCGCCTCCGCACAAATGCACGCCCAGTTGAATGTTAACTATGGCGACCTAACAGCATATTCGCATCAGCATCAACTAGCACAGCATCCAGGTAACTGCAGCAGCGGTAGCAGCAGCACCGCCAACAGCCGACGCGAGAGCATGTTGAGTCCCTCGTCAACGCGACGTAACAAGTTATCCCGCATTATAAATGGTAAGTGAAGGGTATAGAAGAGTATAAGCAAAGAAAAGCGTAAATAGAGCGAGCACAGCTAGAGAAGAGCAACTGCTGGACACAAAGCAAAATCATTAGCAACAGTACGATCAAAAATATAATGCAATTTATTACAGTATTTAAATTCTTAAGCAATAGCTTTTATATTGTTGAATGAATACACATTGATTCTAATTCATCTTTCCCAGAATTAAGCTCTGACTTATTGACTTATTACAACACAATGTGAGTCGAGCTCATAGTATTAAGACACGACGCATGTGTCCTACTGATAAGGCAATAGTTAAGGTACATCTGATTGGTAGCTGATGAAGCAGAAGTAGCTGTCGCTCAAGGAGCGGACCAACGACTTTTTTATTCTGCAGCAAGAGGGCATTCGGCGACGAAGTTGTCAGCCTGTTTGAAATTCAAATGCGCACTTAAGCTCCAACTGCTGGAACTCCTGACATTGCATAAGAGCGTTGTCCAGAGAATAATGAGGAGAGGGGAAAAACAAGTAAGAAAGCTCTAGTCGAGACTGCTCGACTACGAGATCCCCTGAACCCTTCCAGGAACTAATATTTCAATAATAATACACATGCACACACACATACACACATACGCACGCACGTGTAAACAGGCATGGGCTGCCATGTGGGCTTACATTGGGAACTTAATTGTTTAATAACTTTTTTCTTAGACGGACAATTTTGATAAAACTTTCAGACCGTGATTATACATAACATTAAAATGTGTGTGTGTACCAACGCTCAAGTCTCTAGTATTTGTAATACGGGTTTTACAAACTTGTAGGGAAGGGGGTGTTTTGAGGGGTGGGGGTAAAATATGACAAAACCCGAAACTCTTAAAAATACATATGAATACACATTTTAAATTTGGAAACTCTAGCTCTAAAGGTGTATTAAATATAATTTTTACTGGCTTTCGATAAGGGTTTTAATCGATAACAAAATAACGGGAGCAGTTATCGATTTTTGAAAACAAACTTGATATGCGCGCTATATATACGGACTGTATGTATGAAAACAAAATCAAAACCTATGTATTTAATCAAATCCATTTTGTTTATTTAATTCTAAAATTACAATTCATCGTTAACACATAAGAAACTAATATTTACATAAGTATATTAAAGTCATTACATAATTATACCCTAACCCATTGAAAATGGGAAATCAGGGTATAATGTTTTTTTTTTTTTTTGAAAATGTATGTAACGGGCAGAAGCTTGTTTCTTGATTTTTGATCAGGATGACGAGCTGAGTTGATCTAACCACGTCCGTCTGTCCGTCCGTATGAACGCAGCGATCTCCTAAGCTACAAGTGCTAGAGACTTGAAATTTTACGTGTATACTCGTGTATACCATACACAGTACGAGCTTATAATATTTTTTCAATAACTCATGCTTAGCTTTTCTTTTTATTTTAAAATGTAATTTGTCTGTCAGCTGTTCTCTTAGTGTTCAATAATTCATATTTAACAAGTAAGAAAGCTCTAGTCGAGACTGCTCGATAACGAGATCCCCTGAACCCTCTTCCAGAAACTAATATTTCAATAATTCGGCGTTCCACTTCTTCTTAAACATGCACACACACGTACACACATACGCACGCACGTATAAACAGGCATGGGCTGCTGTGTGAGCTTACTTTGGAAACTAAATTGTTTAATAACTTTTTTGTAGACGGACAATCTTGATAAAACTTTCAGACCGTGAATATATAAGTCTCTAGTATTTGAAATACACTTTTTCAAATGTGTAGGGAAGGGGGTGTTTTGAGGGGTGGGGGGTTTAATATGAAAAAACCTAAATTCTTAAAAATACATATGAATCTACGTTTCAAATTTGGAGCCTCTAGCTTTAAAGATGTAGGAAACATAATTTTTTAGCTGGTTTTCGATAAGGTTTTCGAAGAAAAATTTGATATGCACGCTCTATATGCGGACCTATGAAAAAAAATTTCGAGTCTCTAGCTCTTATATCTTCTAAGATCGACGCGTTCATACATACGGACAGACGGACAGACAGACGGACACGGCTAAATCGACTCCGCTCATCCCCCTGATCAAGAATATATATACTTTATATTTTATATACTGATCAAGAATATATATACTTTATAGGGTCTGCCACGCCTCCTTCTGCCACATACTTTTAACAAAACCATTATACCCTGATTTCTCATTTTCAATGGGTTCAGGGTACAAAAAATCGTATCAGTATATTCAAGCTTATCCCCATCCTCCCACTCCCACGCTGATAGCCAGTTGCTTTAGGCTTATCAGCGACTTCCGCAAAAAAGCGGTTTTAATTTAAATATTTTCTCTTTGTATATTTATTTATTTTGTTTTAGTCTAGTCCGGCCCCTTTGGTATCCAAAAAATGCAAAGAGCTTAAGAGCAACGATCGTCAGCATTTTTTTATTCACTGTACGCCGCTCCGAAATAGCAACTGCGACATCAACGTCAACTTCAGCTGAGAGCGTCAATTGAGCAATGAGAGTGAAGCGCTGAACATTACGACGCTCAGTCGTCCAAGACGTTGGTGCTCCGACGCTATTGCCGTCGCTGTCGCTGCAACTTCGATTTCAGTTGACTAACGACTTGTGTTGGGAGCGCAGCGCGCGGTGTGCCGTCTTCCGATCGAAATTATAATAACAACAAATAAGAATCAAATCCACTGAAAAATTAAAATTGTGTTAAACATGCTGTGCATGGTAAAGTGATCTGCAAAAAAATGTTTTTTTAGATATGAATTAGGCCGCTGTTTAGATAGATTTTTAACTAAACAAAAAGTCGCTTGAAAAAGAATAATAAATTATAAAAAGAAACCCAACGGCGTATTCGCGTATTCGTTTCTGCTTCGTTGCGTTTATATGAGTATCTCCAACTACCTGTTTGCAGACGCGTAAGTGTGAGAATATGTGTGTTGTGAGGCAAAGAGAAAGAGAGAGAGAATGAGAGAGAGAGAGAGAGAGAGACAGAGATGGAAAGAACAAGAGCTCGCAGCAACTAAATTACCTGCAGACGCTATAGAGAGACCTGCTAAAAAAGGAGAGTGTAACTGAAAAACTGAGAGAGCGAGCGAAATTTAACGAATGATCGTCACGCATTCGTTTTTGTTGAAGTTGGTTGTGTCAAAAACTAAACGTGTCGCTTTCGTTTTAAAAAGAAACGTTGAGCCAACAACCTACAACCTACAACCACAACAACAAACTGCCGCAGGGAAACATAAATTGGCTACCGACTGCTACCTCTGCCGCTGCTCTGCTTGTTTCTGCTAGTGGCATAGGCTGTCATTGCAATGTTACTTTAAAATTACGTGCCAGAAAAACAGCAGTAGAAGCAGCCTCGCAAATCTAATTGTAATTGCATTTCGTGTCCAACTATTATTATTAGCGCGAGGAGCTTGAATAAAATGTACAACATTTACAACTACAACTGCCGCGAAAGTGAATTTTTGCTTCTTTATTTCATCTTTTGTTTAGTAACTTTTTTGTTTTTCCATTGTACGAGACATAAACTTGGCTCAACTAATTTACTCACGGCTCTCTCAAGAGACTGGCTCCAGCAATAACACCAGCCGAAGCATTTAGAGTTGCGCCGCTTCATCATCGACTTCCCATGGTTAAAATATTTAAAAAGAAAAACAAACACTACGAAGTGAACACAAAAATTGTAAGCAAAAACATGGTCATATATATATTTATAGTATAACAATTGGAAGTGTGAATGATCTAAGTGAGTTACTGCAGAAATGGCAGCACGGCAGCATAATTACAGCACTGCTTAAGAAATTCCATATAGTGGCATCTCTTTCTGTCGCCCACATGCACATATATGCTTATAGCTGAAAAAATTTTTTCGCGTTGCTCACAGTGTTTTTTTCACTTTTGCAATCACAATGCATCAAGCATTGTATGGTTGTTGTTTTTGCAGCAGGTTTGTAGCCTTCGCGTCGTCGGTTTTATTAAAGTTGTTTGGTGCAATTTGAAGTACTTCGCACAATGAACAGGTAAGCAAAACCATAACAGATACACACATACAAAGCAGCTTTCTGGCTCAAATATGCAGCACTATAAAAAAGTTGGACTATTGCAACATTTATACTGCTCTGCTGCAAGACGCTTTCCCAGATGCGTTTTTTACCCCCAAAAGTTTTTTTTTCGTTTTTATACCCTGAACCCATTGAAAATTAGAAATCAGGGTATAATGGTTATGTTAAAATGTATGTAACAGGAATAAGGAGGCGTGGCAGACTTCTAGGGTCCAGGAAATATCGTAGTCGAGCAATCTCGACTAGAGCTCTTATACTTGTTTGTTTTTTTTTTTTTTTTGTTTTTTTTTTCAAAGATGATTTTAAAAATATTGTCTTACATTTCATATTGTTTATTGATTTTAAAAGTTGTTGCAAGCTTTTTTTATTGTTATTGCTTTTACGTTTACAAATTAAGAAATTTATCAAAGTTTCTCGCTGCTGATAACCGAAAGTTTTCGTTTTGATAAGGAAACTAAATGTAGCTTGTCAATCAATTGGAATTGGGTTTTTGTTAATGTTATTGTTTTTAAAAATTATGCAATACCGGAAGATAACGTTCGCATATATGTAGATATAATCAATGTTGTTAATAAAATCCAGTAGAACATTTTTCGTTGAATTGGCATTTATTGAGCAAAAGTTTTCGCTTGAAGAACTTTTTCTAAGTGTATGTAACAGGCAGAAAGAGTCGTGGCAGACCCCATAAAGTATATACATATATTCTTGATCAAAGCGACGAACTGAATTGATTTAGCCCTGTCCGTCAATCTTAGAAAGTACAAGAGTTAGAAACTTGAAATTTGTTTTGTAGGTCCGTGCATTGCTACTCTCATATTTTTGGAATCGACTAAAAACCTTATTGAAAATCAGTTAAAACAGTGCGTGTATTTATTGCAAAGCTAAAGCAAAGTCGTCAAAAAAGTTGACCTTTTTTAGTACATTCTTGAGAATTTTATGCCGATGTTGTGTAAGTTTTTGCGTGTAGAAAACTGAAGTATATATGTACGCCGATGCGCGAAACACGCCTTTTTTATTTGATTAGAAATAAACCAATCCTTAAAACGCAACCAACACTTTAACAATATTTGCAATATTTTGCTTGCAATTCAATTGAAAAGTGACTTTGTTAGTTTATCGAACTTTGAAAGGCTATAACTACCCTTAAAATTAATTTCATCACTCCTCCGATTTTTGCCACGTGAAGCCGGCAGAGGCACCATAAAAAATGCTTTAAAGATGCTTTTGAATTCAAATTTTTTCGCCAAAAATGAAGTACTTGAAATTCGGAGTGCTCGGAAATGCTATATGTATTAAAAAGCTTTAACTTTTAAATCAAGTATTAATAATACAATTATAATTAAATACCTTTCATGTTTTAACTTTTCATCACTTAAAAAATAATTGCTTATATTCTGTTGCATATTTTATAAATATATCATGATTTTGCAATCAAATACAGGGTATTAGCTTATATAACTAATTGTCTCTACATTCGTTTTTCAGTTGTTCTTCAATCACTTTTTTTTTCATTGATGTTTAGGGCTATCACATTTCCGAATAGCCTCAAGGTTAGCTCTATTAGCAAAAGTTTCCTTCCCTGTTTTCCTTCTCCCTCATTTTACCCCTCTCTAACTGATTCGACATCTGTAACTATTGTGCTAGCATACTTCATTTTGCGCCACGTCGTATTTCGTCGTATTTGCAGGGAATTTCGGATTTTAGTATATGATTGTATTGGACTTCCACCCCTTTAGGAGCATTCTCGTGTATTTTAGGCATTCGTAAATATCTAGTTATAGTTAGGTTAACCGTGTCCCCCATTTTCTCGGCTAAACTTTTCAATTAAAATAAAATTGGCATCCGAGGAAGGCTCAATGAATCTTTTTACAAATCGGGTGCGATTTACATAACTTTTAACGTCGGCTTATTAGTCTTAGGGTATGTTTTTCTACAGAGGATGCTTAGTTGGTGAACAGATGGCTGTTAAAAAAAAGAAAATAGAAATGTATGTTATAGGCAGAGGCGTGGCAGACCCCATAAAGTATATATATTCTTGATTAGGGCGACAAACTGTTGATCTAGCTATGTCCGTTCGCCCGTCTATCCCTCCGTCTGTCCGTATGAACGCCGAGATCTCCGAAACTACAAATGCTAGGGAAATTTTACATGTATACTCATGTTTGACATATGCAGTATACGTTTATCATATATTTTCGATAACTCATTCCATTTCTTTTTTATTGAAAATAATCAAAAATTTGATGTCGTTTTTTTACGCCTAATTTAAATGGTATTAGAACTGAAGACCTCAGATTTACTGTGTATTAATAAGATAAATACAAAGATGGTAGAATCTCCTACCAATTAAAAAAAAAACTATTTTCAAATACTAAAGCCTTTGATCGTGACAAATACACGCATTTGAATGATATTATCACATTCTGAAAATTTGAAGAAAATAGTCCAGCTACGAGAGTATTTATTCAACAAATAAATTCTTATAATATAGCCGCTATATATATATTAGCTATAGAACGCTACAATAATTTGCATTTCTGATTAATATAAATACATAGGCTTTTTAGTTTGACAGAATTAAACAAATTGCATTAAATGCGCTTAATACAATCACAGTCAAGTCCAAAGATAGATTTAGTAGACCGCAATCTCTTCCCCACACTTCTTTAAGTAGCTGTCCTTGCGAAATATATATATATAAATATATAAATATATATATATATATATATATATATATATATATATATATATATATATATATATATATATATATATATATATATATATTAATAATGTCTAGTTACTCAAATTCAATTGGCGTTTCCGTAAAAGTTTACACAAGGCGGAGCCTGTAAAGGGGGTCCGCACTCATATTGCGATTTCATATTGTACAGACATAAATATGCTTTTTGCTCACTGAGTCGCAATGGGGTGACCCACAGAGTCAGTTGGAACGCTGTTAAGCCAGTTCTTTAGAATACAGTGGCTTTTAAAAGGCTGCCTTTTTATTGAGGAAGCGACAAATTTATTTAAATTAAGTCGTTGCCTGTCTTGGACTTAATGTATTTTAGAATTGGCAATTGTGACAGCATATAATGCCACATAAAATGCGTATAACATAACAGTGGATAGGGTAGAGGGACGAGTGAGGATTTAAAGAGTTCTGAACTAAAACTTTATATTAAACAAGTAAGAAAGCTCTAGTCGAGACTGCTCGACTACGAGATCCCCTGAACCCTTCCAGGAACTAATATTTCAATAATGCGTCACTTCATTTCTACTTACACATGAACACACACATACACACATACGCACGCACGTATAAGCAAGCATGGGCTGCTGTGTAGGCTTACTGTGGGAACCTATTTGCTTAATAACATTTTTTGTAGACGGAAAATTTTGATAAAACTTTAAGACCGTTATAATAACATTAAAATGTGTGTATGTGCCAAAGCACAAGTCTCTAGTATTTGAAATACGGTTTTTGCAAACTTGTATCTTCTGAAATCGACGCGTTCAAACATACGGACAGACGGACAGACAGACGGACAGGGCTAAATCGACTCAGCTCGTCGCCCTGATATATATACTTTATGGGGTCTGCCACGCCTCCTTCTGCCTGTTACATACTTTTAACAAAACCATTATATCCTGATTTCCCATTTTCAATGGGTTCAGGGTATAAAAATATGTATTTAGTGTATATATCAAAAAGCTTTAATTTAAGCTTTAAAGATTAAGAATATTAATATTGATAGTAAATAACTTCAGAAAGATAACCATCATAAATCAACTTTGCTATTTGATTAATTTTTTTTAGAATATTTTAAAAACATTGTGGTTTTTTCTTAGCTTTTTTCATAGGGCGATATAATTTTCCATTTAGAAATTTATATAAAAGCCAGTAAGAACAAGTCGGACCAGATTTATATCTAATTGATTTTTAGCTGTCAATCCGAGTATTTGTTCCAAATTTCAAGTCTCTGGTATTCATAGTGCTCTATATTCAGATCCAATTTACCACGCCCCCAGTAGGCGTAGGCATGCCATTTTTAAACCTTTTTAAGACGGCCTCTAAGTTAATTAATGTGCAAACTTTTGAAGCTTACGCTAAAAAAAAGCGCAGGGTATTTTTATACCCTGAACACATTAAAAATGGGTAATCAGGGTATAATAGTTTTTTTATACCCTGAACCCATTGAAAATGGGATTTCAGGGTATAATGTTTTTGTGAAAATGTATGTAACAGGCAGAAGGAGGCGTGGTAGACCACGTAAAGTATATATATTCTTTTTCAGGGCGACGAGCTGAGTCGATTTAGCTCTGTCCGTCTGTCTGTCCGTCTGTATGAACGCGTCGATCTCAGAAGATATAAGAGCTAGAGACTTGAAATTTTTTCGTATATGACATTCCAAATTCGATTCAAAAAATCGATAACGACTCCCGTTTCTTTAATATCAATTAAAAACCTTATCAAAAATCAGTTACCAAATTATATATCCTTCATCTTGAAAGCTATAGTCTTAAACGTAAATTCATACGTATTTTTAAGAATATCGGTTTTTGTCATATGCATTTGCATAAGCAGAAAAGAAGCGACAAATAACTTAAATTGAAATATCAGTTCCTCGAAGAGTTCAGGGGATCTTGTAGCCAAGTAGTCTCGACTAGAGCTTCCTTACTTGTTATACCCTGAACCCATTGAAAATGGGAAATCAGGATATAATGGTTTTGTTAAAAGTATGTAACAGGCAGAAGGAGGCGTGGCAGACCCCATAAAGTATATATATTCTTGATCAGGGCGACGAGCTGAGTCGATTTAGCCCTGTCCGTCTGTCTGTCTGTCCGTCTGTCCGTATGTTTGAACGCGTCGATTTCAGAAGATATAGGAGCTAGAGACTTGAAATTTGAAACTGTAGGTCCGTATATTGCACGCGCAGATCAAGTTTATTTTTTAAAATCGATAACTGCTTCTGTTTTTTTGTTATCGATAAAAACCCTTATCGAAAATCAGTTATAAAATTATATCTTCTACACCTTTAAAGATAGAGTCTCCAAATATAAAATGTAGATTTATATGTATTTTTAAGAATTTCGGTTTGTGTCATTTTTACCCCCCACCCTCCAAAACAGCCCCTTCCCTACAAGTTTTCAGAAAGCGTATTTCAAATACTAGAGACTTGTGCTTTGGCACATATACACATTTTAATGTTATAATTACGGTCTGAAAGTTTTATCAAAATTGTCTGTCTACGAAAAAAGTTATTAAACAATTAAGTGCCTAAAGTAAGCCCACATGGCAGCCCATGCCTGTTTATACGTGCGTGCGTATGTGCGTATGTGTGTATGTGTGTGGGCATGTGTAAGTAGAAATGAAGCGACGAATTATTGAAATATTAGTTCCTGGAAGGGTTCAGGGGATCTCGTAGTCGAGCAGTCTCGACTAGAGCTTTCTTACTTGTTTTTATATTGGGTTTTATAGGATCGTAACTGTAACTCACGTGCAACATTTGGACTTTCTAGCCTTAAAACTGTAGAAGATACAGTTTTACTTGATTTGCAAAGCCCCCAATCGGCGTTGATATATCCGCCATTTTTGATCTTGGGTTATCGACGCAAGAATGCATTCCAAACTTCAACTCTCTAGCACTTCAGTTACCACAGGTTTCAGAGATACCGGAAAATGCATTTTCCGATTTGTCACGGCCCTAGTCGGGAAAATCTTGACAC
Organism: Drosophila hamatofila; assembly: GCA_035045345.1. Taxonomy (NCBI): domain Eukaryota; kingdom Metazoa; phylum Arthropoda; class Insecta; order Diptera; family Drosophilidae; genus Drosophila; species Drosophila hamatofila. The sequence goes on along the minus strand of JAWNPA010000020.1, from coordinate 60,280 downwards.
TTTATAATTCGAGGGTATACCCTAGTATATGTTCCAAATTTCAAGTCTTAAGCTTTAATAGCGCAAAAAATGCATTCATACGGACAAACAAACGAACGGACAGCAAGACGGACATTGCACAAAACCAATATTCTCATATCCCTTTCGTGAATGAGTTTAAAAAGTATGACCAAATAACCACCTATGTGAAATATTCGAACATATACAAAAAGGTATTTAAGTAAAGAAATATATATGAATATGACTTCAATTTAAACATATGTGTATATAAATATTATAGTATTTTATGTATACACCTTCCAAATTATTTTTGTTAAATCAATTAGCCCTTCGAAAGAAAGAGAGAGAGAGAGAAGCAGAAACAGTAATAAAACAGGCAAACACAATCAGGGATTCCTTTGAAAAGATACATGCCCAGCCGCAGGCACGGTTACGATCTAAATGTTGTATTTTCAATGCTCAAGCTATTTAAATTTTCTGAAGCAGAAGTGGATATTCTCAGTCTCCATCGATGAATAAGTATGTTTTCAAAAACGTATAAAATTTCTTAAATTTTTCTCATCGTTACAAGAAAAGAGAACGTTAACTGTTTGTAAGTAATTATACGAACTGCCTTACCAATATTTCCAAAGCAAATGAGCTGAAGTCATATAAAGCAGGGAATGAAACCGAGGGGAAAACATCGAGAGAGGCAGGCAGAGAGTAAAGCGGACTACCTAGCTACATATATATCAACCCCGATGAATAATAACGAGCGTTGTGTAAAACTGGCTACCTAAGTGAATGAGAGAGGGACAAGGACAGTGAAAAAGGGAAAAAAGATGCATACATGGATATTAGAAAGAGATAACAAGATCTATACGTAGTTGAAAATGAAATCAAATCGAAAAGCATCTCAGTTCTCATTTTGGAAACGCGACGCACACTACAGAAACTCATGTAACATATGAAAAAAGGATCATTGAAATACAGTTAAATTTGTATAAGATAAAATAAAAACTTACGAAATAAAGTATTACAAAATGGAACGACGGCGTGCTGTGAACTCCTATGATAAACTTAAAGAGGAACAGCAGCAATACAAACCGGAACAGCGACAGGATAACAACAACAGAGAGTATGATGAAAAGTCTGATGAACTGCCAGCATTGCGTCGCTCTCATTCGGTGCGCGCCTCATTGCGACGCCTCAAGAGCAAGCTGCATAGCCCAGCGCTACCGCTACAATCACCCTTTAAACTTCGGCCGCATTTGCATTCGCGAAGTCGCAGCTGCAGAACAGTCAGCAAATCGAAGGTAGTCCAATCTCTGTCCATGTGGCATGAAATTGAGAAAGTTGCCGTGCTGACCAAAAGTAAAAATCAAACCATATTACAAGAGCATGTGCATGGGGATGACAATCTAGGCATTAACTATCTCATGTCCACACTGCCTGTTGGCGCTGCAGTCCCTCACAAAGCCATCAAATTGCTGCAAATACCCGAGAGGTACTCAGAAGGCACAAATGAAATGGCACAGAAATCTCAGTCGGATCCAGTACAGGCCGAGATCACGCGCTACGCCTCACAGGGCATTTATGGAACTACTCGAATGCGCACAGCTACTATCAGAAAACCGATGCCCTACCTAAACAGCCGTAGGTGTCTAACTATAGAATATTCATACTATGAATATTATAAGTGAGAAATTAGTTTGTGTTGCTCTCGGTTCATTTTTTTTTAAATTACTTTCTTTATGGATGTGACATTAGAATTTGTTATTTCATTTCCCTGTGTCTAAAATACATTGAAAATTTTCTCATTGAACTCTTAACCAGTAGGGCGAACAATTGTGTTGATTTTCTGTAGAATTGTAGAATAGTCAATATCAGCTGGATTTGAGACCTAATTCTTGTTTAGATTTCACCAAAAAAAAAAAATGGTAATCATAGTGGATATACTAAGCCATACTACATGCTGCTCAGCCTTATAAATGATGAACTAATGTATTTTACTTAAAGTGAGTTGATGTTTACATATATATATAAACTCTATTTAGGGTTTTCTTTTTAGAGGTTGCTTAAATTTACAAATTGAAAGCTTAGTCAATTATAACACGTGCCAAAATTAATTAATGTTTTGTAAATGGACAGAACTAGTCTCAAATAACTTTTCAGATTGTATAATTGCATTGAATATAGATTATGACAAACGTTTATATATATATATGTATGAATTATGTGGTGCGACAAAGGTCGTAATGGACAAACGCCCCATTACAATTGCATAATTAAGCTTTATATGAAAACAATTTTGTGGATGTGTTGTCTGATGTTGCAGATGCCACCAGAGCAACAATGATAGCGACTTCAATGATAATAGCCACGTCCCACAGAAGCTGCAGCTAGGCAGCTGTTTGCGTTCGCCAGCGCATTTCATACGCCAAAAATCATTTCACACGCTCAACGAGCTCACCAAGTTTTGCCAGCTTAAAGCGCCGACTGCAACGGCAGTAGCGACGTCAACGTGCATAGTACAACCACGAGGTCATTCTGCCAACGATGGTAAGCAAGTAGCACCGGCACTTTACTCAGCCCACCCACATATATAAAAGCATTATGTATAGCAGTATATGGCAGTTTAAAAACTCGTATATTACGGAATAACATTAAACTATATAGCAATGAGAAGCATTGATGTACAACAATATAAGAGTGACTTACTTATAACCGTCTAATAGTATGAAAGTTCAGTCTCTATGCAGATCAAGTCACATACTTTTCTGAAACAGTTGAAGTTTCAGGAGCCTACATTGGATAAATAATTTATACTGTGCACAGATAATGCTGAACTATATATAATTTGATGGGTGGTTGACTGAGTGGGTCGTTTGGTGGCTACCAGTGGTTGTCTTTCTGATACTTACGCTGCTTGACGGCCAAGGCGATCTAATCCAGCGGTGTTTGAGTACATGCAACACATACACATTTATATAACCCACTCTCAATTACACACACATCTGTAACACATTCTCATTCATTAATTAAATTGGTCATTTAAAAAAATAAATATAACAAAGTAAATATTCCTGTTTAATAATTGATCAATCGCTATTGCTGACAATTAACGACCATATTTATATATATATATATACATATGTGCACATGTATGTATATCATTCCCATTGGTTTGGCCTACATATTTACATCTGTATATATCCATTTATTTATGTATAGTTTCTAATTAGCTTTTGATTTCGCATTTAATAAGTTGTTTATTTAAGTTGCAATTTATAATTTCTATTTCAAACCCCAACCCTCTATTCTCATTTTGTGCACATAGACAACATTTTGCCCAATTCGTGTGAGGAAGAGGCTGTCAAACTACGCTTGAAGCAGTCTTTTGATTGTCAGATTAACAATAATCAGGATAGATATCCCATTTATTATCATACCGCCAGTTTTCGCTGGTCGGAGCAAGTTAGTCAGCATGGAGCTGTAGCTAAGCTCAGGACCGCTATCACATGCCACGCTCAGGATCTGCGCGAAATGGAATTCCTGCTGCCTCAACAGCAGCAGCAAAATCAACCACAGTCCAGTCCACAGCTGCTCATCGCTCATCACTCCCAGAAGAGTGCGAAGAATGCGAAGATCCGGGACGAGCACGATGAGGATCAGAGACAAGACATTGATGAGAACTCCTCAGAAAATGGACAACAGCAACAGTTATCGGTACATCGGCTTCCCGTGCAATTACGCAATAAAATTGCTGGAAATACACCACATCCGCGTGCCAGCAAAATGTCAAAGAAACAGGTGAAGCTTGCCCAGGCACAGCTGGACAAGCTCACTCAAAGCAATCTTCATTTGCACGGTAAACACACCTCTGCTCTGCTCGCTCTCCACACTCCGAACTAATTACTAGCTCAAGCATTAAGATTATTAACTTGTTTTAAATCCAACATAATTATGCACAATTTGCTCTTTCACAGCTCTCTTCTCAGCGGTGGAGCATGGACATTTGGAGAAAGCACGAACCATACTCGAATCCACAGATGTAGATGTCAATAGGTACGCCCGGAATAATAAAAAAGGGATTAGCAAAAGTAGCATACAAATTGACTGGTCTACAATGACTAACCAAAATTGTTTCAGAGTTTCTTCTGAAGCTCCACTTAAGATTTGATATTTAGTCAGTACAAAATCATTTAGCACTTATTTTTAACCGGCTTAGTAGGAAATCTGAGGTGTGTTCTATGAGGGGTAAATTATTAAGTTTCAGAACTTAAAACTTTAGGAAGAAGTACATTTTTGTTTGTCCTAATTTTATTCCTTTCTTCTGTTCTTTTGCTTCCTTAGATTATTTAGTTAATCAATGCACAATGCCTGCTTACTATAGAGTGGGAGTCCACCATTACTTTCTGATTCTTACCCATTTAATTTCTGTTGTTTTTTTTTAATGATTAATAAATAATTTTTCCCTGATCCACAGCATCAATATAGATGGTCTCTCGGCACTTGATGTGGCCGTGCTTAGCAACAATCGCTCTATGACCAAGATGTTGCTGCAGCATGGCGCTCTAGAGAGCTCGCAATGTAAGATAAAATCAATGAAGGATATTTATAATTAACTCACATTTTCCTATTATAATATAAACAGTTTCCGTGGATAGCATTGGCACCAAGCTAAACGGTCTGCTCAAAGACGCCGAGTCCCGCATTCATGATCTCAGTGGACCAGAAGGTCTGTGTACGCCCGTCTTCAGTTCCCGTCCTTCAATATCTAGCATTATAATTGGTACGTATAGTTTACCTTCGATTTTAAGACCAAATTCATTTACCTTTTTGGCTTTGATTTCAGGAAATACGGGCTCCTCAGTCACAGGATGTACAGGTAACGAGGTGGACAAACAGATTGGCATTTGGGAACGAAAGGTCAAGGGACTACGTCGCATGCTGCTCGGCTGGGACCAGGCCCGACCACCAGATGCTCCTGCCTCTGTTGTTGTCGATGTCACCGGTGACAATTCCATCAGCTTGCAAATACTCGAGCCCTTCGAGGGCGCCATCGCTACCAAATTTAAAGGTAAGCTCCGACTGGTCCACAGAGGGTTAGTTGCGACTGGTCTACAGAGGGTTATATTCTATAATTAGATTTCGTTTTGACCTCCGTTTATTCGTTCGTTATTCACCCAGTTCAATGGTCAACACGGGCAGACTTTAGCAATATCGTTGGCGAGCGGGAGCTACTCGAGTGGTTAAGCTTCCACGGCACCATGGGCGCTCACTGCCACATAACAGGACTCACCCAAGGACGTCGCTACTTCCTACGCGGCGCCTGCGGCAATATCAAGGGTTGGGGTACTTACCGCAACTCGATGCCTGCGAGCGTTGTGCCGTCAAGTGAGTAAAAATCTTATGATATATGTTAAATCATTGGTTTTGTGAAAGTACATGTAACAGGCAGACGATTTCAGATTTACTGAGTAGTTCTATGTAATTAATGCCCAAAATTTAAAAAGAATACTGAGACTTGTATTTTGGTAATTGCATACATTCGAATGATATTATTACGTTCTGAAAGTTTTATGTCTACAAATTTATTCAAAACTTAGATTCCTACTATAGCCCAAATTACTACCCAAGCGGAGTTGCTGCACCAACTGCGCAAAAGCAGTATTTATGCAAGCATGCTTATGTATGTGTGCATATACAGTTTGTTATGCATGTAGAAGCCTCAGCAATAGAGTCTCTCATAGTTTTTATATGTATGCAAATACCCTTAAGTGATATATATATAGCTTTCCAGCCTTACACTTAAGCAATACGCATTATTCCTTTGTTTTTCTTATTACTTATTATTCTTTTTCTTACTTTCATACTTATTAATTTATAAATAAATAGCCTGGCGTGACTTAGAAAATCGAGAGGATCGCTTTTATGGCCGTCAATGCATGCTGGACAATCTGTTTACGGCTGTGCGTTTGGCTCGGCCAGCAGATGTTTCGGAGCTAACCCTGGATTCCTGCAACGTGCAGCGACGCAATCCTAAAAAGAAGACTACTATTAAGCAACTGTTCTCAGTCACGTCTAAGTTCCAAAAGTCGCTGCGACGGTAAGATGGCACGGATCTATACTTCCAAGATTTATTATCTAACTGAAATATATTTAATAGTGGCATATACTTCTCGTGCATTGTTCACTGCGATGACAAGGTGCTGGTCACCAGCGAGGATTTTCCGCCTGTTATAGAAATCGATGAGTCTTATCCGAGTGCCCTACACATGGACTACTACTGGCTGATGAAGGTCGCGTGCACATGGGAGGATGTGAAGTCCCTTCGTACGGACATGGAACGGAATCTCACTTCGCCCGTTCACTTTCGCACCAAGCTGTTGTCGGCAGTTTGCCAGATGCAATCTGCACTAGGAATTACGGATCTTGGCCAATTGTACTATAAACCGCTTCGAGACGCACAGGGCACAGTGGTGCTCACCTGCATACAGTCGGTGAAAAGTCAAAAGGCTGTATCTATTATAAATTCACGCTGGCTACCTGTTAGCAAGCTGCAAAAAAAGCTGGGCACTTTGCACGAGGATTACACCATTAATGAGTTGCTTATATCAAGCATTGGAGAGCAGCTAGATTATCAGCAGGCAGCGCTCCAACGACTTGACCCAGGCCTCTATTTGGGCTATCTAAAAATGCAGTGCTCGATGGATCAAATACAGGTGGTGGTGCCGGTAAAGACCCCTAATGTGTTGCCCCATTGCAAGGTTCGTGAGAATAGCCACGTTACCGCCGAGGAGTGGCAGGTACTGCATCGCATAAAAGATAGTAAGTCAGTGCGGCTGCATCTCGACTTTAGTACACCCAGCGATAGGAATGGCAATGGCAACGGCCCAGCCAATGAAGTGCAGTGCCTTTTCCTACACGATCTCAGTACAGCAATGCATAAGCTGCTAGACGGTATGAGTATTAAACCAACGGAAGCTGCAACGCATCGCCTCTACGATCTGGAGGTAATCGAGCTTAGTCGCGACACTAGCTTTCTTATTGTCTGCCCCTCGGTGGAGGCATCCTGCGCCGTACCCGGTCAATCGGACTTGCTGTTACAGCGTAATGAATTCGTCAGCCTGAGCATCCAGGCCTTCGAAATGATCCATCTACGTACCTACCAGCCGGCCATCGTGCAGAAATATGCTCGACTCTCCTGCATCCTGGAGCTGGATACTGCTTTGGCCACCCATTCGCACCGCGAGGCCTTCTCTAGCAGCGAATTACAGGCGGCCAAGGAACGTCTAACAACACTGCAGGACCTCAGCTCGAACCTTTCGCTCGTATGGAAGAGCGTGCGCTGGCTAATGGATGTGGTTGCATTTGCTCGAAATAAGAATGCTCAGCCAGCGTTAGCTATGCGTGAGATACTGACGTTTGTCGATGAGCAGGATAAACAATTGTTGCAACTGCCGCTTCGTGAGTCGCGATTCAGTAAGGCAGGTCGGGGGAGCTGGCCAGGTCCAGGGGTTAATGAGGATGGTGGCAAGCCGAGCAGCAATGCAGAGCATTCGAAATCCGATACGAATCTGGGTCCAAGCGCACTGACACCCAGCTCCGCACAGGCCACATCTCTTATGGCAGCTGAAAAGCAGCCATCAAATGAGCAGCAGAAACAGCAGCCTCAGCTTCTTCAGATTGGTGTCAGCGAATATGCTGCTTCCACCTGTTCGGATGTGTCGCTACGTAAGAACAGCGCCGACTCTGTTAGCTCTGCGTATACGGGACGCAGCTCCACCTCCGATGGCAGTCACTGTGTGTTTGCTTTGCCCCCTTCGCGATCCGATGATACGCTGGCAGATGCACTTCGTCATTCGCAAGCAGCTGCAGCGGCACAGCGTAAACGCACTAGTTCCCATATTGGGCCCCTCGCTACACCACTCATCACCGTGCACTGCTCCAGTTCAGTGCCATATCTAGCCAGCAGTATCTCCGCCTTTGCTGGAGATTTGGAGCACAAATCGCTTAAGCCGTCATCCGCAGAGTACAGGCTAAAGGCTGCATCCAGCGCCAATTTGCGTGAGGGTGCACTCTATTTGAAGAGCTCTCTGTCTGCCCTACAGCCACAGCTGAAGCCTCTAAGCAGCAATGAGCTCAATTCCGTGGCTCCTAACACCTCGAAAGCATCCTCAACCAAGAGTCTGACCCATCAAAGTAGCGAGGAGGACACCGCCAGCTGTTCCAGCCTAAATGCCGAGCAAACGATCAGCACTGCAGGTGCGGGCATCATTCAGGTATATACCGCCTACAACACAGGACTGGCCAGCGGAACAAGCCTCAAGCTTCACGTAACGCCAAAAACAACAGCCAGAGAGGTGATCAATTTGGTTGTCAAGCAGCTTAACATGGCCGCCGTGCTAAAGGGAAGTAAAGGACCCATCTATAATGCCGACATGCTCGACAACTTTTGCCTTGTCGCAGTAATCGGCGCTCGAGAGCGTTGCCTTCGAGATGACTTTAAGCCCCTTCAGCTGCAGAGTCCCTGGAAGAAGGGTCGCCTCTATGTGAGACAAAAGCATGAGCTACTCGCAGCTATTGAGCACTCTAATCGTAAATCCCATTTGATTTAAGATCTAAAAGAGCATCCATAGCAGTCTTAGCTGTCAGCTATTACAAACTGTATTTTTTTATATCTTTCTGTCCGACATGAGTGGGAACTTTGTATATAAGTATATACCTACAAGTTTGTATATCAATGATACATATATTCTAAGATCAGTTAAAGACTTTACAATTACATATATGTCTACGACCACTACAGACATGACACAACAATATCGTTTGCACAGTTTTTATCTCATTTGCATATCTTTGCTAGAAAAGCCTAGTTCCCAAAAAAATATATAGCTTCACTACTCAGCATATAATACTCTTTTCCAAACTTAATAATCTATTAACGATTTATTCGAAATCTAAAACTATTTGAATGGAAGATATAAACTAGTACCGAAAAATAACATAATTCCACAATGCGTTCAAGCCCTATTCGAACCCAAAAATCCAAGAACTACTTAAAAATACTACTTTAAGCTTTATCTTTGAATGAAGTATGCGAAATCAGAAATATATCTTACTGAACCACAGGATTCATTGATTCAATTCAATTGTTTTTTGTATTCTTTTGTAGAGTATTGCACCAGGGTTAGCTGTTAAATGTTTATTTACACACACATAAGTATTATTATTGGCTTATTGATTTGGTGTCTGCTTTATTGGGTGTTCACCGTGCCCAACCAGGTTTGTCGACCAATTTCCCAAATTAGACTGAATTACCTACATATGTATGCTAAATAAGAAAAAGAAAAGATGAGATACATACATATATATATATAAAAGAAACTGTAATGAAATGATATTATATTTTAAATAACTTACTCACACAAGCATATGTAAATAAAGTGCATAAATTGTTGTTAGTTGTTTTAGAACTGGTTTAAAAATAAGTAAACAAATTACACCAATATTATACTATATATATATATATATATATATATATGGAGAAATTCTATTTTTGTAGTTTAGCAACTAAATGTTTTGATTGTATTTTTTGGCAATTTTTTAGGTGCACGCATTTTTTATTAAAATTTAAATCTAAATGTTAAAGGAAAAAAATTAATTATTAGACATGTTGGAAAATAAATATATGAATAAACATATATACGATTAATTCGTGAATTCTCTCGATGTGCGTATTGTAACTGTTCTTTAAATAATTAATTTAAGATATTTTCAATCTGAATTTCTAGATTGTCAAGCTGGTATATGCAAATATATATATATATATATATATATATATATATTTTTTTTTTTTTTTTTTTTTTTTTTTTTTTTTATCTTTTGAAAAGAAAGATGAAAAGGTATGAGTATTTGCATTGTTGTAATGAAAAAATTAATCTTTTATGCTATAAAAATATGGTCAGGTTCTACTTGCTTTTCATTCCTGAGTTATGTGCATACACACAAGAGTATTATAGTAAATACAAAATATATATATGTTCAAATATTCTATATGTATGTCTATTAACTAAACCTTTATCGATCGATCTATTTGCTCTAGATTTGAGGCTTTGAAAACACCCATATATCTAAATTGTCCAAAAGTACTATAGCTAGAAGCTATATAAATAGCTACGGAATAAAATCCTAAGCAAGAGTCCATTATAATGTAATAATATAAATACATGTATAAATATCTCGTTATTAAAATATAGATATGATAATTCTGAAGCAATTAAGATGAGACCAACAGGAAAAACAAAACAAAACAAAGAAAGCATTATGTACAAATTTTTTGTAAATATTTATTAACAATTTTTTGATAAACTTTTTAATTTTGGACTGACCAAAAAGTATTAAATCAACGAACATGACTTAAAATTAGCTTAACCCAAAAAAAAAAAAAAAAAAAAAACAATCATAAACGCCCAACTCTGCAAAATATGAAAAAGATATGGCAACGAATTGTGTTAGTTAAAATTAGTTGTATTTGTTATTTAGTAAAGAATTAAACTACTTCAACAAAACTGAGTATAAAACCGCCGTCCGTTCCCTAAAAAGATTGTTTACAGACTAGAATCACTGTTTATGACGCAATCTAATTGTATATTTAATTGATTAAGATTTTAAAGGTCGGATACGAGTATATAGCACATATATATAGTTATATAAATATAATGTATATACATATATTAAATATATACTGTTCGGTAAACGTTTAATAGAATTGTTGAATAAAAGCAGCCTAGAAGAAGGTCTTATCAAGTAAAACTCTACATAAAATTATGTTACTAAATTTAAAAACACGAAAAAAAAAGAGATATAAAAAAAATCAGTGTATATTTTTGGTGTTCGTTAACTATATACAATTTAATATTTTTAAACTACAAACATTATAATGAACAAATAAATGTATTAAAAGGATGTTAAGCAATGTGTTCGGTTAAGTTGATCGCTAAGAAAATATAAGAATAGCAGTGTATGGTAAAGGCGAAGATAAAGAAAACTTATTCAATTAATCTAAATAAAGTCTTAACAACTGTTAATGGGATTACTATATTATGGTACATATATATATATATATATATATATATATATATATATATATTTATCTGGATTACTTGGTGGGCTCTGACTTAAAGATATTGTTGTTTTTTTTACTGATTTTTCGTATTCCTTACAAAGTTTGAATGTCGCTAAGATGATTCTTCTGGCGAATAAATTGCTTATACTGTAATCATGGTATTAATCCTCTGATATATAATACATCCTTCTAATTTTCATTGAAGATCATATTATTCTACTATACTCTAATTTAGTTTTTGTCAATAACAGTGACATAACATTATTTAACTCCAATTATTTGTTTCTCACCTATAGACAATGGAAATTCATGCTAAAAATTATGCAAATGGAAAAAAACATGATCCGATACAACAGTCGATCAGGCCCTAGCCGTCGTTCGTTATTTTATTTGTGCTGAGTTTGAGTTTATTTTAGTTTGTCCTAAGTGAGTCAAACATTTTTTATTTATTTTCACTTTGTTGTTAGAAAATTGTATAGGCATCTTTAATCCAAAAAAGTAAAATTTAATTATGCATATAATATTATAAACTTGAATAAGGAAACAGCATATATACATGCATATAATATTATAAACTTAAATAAAGAAACAGCATATATACATGATTACTCAGGTAGACATCAGTGATTATTGATTAAGCACGACCACATTAAATATACTCCCGAAGAGTTTGTACTGGATTTACCATAAATAATTAAAAGTACGACCACATTAAATATACTCCCGAAGAGTTTGTACTGGATTTATCATAAATAATTGAAAGTTTTTTTTTAATCTCAAAATTCCGGCTCATATCACACCAAACTGATAATAATAACTGCTCATTACCTTCCATTATTCCAACTCTTATCCGTATTGCCATATTTTTCTTACCCTTCGGTTGATACTGCACTAACACAAACTCCACAACTTCGAGCTAAATATACATGCATAAGTATATACATATATGCAAAAGTGGCTAAATGTCACCCTTTACTACCTTGTCACCTGAAATTAAGTGAAAGCCCTTCGCCTGGAACCTCACAATGGCCGCACACACAAGCACATACATACACACAAAAGCACCCACGAAGATCGTTAGGTCAATATTTGCCTGACTCACGCGCTTATTATATAGCGGGCTCCCTTCCACTTATAAGTTTGAAACGCAAGTCATGACGACTTCGCAGTCGCTACGATCAACGAGCAGTAATTTTATTATAATGATATTGCTTTTAGACACTTGAAGTTGTTGGTACGAAATTATTAAATCTATGTACATATGTACAATTATATGTACATACATGTACATATATATTGTATGTTTGTCCAGACATCCGCACTATGTATGTATGAATGTATGTATGTGTGTACAATCATATGCTTGGAAAATGATTTGTTTACGCATATGCATGTGTGCAGAGTGGTATAGACATACATACATACAAATGTAAGTTCATATACTTAGCATATTATTTCATGAATTTCACCACAAATGCTAGCACAAATAAATTTCATTACGCATAGGCAAGCCTGTGCTGCACAGCGTCGATGACGCCAGTTTAATTGAAAATATGTATAGATTTATATGCGCATTCCCATACATACATACATACAAGGTCGCTCAGAACGACTGAATACATGCTCTACACTCAATATATTTTATAACTGCAATAATGTTTAAGTGAATGCTGATTAGGTTTGGAATGAATTATTAGAGCTATCATTATACGTATTTTGCTATTTGCTTATGTTTTAACTCTTATGGCATATTGAAGTGTAGCCCGGTTGCACTTGCCCAACTTCCTATCAGATAGCATCTCAATAGCAATATATTTAAAATACCTTTCCATGTTGTGCGATTAAATGTTATTAATCTAAACTACATGGCAAGCACGGAAGCCACGTGATCAATACGGGACTACAGACTAGACAAAAGCCTACACAAAGAAAAGAAATGTGGAAAGGCTGTCTCAGGTCTCGTATTACGATGACAATAACGATAAACGATTACAGTGCACAGATTTCTATAACAATCATGTATATTTGTTTATATTTATGTTTATATTGTATTACAATTACACAAACCGGTTACCACTATTGTATTTTGAGAAGAAACGCAGAGAAACAAAACATCAATTTAGTAGTTTCAGTAACTGTTTATATTCAAAGCAAAAAAAAAAAAAACAAAGAAAACTGTTCACGATCATATCGCTTGAAGTGTTCACTCGCTGCTGGAGTGTCACTCACTTCTGTTCTCATCTCGATCTTCGGTTTTGTATAACAAACAATAAGTACAGTATTACATGCATACATATATACAAATACATATACATAATATAGAAGATATATATAGAGATATATATACATACATATATATATATATATATATATATATATATATATATATATATCACCTTTCATTCCATTTCTAATTATCAGTGCTCGGCTGGGAGGCGCCCACTATATAACCCTTGGCAGTGAGGACGCTACGACAGCGGACATGCACTTGGTAGCGTAATGACCAATCGATTGTATAGCCGGGAGCTAAACATGCGAATTGCTCCTCAGCCAACAGAAGCTCCGGGTCGCTGTGTGTATTTAGTACCAACTCATGATCCCGACAGAATTCATGCAGTTCGGGTGGTACTACGCAGCAGGTGGCCAGATTTACCTGCGCTATGGTGGGCACCACCTCAGCCGATTTGTATAGCTCAGCCAAAGTCTTTGCATCAAGATCGGCAATGCCCAATTGCTTGATTTGTTGTTTAAGTGCGTATTGCTCCAAGCTTTTGTAGAGTAACTTTAATTCTGCTATGCCCTGCTCACCATTACGTGCACTCCAGCTGTTGGCCGCATCGCTGACGCTGGTGCTGCTTCCGCTTTCGCTGCTCCCTTCGGAGCAGGGACTTTTTGCTGTTGTGGTTAGTGTCGTTGCGCTGGCAACAGCCGAGACATTGGGATGGTAAGCGAGCACCACGTTGTCCACATGCGTCACATTGAGTATGTTGAGCAACGCTTCAACGGCTTGATTGATGCACTCCGTCGAATTTTTGTTGAGGAATATCTTTGCTCCAATGCTAATCTCATTGCGTCCATATTCTGTCAGTCGACTGTTCAGTTCCTGTGTAGCACAGAGTACGCGACCATGCCGCTTGTCAATCTCAACCACCACGCTTTCTGAATTTGGAGCGTTATGCAGGGTGATTTTTAATCCGTCGTACAGCTCCTCGTTAGACTTGCGCTGTCCCAACTCGTTATTAATGATGTTACCCGTGCTGATGACCACGTTCTGGTAGTTTTTTGTTATTGTTGGTATCATATTGCTATTGCTGCTCACAAATTTTTTCCAACTAAGAGTCCCGTTTGTTGATAAGTGATTACCTGCGACTGCCCTGACTATCGCACTTATCAGTCTCTGTTGCTATTTTGCCCCTAATGCCGTGGGCATCAGCACTTAAATACACTTTGCACAAGCGATGTTAGCACAAAATATCGATTTATATTCTCTCATCGATAACTGACAATGCACACGTCATTTGCACAATTACATATTTTTTATTATATCTGTATATAAAACGAATTGAATATGCATTGATTTATTTATTTTTATTCTAATATTATATATTCATTTAATGTGTTTAATCATATTTACTGTTCAAGTCATTAAATTTCAGTCAATAAATATTTATCAACACTGACATATAATTCATATAAAAGAAATTGAATATGCATTGATATATATACAAACATATGTACATATATTCTTATTCTATTACAAATTCAATTAATAAGGTTTAATCTTACCCCTTGCATATAATTTTAATAAATATTTATCAACACTGATATATCTCATCAGGTCAACAATAACATGCTCTTTAAATCCAGATCAGGACTTTTCTTTTATAAAATAATTTTAATAAATGTTTATCAAAATTGATATATCTCATCAGGTCAACAATAACATCCTCTATTGCCTACTCGGGGTAACCAACACTGAAACTAGCTCTTTAATATTTATTAAATATCGGCTTATCGATAACTAACCGGTTAATATCATTTTGGATTTGTCTTTTGCCTACTCGGGGTGACCTACACAAGAACTAACTCTTTAATGTTTATTAGATATCGACGTATCGATACTTACAGTCGTAACCGAATTTAGACCCATGAACCTAATTTCTGCGAATTATTCTAAATAAAAATTCGTGAATGACTGGTCAGGCTCACCATGAGGAAGTATGTGCGAGTAAGTGCGTTGCTTAACAGAAAATAGATACATAACTATTCCAATGCAAACAGTTTTTGACTGACCGAATATTTTTTAGATACCTGTCGAATTGATTTTAGAGCTACAGATAATTCGTTTGCTGCAATAATGTTATAACTGATGTCATATAATAATAATTATTGATATATCGCCACGATCGCCACGATGCAGTTGTGTTTAACATTAAAAAAGTCATGATGAGCACGCAGCTTTACATCCGATGTAAAGGGGCATGCCCTAGCAGACTTGTCGATGCCACCTAGATATTACATTCGAAATGTTGTGCATTGTTTCCTTAAAACTGGACGTCATATAGGGAAATACCAGCACACATGCGGTAGGAGACCCAAAAGTAGCTGGAAACGGAAGTAGTTTAATTATATACTTTAAACATTAATATGTTAACTACTCACCTGCAGCATTGTGATGTACTTCTGTGTGAAGCGATTAACAGCTAGGATGCAAAAGAGCAGCTCCACCACGGCACAGGCATTCGTTCGATTCGTACGGATACTTGGCAAAACATGTTGACGGCGAACAAAACGATAACCAGCCAGTCTAAGATATGCTGGGACAAGGCGAACATACAGACGCCCAAAGCGGTCGCACTCACTACTCTCCTCATCCGGGTTAGATGAAGAAGCGTTATTGGAGGTCATTGGCAGCGGCTGTATCGTTTGAGTTGTAAATTATAAATGCTTCGCATTTTGCGCTCTAACTGCTTGGGCGCGATGTGCTCGTTATCATTGGACAGGCAATCGAACAGCTCACGAGCTGTTTTCCTTGCGGCCAGACAGTCATGCCCAGACAGCGACGCACCTCTTCTGCATTTTCCGTCGTAATGCCATTACCAGCATTGTAGCATTTTTTCAACAGACACACTGCCTCTTCATAACCTGTGCACAGCCCACTTCTGCAATGTGTTCCCTTAGATTGTTTAGTGAAGCAAGATCTAAGCCCAAAAATAAGGCAATAATTTTTCATTTACAAAATTGTTTTATTTGGTCTAATTTTCATGAAAATACCTTCAAGGCTCCAACGCCTTTTGCTGATACATGTCTGTGCATTTTGTGCCCATGTGGTAATCGAAGAGATTATTTTTTATGAGTTGATACATATGTATGAATGTATGTATGTTGCACCAAGCTATTCTCAGTATGCTCTTCGGAACGATTTAAAAAAATGAACTAACCAACTAGCTCATTATTATTCGTTAGAGAAAATTATCGTTTATTTAGTTCATACTGAAAAGATCAAACGGGCAAGCCATTTATTTTTCCATTTAGCTACCATAGGCAACGATTATATAAATTATCGTTTTCAGCTCAACAGCTTGAATATATTGTGTAGGTTATTAAATATACTAAAATCAAAGTTGCCGATAGCTCTAAAACCTGTGATGACTCGATAACTGTGATATTTGTAGACTATCGCTCTCTTTTAATGTAAGCTGTATTTCATTTGTTTTGTTGGCGGGCTTTAGTTTAAAAAATTTTATATTTATCGTTTACATTTACTTATTATTTTTAAATACACATTATTTTAATCCTAGAAAATTTGAGGTTCTTTAATTATTATTTTGTTAAGAGCATTTACTGTTAATTTCAGTTTTGAAGATCGTTAAAAAAACCATTAAATAATTTAAAATTTTTATAACATTTTTGTTTGCTCTGTAGACTGCGTGGGGTTTTCAATTCTTCTTTAGTGATTCAGAAATTAATTCGGCTTGTACTAAAATACAATAATGCGCGTTTAAATTATAGTCAATGATCTTGGCTTGTATATTATATAAAATATTAAGATGAAGTAAGATAAGAATTATTAGCACTGTACAGATTACTATTCACTACAGTGTACAATCACTAGCCATACATCATGTATGGTTAGTGGTACAATACAAAAGCCTGATAACATTTGTAGATTCGTAAACAAGCTGCGAGCTACACCTTAATCTAACAAGCATTATTATATGAATATGTATATAAAATATAATATATGAATTGTGCTCAGCGAATTTATGAAGTTTATTAGTTGAAATTCGCGTCTATTACTAAAAGAATATATGTATTTTACTGACCTTTTTTTTAATTTTGGTTATCTGTTAATCAAATCTATAACATTTGTCATACAGAATTTTATAGCTGCAAGTTGCTTCTTACCTTATTAATTTTAGTTTTAAGTTATATTGATTATAATAAGTTATATTAATCATCAAACAAAAAAAATTAATAAATGAGTTAGCTTTCCCGAAATAAATATTTTTTAACTAATTTT
Organism: Drosophila hamatofila; assembly: GCA_035045345.1. Lineage (NCBI taxonomy): Eukaryota > Metazoa > Arthropoda > Insecta > Diptera > Drosophilidae > Drosophila > Drosophila hamatofila. The sequence continues at coordinate 42,644 of JAWNPA010000020.1, read as the reverse complement.
TTTTACAACCATAAAATATATTTGGTTCAAATTAATTGCAGAATAATAATTTACAAAACCAAATTTTTGTTATGTGTTAGTCTTCACGTTTCTTCAATTTGATTCTCACGTTTTGTTGGGAACGTAAAACAATACCATATTCAAAAATTACGTCGTCTAGCTGAGTCACAGGAAAGAGTTTAAAGTTTCGCAATATAGAGACGAGCAGAACTTTTATCTCCAAAATAGCAAACTTTTGACCAATGCAATTTCGTTGTCCAGCACTAAATGGGACAAAGGAAAACGGATGAATATTCAGCGTATTTTGTTTTAAGAATCTCTCTGGTTGAAATTGGAAAGGGTTTGAAAAATGACGAGGATCCCTCATTATATCAAACAGGTGTATATTGATTTGGGTTCCCTCTGGTATGATTAAGCCGTTTATAACAGTGTCTTCAGTACATACGCGTCCTAGGAAAGGAACTGGTGGAAAAAGGCGTAATGATTCCTTAATAACACATTCCAGGTAATCGAGCTCATTAAAATTGAAAACATTAAGTCCATTATCATCTCCGGATATATGCTGCAGCTCCACAAAACAACGATTTTGAACATCTTCATGGAGAGCTAGCATAAGCAAGGTAAAGATAAGACATGTGGAAGTTGTATCATATCCTTCAAACATGAATGTGTTGACTTCATCACAAATGCCTTGATGATCGATTAAGCCCTCATTCTCAGCTTCCAACAGGGTATCTAGCATAGCATAACGTTTTTTCTTGCCAATGTCACTTTTAAATTCAGTGTGATGTTTGCTTTGATCTCGTTTGCGTTTGATAATGCGGCTGGCAAAGTCGTGTGCCAACTTGAGATTTGTTTTATGCTTTTTATAACTACCACAAAGGTAAAAAATTGGCAAATAGTACATCAAAGGATTACAAGCTCGTTCTACCATGACAGTCTCTAAAGCATGTATTGCTTCACGATATTGTGTGCCCTCTACCATATCATCAAGCTTTACACCTAGAGCAGTTTCTGTGTGGGAACACAAACATAATATATATGAATTTAAGTATATATATACAAACATGTGTATAGATAAGTTTTAATACGAACCGCAAACAGTGTTTAATGTGAACTGTGGAATAAGCTGGCTAAGATTCAATTCGTCGTCCATATTTCGATGTAGGACATCGACAAGTTTATTACACTCTTCCCTAAAATCATTAGACCAATTAGTGCACTTGAATATTTTTAGCTGCTATATTTATATACTTGAAAATATCTAAGAACTCTTGTAGCACATTAAAATGAAACGCAGGTGTCAACATTTTTCGTCTTATGTGCCACTTCCGATCTTAAAAGGCCAAAACAAATAAATTATAAATAAATACTTGTCTCGAAATCCCTTACCAGTACTAATAAGCAAACCATCCCCCATAAAGGGCCTTAGCAATTCGTATACAACATTTTTTGTTATCAACTTGGTACTCTGAAAGATTTCTTCGGCATCCTCAGCGCATACTACATTGTACATTGGGGCAAATAGAAAATACCAAACATAGCTCCGTCCGTTGGCCTTAGTATAAGCATCACGGACAAAACGAAATAGCATTGCTGTGGTAAAAACATGCCGATTGTATTCAAATTTGTTTATACAATAGGCCAGACTTACCCGGCGTCATCTTCAGTATATCAAAATTATTTCCGAATCTTGTTTTACCCGGAAGTACAACTACCTTGCCCTTTAAAGGACTGCCATCCAGTGTCTTAATACGCTTAGCCAGAGAGAGAATAAAGTATCTTCTGTTTATGTGTCGAAGTATCGCCCACACTGCTGTCAGTAATAATGCATTTCCAAGCAATTTTTTTTTTTTTGTCATATATATGTAGAAATTACTGGCCGACTGGCGGCAACTAGACACATCCTAGCTACACACTGACTAAGGGACGTGCGCACTCGCTGCCGTCCAATTAGCAATTCAGGCCCCGCACATTGCTCACCGCCTCCACCATCTTCACCTTAGATCACCATCACCACCACCACACACTATCGCCATCATCATTATCCTCCATCCACCCACTCAGTCACTCTCAACACGACTCCCTCTATTGTAACAAAGAGAGAGAGTGCGTGTATGAAAGCGCCAGAGTGCAAGCATGAGCGAGCAGAGAACAACAGAGGGCGCCAGCGGCAGCGCCAGCGGCATCATAGGCAGGCAATGGCAATGCACGGGTTATCTATCTCCTATCAATACCAAGTATTATACAATGAAAATGAATTGACGTCTGAAAGTATGCTACGCAGAGCATAATTCAGATCTCGATTTGCGCATGTTACTCAACACAGAGGGTGTTGAGCTTAATTACATTACAATGTTATGTTAAGTGTGTGTGCAAAACAGAACAGAACAGAACTACAGAACCATAACAGAACAGAACCTTTTCTGTTTGTATGTCACAAGAGAACACACAATAATGATCTCCGCCTCCTCCCATCTCATACATGATCAGCTGACCTGCAGCTGCATGGCGAGGGGAAGAAAGTACGGAGATACTTTTTATTCAATAATACTTTACAATAGCATTTCTTATGAATATGAGTAGCGCCTATATGATACTTATAAATATACAAAAGGTCAATATTATTCGAAACTTTTCAATTTAAATGGCTATAAGTGCACAAAAATAACAGTGCCCTTAATATTACAAAATACTGATAAAAGAGCAGTTTATAGATATTTTCTGTTTGTATGTCACAAGAGAACACACAATAATGATCTCCGCCTCCTCCCATCTCATACATGATCAGCTGACCTGCAGCTGCATGGCGAGGGGAAGAAAGTACGGAGATACTTTTTATTCAATAATACTTTACAATAGCATTTCTTATGAATATGAGTAGCGCCTATATGATACTTATAAATATACAAAAGGTCAATATTATTCGAAACTTTTCAATTTAAATGGCTATAAGTGCACAAAAATAACAGTGCCCTTAATATTACAAAATACTGATAAAAGAGCAATTTATAGATTTTACAGAATGACAATAAAGTGCTTGAGTAGCTGATAATAGACTAATTAGATAATTAAGATATAAGTTTTACAATAGTAATAGATAGCATTGATTAATATAATTCAAATTTCTTTTTCATTAATAAGCATCTGCAAGATGCACTGAGAAATTAGCCCAGAGTGGCTAATTGGAATAGACGAGAAAAGTCGAGACAAAGTCTGGTCGTTTTCTCGAATATGGGAATAATCTTAAAATAGTTTAGATTAAAGAAAGTTAATTATAATAAAAAATAGATAATTATTTTCCTTTCATTTTACATTTAAGTTGCAATGGCTACAAGAATATGCACAACTGACACCATACAATGCTTGTGCAGTAATAAGTTGTTACATAGTTATCGATGAGTTATCGAGAATAATTACATATATGGCAAGCCAAAAAACTATAAACAATAAGAATTAACAATTGATAGAAATTATTCATATTAAGTTCTAAAGTTAATGTTATTAATTAATTATATAGTAGTTTTAATTAATATTAAGTTTAGTTTACATATTTACAATGTTTATGCATAGCGATATTTGCAGCAATATGTCGCATGAGTAATCATGTTTGATTTTGATTGCAACTTTATAATAATTAAATTTAAATTAATTTAATATGGTTCAATATTCATAGAAAATTTAAAACTTGCATTACAATTAGTTTAATAATTCATTTTAGCAGATTTGATTTCATTAATATTCATTAAAAAATATCGCAAGTGCAACTAAGTAGGTGACGATGCAGCCCTGGCTGTATGCCTATCGGAATGCACAATCAAAACAAAAACAAAGACAGCTGATTGGAAATTGCATTAAATGCAAATTTGATGCTGCTAATTGGTAAGTTTAGATATTAATAAAAATAAGAGTGATATAATTATAATTATTTGATGCATTAATAATTAATATTGATTAATTATAATCTTTTTATGTTTTCAGCTGCTAACATACAAAATGAAGAGAGGCGCAATACAGAAGAATGCGGAATTGCATTAGTTGCAAGCTGACTAGCAGGTAAGTGAATTTTGCAAAAGTAAATAAAAGTGTTAAAAGATTATTAAACTTGATTTTATCTTTGCAGAGTACATCAAACACTGCTAGGAGGATTAGCCAGGCGGGCACTGCAGCCGATAGGGCGCATAATTAAGTTAGCGAAATTGCATTTATTGCAAGCTGACTAGCAGGTTAGTGAATTTTGCAAAAGTAAATAAAAATATTAAAAGATTATTAATATTAATATTTTCTTTGCAGAGTACATCAACCACAGCAAGGAGGATTAGCCAAGCAGGCACTGCAGCCAATAGGGCGCATAATTAAGTTAGGTTTAAGTTAATTCAAATGTATGTTTTAGGCGCAAGCGCCGTCATATATGTTCGCTGCACATATTATATATGTGCCGAAAATAAACTTTCGAATTGTATTTTGATGTTTAGTAAGTGTATTATTTCTAACTAAAGATACTCTGTTATGCATTTGTTAGGTTGGATCCCTATAAAATCTTTTTTCTGTTTGTATGTCAAAAGAGAACACACAATAATGATCTCCGCTTCTTCCCATCTCATACATGATCAGCTGACCTGCAGCTGCATGGCGAGGGGAAGAAAGTACGGAGATACTTTTTATTCAATAATACTTCACAATAGCATTTCTTATGAATATAAGTAGCGCCTATAAGATACTTAAAAATATACAAAAGGTCTATATTATTCGAAACTTTTTAAATTTAACTGGCTATAAGTGCACAAAAATAACAGTGCAGCTTAATATTACAAAATAATAATAAAAGAGCAATTTATAGATATTACAGAATGACAATAAAGTGCTTGAGTAGCTGATAATAGACTAATTAGATAATTAAGATATAAGTTTTACAATAGTAATAGATAGCATTAATTAATATAATTCAAATTTCTTTTTCATTAATAAGCATCTGCAAGATGCACTGAGAAATTAGCCCAGAGTGGCTAATTTGAGTAGACGAGAAAAGTCGAGACAAAGTCTGGTCATTTTCTCGAATATGGGAATAATCTTAAAATAGTTTAAATTAAAGAAAGTTAATTATAATAAAAAATAGATAATTATTTTCCTTTCATTTCACATTTAAATTGCAATGGCTAAAAGAATATGCACAACTGACACCATACAATGTTTGTGCAGTAATAAGTTGTTACATAGCTATCGATGAGTTATCGAGAGTAACTACATATATGGCAAGCCAAAAAACTATGAACAATAAGAATTAACAATTGATAGAAATTATTGATATTAAGTTCTAAAGTTAATGTTATTAATTAATTATATAGTATTTTAAATTAATATTAAGTTTAGTTTACATATTTACAATGTTTATGCATAGCGATATTTGCTGCAATATATCGCATGAGTAATCATATGTTTGATTTTGATTGCAACTTTATAATAATTAAATTTAAATTAATTTAATATGGTTCAATATTCATAAAAAATTTAATAACTTGCATTTCAAATAGTTTAATAATTCATTTTAGCAAATTTGATTTCATTAATATTCATTAAAAAATATCGCAAGTGCAACTAAGTAGGTGACGATGCAGCCCTGGCTGTATGCCTATCGGAATGCACAATCAAAACAAAAACAAAGACAGCTGATTGGAAATTGCATTAAATGCAAATTTGATGCTGCTAATTGGTAAGTTTAGAAATTAATAAAAATAAGAGTGAAGTATTAATAATTAATTGATGCATTAATAATTAATATTAATTAATTATAGACTTTTTATATTTGCAGCTGCTACTACACAGAATGCAGAGAGGCGCAATATAGAAGACAGCGGAATTGCACTAATTGCAAGCTGACTAGCAGTAAGTTAATTTTGCATAAGTAAATAAAAATATTAGAAGGTTATTAAACTTGATTTTTTCTTTGCAGAGTACATCAAACACTGCTAGGAGGATTAGCCAGGCGGGCATTGCAGCCGATAGGGCGCATAATTAAGTTAGCGAAATTGCATTTATTGCAAGCTGACTAGCAGGTTAGTGAATTTTGCAAAAGTAAATAAAAATATAAAAAGATTATTAATATTAATATTTTCTTTGCAGAGTACATCAACCACAGCAAGGAGGATTAGCCAAGCTGGCACTGCAGCCAATAGGGCGCATAATTAAGTTAGGTTTAAGTTAATTCAAATGTATGTTTTAGGCGCAAGCGCCGTCATATATGTTCGCTGCACATATTATATATGTGCCGAAAATAAACTTTTGAATTGTAATTTGATGTTTAGTAAGTGTATTATTTTTAACTAAAGATACTCTGTTATGCAATTGTTAGGTTGGATCCCTATAAAATCTAAGTAGAGCCCTATAAGGGGCAAGAGGCGATGGTGGTGGCAGTGGCAGCGGCATTGGCGCAATCCCTTGAAAGACAGGTAGGCGTTGCGGCTGCTGGGCTGCTGCCTGTGCAGCTTCGTTGCGTCGATAAACCTCCAGTCGGCGAAGGTACCGCTCTCTTCTTTCATCAACTTCGTCGGCTTCTATTTGCAGCTGCCGCTGATTGCGCAATGCAATATCGTTGGCTAAATGCGTGTTGACAATGCTCGTGTATCTTGCCAAAGTTATCCGCTGCGGGACAAACGGATCATAGGCAATGTTTTTGGCCAAGTTATTACTATGGGCACGAAGCCTGTCATAGTATTTAGCGCAGATATTATTTAGTATCTCATCCGCAGACAACACTTCCAGCTCAGTTCTGATGCGAGTGTTCGGGATAAGGTAATGATCACCATAAATGACTCTCAGAGCTTTATTGTGAACCCTTCTAATGCGGTTGAATTGGGTCTCAGACAGCAGAGCACCCCAAACAGGTAGCGAATATTGCCATAGTGGGGCAACTAGCTGCTTGTATATGATGACTTTAGTTCTTAGAGTCAATTTACTGTCTTTATTGATGAGCCAATCTATCTTTTTAAGCCTAGCCCTAACCCTAGTAACGACCGTAGTGACATGTTGTGAGAAGCGCAGTCTAGTATCTAAAGTAACGCCCAAGTACGGATGTGAAGTGTCATTTTCAATAGTTTCGTTGCCAATGCGAATAGCCTGAAATGGCGCTATAACTCTATATGCATGCATGACATGCATAGTTTTATTTGCATTAATTGTAATGCACCACTTGCTCGCCCATTCGGCCAATATGTCCATGTATGCTTGCTGTTGATTAAGCGCAACTTGTTGACGATAGTCTGCCGATAGCACAATGACGTCATCAGCATAAGTAGCAATAAGAATCCCACGCTGATAAGTTGCCCTTGGAATATCGCTGGTGTATATATTGTACAGGATTGGCCCAAGCAAGCTACCTTGTGGCACACCAGCGTGAATTTGCTTGATTCCTGAGCGGCAGCCACCGTGACACTCAACAATAAAAGTGCGATCTGCAAGATAGCAGCAGAGGATGCGATAGAGAGCGTCCGGCAATAGCATCTTGAGCTTGTACTTCAAGCCTGTATGCCACACTCGATCGAAAGCTTCTTTTATGTCCATATAGACAGCAGAGCAGTAATGACGGTCTTCGAACGATCTCAGAATGAACTGAGTGACTCGCCCCAGCTGTTGCTCAGCTGAATGCGCCTTGCGGAATCCAAACTGATGGCTGGGAATCGCGTTGACAAGAGTATCTTGCTCCAGCATGCGGCTCAGTACCAAGTACTCAAGTATCTTAGAGAGGCCAGATAAGAGACTTATTGGCCTGTATGATGCGACGTGTTTCGTAGGCTTGCCAGGCTTAAGCACCATCTTCACCACCGCCAACTTCCAGCAAGAGGGGAAATGACCCAGTCTAAAAGAGTTATTGCATATCAAGACGAGATACAGAATAGCCTTCATTGGCAGCGCTTTGATGGTGTGATTATCAATTTGATCCAAACCAGCCGCTTTTTTGTTCTCTAGCGTGCTGATGTGACTGACGACTTCAGCCGCAGTGACTGGCCGAAATAAGACTGAAGCAGTCAAAGATGGCTGGCTAACTTGAGCCTCGATCTCAGCCAGATCACTAGGTGGCGTGGTCACGATTGGTTGAAAACGCTGCTCAAGACTTGCAGCAAATGTTTCAGCCTTCTCGGCAGTAGTCTTGCACCAAACGTTTTGCATATTAGAGTCATTTCCACTGGAGGACTTCAGTAGCGGTAGATTTGGGGCAGGCTGTCGCTTGATTTCGTTGGTCAGCCGCCAGAGTTTTTGCATACTGTATCTATCAGTAGGGTCGATTGATCTAAATAACTCTTCCTCATACTTCTGCCTAGCATCTGTAAGCTCTTTGCGTATGCGATTCGACAGCCTGTTGCAGATCATCTTTGCCAATGGATTGCGATTTCGAAAGAGATAGCGCTTGATTCGCTTATGGGCCTCAATAAGCTGCAAAGTCTGTCTATTCACTCTAAATCTAGTTTTAATTATATTGCGAGGGTGCTGTGTATTCGCATAGTTAGCAGCATCTTCAATGTTTTTGACAAAAGTATTGACAGCATCATCAATATCATCAGCACTGTTGATCTCGGTGTTGAGCAGGATTTTGTCGTTCAGATAGCTCTGAAATTTGTTAATGTTAGCGTTTAGATCAAGTAGATGGCCTTTTGCTCTGCTAATGATAGGCTTCTCGACCAGCTGAACTTGCATCGGGAGATGATCAGAGCTAAGCTCGAAAGAGTCAGTGATGGCCAGCAAATCTCGCCTGATTCCTTTAAAAAGCGCAAAGTCAATGGCAGATGGAGTTCGACGAGAATTGTACGAGTAATGGGTGGGCGACCCAGTTGCCAGAATGTTGCAATTTACTTGTAGTATACTATTGACTAGCGTTCGTCCACGGAGACAGGATCGGGCGTTGCCCCACCACTGACTTTTCGCATTCCAGTCACCACCAACTATAAAAGTGTCACCCAGAGCTGTAAGCAGGCTGTTGAAATCTTGCCCAGACCAGTTGATTTGCGGCGGGCAGTATATGGAAACGATGTTGATGTGTTTGCCGTTTTGCAGGCTGACTGAGACTTCAACAGATTGATGCGAGTCATTTGATGTACAGCGCATAGCATAATGGCATATGTTTTGTTTAATTATGAAAGCTGCACCTCCTCTACGCCTGTTTGAGGGGTGGTTTGCTGAATAAACAATATAACCTCTGATTGCAATGCTATCGCTATCAATCAGATGCGTCTCAGACAGCAGCATTATGTCTATATCGTGCTTGATGAGATACAGATTGAGCTCATTAAGTTTTTTCCTGACACCAGCAGCATTCCAAAAAGATATTTTGATGTTGTTGGCACGTTGAGATACAGCAGGCTGCGGTGCAGCGCTGCGTCTAATGGCTGTTGGGGAAGTGGATACATTGTTAGACATTTGAACGCACATTGGGACCAAATTGGGCCAACAGGCAGGCCGTGAGGGTGGTCATCATCTCAATGAGTTTGTCTATTTTATTCTCTAATCTAGAGCTGACTTGCACTGGCATGCTTGGCACATTCGCATTCATTGGCTGATCGAAACGTTGAAAATGAACACCCCCACTAATAGGATGCGCACCCCCATCTACTAATTGCGGATGCCTGCGGCGCGTACTTAGACTACGGCTACGTTTTGGCTGTGGCAGCCGCTGCGCGCTTGCCTGCCTAGGCAAACGGGCTTGTTGCTGCTGTTGTTGTTGTTGTTGTTGCACAAGTTGTTGTTGTTGGCTACGTTTGGTGGCTTTTTGCCTCGACTGACGCTGTTTGCTGCTAATAGCTGCCGGCCCGACAGGTTGAGCAAATTGTAAACCCGCCCGAAGGGCAGCCGAATAGCTGGGCCCAGCACTAACAGTTTGCGGTCGTGACTGAGGGGGGGCTTGCTGAAAAAGATTTGGCATATTTGGCATATTTGGTATAATTGGCATATTTGTTCGACTGCTCTGGACAGCTGCAGTGGGAGCAGGCTTAGCTAAATTATTAATAATCTTTGCTAGCTGCGTGGCACTTTCATTCTCGCGCTTCTTGGACGCTTCTTTATAAGCAGGGCAGCCTTTGTAGCTCGCGGCATGCGGGCCAGAGCAATTGGCACACTTTGCTGGGGTTTGGTCGCCTTTTTGTTTGTGACAGTCTGTCGAAGCATGATTAGCGCCGCACTTGACGCAGGCAAAGGGGCGACGGCAGTAATTTTTGGTGTGCCCAAATTTCTGGCACCTATGGCATTGAGCAATTTCATTTGTTTTGTACGGCCTTTCAATTGTTACACGTTGATTGCCAATGGCAGTAATTTGCAGCAATTCAGCGTTATTTGCACTGGCGGCCAACTCAACCTCAAAAAGATCAAGCGGCTCCTTTGAGAAGCGAGATTGAATGCCCCTTAAAAAGCGAACTGAGTGCCCTTGTTTAGCCAACTGCTCTCGAATATAGGGAGCCGGAGTGGAAAAATGTAAGTGACGAATAATGGCTCTAAAGCCGCGCTCACATTTGTATTGAAATGTGAAGTTTTCAATTTCATTTTCATCTAGGTACTTTACCAATTTGCGGTGCGTGGCGATGTCCTTGCACTGCACTCTGATGCCATGGTTTGCAGCGGGCTTGGTGGTGTAGTTCTCCTGTCCGATAGCTTCATCAAGGCGAATGAGTAGCGGCATAATGTCCGTGACGTTTGCCAGAAAGAGAGGCGCAGGCTTCGCTCTGAGGAAAGCATCATTTGCACCAGTAGAAGTAGCAGCAGCAGCAGCAGTAGCAGCAGCAGCAGCAGAAGCAGCAGTAACAGCTGCAGCAGCAGCATTTGGCGGAATAGATTGCACATTTGCAGCTGTGCGAACTTTATTAGCAGGGCCAGTTGCCTCTTTCTGTGTGTCCCCAGTCCTTGGAGTCGGTACGATGTCGTTTAATAGCGGGCAGTCATCATCGCTGCCTTCCAACTCGATTGCAACTTGTTGCGCACTTTTTTTATTCTTTTTTGGGCTATCGCCCTTATCTGCAGTTCTCTTAACTGCTTTATCAATAGCATATGGCTGAGCGCCACTTTTAATTGCCTCTTTTGATTTTAAATAATCAGACATACTTCGTTGCGAAGTTGCAGTAGCTTTTGCTTTTAATAACTGGGCCGCAGCCCGAGATGTAGATGGCTGTGCCACAACCTCACTTTTTTTCACTGGCACTTGCAATGGCGTGGGCGCACGCGAGCTTCGCGGCGAGTCGATCAGCGCTTCAACTTCCACATCCATATCTTCGTCGCCTTCATCTGATGCATTGCCCTTAGGCATGGCAGCAAACGTTTTAATAAATTAAATTAACTTTAAAGTTTATTTAATTTAAAATTTCAACTTTTCTTTTTTCTTTTTTTTTTTTTTTTCTGTTTGTATGCTTGGTTAGAACACACATTAATGATCCCTTTATTCTTTCTCCTCATTCGTAGTAGCTGTCCAGCAGCTAGACGACGAGGATAAGAGAATAGGGGGATATATTTATTCATATAATACTTTACATTGGTATTTTCTTTGAATTACATGGCGCCTTATATTATTTATAATACTTAGGTCGATATTAACCGAAACTTGCTCAAAAGAGTAGTTGAATTAATTGCAAGTGCAACAAAATTTAACTGTGCAGCCTATGCTTTAAATATTAACATAAACAAATCTATATAGATATGTAAATAAATGAAATTACTTAAATTAATAGCTTAAAACATATAGTATTAATAATTATAATAATAAAGATATAAGTAGTAATAATTAGTATACATTGATTTTTCTTTATACATATTTAACAACATCCATGGGATGTGCATGGAACTGGCCGAGGCTCTGCAAGTCTGAGCGGCCAATTGGATTTAGAGAGAAAAGTCGAGACGCTGTCCGGTCATTTTCTCCATACGTGTTTAAGTTAATTATAGCTTATAATTACCTAGAATATTTAATTTACATTCTAATTTCATTATACATTTCGTTTTAGTACAAATTTAGATATTCGCAAAAGCAGCCGTAAACTGCTGTGCGGCACTGTTCCATATGTTAGAATGAGCAGATCAAAACAAATGTAAATAATTGCAAATTGCATAAATTGCTAGCTTAGATCTACAATGTAATAAGAATTATAAATTAAAATATAACAATAAGAATTAAATTTTGAATTGTTTTTCTAATTAAGTTTGTTTTTTCTCTTTACATATGTATGTAAATACATATGTAAATAGAATATCCAATTATTCTATTTACATATGTATGTAAATACATATGTAAATAGAATAGTTGGATTTATCGAAAGTGCAACCATAACAGCTGCACTGCGATGCATTCGAAAAATTATCGGAAAGAGCAGATCACAACAAAGACAGAAAATAATTAAATTGTGCTTAAGTTGCGGCTGCAGAGTGTCAATATATATAACAATGTGAGTATTAATTATTAATGTTAATTAATTTAATAGCTAAATGCATAAAAATTTACTAATTGGAGTTTTGATAATTTTTAGTTACTTATTTGATGTTTGTTGCCAATCAGCTGTCAGGAAGAGGCGCGCTTGGATCGGCATGAGCTGGATCAGCGCAGTGTGGTCGCCCAGAGTCAGCTGTGGGTGGCAATGGTGCAATCTGGCGAAAGATTTGGAGACGCGGCTGCAGCACTGTAGCAGCGCCAGTGTTGAGTGTAGCCCCAGAAGGAGGTGCGTGCGTGCCCGAGTCATCTGGCAGTTCATCGTCGCGTCGAGCAGGAGCTGGAGTTTGGATACGTCTGGGTGCGCTACAGAGTCTGAGCGCCACCATTAAATTGCTGTGATCGAGCAATGTCATCGGGCCATATACTGGTGGATTTCTGCGGCGCCATTCAGCACGTATACGTTCGAGTTCATCTGCTTCTCCTCTTTGCTCTTGGTGAGTGCGGAGTGTTATTAAATCGGCCAGGTGAGTGTGTACAATAGCGGAGTATCTCTCCATAGTTAGCCGTTGTGGGACATACGGATCGTATGCAATGTTTTTGGCCTCAACATTGCTGTGCACCCGCAGCCTCTCGTAATATTTAGCACAAGCTTTATTAAAAATTTCCTCCACAGATGGCACCTCGAGATCTGTACTGATGCGATCATTAGTGATGTGCCGTGGGGCCCCACTTATTCGTCTGAGGGCTATATTTTGCACCGTTATGATACGGTCAAGTTGAGTTCTTGAGAGGAGCGCGCCCCAAACAGGTAAAGTGTATTGCCATATAGGCGCAATTAATTGCTTATAGATGATTACTTTGACCTTTAGTGGCAATTTGCTAAATTGATTTATAAGCCAATCTATCTTTTCTAGCCGGGCCTTGACCCTAATGACAACTTTAGTGACGTGGCTATGAAAGTGGAGCCTCTTATCCATTGTGACGCCCAAGTAGGGATGAGTATCGCTGCTTTCTATGGCTGCATTGTTAATTCTTAAATCATCGAATGGCAATGTCATCTTTAAGGTATGCATTATGTGCTTTGTTTTGCTAGCATTGATTGTAATGCACCATTTTTTTGCCCACAGAGCCAAAGTGTTCATGTATTCTTGCTGCCGAGATAGAGCATCAGCCTGCGTTGAGTGAGCTGAGAGCACAATTATGTCATCGGCATAAGTAGCAAGAAGCATCTTGTCCCTTGGATGGTGTGGTGGCTTAGGTATATCGCTAGTGTATATAGTGTATAACACAGGCCCAAGTAGGCTGCCTTGTGGGACACCTGCGCTTATATGCTTAGTCACTGAGCGACAGCCCCCATGGCATTCGACGAGGAAGGAGCGATTGGCTAGATAGCAGCAAAGGATTCTATAGAGGGCACCTGGTAAGAGCCTTTTGAGCTTGTATTTGAGACCTGAGTGCCAGACTCTGTCAAATGCTTCCTTAATGTCCATATAGACAGTAGAGCAATATTTATCTTCTTCAAATGCTTTCAGTATGAACTGCGTGACACGCCCTAATTGCTGTTCTGCAGAGTGCGCCTTTCGGAATCCAAATTGGTGTCTAGGGATGGATTTGACTAGAGTATCTTGCTCAAACATGCGGCTCAGTATAAGATACTCCAGGATTTTGGAAAGGCCAGACAGGAGACTTATGGGCCTGTATGAGGATACAATGTTCGTGGGCTTGCCAGGCTTGTGTATCATTTTTACTAGAGCTTGCTTCCAGCTAGTGGGAAAGTGACCCAGGCGAAGTGAGTTGTTGTAGATCATAACAAGATACAGCAGCGCCTTCATTGGCAATGCTTTGATAGTATGGTTATCAACGTTATCTAATCCAGCTGCTTTTTTCTTTTCCAGCGTCTTTATATGGTTTACAACCTCTATGGTTGTGACTGGCCGAAAAGGCTCTGCAGCAGAGACTGATGGCTGACTTATTGCTGCCTCAATATCGACCAAGTCAATAGGCGACGTTGTGATAAGAGGTCTGAATCTCTGCTCAAGACTATCCGCAAACACTTCAGCTTTTTCAGCTGTTGTTTTGCACCATACGTTGTTTGCATTTGAGCCATTGCCATCGCTGGACTTCAATAGAGGCAGATTTGGAGCCGGCTGCCGCTTAACTTCATTTGTAAGTCGCCAAAGCTTCTGCATGCTGTATCTATCAGTAGGGTCAATTGAGCTGAATAATTTTTCTTCATACTTTTGCTTTGCAGCTTTTATATCCTTGCGGATGCGATTTGACAGCCTATTGCAGATCAGCTTCGCCAAAGGGTGGCGGCTTAGAAGAAGATGGCGTTTGATTTGCTTCTTGGCCTCAATCAACTGGAGAGTCTGGCTTTTTACTTGGAATTTAGATCTTTGCACTCTACATGGACACTGAGCATTGGCAAAGATAGCAGCATTCTTAATGTTGTTGACGAGGATATCAACAGCATCATCAACATCATCAGGACTGTTAATTTCAGTATTGAGTAAGATACTTTCATTTAGATAGCTCTGAAATTTACTTATATTTGCGTTTAGGTCCAGAAGATGGCCTTTCGCTTTGTGAACAATTGGCTTCTCACCCAGCTGGATCAGCAATGGAAGGTGATCAGAGTTGAGCTCAAATGAGTCAGAGATAGTCAGCATCTCGCGCCTGATCCCTTTGAAGAGTGCAAAATCAATGGCCGAAGGTGATTGGCGTCTGTTGAACGGGAAGTGAGTAGGTGACCCAGTTGCCAAAATATTGCTATCCTCTTGCAAGATACAATTTATTAATGTACTTCCTCTTTGGCAGGCTCTGGTGTTTCCCCACCATCGGCTCTTGGCGTTCCAGTCACCGCCAACTATATATGTGTCGCCCAATGATTTGAGCAGATTGCTAAAGTCAATTGCAGTCCAGCATACTCGTGGAGGGCAGTAGATGGCTACGATATTTACGTGCTTGCCGTTGAGTAAGCTGACTGATACCTCAACACACTGGTGCGAGTCCAAGGATGAGCAGCGCATAGCATAGTGTCGAATATTATGTTTGATTATTAAAGCTGCGCCACCTCTACGCCTATTTGTAGGGTGGTTTGCCAAATAAATAATGTATCCGTCAATAATAGTGTTGTCTCTGTCAGTAAGATGCGTCTCAGATATGAGCATTATATCTATATTATGCTTAATAAGGTACTGTTTTAGCTCAGTAAGCTTTTTAGTAATGCCAGCAGCATTCCAAACAGATATATTGATGTTGTTTATGCTATTTGATACTGCAGACTGCGATATGCAGCTGCGTCTATTTGCATTAAGTGTAACAGATACATTATTAGACATTTAAGTGCCCATTTGGACCAATTCTAGCTAATAGGCAAGCTGTCAGGGTGGTCATCATCTCAATGAGTTTGTCAATCTTGGCCTCTAATCTAGAGCTACCTTGTACTTGCATAGCTGGCATGTTGGCATTTCTGAACTGGTCAAAATTGAGAGCATATTCGGCCCCGTTATTAAATTGGGTTGCCCCAGATGAAATAGGCGGGCGTCTACGGCGCGTGCTTAAGCTGCGGCTTCTTTTAGATGGCGCTGGCCGCTGTGCGCTTGCTTGCCTAGGCAACTGAACTTGCTGCTGCGCACGCTTAGTGGCTGTCTGCCTCGACTGTCGTTGCTGGCCATTATTTGCTGCATATGCAACAGGCTGTTTTAATTGAAGGCCTGCCCTGAGAGCTGTAGCGTAGCTAGGCGCAGCATTGGCCGTTTGGGGTCGTGACTGAGGGGGGGCTTGCTGTACAAGATTTGGCATATTTGTACTTCTGCGCTGTGCAGTAGTAGTGGGAGCAGGCTTAGTTAGATTTTGTATAATCTTGCTAAGCTGCGTCGCACCTTCAGTTTCTCGCTTCTTACATGCCTCTTTGTAAGATGCGCAGCCTCTGTAGCTCGCAGCATGAGGGCCCGAGCAGTTGGCACATTTGGCTGGAGTTTGGTCACCTTTTTTTTTGCCGCACTCAGTGGAGGCGTGATTTTCACCACATTTGACGCAAGCAAATGGGCGACGGCAATAATTTTTAGTGTGCCCAAATTTCTGGCACCTATGGCATTGGGCTACTTCAGCTGTTTTAAACGGCCTCTCGACTTTAACTCGCTGGTTGCCGAGTACCGTGACTTGCAATAACTCAGTGTTATTGTCTTTGGCGTCTAGCTCAACCTCAAATAAGTCAAGTGGCTCTTTAGTAAAGCGAGATTTTATACCCCTTAAATAGCGGACGGTATGCCCCAATTTGGCTAATTGCTCACGAATCCATTGATCCGGAGTTGAATAATGCAGATGGCGAATAACGACTCTAAATCCACGCTCACATTTTAATTGAAAAGTGTAATTTTCGACTTTATTTGCATCTAAGTACTTTACCAGATTTTTATGAGTGGCAACGTCCTTACATTGCACTCTGATTCCGTGGTTGGCAGTGGGCTTCGTGGTGAAGTTCTCCTGACCAATGGCTTCATCAAGGCGAATAAGTAGCGGCATAATGTCCGTGACGTTTGCCAGAAAGAGAGGCGCAGGCTTCGCACTGAGAAAAGCGTCTCTTGCACTAGTAGCAGCATTGGGCGGAGTAATTTGCACTTCTTCAGCGGCGCAAACTTTATTAGCAAGGCCAGTCGCCTTTGATTGTGTGTCCTCGGTCCGGAGAGTGGGTGCGATGTCGTCTAATAGTGGGCAGTCCTCATCGCTGCCATCCAAATCGATTGCATTTTGCGCACTTTTCTTAGTCTTTTTTGGGCTATCGCCCTTATCTGCAGTTCTCTTTACTGCTTTATCAATAGCATATGGCTGAGCGCCACTTTTAATTGCCTCTTTTGATTTTAAATAATCAGACATACTTCGTTGCGAAGTTGCAGCAGCTTTTGCTTTTAATAACTGGGCCGCAGCCCGAGATGTAGATGGCTGTGCCACAACCTCACTTTTTTTCACAGGCACTTGTAATGGCGTGGGCGCACGCGAGCTTGGCGGCGAGTTGATCAGCGCTTCAACTTCCACATCCATATCTTCGTCGCCTTCATCTGATGCATTGCCTTTAGGCATGGCAGCAAACGTTTTAATAAATTAAATTTACTTTAAAGTTTATTTAATTTAAAATTTCAACTTCAGCTTTTTTTTTTTTTTCTGTTTCTGTTTGTATGCTTGGTTAGAACACACATTAATGATCCCTTTATTCTTTCTCCTCATTCGTAGTAGCTGTCCAGCAGCTAGACGACGAGGATAAGAGAATAGGGGGATATATTTATTCATATAATACTTTACATTGGTATTTTCTTTGAATTACATGGCGCCTTATATTATTTATAATACTTAGGTCGATATTAACCGAAACTTGCTCAAAAGAGTAGTTGAATTAATTGCAAGTGCAACAAAATTTAACTGTGCAGCCTATGCTTTAAATATTAACATAAACAAATCTATATAGATATGTAAATAAATGAAATTACTTAAATTAATAGCTTAAAACATATAGTATTAATAATTATAATAATAAAGATATAAGTAGTAATAATTAGTATACATTGATTTTTCTTTATACATATTTAACAACATCCATGGGATGTGCATGGAACTGGCCGAGGCTCTGCAAGTCTGAGCGGCCAATTGGATTTAGAGAGAAAAGTCGAGACGCTGTCCGGTCATTTTCTCCATACGTGTTTAAGTTAATTATAGCTTATAATTACCTAGAATATTTAATTTACATTCTAATTTCATTATACATTTCGTTTTAGTACAAATTTAGATATTCGCAAAAGCAGCCGTAAACTGCTGTGCGGCACTGTTCCATATGTTAGAATGAGCAGATCAAAACAAATGTAAATAATTGCAAATTGCATAAATTGCTAGCTTAGATCTACAATGTAATAAGAATTATAAATTAAAATATAACAATAAGAATTAAATTTTGAATTGTTTTTCTAATTAAGTTTGTTTTTTCTCTTTACATATGTATGTAAATACATATGTAAATAGAATATCCAATTATTCTATTTACATATGTATGTAAATACATATGTAAATAGAATAGTTGGATTTATCGAAAGTGCAACCATAACAGCTGCACTGCGATGCATTCGAAAAATTATCGGAAAGAGCAGATCACAACAAAGACAGAAAATAATTAAATTGTGCTTAAGTTGCGGCTGCAGAGTGTCAATATATATAACAATGTGAGTATTAATTATTAATGTTAATTAATTTAATAGCTAAATGCATAAAAATTTACTAATTGGAGTTTTGATAATTTTTAGTTACTTATTTGATGTTTGTTGCCAATCAGCTGTCAGGAAGAGGCGCGCTTGGATCGGCATGAGCTGGATCAGCGCAGTGTGGTCGCCCAGAGTCAGCTGTGGGTGGCAATGGTGCAATCTGGCGAAAGATTTGGAGACGCGGCTGCAGCACTGTAGCAGCGCCAGTGTTGAGTGTAGCCCCAGAAGGAGGTGCGTGCGTGCCCGAGTCATCTGGCAGTTCATCGTCGCGTCGAGCAGGAGCTGGAGTTTGGATACGTCTGGGTGCGCTACAGAGTCTGAGCGCCACCATTAAATTGCTGTGATCGAGCAATGTCATCGGGCCATATACTGGTGGATTTCTGCGGCGCCATTCAGCACGTATACGTTCGAGTTCATCTGCTTCTCCTCTTTGCTCTTGGTGAGTGCGGAGTGTTATTAAATCGGCCAGGTGAGTGTGTACAATAGCGGAGTATCTCTCCATAGTTAGCCGTTGTGGGACATACGGATCGTATGCAATGTTTTTGGCCTCAACATTGCTGTGCACCCGCAGCCTCTCGTAATATTTAGCACAAGCTTTATTAAAAATTTCCTCCACAGATGGCACCTCGAGATCTGTACTGATGCGATCATTAGTGATGTGCCGTGGGGCCCCACTTATTCGTCTGAGGGCTATATTTTGCACCGTTATGATACGGTCAAGTTGAGTTCTTGAGAGGAGCGCGCCCCAAACAGGTAAAGTGTATTGCCATATAGGCGCAATTAATTGCTTATAGATGATTACTTTGACCTTTAGTGGCAATTTGCTAAATTGATTTATAAGCCAATCTATCTTTTCTAGCCGGGCCTTGACCCTAATGACAACTTTAGTGACGTGGCTATGAAAGTGGAGCCTCTTATCCATTGTGACGCCCAAGTAGGGATGAGTATCGCTGCTTTCTATGGCTGCATTGTTAATTCTTAAATCATCGAATGGCAATGTCATCTTTAAGGTATGCATTATGTGCTTTGTTTTGCTAGCATTGATTGTAATGCACCATTTTTTTGCCCACAGAGCCAAAGTGTTCATGTATTCTTGCTGCCGAGATAGAGCATCAGCCTGCGTTGAGTGAGCTGAGAGCACAATTATGTCATCGGCATAAGTAGCAAGAAGCATCTTGTCCCTTGGATGGTGTGGTGGCTTAGGTATATCGCTAGTGTATATAGTGTATAACACAGGCCCAAGTAGGCTGCCTTGTGGGACACCTGCGCTTATATGCTTAGTCACTGAGCGACAGCCCCCATGGCATTCGACGAGGAAGGAGCGATTGGCTAGATAGCAGCAAAGGATTCTATAGAGGGCACCTGGTAAGAGCCTTTTGAGCTTGTATTTGAGACCTGAGTGCCAGACTCTGTCAAATGCTTCCTTAATGTCCATATAGACAGTAGAGCAATATTTATCTTCTTCAAATGCTTTCAGTATGAACTGCGTGACACGCCCTAATTGCTGTTCTGCAGAGTGCGCCTTTCGGAATCCAAATTGGTGTCTAGGGATGGATTTGACTAGAGTATCTTGCTCAAACATGCGGCTCAGTATAAGATACTCCAGGATTTTGGAAAGGCCAGACAGGAGACTTATGGGCCTGTATGAGGATACAATGTTCGTGGGCTTGCCAGGCTTGTGTATCATTTTTACTAGAGCTTGCTTCCAGCTAGTGGGAAAGTGACCCAGGCGAAGTGAGTTGTTGTAGATCATAACAAGATACAGCAGCGCCTTCATTGGCAATGCTTTGATAGTATGGTTATCAACGTTATCTAATCCAGCTGCTTTTTTCTTTTCCAGCGTCTTTATATGGTTTACAACCTCTATGGTTGTGACTGGCCGAAAAGGCTCTGCAGCAGAGACTGATGGCTGACTTATTGCTGCCTCAATATCGACCAAGTCAATAGGCGACGTTGTGATAAGAGGTCTGAATCTCTGCTCAAGACTATCCGCAAACACTTCAGCTTTTTCAGCTGTTGTTTTGCACCATACGTTGTTTGCATTTGAGCCATTGCCATCGCTGGACTTCAATAGAGGCAGATTTGGAGCCGGCTGCCGCTTAACTTCATTTGTAAGTCGCCAAAGCTTCTGCATGCTGTATCTATCAGTAGGGTCAATTGAGCTGAATAATTTTTCTTCATACTTTTGCTTTGCAGCTTTTATATCCTTGCGGATGCGATTTGACAGCCTATTGCAGATCAGCTTCGCCAAAGGGTGGCGGCTTAGAAGAAGATGGCGTTTGATTTGCTTCTTGGCCTCAATCAACTGGAGAGTCTGGCTTTTTACTTGGAATTTAGATCTTTGCACTCTACATGGACACTGAGCATTGGCAAAGATAGCAGCATTCTTAATGTTGTTGACGAGGATATCAACAGCATCATCAACATCATCAGGACTGTTAATTTCAGTATTGAGTAAGATACTTTCATTTAGATAGCTCTGAAATTTACTTATATTTGCGTTTAGGTCCAGAAGATGGCCTTTCGCTTTGTGAACAATTGGCTTCTCACCCAGCTGGATCAGCAATGGAAGGTGATCAGAGTTGAGCTCAAATGAGTCAGAGATAGTCAGCATCTCGCGCCTGATCCCTTTGAAGAGTGCAAAATCAATGGCCGAAGGTGATTGGCGTCTGTTGAACGGGAAGTGAGTAGGTGACCCAGTTGCCAAAATATTGCTATCCTCTTGCAAGATACAATTTATTAATGTACTTCCTCTTTGGCAGGCTCTGGTGTTTCCCCACCATCGGCTCTTGGCGTTCCAGTCACCGCCAACTATATATGTGTCGCCCAATGATTTGAGCAGATTGCTAAAGTCAATTGCAGTCCAGCATACTCGTGGAGGGCAGTAGATGGCTACGATATTTACGTGCTTGCCGTTGAGTAAGCTGACTGATACCTCAACACACTGGTGCGAGTCCAAGGATGAGCAGCGCATAGCATAGTGTCGAATATTATGTTTGATTATTAAAGCTGCGCCACCTCTACGCCTATTTGTAGGGTGGTTTGCCAAATAAATAATGTATCCGTCAATAATAGTGTTGTCTCTGTCAGTAAGATGCGTCTCAGATATGAGCATTATATCTATATTATGCTTAATAAGGTACTGTTTTAGCTCAGTAAGCTTTTTAGTAATGCCAGCAGCATTCCAAACAGATATATTGATGTTGTTTATGCTATTTGATACTGCAGACTGCGATATGCAGCTGCGTCTATTTGCATTAAGTGTAACAGATACATTATTAGACATTTAAGTGCCCATTTGGACCAATTCTAGCTAATAGGCAAGCTGTCAGGGTGGTCATCATCTCAATGAGTTTGTCAATCTTGGCCTCTAATCTAGAGCTACCTTGTACTTGCATAGCTGGCATGTTGGCATTTCTGAACTGGTCAAAATTGAGAGCATATTCGGCCCCGTTATTAAATTGGGTTGCCCCAGATGAAATAGGCGGGCGTCTACGGCGCGTGCTTAAGCTGCGGCTTCTTTTAGATGGCGCTGGCCGCTGTGCGCTTGCTTGCCTAGGCAACTGAACTTGCTGCTGCGCACGCTTAGTGGCTGTCTGCCTCGACTGTCGTTGCTGGCCATTATTTGCTGCATATGCAACAGGCTGTTTTAATTGAAGGCCTGCCCTGAGAGCTGTAGCGTAGCTAGGCGCAGCATTGGCCGTTTGGGGTCGTGACTGAGGGGGGGCTTGCTGTACAAGATTTGGCATATTTGTACTTCTGCGCTGTGCAGTAGTAGTGGGAGCAGGCTTAGTTAGATTTTGTATAATCTTGCTAAGCTGCGTCGCACCTTCAGTTTCTCGCTTCTTACATGCCTCTTTGTAAGATGCGCAGCCTCTGTAGCTCGCAGCATGAGGGCCCGAGCAGTTGGCACATTTGGCTGGAGTTTGGTCACCTTTTTTTTTGCCGCACTCAGTGGAGGCGTGATTTTCACCACATTTGACGCAAGCAAATGGGCGACGGCAATAATTTTTAGTGTGCCCAAATTTCTGGCACCTATGGCATTGGGCTACTTCAGCTGTTTTAAACGGCCTCTCGACTTTAACTCGCTGGTTGCCGAGTACCGTGACTTGCAATAACTCAGTGTTATTGTCTTTGGCGTCTAGCTCAACCTCAAATAAGTCAAGTGGCTCTTTAGTAAAGCGAGATTTTATACCCCTTAAATAGCGGACGGTATGCCCCAATTTGGCTAATTGCTCACGAATCCATTGATCCGGAGTTGAATAATGCAGATGGCGAATAACGACTCTAAATCCACGCTCACATTTTAATTGAAAAGTGTAATTTTCGACTTTATTTGCATCTAAGTACTTTACCAGATTTTTATGAGTGGCAACGTCCTTACATTGCACTCTGATTCCGTGGTTGGCAGTGGGCTTCGTGGTGAAGTTCTCCTGACCAATGGCTTCATCAAGGCGAATAAGTAGCGGCATAATGTCCGTGACGTTTGCCAGAAAGAGAGGCGCAGGCTTCGCACTGAGAAAAGCGTCTCTTGCACTAGTAGCAGCATTGGGCGGAGTAATTTGCACTTCTTCAGCGGCGCAAACTTTATTAGCAAGGCCAGTCGCCTTTGATTGTGTGTCCTCGGTCCGGAGAGTGGGTGCGATGTCGTCTAATAGTGGGCAGTCCTCATCGCTGCCATCCAAATCGATTGCATTTTGCGCACTTTTCTTAGTCTTTTTTGGGCTATCGCCCTTATCTGCAGTTCTCTTTACTGCTTTATCAATAGCATATGGCTGAGCGCCACTTTTAATTGCCTCTTTTGATTTTAAATAATCAGACATACTTCGTTGCGAAGTTGCAGCAGCTTTTGCTTTTAATAACTGGGCCGCAGCCCGAGATGTAGATGGCTGTGCCACAACCTCACTTTTTTTCACAGGCACTTGTAATGGCGTGGGCGCACGCGAGCTTGGCGGCGAGTTGATCAGCGCTTCAACTTCCACATCCATATCTTCGTCGCCTTCATCTGATGCATTGCCTTTAGGCATGGCAGCAAACGTTTTAATAAATTAAATTTACTTTAAAGTTTATTTAATTTAAAATTTCAACTTCAGCTTTTTTTTTTTTTTCTGTTTGTATGCTTGGTTAGAACACACATTAATGATCCCTTTATTCTTTCTCCTCATTCGTAGTAGCTGTCCAGCAGCTAGACGACGAGGATAAGAGAATAGGGGGATATATTTATTCATATAATACTTTACATTGGTATTTTCTTTGAATTACATGGCGCCTTATATTATTTATAATACTTAGGTCGATATTAACCGAAACTTGCTCAAAAGAGTAGTTGAATTAATTGCAAGTGCAACAAAATTTAACTGTGCAGCCTATGCTTTAAATATTAACATAAACAAATCTATATAGATATGTAAATAAATGAAATTACTTAAATTAATAGCTTAAAACATATAGTATTAATAATTATAATAATAAAGATATAAGTAGTAATAATTAGTATACATTGATTTTTCTTTATACATATTTAACAACATCCATGGGATGTGCATGGAACTGGCCGAGGCTCTGCAAGTCTGAGCGGCCAATTGGATTTAGAGAGAAAAGTCGAGACGCTGTCCGGTCATTTTCTCCATACGTGTTTAAGTTAATTATAGCTTATAATTACCTAGAATATTTAATTTACATTCTAATTTCATTATACATTTCGTTTTAGTACAAATTTAGATATTCGCAAAAGCAGCCGTAAACTGCTGTGCGGCACTGTTCCATATGTTAGAATGAGCAGATCAAAACAAATGTAAATAATTGCAAATTGCATAAATTGCTAGCTTAGATCTACAATGTAATAAGAATTATAAATTAAAATATAACAATAAGAATTAAATTTTGAATTGTTTTTCTAATTAAGTTTGTTTTTTCTCTTTACATATGTATGTAAATACATATGTAAATAGAATATCCAATTATTCTATTTACATATGTATGTAAATACATATGTAAATAGAATAGTTGGATTTATCGAAAGTGCAACCATAACAGCTGCACTGCGATGCATTCGAAAAATTATCGGAAAGAGCAGATCACAACAAAGACAGAAAATAATTAAATTGTGCTTAAGTTGCGGCTGCAGAGTGTCAATATATATAACAATGTGAGTATTAATTATTAATGTTAATTAATTTAATAGCTAAATGCATAAAAATTTACTAATTGGAGTTTTGATAATTTTTAGTTACTTATTTGATGTTTGTTGCCAATCAGCTGTCAGGAAGAGGCGCGCTTGGATCGGCATGAGCTGGATCAGCGCAGTGTGGTCGCCCAGAGTCAGCTGTGGGTGGCAATGGTGCAATCTGGCGAAAGATTTGGAGACGCGGCTGCAGCACTGTAGCAGCGCCAGTGTTGAGTGTAGCCCCAGAAGGAGGTGCGTGCGTGCCCGAGTCATCTGGCAGTTCATCGTCGCGTCGAGCAGGAGCTGGAGTTTGGATACGTCTGGGTGCGCTACAGAGTCTGAGCGCCACCATTAAATTGCTGTGATCGAGCAATGTCATCGGGCCATATACTGGTGGATTTCTGCGGCGCCATTCAGCACGTATACGTTCGAGTTCATCTGCTTCTCCTCTTTGCTCTTGGTGAGTGCGGAGTGTTATTAAATCGGCCAGGTGAGTGTGTACAATAGCGGAGTATCTCTCCATAGTTAGCCGTTGTGGGACATACGGATCGTATGCAATGTTTTTGGCCTCAACATTGCTGTGCACCCGCAGCCTCTCGTAATATTTAGCACAAGCTTTATTAAAAATTTCCTCCACAGATGGCACCTCGAGATCTGTACTGATGCGATCATTAGTGATGTGCCGTGGGGCCCCACTTATTCGTCTGAGGGCTATATTTTGCACCGTTATGATACGGTCAAGTTGAGTTCTTGAGAGGAGCGCGCCCCAAACAGGTAAAGTGTATTGCCATATAGGCGCAATTAATTGCTTATAGATGATTACTTTGACCTTTAGTGGCAATTTGCTAAATTGATTTATAAGCCAATCTATCTTTTCTAGCCGGGCCTTGACCCTAATGACAACTTTAGTGACGTGGCTATGAAAGTGGAGCCTCTTATCCATTGTGACGCCCAAGTAGGGATGAGTATCGCTGCTTTCTATGGCTGCATTGTTAATTCTTAAATCATCGAATGGCAATGTCATCTTTAAGGTATGCATTATGTGCTTTGTTTTGCTAGCATTGATTGTAATGCACCATTTTTTTGCCCACAGAGCCAAAGTGTTCATGTATTCTTGCTGCCGAGATAGAGCATCAGCCTGCGTTGAGTGAGCTGAGAGCACAATTATGTCATCGGCATAAGTAGCAAGAAGCATCTTGTCCCTTGGATGGTGTGGTGGCTTAGGTATATCGCTAGTGTATATAGTGTATAACACAGGCCCAAGTAGGCTGCCTTGTGGGACACCTGCGCTTATATGCTTAGTCACTGAGCGACAGCCCCCATGGCATTCGACGAGGAAGGAGCGATTGGCTAGATAGCAGCAAAGGATTCTATAGAGGGCACCTGGTAAGAGCCTTTTGAGCTTGTATTTGAGACCTGAGTGCCAGACTCTGTCAAATGCTTCCTTAATGTCCATATAGACAGTAGAGCAATATTTATCTTCTTCAAATGCTTTCAGTATGAACTGCGTGACACGCCCTAATTGCTGTTCTGCAGAGTGCGCCTTTCGGAATCCAAATTGGTGTCTAGGGATGGATTTGACTAGAGTATCTTGCTCAAACATGCGGCTCAGTATAAGATACTCCAGGATTTTGGAAAGGCCAGACAGGAGACTTATGGGCCTGTATGAGGATACAATGTTCGTGGGCTTGCCAGGCTTGTGTATCATTTTTACTAGAGCTTGCTTCCAGCTAGTGGGAAAGTGACCCAGGCGAAGTGAGTTGTTGTAGATCATAACAAGATACAGCAGCGCCTTCATTGGCAATGCTTTGATAGTATGGTTATCAACGTTATCTAATCCAGCTGCTTTTTTCTTTTCCAGCGTCTTTATATGGTTTACAACCTCTATGGTTGTGACTGGCCGAAAAGGCTCTGCAGCAGAGACTGATGGCTGACTTATTGCTGCCTCAATATCGACCAAGTCAATAGGCGACGTTGTGATAAGAGGTCTGAATCTCTGCTCAAGACTATCCGCAAACACTTCAGCTTTTTCAGCTGTTGTTTTGCACCATACGTTGTTTGCATTTGAGCCATTGCCATCGCTGGACTTCAATAGAGGCAGATTTGGAGCCGGCTGCCGCTTAACTTCATTTGTAAGTCGCCAAAGCTTCTGCATGCTGTATCTATCAGTAGGGTCAATTGAGCTGAATAATTTTTCTTCATACTTTTGCTTTGCAGCTTTTATATCCTTGCGGATGCGATTTGACAGCCTATTGCAGATCAGCTTCGCCAAAGGGTGGCGGCTTAGAAGAAGATGGCGTTTGATTTGCTTCTTGGCCTCAATCAACTGGAGAGTCTGGCTTTTTACTTGGAATTTAGATCTTTGCACTCTACATGGACACTGAGCATTGGCAAAGATAGCAGCATTCTTAATGTTGTTGACGAGGATATCAACAGCATCATCAACATCATCAGGACTGTTAATTTCAGTATTGAGTAAGATACTTTCATTTAGATAGCTCTGAAATTTACTTATATTTGCGTTTAGGTCCAGAAGATGGCCTTTCGCTTTGTGAACAATTGGCTTCTCACCCAGCTGGATCAGCAATGGAAGGTGATCAGAGTTGAGCTCAAATGAGTCAGAGATAGTCAGCATCTCGCGCCTGATCCCTTTGAAGAGTGCAAAATCAATGGCCGAAGGTGATTGGCGTCTGTTGAACGGGAAGTGAGTAGGTGACCCAGTTGCCAAAATATTGCTATCCTCTTGCAAGATACAATTTATTAATGTACTTCCTCTTTGGCAGGCTCTGGTGTTTCCCCACCATCGGCTCTTGGCGTTCCAGTCACCGCCAACTATATATGTGTCGCCCAATGATTTGAGCAGATTGCTAAAGTCAATTGCAGTCCAGCATACTCGTGGAGGGCAGTAGATGGCTACGATATTTACGTGCTTGCCGTTGAGTAAGCTGACTGATACCTCAACACACTGGTGCGAGTCCAAGGATGAGCAGCGCATAGCATAGTGTCGAATATTATGTTTGATTATTAAAGCTGCGCCACCTCTACGCCTATTTGTAGGGTGGTTTGCCAAATAAATAATGTATCCGTCAATAATAGTGTTGTCTCTGTCAGTAAGATGCGTCTCAGATATGAGCATTATATCTATATTATGCTTAATAAGGTACTGTTTTAGCTCAGTAAGCTTTTTAGTAATGCCAGCAGCATTCCAAACAGATATATTGATGTTGTTTATGCTATTTGATACTGCAGACTGCGATATGCAGCTGCGTCTATTTGCATTAAGTGTAACAGATACATTATTAGACATTTAAGTGCCCATTTGGACCAATTCTAGCTAATAGGCAAGCTGTCAGGGTGGTCATCATCTCAATGAGTTTGTCAATCTTGGCCTCTAATCTAGAGCTACCTTGTACTTGCATAGCTGGCATGTTGGCATTTCTGAACTGGTCAAAATTGAGAGCATATTCGGCCCCGTTATTAAATTGGGTTGCCCCAGATGAAATAGGCGGGCGTCTACGGCGCGTGCTTAAGCTGCGGCTTCTTTTAGATGGCGCTGGCCGCTGTGCGCTTGCTTGCCTAGGCAACTGAACTTGCTGCTGCGCACGCTTAGTGGCTGTCTTTTCTGTTTGTATGCTTGGTTAGAACACACATTAATGATCCCTTTATTCTTTCTCCTCATTCGTAGTAGCTGTCCAGCAGCTAGACGACGAGGATAAGAGAATAGGGGGATATATTTATTCATATAATACTTTACATTGGTATTTTCTTTGAATTACATGGCGCCTTATATTATTTATAATACTTAGGTCGATATTAACCGAAACTTGCTCAAAAGAGTAGTTGAATTAATTGCAAGTGCAACAAAATTTAACTGTGCAGCCTATGCTTTAAATATTAACATAAACAAATCTATATAGATATGTAAATAAATGAAATTACTTAAATTAATAGCTTAAAACATATAGTATTAATAATTATAATAATAAAGATATAAGTAGTAATAATTAGTATACATTGATTTTTCTTTATACATATTTAACAACATCCATGGGATGTGCATGGAACTGGCCGAGGCTCTGCAAGTCTGAGCGGCCAATTGGATTTAGAGAGAAAAGTCGAGACGCTGTCCGGTCATTTTCTCCATACGTGTTTAAGTTAATTATAGCTTATAATTACCTAGAATATTTAATTTACATTCTAATTTCATTATACATTTCGTTTTAGTACAAATTTAGATATTCGCAAAAGCAGCCGTAAACTGCTGTGCGGCACTGTTCCATATGTTAGAATGAGCAGATCAAAACAAATGTAAATAATTGCAAATTGCATAAATTGCTAGCTTAGATCTACAATGTAATAAGAATTATAAATTAAAATATAACAATAAGAATTAAATTTTGAATTGTTTTTCTAATTAAGTTTGTTTTTTCTCTTTACATATGTATGTAAATACATATGTAAATAGAATATCCAATTATTCTATTTACATATGTATGTAAATACATATGTAAATAGAATAGTTGGATTTATCGAAAGTGCAACCATAACAGCTGCACTGCGATGCATTCGAAAAATTATCGGAAAGAGCAGATCACAACAAAGACAGAAAATAATTAAATTGTGCTTAAGTTGCGGCTGCAGAGTGTCAATATATATAACAATGTGAGTATTAATTATTAATGTTAATTAATTTAATAGCTAAATGCATAAAAATTTACTAATTGGAGTTTTGATAATTTTTAGTTACTTATTTGATGTTTGTTGCCAATCAGCTGTCAGGAAGAGGCGCGCTTGGATCGGCATGAGCTGGATCAGCGCAGTGTGGTCGCCCAGAGTCAGCTGTGGGTGGCAATGGTGCAATCTGGCGAAAGATTTGGAGACGCGGCTGCAGCACTGTAGCAGCGCCAGTGTTGAGTGTAGCCCCAGAAGGAGGTGCGTGCGTGCCCGAGTCATCTGGCAGTTCATCGTCGCGTCGAGCAGGAGCTGGAGTTTGGATACGTCTGGGTGCGCTACAGAGTCTGAGCGCCACCATTAAATTGCTGTGATCGAGCAATGTCATCGGGCCATATACTGGTGGATTTCTGCGGCGCCATTCAGCACGTATACGTTCGAGTTCATCTGCTTCTCCTCTTTGCTCTTGGTGAGTGCGGAGTGTTATTAAATCGGCCAGGTGAGTGTGTACAATAGCGGAGTATCTCTCCATAGTTAGCCGTTGTGGGACATACGGATCGTATGCAATGTTTTTGGCCTCAACATTGCTGTGCACCCGCAGCCTCTCGTAATATTTAGCACAAGCTTTATTAAAAATTTCCTCCACAGATGGCACCTCGAGATCTGTACTGATGCGATCATTAGTGATGTGCCGTGGGGCCCCACTTATTCGTCTGAGGGCTATATTTTGCACCGTTATGATACGGTCAAGTTGAGTTCTTGAGAGGAGCGCGCCCCAAACAGGTAAAGTGTATTGCCATATAGGCGCAATTAATTGCTTATAGATGATTACTTTGACCTTTAGTGGCAATTTGCTAAATTGATTTATAAGCCAATCTATCTTTTCTAGCCGGGCCTTGACCCTAATGACAACTTTAGTGACGTGGCTATGAAAGTGGAGCCTCTTATCCATTGTGACGCCCAAGTAGGGATGAGTATCGCTGCTTTCTATGGCTGCATTGTTAATTCTTAAATCATCGAATGGCAATGTCATCTTTAAGGTATGCATTATGTGCTTTGTTTTGCTAGCATTGATTGTAATGCACCATTTTTTTGCCCACAGAGCCAAAGTGTTCATGTATTCTTGCTGCCGAGATAGAGCATCAGCCTGCGTTGAGTGAGCTGAGAGCACAATTATGTCATCGGCATAAGTAGCAAGAAGCATCTTGTCCCTTGGATGGTGTGGTGGCTTAGGTATATCGCTAGTGTATATAGTGTATAACACAGGCCCAAGTAGGCTGCCTTGTGGGACACCTGCGCTTATATGCTTAGTCACTGAGCGACAGCCCCCATGGCATTCGACGAGGAAGGAGCGATTGGCTAGATAGCAGCAAAGGATTCTATAGAGGGCACCTGGTAAGAGCCTTTTGAGCTTGTATTTGAGACCTGAGTGCCAGACTCTGTCAAATGCTTCCTTAATGTCCATATAGACAGTAGAGCAATATTTATCTTCTTCAAATGCTTTCAGTATGAACTGCGTGACACGCCCTAATTGCTGTTCTGCAGAGTGCGCCTTTCGGAATCCAAATTGGTGTCTAGGGATGGATTTGACTAGAGTATCTTGCTCAAACATGCGGCTCAGTATAAGATACTCCAGGATTTTGGAAAGGCCAGACAGGAGACTTATGGGCCTGTATGAGGATACAATGTTCGTGGGCTTGCCAGGCTTGTGTATCATTTTTACTAGAGCTTGCTTCCAGCTAGTGGGAAAGTGACCCAGGCGAAGTGAGTTGTTGTAGATCATAACAAGATACAGCAGCGCCTTCATTGGCAATGCTTTGATAGTATGGTTATCAACGTTATCTAATCCAGCTGCTTTTTTCTTTTCCAGCGTCTTTATATGGTTTACAACCTCTATGGTTGTGACTGGCCGAAAAGGCTCTGCAGCAGAGACTGATGGCTGACTTATTGCTGCCTCAATATCGACCAAGTCAATAGGCGACGTTGTGATAAGAGGTCTGAATCTCTGCTCAAGACTATCCGCAAACACTTCAGCTTTTTCAGCTGTTGTTTTGCACCATACGTTGTTTGCATTTGAGCCATTGCCATCGCTGGACTTCAATAGAGGCAGATTTGGAGCCGGCTGCCGCTTAACTTCATTTGTAAGTCGCCAAAGCTTCTGCATGCTGTATCTATCAGTAGGGTCAATTGAGCTGAATAATTTTTCTTCATACTTTTGCTTTGCAGCTTTTATATCCTTGCGGATGCGATTTGACAGCCTATTGCAGATCAGCTTCGCCAAAGGGTGGCGGCTTAGAAGAAGATGGCGTTTGATTTGCTTCTTGGCCTCAATCAACTGGAGAGTCTGGCTTTTTACTTGGAATTTAGATCTTTGCACTCTACATGGACACTGAGCATTGGCAAAGATAGCAGCATTCTTAATGTTGTTGACGAGGATATCAACAGCATCATCAACATCATCAGGACTGTTAATTTCAGTATTGAGTAAGATACTTTCATTTAGATAGCTCTGAAATTTACTTATATTTGCGTTTAGGTCCAGAAGATGGCCTTTCGCTTTGTGAACAATTGGCTTCTCACCCAGCTGGATCAGCAATGGAAGGTGATCAGAGTTGAGCTCAAATGAGTCAGAGATAGTCAGCATCTCGCGCCTGATCCCTTTGAAGAGTGCAAAATCAATGGCCGAAGGTGATTGGCGTCTGTTGAACGGGAAGTGAGTAGGTGACCCAGTTGCCAAAATATTGCTATCCTCTTGCAAGATACAATTTATTAATGTACTTCCTCTTTGGCAGGCTCTGGTGTTTCCCCACCATCGGCTCTTGGCGTTCCAGTCACCGCCAACTATATATGTGTCGCCCAATGATTTGAGCAGATTGCTAAAGTCAATTGCAGTCCAGCATACTCGTGGAGGGCAGTAGATGGCTACGATATTTACGTGCTTGCCGTTGAGTAAGCTGACTGATACCTCAACACACTGGTGCGAGTCCAAGGATGAGCAGCGCATAGCATAGTGTCGAATATTATGTTTGATTATTAAAGCTGCGCCACCTCTACGCCTATTTGTAGGGTGGTTTGCCAAATAAATAATGTATCCGTCAATAATAGTGTTGTCTCTGTCAGTAAGATGCGTCTCAGATATGAGCATTATATCTATATTATGCTTAATAAGGTACTGTTTTAGCTCAGTAAGCTTTTTAGTAATGCCAGCAGCATTCCAAACAGATATATTGATGTTGTTTATGCTATTTGATACTGCAGACTGCGATATGCAGCTGCGTCTATTTGCATTAAGTGTAACAGATACATTATTAGACATTTAAGTGCCCATTTGGACCAATTCTAGCTAATAGGCAAGCTGTCAGGGTGGTCATCATCTCAATGAGTTTGTCAATCTTGGCCTCTAATCTAGAGCTACCTTGTACTTGCATAGCTGGCATGTTGGCATTTCTGAACTGGTCAAAATTGAGAGCATATTCGGCCCCGTTATTAAATTGGGTTGCCCCAGATGAAATAGGCGGGCGTCTACGGCGCGTGCTTAAGCTGCGGCTTCTTTTAGATGGCGCTGGCCGCTGTGCGCTTGCTTGCCTAGGCAACTGAACTTGCTGCTGCGCACGCTTAGTGGCTGTCTGCCTCGACTGTCGTTGCTGGCCATTATTTGCTGCATATGCAACAGGCTGTTTTAATTGAAGGCCTGCCCTGAGAGCTGTAGCGTAGCTAGGCGCAGCATTGGCCGTTTGGGGTCGTGACTGAGGGGGGGCTTGCTGTACAAGATTTGGCATATTTGTACTTCTGCGCTGTGCAGTAGTAGTGGGAGCAGGCTTAGTTAGATTTTGTATAATCTTGCTAAGCTGCGTCGCACCTTCAGTTTCTCGCTTCTTACATGCCTCTTTGTAAGATGCGCAGCCTCTGTAGCTCGCAGCATGAGGGCCCGAGCAGTTGGCACATTTGGCTGGAGTTTGGTCACCTTTTTTTTTGCCGCACTCAGTGGAGGCGTGATTTTCACCACATTTGACGCAAGCAAATGGGCGACGGCAATAATTTTTAGTGTGCCCAAATTTCTGGCACCTATGGCATTGGGCTACTTCAGCTGTTTTAAACGGCCTCTCGACTTTAACTCGCTGGTTGCCGAGTACCGTGACTTGCAATAACTCAGTGTTATTGTCTTTGGCGTCTAGCTCAACCTCAAATAAGTCAAGTGGCTCTTTAGTAAAGCGAGATTTTATACCCCTTAAATAGCGGACGGTATGCCCCAATTTGGCTAATTGCTCACGAATCCATTGATCCGGAGTTGAATAATGCAGATGGCGAATAACGACTCTAAATCCACGCTCACATTTTAATTGAAAAGT
This sequence comes from Drosophila hamatofila, assembly GCA_035045345.1. NCBI lineage: Eukaryota > Metazoa > Arthropoda > Insecta > Diptera > Drosophilidae > Drosophila > Drosophila hamatofila. Next base: position 8,816 of record JAWNPA010000020.1, on the reverse strand, counting down.
GTAATTTTCGACTTTATTTGCATCTAAGTACTTTACCAGATTTTTATGAGTGGCAACGTCCTTACATTGCACTCTGATTCCGTGGTTGGCAGTGGGCTTCGTGGTGAAGTTCTCCTGACCAATGGCTTCATCAAGGCGAATAAGTAGCGGCATAATGTCCGTGACGTTTGCCAGAAAGAGAGGCGCAGGCTTCGCACTGAGAAAAGCGTCTCTTGCACTAGTAGCAGCATTGGGCGGAGTAATTTGCACTTCTTCAGCGGCGCAAACTTTATTAGCAAGGCCAGTCGCCTTTGATTGTGTGTCCTCGGTCCGGAGAGTGGGTGCGATGTCGTCTAATAGTGGGCAGTCCTCATCGCTGCCATCCAAATCGATTGCATTTTGCGCACTTTTCTTAGTCTTTTTTGGGCTATCGCCCTTATCTGCAGTTCTCTTTACTGCTTTATCAATAGCATATGGCTGAGCGCCACTTTTAATTGCCTCTTTTGATTTTAAATAATCAGACATACTTCGTTGCGAAGTTGCAGCAGCTTTTGCTTTTAATAACTGGGCCGCAGCCCGAGATGTAGATGGCTGTGCCACAACCTCACTTTTTTTCACAGGCACTTGTAATGGCGTGGGCGCACGCGAGCTTGGCGGCGAGTTGATCAGCGCTTCAACTTCCACATCCATATCTTCGTTCTGTTTGTATGCTTGGTTAGAACACACATTAATGATCCCTTTATTCTTTCTCCTCATTCGTAGTAGCTGTCCAGCAGCTAGACGACGAGGATAAGAGAATAGGGGGATATATTTATTCATATAATACTTTACATTGGTATTTTCTTTGAATTACATGGCGCCTTATATTATTTATAATACTTAGGTCGATATTAACCGAAACTTGCTCAAAAGAGTAGTTGAATTAATTGCAAGTGCAACAAAATTTAACTGTGCAGCCTATGCTTTAAATATTAACATAAACAAATCTATATAGATATGTAAATAAATGAAATTACTTAAATTAATAGCTTAAAACATATAGTATTAATAATTATAATAATAAAGATATAAGTAGTAATAATTAGTATACATTGATTTTTCTTTATACATATTTAACAACATCCATGGGATGTGCATGGAACTGGCCGAGGCTCTGCAAGTCTGAGCGGCCAATTGGATTTAGAGAGAAAAGTCGAGACGCTGTCCGGTCATTTTCTCCATACGTGTTTAAGTTAATTATAGCTTATAATTACCTAGAATATTTAATTTACATTCTAATTTCATTATACATTTCGTTTTAGTACAAATTTAGATATTCGCAAAAGCAGCCGTAAACTGCTGTGCGGCACTGTTCCATATGTTAGAATGAGCAGATCAAAACAAATGTAAATAATTGCAAATTGCATAAATTGCTAGCTTAGATCTACAATGTAATAAGAATTATAAATTAAAATATAACAATAAGAATTAAATTTTGAATTGTTTTTCTAATTAAGTTTGTTTTTTCTCTTTACATATGTATGTAAATACATATGTAAATAGAATATCCAATTATTCTATTTACATATGTATGTAAATACATATGTAAATAGAATAGTTGGATTTATCGAAAGTGCAACCATAACAGCTGCACTGCGATGCATTCGAAAAATTATCGGAAAGAGCAGATCACAACAAAGACAGAAAATAATTAAATTGTGCTTAAGTTGCGGCTGCAGAGTGTCAATATATATAACAATGTGAGTATTAATTATTAATGTTAATTAATTTAATAGCTAAATGCATAAAAATTTACTAATTGGAGTTTTGATAATTTTTAGTTACTTATTTGATGTTTGTTGCCAATCAGCTGTCAGGAAGAGGCGCACTAATCCCCGCTCCTCCCATCTCATACATGATCAGCTGCCGCGCGCATGGGGTCGGTCTTTTTATCTCTCCTGCATTCTTGTATGTGCGCCTATGATACTTAAATAGCATATATCGACTTTTTTCTGGCTATGGCACATCAGCGCTTATATTACAATAATGAGCATTATAGATATTACAGACATGGCTTGAGTAGCTGATATAGACTATAGATATAATATGTTTTACATAGTATGTGCATATTACATTTCTTTTTCATTATGCATCTGCAGAGATGGAATGCCCGGTCTATATGACGAAGTCGAGACAAGTCTGGTCATTTTCTCGATATGGGATATCTTATAGTTTATAGAGTAATTATATATATTATTTTCCTTTCATTTCCATTTTTGCATGGCTAGAATAGCACACTGCACCATACAGTTGTGCAATAGTACATAGTTATCGATGAGTTATCGAGAGTACTACATATAGGCAAGCCAACTATACTATCTGATAGAAATTTTGATATTGTCTTAATGTTATTATATTATATAGTCCCCCCCCCCCCCCCCTCCCCCCCCCCCCCCCCCCCCCCCCCCCCCCCCCCCCTTTTTCTTCCCTCCCTCTTTTTTTTTTTTTCTCTGTTTGTATGTCACAAGAGAACACACAATAATGATCTCCGCCTCCTCCCATCTCATACATGATCAGCTGACCTGCAGCTGCATGGCGAGGGGAAGAAAGTACGGAGATACTTTTTATTCAATAATACTTTACAATAGCATTTCTAATGAATATGAGTAGCGCCTATAAGATACTTATAAATATACAAAAGGACAATATTATTCGAAACTTTTCAATTTAAATGGCTATTAGTGCACAAAAATAACAGTGCAGCTTAATATTACAAAATACTGATAAAAGAGCAATTTATAGATATTACAAAATGACAATAAAGTGCTTGAGTAGCTGATAATAGACTAATTAGATAATTAACATATAAGTTTTACAATAGTAATAGATAGCATTAATTAATATAATTCAATTTTCTTTTTCATTAATAAGCATCTGCAAGATGCACTGAGAAATTAGCTCAAAGTAGCTAATTGGAATAGACGAGAAAAGTCGAGACAAAGTCTGGTCATTTTCTCGAATATGGGAATAATCTTAAAATAGTTTAAATTACAGAAAGTTAATTATTATTAATATAGATAATTATTTTCCTTTCATTTTCATTTGAGTTGCAATGGCTAAAAGAATATGCACAACTGACACCATACAATGTTTGTGCAGTAATAAGTTGTTACATAGTTATCGATGAGTTATCGAGAGTAACTACATATATGGCAAGCCAAAAAACTATGAACAATAAGAATTAACAATTGATAGAAATTATTGATATTAAGTTCTAAAGTTAATGTTATTAATTAATTATATAGTATTTTAAATTAATATTAAGTTTAGTTTACATATTTACAATGTTTATGCATAGCGATATTTGCTGCAATATATCGCATGAGTAATCATATGTTTGATTTTGATTGCAACTTTATAATAATTAAATTTAAATTAATTTAATATGGTTTAATATTCATAAAAAATTTAATAACTTGCATTTCAAATAGTTTAATAATTCATTTTAGCAAATTTGATTTCATAAATATTCATTATAAAAATATCGCAAGTGCAACTGAGTAGGTGACGATGCAACCCTGGCTGTATGCCTATCGGAATGCACAATCAAAACAAAAACAAAGACAGCTGATTGGAAATTGCATTAAATGCAAATTTGATGCTGCTAATTGGTAAGTTTAGATATTAATAAAAATAAGAGTGATATAATTATAATTATTTGATGCATTAATAATTAATATTGATTAATTATAATCTTTTTATGTTTTCAGCTGCTAACATACAAAATGAAGAGAGGCGCAATACAAGAATGCGGAATTGCATTAATTGCAATCTGACTAGCAGGTAAGTGAATTTTGCAAAAGTAAATAAAAGTGTTAAAAGATTATTAAACTTGATTATTTCTTTGCAGAGTGCATCAAACACTGCTAGGAGGATTAGCCAGGCAGGCACTGCAGCCGATAGGGCGCATAAATAAGTTAGTGAAATTGCATTTATTGCAAGCTGACTAGCAGGTTAGTGAATTTTGCAAAAGTTAATAAAAATATTAAAAGATTATTAATATTAATATTTTCTTTGCAGAGTACATCAACCACAGCAAGGAGGATTTGCCAAGCGGGCACTGCAGCCGATAAGGCGCATAATTAAGTTAGGTTTAGGTTAATTCAAATGTATGTTTTAGGCGCAAGCGCCGTCATATATGTTCGCTGCACATATTATATATGTGCCGAAAATAAACTTTTGAATTGTAATTTGATGATTAGTAAGTGTATTATTTCTAACTAAAGATACTCAGTTATGCAATTGTTAGGTTGGGTCCCTATAAAATCTAAGTAGAGCCCTATAAGGGGCAAGAGGCGATGGTGGTGGCAGTGGCAGCGGCATTGGCGCAATCCCTTGAAAAACAGGTAGGCGTTGCGGCTGCTGGGCTGCTGCCTGTGCAGCTTCGTTGCGTCGATAAACCTCCTTTTGTTTGTATGTCACAAGAGAACACACAATAATGATCTCCGCCTCCTCCCATCTCATACATGATCAGCTGACCTGCAGCCAGTATGGCGAGGGGAAGAAAGTACGGAGATACTTTTATTCAATACTTACAATAGCATTTCAATGAATATGAGTAGCGCCTATAAGATACTTATAAATATACAAAAGGACAATATTATTCGAAACTTTTCAATTTAAATGGCTATTAGTGCATAAAAATAATAGCAGTTTAATATTACAAAATACTGATAAAAGAGCAATTTATAGATATTACAAAACCACAATAAAGTGCTTGAGTAGCTGATAATAGACTAATTAGATAATTAACATATAAGTTTTACAATAGTAATAGATAGCATTAATTAATATAATTTAATTTTCTTTTTTCATTAATAAGCATCTGCAAGATGCACTGAGAAATTAGCTCAAAGTAGCTAAATTGGAATGAGACGAGAAAAGTCGAGACAAAGTCTGGTCCATTTTCTCGAAATATGGGAATAATCTTAAAATAGTTTAAATTACAGAAAGTTAATTATTATTAATATGAGATAATTATTTTCCTTTCATTTTCATTTGAGTTGCAATGGCTAAAAGAATATGCAATAAACGACATCATACAATGTTTGTGGCAGTAATAAGTTGTTACATAGTTATCGATGAGGTTAATTGAGAGTAACTACATATATGGCAAGCCAAAAAACTATGAACAATAAGAATTAACAATTGATAGAAATTATTGATTTATTAAGCCCATGTTGTTAATTAATTATATAGTATTTTAAATTAATATTAAGTTTAGTTTACATATTTACAATGTTTATGCATAGCGATATTTGCTGCAATATATCGCATGAGTAATCATATGTTTGATTTTGATTGCAACTTTATAATAATTAAATTTAAATTAATTTAATATGGTTTAATATTCATAAAAAATTTAATAACTTGCATTTCAAATAGTTTAATAATTCATTTTTAGCATAATTTGATTTCATAAATATTCATTATAAAAATATCGCAAGTAACTGAGTAGGTGACGAGAGGTAACCCTGGCTTATGCCTATCGGAATGCACAATCAAAACAAAAACAAAGACAGCTGATTGGAAATTGCATTAAATGCAAATTTGATGCTGCTAATTGGTAAGTTTAGATATTAATAAAATAAGAGTGATATAATTATAATTATTTGATGCATTAAATAATTAATATTGATTAATTATAATCTTTTACAAGTTTTCAGCTGCTAACATACAAAATTAAATAGAGGCGCAATACAATGTGGAATTGCATTAATTGCAATCTGACTAGCAGGTAAGTGAATTTTGCAAAAGTAAATAAAAGTGTTAAAAGATTATTAAACTTTTTTTTTTTCTGTTTGTATGTCACAAGAGAACACATAATAATGATCTCCGCCTCCTCCCATCTCATACATGATCAGCTGACCTGCAGCTGCATGGCGAGGGGAAGAAAGTACGGAGATACTTTTTTATTCAATAATACTTTACAATAGCATTTAATGAATATGAGTATCTACAAGATAATTACATACAAAAAGGACAATATTATTCGAAACTTTTCAATTTAAATGGCTATTAGTGCACAAAAAATAACAGTGTGCAGTTTAATATTACAAATACTGACAAAAGAGCAAATTTATAGACATTACAAATGACAATAAAGTGCTTGAGTAGCTGATAATAGACTAATTAGATAATTAACATATAAGTTTTACAATAGTAATAGATAGCATTAATTAATATAATTCAATTTTCTTTTTTCATTAATAAGCATCTGCAAGATGCACTGAGAAATTAGCTCAAAGTAGCTAATTGGAATAGACGAGAAAAGTCGAGATAAAGTCTGTCATTTTTCGAATATGGAATAATCTTAAAATAGTTTAAATTACAGAAAGTTAATTATTATTAATATAGATAATTATTTTCCTTTCATTTTCATTTGAGTTGCAATGGCTAAGAGAATATGCACAACTGTAACCATACAATGTTCGTGCAGTAATAAGTTGTTATACAGTTATCGATGAGTTATCGAGAGTAACTACATATAAGGCAAGCCAAAAAACTATGAACAATAAGAATTAACAAATGATAGAAATTATTGATATTAAGTTCTAAAGTTAATGTTATTAATTAATTATATAGTAGTTTTAATTAATATTAAGTTTAGTTTACATATTTACAATGTTTATGCATAGCGATATTTGCTGCAATATATCGCATGTGTAATCATATATTTGATTTTGATTGCAACTGTATAATAATTATATTTAAATTAATTTAATATTGTCAAATATTCATAAAAATTCAATAACTTGCTTTTAAAATAGTTTAATAATTCATTTAGCAGCTTTGATTTCATTAATATTCATTAAAAAGTATCGCAAGTGCAACTATAGGTGACGATGCAGCCCTGGCTGTATGCCTATCGGAATGCACAATCAAAACAAAAACAAAGACAGCTGATTGGAGATTGCATTAAATGCAATTGATGCTGCTAATTGGTAAGTTTAGATATTAATAAAATAAGAGTGATATAATTGAGACACATTTGATTTTCTGTTTGTATGTCACAAGAGAACACACAATACTGACTTCCTCCCATCTCATACATGATCAGCTGGACCTGCAGCTGCATGGCGAGGGGAAGAAAGTACGGAGATACTTTTTATTCAATAATACTTTTACAATAGTATTTCTAATGAATATGAGTAGCGCCTATAAGATACTTATAACATAAGCAAAAGGACAATATTATTCGAACTTTTCAATTTAAATGGCTATTAGTGCACAAAAATAACAGTGCAGCTTAATATTACAAAATACTGATAAAAGAGCAATTTATAGATATTACAAAATGACAATAAAGTGTTTATAGCTGATAATAGACTAATTAGATAATTAACATATAAGTTTTACAATAGTAATAGATAGCATTAATTAATATAATTCAATTTTTCTTTTTCATTAATAAGCATCTGCAAGATGCACTGAGAAATTAGCTCAAAGTAGCTAATTGGAATAGACGAGAAAAGTCGAGACAAAGTCTGGTCATTTTCTCGAATATGGGAATAATCTTAAAAATAGCTCAAATTACAGAAAGTTAATTATTATTAATATAGATAATTATTTTCCTTTCATTTTCATTTGAGTTGCAATGGCTAAGAGAATATGTACAACTGTAACCATACAATGTTCGTGCAGTAATAAGTTGTTACATAGTTATCGATGAGTTATCGAGAGTAACTACATATAAGGCAAGCCAAAACTATGAACAATAAGAATTAACAAATGATAGAAATTATTGATATTAAGTTCTAGTTAATGTTATTAATTAATTATATAGTAGTTTTAATTAATATTAAGTTTAGTTTACATATTTACAATGTTTATGCATAGCGATATTTGCTGCAATATATCGCATGTGTAATCATATATTTGATTTTGATTGTAACTGTATAATAATTATATTTAAATTAATTTAATATTGTTTAATATTCATAAAAATTCAATAACTTGCTTTTTAAAATAGTTTAATAATTCATTTTAGCAGCTTTGATTTCATTAATATTCATTAAAAAGTATCGCAAGTGCAACTGAGTAGGGTGACGATGCAGCCCCTTGAAGCTGTATGCCTATCGGAATGCACAAAAATCAAAACAAAAACAAAGACAGCTGATTGGAGATTGCATTAAATGCAAATTTGATGCTGCTAATTGGTAAGTTTAGATATTAATAAAATAAGAGTGATATAATTATAATTATTTGATGCAATAATAATTAACATTAATTAATTATAAACTTTTTATGTTTACAGCTGCTAACATACAAGATGCAGAGAGGCGCAATATGGAAGAATGCGGAATTGCATTAATTGCAAGCTGACTAGCAGGTAAGTGAATTTTGCAAAAGTGAATAAAAAAGTTAAAAGATTATTAAACTTGATTTTTTCTTTGCAGAGCACGTCAAACACTGCTAGGAGGATTAGCCAAGCGGGCACTGCAGCCGATAGGGGCGCATAAATAAGTTAGTGAAATTGCATCTATTGCAAACTGACTAGCAGGTTAGTGAATTTTGCAAAAGTTAATAAAAAATATTAAAAGATTATTAATATTAATATTTTCTTTGCAGAGTACATCAACCACAGCAAGGAGGATTAACCAAGCGGGCACTGCAGCCGATAGTATACATAATTAAGTTAGGTTTAAGCGTTAATCTAAATGTGCGTTTTAGGCGCAAGCGCCGTCATATATGTTCGCTGTACATAATATATATGTGCCGAAAATAAACTTTTGAATTGTAAATTAGATGTTAGTAAGTGAATTATTTGTAACTTAAGGATCCCTATAAAATCTAAG